>OX579650.1:13769072-14969072 GCA_951230895.1 Carpatolechia fugitivella
ACTCAGGATGTTCTCCTAAATCCAGAAAAGTTGAATGATTGATAGTCTCAAATTTAACCCGACCACGCAATCGATCAAAAAATACCAACGCGTCGCGTCGTCGCGTCGAAGCTTACAGAAAATAAATTAAATAATGTGTTCAAAAATCAACGAATTGATTAAAGCATCAGATGCACATGAAAAGTGAGTACATGAATTTTCAATTTATACAGACAGAATGATTAATTTTCAGGAAATACTGTTGGTTAATTGAATATCGTTTTTGCAGTGGCTGTCAATTTTAACAGACAGTTTTAACAACATGCTCCGTTGCTATAATACCGATGTAATCGCTTCGTTATTGCTATTTAATATGCATTGTTACAAATTATGTTATTGTAAGTTCAGAATATGTTTTTGAACGTGGAAACTGTTTTATTTTAATCTGCTTGGAACAAATTTTCTGTATTCTCATTAAGCCTCATTTTGATAGGTTTCAAAATTAATTTGTCTGTGCCAAAACTGTCACCATCATTATGATCATCGTGTGGGTAAAACTGTATAAAAAGTAAATATTTTAGGTATAAAATTAAAGCAAATAACCGTCAAATAAAATGGTCAGTTAAAATAAAAGTGTTGGTACCTAGCACGATTGAGAGTCGAGATTGGTATGACACTGGTAGAGAGCGGTGCGAATTTATGGGTCCTACAAATCAATCCCGCATTCCTGTAGGGGTGACAGTTTCCCTGGCACTTGGGAAATCCGTTCAGTTTCCCGATTAGATACTGTCACTGTTTAAAATATGCCGGGTTGATTTGTTAGGAACTAACACAATCATGTCGCTGACGCAACCCTGCCCCTTGCAAGCCCAATACTACAATATTTTATGTGACCTTCTTTCTAGATTTATATACGTCTATGAATTAAATGTTAATATCGTTTTATTTAACTAATATAAATATAGTAATAAAGTAATTTGACAACTTCCTCTTTTTAATTACAGGAACTATTGTGCTATCAGTTTGTAAATATTGAACCTTTCAAATCGTGCAAAAAAAAAAACAAATACAGCTTTCCGAAAAATGCGTAGTCCGAAAGTATCATCAACGGCCCATTACAGTCCACTGCTGGCCTATGAGCCTCCTCCACTTAAGTGGAGGGTTTTGCCATAATCTCCACGCTTGGCAGGCGGGTTGGAGATCGCAGATTAAAAGGTTACTGTATCAGAGAGCACTGCTGCCCGTTCCCTGTTCAATGTGTAGTCCCTAAGTCGCCTCTTACGACACCCACGGGCAGAGTAGGGGTTGGTGACAAATGTGTTCTACTCTGCCGTCACCACACGGCTAAAAGTATATTTGTATAATTGTCCGAAAGTATATTTGTATTGTATTATATTGTAGTCACGTGGATAATAAAGTCTATGAAAGATTTCGTAAACTATACAATTGCATTTTCGGTTCGTGATTAATAGAAGTGTTTATTAGGATAGGTACCTTTGTGTTTTATGTCGCCACATAACAGTTCTCAAATTGCTGCCAAAATTAGATACCTTAGGATCGTAAAACTCAAGTGACAGTGGGCAGGTCGTGTAGCCAGATTTTCAGATGGCAGGTGGAGTAAGTCTCTAACAGAATGGTAGCTGAAGCAGGGAAAAGACGACCCAGTCGACCTGCAACTTCGTGGGGCGATGACATCGAGCGGGTCGCTGAGGTTTGCACAGGACCGCAAAGGTTGTAATGAAGAAAAGGAGGCTTGTGCCCAATGAGTAACAAAAGGCGGACATGATGATGATGATGATGATGATCACCTCAGTGAACTCGCAGTGCATGGGGTCTCCAAGCACAGTGCCATCGGGCTGCTTGTACCCCGCGTAGCTGATCAGCTGACTGTTCCATATCCTGTAGTCATGCTGCCCATCCGTGCGTTGCGGGAACAATGTTATTGCTGACCTGATTCAAAATAAAAAACAAATGTATAAATGAAATTGTATAAAAGTTGCCTCCTCTTGCTGCCCAACAGAAAGGTATGCAGTTTCTGCTTTTATTCGTCCAGCATTAAATGTTTTACTCGTATTTTCAACATACTATTATCATTAGCCAGTCAGGCTTTTCTCATAAATAGGAATGTAGGGTAGGCTCGAGCCCTCGGTGGGGACGTACATGAGCTGTTGATGATGAATGTATATTTTATTTTACCTTTGTTTACATAATATAATATATTTTTCAAAATATATATTAATAAAAATACTTAGTCATAGCCTACGAAATTTATCCGTAGATTGTGTGTGTGTTTTAGTTATAGCTTCTATAGGTATATTGGCCCGGTTTACCTACTTTGTGCTTCTATGCAAATTATGATACCCATAAAAAGGAAATAAAAACATCGCAAGATTACTCAATCGTAATAGAATAATACCGACCTGATATTTCCTTTGTTCGTGCTATATTTGATGTGGTTGCATAGGGCTTCAAACATTCCACTCGTGGTTGTTACTTGTCGACAATCGAAAACCTGTAACCAATACCAAATGTGAATACCTAAGGAAACAGAATGGAGCAAAGTGACCAGATTTAATGGGATCCTGATACAACAAATTGGTATATTTTTCATCTCGTCAGAAAAATATGTAAAGTTCTGAATGTCTAAATTTTGCGAATCCTCAGAGGATCCTGCTGAATCTGGTCACACTCAAACAGAATTTTACTGCTAGATTTAAAAAAACGCAAATCGCTTAAATAATATTAAATTAAATATATTTTTTAATTAGTAGCTTTATTTATTCAAAATAACAGATATTTTTTGCAAATAAAAAAAATCGTTTAACATTTTTTTTAATACAAAATAATAAAAAAGAAAATACATAAAAACTGTCCAACAAAAATTATTTGCATTCAGTAAAATCAGAAAGACTATCCAGTTTCTTTTGCTCTAATTCTAGCTGCGACTGCGAACCACAAGATTGGCATCATCAATGTTCTGCTTAGTTAACCAATCGTAACAGAGGGCGCCACATCGTTCAATGACTAATTAACACCTTTCACGATGGTCCGTCTGCTCCTTCCCGAGATTACTCTCATTTACATTGGTAAGACAAGCTGTATAATAAAGTCATTTGGAAAAGCAAAGAATTAGCCTGATGGATGAATTAAATATAACAATGAGCTGATAAGCTTATCTAATAAAGAATTCAGCTGAGTCTGATGATTTGTACGAGAGGTCAATCGGTTTTATCAATCGTTTAATGTTTATACTAATATTTAAAATGCCAAAGTGAAAGAAAAATTAATAACAAGGCGGACGGTTGGTTATAATACGTTTATTAGGTATAGAAGAAATTTATTTTATGCGAACACCTATTATTTCGCTTCTAATATTTGAAGTCGAAGCTATTTCAGTTTTATTTATTTTTAAACGCAATTTCGTCTGTGATAAATAATTACATTGTTTATAAATTTAAAAAAAAAGATCTTTTTAAGCTTAGCGCACTAAGATATATATCGGAAAACCACCCTTAAAATACGAGCTCATTACTTAGCTGAGTACTTTACCGTCTCATGAAAAACCAAGGAAAGGGTGACGTAATTAATAGACGATCAATTCGTAAAACGAACCGCAAGCAATCTGTTTAAGCGGCGGCGGCGTAATTACAAAATGTATTCGCGAACATCAGCTAGGCTTAGCAGCGTGGCCCGTTGATGTGTATTTAAGCCCCTTCAGCCCAGCGCTAACTACCCTCCGAATGGAAACGAACGAATTTATGCAGTTACGCCGCCAGGCGATTCACCCAGGGCCATAAAAGGATTAAAAACAAAAAAATCCACGAAGTACACTTGGCGCCATCTATCATCTTAATTAGAACTATCATTTTTATTTTTTAAAGTTATCAGAAAATCAGAGCTATCAGAGAATTACATTTGTCACCAACCCTTACTCTTCCCGTGGGTGTCGTAAGAGGCGACTTAGGGACTACACATTGAACAGGGAACGGGCAGCAGCGCTCTCTGATACAGTAACCTTTTAATCTGCAATCTCCAACCCGCCTGCCAAGCGTGGAGATTATGGCAAAACCGTCCACTTAAGTGGAGGAGGCTCGTAGTCCAGCAGTGGAATCAACGGCCCGTTACAGGGCCGTTGATTTGATTTTTTGATTTTACCAGAAAATCCCTCATTAAAATGATATTAAAACTTGTTAACCGACATAAAAAGAACAAGCAATAGGGATGATGCTTGGGTAAGGAAAACGAAATTCTAATTTGTCCGTCAGTCAGGTAACAAAAATATTAGAAATTATTGTTTTATCAAATTAACTAAAGATGTTTTAGATAAATAAAGTTGGAGAGTGGGGGCTAACTACGTCACAATCACAACTAATAGGGGGATGGACTACTTTATTTTTATTTTATAAATCCAAACTTGTTAGTTATTTAGTCTGCTATCGAACACTAAAAGAATTTTTGCTCTATCTTTAAAATTGACCGAGTTATATAGGTTTTAAATTCAAGATTAGACAGAGAGGCACATACCCACTTGTGACGTCATTTGTTAGTAACGCCATATAATTTCTATACAAAAAAATATTTTTGAAAGAGACAGACATATTGAAACTAAAAAATCACTGTAAATTAGTTTTTCGACTGATTCTGATTTTTTCTTCGCGAATTGTCTGCTACAAATAAAATAAAAAAAAATTGTAAATTCATAAAATATGGTGAACAGTCCGATTCCCTATTATAAAATGGGCTCTGGGGTAAAGTCATACGCTTTTTCAACTCAATATATCTCCATAATTTTTTAACTACGTGTAACAATAAAAAATACGTGTCAAATACTTTTAAATAATCTACCTGCTGAAGACAAAGAAAAACAAAGTAATATCTATCGAGGAAACGAGTTGTCGGATAACTGAAAACGTAGCTCTGAAACTTCTTTCCGTAACTACGTGTCATGTCAGCGCAATATGATGCTCTGAAAACAAATAGTTAGCAAACTGCTAAGTAATCGCACTACATCAGGGTTCTAGAAAGAAACAGAAGAGCCATCGAATACTCGTAGAGAGCACTACTGCAAACCGTCCCTTGTCTAAGCACGAATTTTCTCTTAATTTCGGACTCGGAATGAATAAAACATCTTACGGATGTTCTCTGAATAAATTTCCATTATGCTGACGAAAGTATGTAATGGAACGAGTGCGTTTTTTGAACTAAGTGAAAATCTCGGTTTATGTGTGGAAGAAAAATCAACGTTTATGATATTGCAAATTTTATGACTATTTTCTGCGCTGTTTATCGATATATAGCTTTTAAAATCTAGAGAGTAAAACGTCGTCGTCGTTTGTCTACACGTCTATCTTAAAATAACCACAGCAACGAAAACGTGCAGAAAATTATGCGAACCTCTACTTTTCTCGAAACTGCTCATATAGAGTAAAACTACTGTTCTATTTCCCGCAAAGAAAATAAGCGCCAAAAAGATAGTCAAACGAAAAGACTCGTGTGATACTGCGGAACCCACTCAGTTCCCGCCAGTTAATTGCCCGTGCTTTTTTTCTGTTGCAACGCGAAATTGGAGTTTTCTCATTAGAGTCAGCAAATTCATTTAGCCCCTCCTTTTGCTCGCACTTCAGGCTTTGCTGAAAGACTGTTATAATTGATTTTAGTTCTGCTGTTTGGTGTTCTGTTAATCTGCGTCTTAGCTGCTCCGAGCCACTTAACTTACTGCTGTCTGCAGTTTAATTTATTGCTCTACTGGAGCGCTCGTACCAACTAAAGATGTACAAATTGCTCGTAAGAATTTTCCGATGTGGGTAGTTCGTTCATCTTAAGTGCACACAAAAGCCTGTTGATGTTGACCCTTCTATCTTAGGTATTAACAGCCTCCGAGGCCGAGTGGTCGAGATTTCGACGCTCATTAAGGAGGTTCCGGGGTCGATTCCCTGTGGAGACACTGTCAAGCAAAAACCTCTTTGTGAGACTTTCCCCAGTTTGATTAGGACTTTGCAGGCTGAACCACCTGATGGTCCGAAAAGAAAGATGATTCCGTGCTTCGGAAGGCACGTTAAGCTGTTGGTCCCGGCTACTATCTAGTCGTTACACGAGCCAAGTCAGTGGCCTTTGGCGGCTCTATAACACTGACTCTAGGGTTTGTGATGTCGGTTGCCGACCTTACAACCCACACGATGATGAAGAAGAAGAAGGTATTAATTTACTGTTAATACATTTTTTAAGGACGACGGATGTTTTTCCGTTTTCTTTTGGTATGAACGACTCAAGCTGGACCCTTACAAACTACGTTTTAATAAGTTTAGTACTGTGGAGATTGCATTGGTTACATGCAGTCTCCGCGCACTTTTCCCTTTGTTTGTTGTTGCTGGCACTCGATATTCGCCCTATATATCGTAAAAAAGCTAATTAGACGTAGGGAGTCAGAGAATGATGGGCTGAAGAAAATAATGGTGTGGATTAGGGATTGGAATGAAGAAAAGATAATACAAAAATATTGTAATCTAATATTGGAGTCATTATTTAGCTACGGATTTATGCGCTAGAAGCGAGTGCCTCCCATCTTCAAAGGGCTACGTCCACCTGACATGGTGTAGACTTATGAAGAAATCGGTACCTCCAGTTACGTATTTTTTTTTCTTTGCTATATTATTTGCCTGATTATTTGCCTTGTAGAATCAACAGCAAATATCACAGCACGGATCGCAGCTATGAAGCAATTTAATTTTGTTACCTTTGTTTAGCTTCGACTGAACGCGGACGCAGAGGAAGACGTGTTTAATCTTAAATCCTTTTTATGCACCATATTAAGTTTTCCAGAAAAAGGTCTAAGAAAAGACTGTGAATAAAGAAATTAATATTGAATGAGATGGCCAATGCAGCGATTGCAGCCATTAGAATGATGATGAGATACCATGGAAAGGTCTCTCTGCATTGATGCCTTGGTGATGTACAATTGATATTATTTTGTTAAAAAAAGTTGAATTATGTCTGATAAGTATAACGGTCTGAATTCGTCCGCGGAGGACTTCTTCTCGCAATTCGAGATAATCGCCGCTATAAATAGTTGGAGTGACGATGTAAAAACGTTAGTGTTGGCTACTTATCTATGTGGGCCGGCTCTCAGCTATTATAATTTGACAAAATCGTCCTCTACGAAATATGAGGATATTAAAAAAGCGATTTGTTTAGAATTCCCGTCTCCTATAGACCATGCTTCGTTGTTTTATAAGTCTCGTCAAGATTATAATGAGCCTCTGATGGACTATGTGTATCGTGTGGAATCTCTTGCCGGAAAGGCTAAGATTTCAGACCAGAAAATAATAATTAAGCAATGTTTGACTGGTATGTCATCTTTTTTTAAACGTAATTTCGGAACTCAATTATACAAAGATTTCGCTACCCTCAAACAAACCTGCATGGAGTATTCGATGCTCTTTATGGCCACACACACTGAATTATCGTTGCCAGTGAAGATAACCTCGACTCGATGTGGCGAGCCCAGCAGTTATACGAATTCAATGGGTGATGGTTATCCCAGTGAAAATATTGGGCAGCGTAGTGCGCAAGCCTCACCGCAGGAATTATACTCCACGCCGCAAAATAGATCTTCTAGTTGGCCGCCGAGGAGTCCATCTTCTCCACGTACTACTAACTTTGGATCAAACCGACCCCGCAATGATGCGAGATCGTCAAGACCCCAATACACTCAAAACCGGTATAATTTAAGAAGCGGTTCGCGTGATAACGTTGGAAATATACAGGGTAATGACCCAAACTTTCAGCGTCGCCAGTGAATGGGACTACATTGGTAGACGGTCATTTTAGTCGTCCCGTTTCTCCTATTATTTGTGTTGATTTGTACGGTGTAGTGCATAATGCGTTGATTGATTCAGGTGCCACAATTTCTGTGATTTCTTCTTCGTTTCTTGAAAAAGTGGATAAATTCATTCCGTCACACGCATATAATGATAACGCCTCTTGTTTGCGTACGGTGAATGGGATTAGGTTATTAGCTGAATGTTCTGTTATATTGGACATTACAATAAATAGCATTGTTTATAATCATGCATTTGTTGTTGTGTGCGATTTAGTACCTGATATAATTTTAGGGCAGGATTTTTTATATGCAGTAAAGGCCATTGTCAACTTTGATAAACAGTTCATTGAACTGGATAGGAATAAGGTATGGTTCAGAAATGATACAAAAATCGCGGCGTTTTCACTTGATTATGTTCAGTCCGGGACTGAGTCCGAACAGTTATTGCCGTTACCGAAAGGTGATTATATCTATTTTCTTAATACGGTAGAATCAATAAATGAAAATTTGGACGATTTAAAAAAGGATACGATCCTAACGAATAACACGAAATGTAATAATTTTAATATTTCTGATGCTTTATTATCAGATCAGAAAAGTAAGTTGTCAGAATTACTGGGCAAATATGAAAAGCAGTTTGCGTTTGATTCGAAGAATTTAGGGGCATGTTCATTAATGGAAGTTGAAATAAATACTTCAGACGAGACTCCTATTCATAAAGCTCCTTATAGAGTTTCACACCATCAACACAGTATAATTAGGGAACAAGTGAGTGAGATGTTGGAAAATGGAATCATTCGTGAGTCGCGAAGTGCATATGCATCCCCGGTTGTCTTGGTCAAGAAACCTGATGACACGTGGCGATTCTGCATTGATTATAGGTCATTGAATAAAAAAGTAATTACCGATTCATATCCTTTACCCAGAATAGATGACATAATTTTATATCTAGCTAAAGCCAAATATTTTGCGGATCTGGATTTAAATAGTGGATATTGGCAGTTGAGAATCAAGGAATCTGATAAGCATAAAACTGCTTTTGTTACCCCTTCGGGATTGTATGAATTTAACGTCATGCCGTTCGGCCTTAAAACAAGTGGTGCGATTTTCCAGCGGGTTATGGATAGTGTTTTAGGGGGCATGAAATATCGGAATGCTATTGTTTATATTGACAACATATTGGTTTATGGGGAAACATTTGAAGAATTTTCTTTATCTTTAAATGAAATCTTATATAGAATTAAAGAATGCAATTTGACACTTAAACCTAGTAAGTGCAAATTTGGTTTTGAAAAAGTTTCCGTTCTTGGTTATGAAATAACGGGTCAGGGAATTCGACCAGATCAATCACAGTTTGAAAAGATTATGAAGATCCAAGTGCCAAAATCGACTAAAGAACTTAAATCTATTTTAGGACTCTTTTCATATTATAGAAAATTCTTAGATAATTATGCGGATTTGGCTATGCCTCTAACAAGGTTGATGAAGAAGGGTGTCAAATTTATTTGGACAGAACTACAGCAACATGCATTTTCTAAAATTCTTTCTCTTATTCAGAACCCCCCTTTATTAAGACATTTTTCGAATAGCGAAGGCATAGTTACAAGATTATTTGTCGATGCTAGTGATAAAGCATTAGGTGCTTGTTTATTGCAGGGTGATGATAAAATATTTCCGATTGCTTTCGCGTCGCGTAAGCTCTCTGATTGTGAGACCAGGTATACGATTACCGAAAAGGAATGTTTGGCTCTAGTGTGGGCCCTTAATTATTTTAAGCATTTACTATGGGGAATGAAATTTGACGTCGTGACGGATCACAAAGCTTTGGTATGGCTCCGTACTAAAAAGGATATGAATGGGCGTTTAGCTCGTTGGTCTTTAGCGATTCAACAATATGATTTTGATATAGTATATTGTTCGGGCAAAGATAACCAAATTGCTGATTTCCTAAGCAGGAATCCATTAATTGAGGATGTTGATGTTAAGGAGACCTCTCCTAAGGATGTAGTTGAGGATGGTTTAGAGTTATACAGGATTGAAGCTTCTCGTTTTGAATTTGATCAAAGCGTTGATAGTTTTTGCACTGAACAAGTTTCAAGGATTGCTTCTAGATCTCGGCTAAACTATAAAGGTTTTCTTACTAGAGACAATAAGCTCTTTCACAGGTGTAGGATAGGTAACAGATATGTTGATCGTTTGGTTGTTCCTCAAGCTTCATTTAATGACGTTATGAAGGAAATTCATGATGATCCTTGGAATGGAGCGCATTTTGGTCTTACGAAGACTTTATGTAAATTTAGGGACAGATATTTTATTCTTGATGCTGAAAAGAAAATTTCTAGATATATCGAAAGTTGTAAAGAATGTCAAGAGAGGAAGAGATCGTATTTGATTGCTCCGATGCAACCGATTGAAGTCAATCATCTTTTTGATAAAATAGCCCTTGACATATTAGGACCTCTTCCGACCTCGGATTTAGGAAACAAATACATCATAGTTTGTTTAGAGTATTTATCGAAATACGCGATAACTAGAGCAGTCCCAAGTGCAACTGCTCAGGCCGTTAGTGATTTTCTTACTCAAGAGATCTTCTGTAAATTTGGTATGGTAAATGAAGTCATTGTAGATCGTGGATCAATTTTCACATCACACATGGTTAAAAATACGATAGTTTTTTTTGATTCCACGTTATCGGTTGCTGCAACTAGGCATCCTCAGACCATTGGACTCGTGGAACGTTTTAATAGCACTATATCTCAGAGTTTGGCGATGTATACAAACGAGAGTCAAGCAGATTGGTGCATGTATTTGCCCATGTCAACGTACGCGTATAATATATCGAGACAGGCGTCATCAAATACGATTCCTTACACTATTGTTTTTGCTAGAGACCCAATTTTGCGTTCTGATGTTGATATTGTATCTAATCGTAATGATTTGGATATTGCTGCTCGCAATAATGCTAATATTAGAATGATCTCTTGTGCGTTGAGAAATATTCGTAAATCGCAAATGACTCAAAAGGAATATTATGACAGGAAAGTCAGGTTCGTAACGTTCGATCCAGGTAGCTTAGTCTTGGTATATAATCCTAAAAGAAGAACAAATGTTGGTCAGAAGTTATCGCGTCCATATAAAGGTCCGTTTCGTGTTATTCGAAGGCTATCTAATAATAATTATTTACTACGTAAGATACATGGAAGCTCCAGACGTGATTTAATATTTCACCATAATTCTCTGAAACCGTTCAGATTGCGTGTTTAAAAATATTATTTTATAGTAACTTGGCGTTTGTTTCCCTTGATCTGTCCTATGCCTTACTTTATTCACAACTCGTCATGAACTTCTATCGTCATTTGTAGTTGATATGTTATGTCAGCGTCTTTGTCAACAAATAATTATTATTGTCTCTATATATAAATTTATTTTTATTTTTGTATGATGGGTAACTTAATGTTTGTCTATATATGGCATAGTTTGATAACTTATTCTTACATTTTATTTATTTTTGTTTGTCATGGACTTTTGACTTAAGCTATGGTATTTTCATTTAATCAACAATCGTTCGAGATATTCGTTTGGTTTGAGCATTACTTGTCGGATCTCATAATAGGACATATGCATCCTCATGAGATGTGCTTTTTCTTAGCACGATCGTATTGGTTTAGTATTTTATGAGTCGGTGGATTCGAGAACGCTTATTGGTTTCATGTTATGCTTATTAGGTTTAGTCAAGTTCTATTAATTTTTGTTTTTCTCTCGAATGGATTAATCCAGCTCTTATTTGCAGATTCGTAATAAGTAGTTTATAAACATTTTATATATTAAAAAAAGAAACTTCATGAAGAAAAGAAGGTTTTAAAAATCTAGCTATTTAATGGGGTTGTTATTTTCTATAAGGGGAGGGTGAGCTTAGTGTATAGGCCACTCATTTTAGATATGCTATCGAATATTTATAGTTCTTCGGAAAAGATCTTGTTATTCGGTTAATATTTAACGTAAGTGACGCATAGTGTAGGTGATCATTATTTTTCTACATATACGAATAGGCCTGAGCTCCTGTTCCAGACCTGCCGCTACTTCGATTTTTAGACTTTGTATTCGCGTTTTTCATTTGTTTTTGTCTTAGCTTAGGTTGAAATATTTAAGTTTAGATTAGGTGTGATCACTTAAAGTTTGTTCATTATGTTGATGGGATTTTGTTGTCATAATTTGATTTATCTGATATTACATAATAATAATTTCGTTTGTTCTTGTTGGTCAATTATAGCAGCATGGTCCAATGTTAATATTATGTTGAACGTTTTGTGTCGCTGTTAGTTGTTCTATTAATTCTTCAAAATTTATTTATTGTTCTTTTGGTTCATGTAGTGTACCATGAGTTGTACTTGAATGAATAATCTTTTGGCGTGGTTTTAATTATTCGTATTTGGTGAAACGTTGTTCCACCAGGTAGCTGTTAGCTATGGCTTCTTGTACAAATCATAGGGTTTGTTAAATGAAATATTATACGCACTTTTAGGTAATTAGTTAGGTTTATCTTTTGTGATCGGCTGATCATTTTCCTGTAGGAGGAGGGATGTGGAGATTGCATTGGTTACATGCAGTCTCCGCGCACTTTTCCCTTTGTTTGTTGTTGCTGGCACTCGATATTCGCCCTATATATCGTAAAAAAGCTAATTAGACGTAGGGAGTCAGAGAATGATGGGCTGAAGAAAATAATGGTGTGGATTAGGGATTGGAATGAAGAAAAGATAATACAAAAATATTGTAATCTAATATTGGAGTCATTATTTAGCTACGGATTTATGCGCTAGAAGCGAGTGCCTCCCATCTTCAAAGGGCTACGTCCACCTGACAGTACCTACCTACTTTTATTTAGTGTTATAGTTGTTCAACGTTTGGCTTTGATCTGAGCGTCACCTTTGATGTCTGCATCGAAGATACTATACATTATCTCAAGGAGCTGGTGACCTCTTGTCGCATACAATTTGTATACAGATGACGGCTACAATGGCGACACTCAGCCATGCCGCAATGACCTCTAGGCACTATCATCATCATCATCATCTCAGCCGGAAGGCGTCCACTGCTGAACATAGGCCTCCCCCATAGGTTTCCACCGTGAACGGTCCTGCGCTATTTGCATTCACCGGCGCCCAGCAACTTTCACCAAGTCATCTGTCCACCTTGTGGGAGGCCGTCCAACATTATGCCTTCCGGTCGCCATTCGAGAACCTTTCTGCCCTAGGCACTTTCTTCTTCTAGGCACTATAGCATTTTTTATTTATTTGACGCCCTTCAGGTGGTAAGAATCAAATCGCCTATATTAGCAGCTGAAAAACGCTAGTATTCTAATGAGGCGTACCTGCAGCTTGGACCACTGTATTCTCCCGATGCATCGGCTGGCGTTCCTCCAGGCCAGCTTGGCGCCGAAGACCAGCTCGGTGGTGGTCAGCTGGTAGGTGCCGGTCTTTGCTACTTCTTCCTGCACCACCTGCCAGCGCGCCTCGTGAGCTGGCGTGTTGGCTCTGTGTACAAAAATAAAAATAAAGCTTTCCAATTCGATCAACTAAATATACAAAAGAAACAATACAAAAGAAATACCTAATCTATACATATAATAAAATTAGTATTGTTTGCCGATGATACTTCTTTGATATTTAAAGTTAAAAGACAACAATCAAACTATGACGACGTAAACAATGCTATCTCTAGTATAGTAAATTGGTTTACTGTTAATAATTTATTACTGAATGAAAAGAAAACTAAATGTATTAAATTCGTATTACCCAATGTGAAACCGGTAACTACAGATATATTTATAAAAGGACAAAAATTGGACCTTGTAGATTCGACTGTCTTTTTGGGCATTACTTTAGATGCCAAACTACAATGGGATTCTCATATAAATAAATTGTCGAACCGACTGAGTTCAGCAGCGTTCGCAGTTAAAAAAATTAGAGCCCTTACCGACGTAGACACCGCTAGACTAGTCTACTTCAGTTTACTTCATAGTCTAATGACCTATGGTATTTTATTGTGGGGTCACGCTGCGAATGCTAATAGTATATTTATTTTGCAGAAACGGGCTGTTCGTGCAATTTATAGATTAGGGCCTAGAGTGTCACCGAGGGAAAAGTTTAAAGAAATCAATATTCTGACATTTGAGTCTCAATATATCTATGACAATCTTGTGTATATAAAACGAAATATAAGTAATTTTCAGAAGCACAGTGTTATACACAACTTTAATACTAAAAATAAAGACAAGTTGGTTGCTTATATCAGCCGACTACATAAAATTAGTTATTCTTTCAAAGGCAATTGTATACGCTATTTCAATAAGGTCCCTACTGATATTAAAAACTTGCCTTTAGACAAGTTTAAAATAATTATAAAACAGAAATTGTATAAAAAAGGTTACTATAGGATATCTGATTACTTAGAAGACAGATGTCCATGGGAATAGATTGTTTGAGTAACAGGCTTTTTCGATATATAATAAGCATTAATTTTGTAATAAAAATATTTTATTTAAAAAAGGAAACGCAAAAGATGCGACGACTGTGGAGTTTCTTCGGTGAGCTCTTCTTCACAGATTCCGCCATAGTGAACTCACCCAAAAAAATGTAATGACGGATCTAAGTGATGTAATAACATCCTATGGAAATAAATTATTTTGACTTTGACTTTGACTTTGACTTTGACTTTGAAACTGTAAAAAGGCCAATTCCAAAATAAAAAAATAACAATACCTCTGGGGGTCTTCCGTAACAGATGCCAAAAATATGATTTTTGTTTTTTTTTGTCTCTAACAATAGAAAAGAAATACCTAATGTAAAATATATTTGTGAGAGATGAGATTTTTTTGCTCTTTAAGAATATATATAAACAAAATGCAAGCAAAAAAGGTGCGTCATTATTTTTAGGCTCAATAGAAAATATAGCATTCCGACAAGGGTCATTCCATCGGATACGAGTATTCTTTTGGAAAAATTTACATATGTGATTTGTAAATAAATGTTAGTACTTTAATTGGTTACTTTATTCTCTCTCTATTGTACATTATAATTTTTATTGGAGGAGGTAATAGTCGCTGACCACTAACCGCTTAAAAAATCGTGATAGGTTTTGTTTTGAATTAACCTCGACCGATTTTTAAGTCATCATCATAACAAGATGGTGTTTACAACAAAGCCAAAATCGTCTCTTCATCAAAACTGAAAATAATTCAGCTTAAGTTCATCTACTAACGTTTTACAAATTGTCATAAACCTCGATCTCACCTGCGTATAGAAGCGAAGTACTGTCCGAGGAAGTCTTTGGCGTGACTGAGGACTTCCTCGGGGGCCCGAGGGACGTCTCCCCGCCCCGGCAGACCCATGATGCTGCCCAGACATGTTTTCTCGTTGCATAGTGTTTGCTGAAACAAAAGAAAAAACAATTTAAGTTGAAGTTTACTCTAATATTTTTTTCATTACTCATACTCTGAAAGTAGTTCGGAAGTTGCCTGAGGAGCGGATTGAAGGTAATACTTTTCAGCCCGGAGGGAGAATCACTTTCAATTCAACTGACAGCTGTCATTCATTCATTCATTTTCATTCATTCTGTCAAATTATTAAAAAAATACTGGTTGGTTCTAATTTCACATTTCTATTGAACTATGTTCCATCTTTCTATACAGCCACTCAATAATAGCGCAATGTTAAATTGAAATAACATAAATTTAAGTATTAATTAAAGAATATTTATATTTTTTAAATGACTTTATTATAATTAACTTTCAACTATTTCTTTAAAATAAAATAGATTTGCGCAAAATATTTAACATTTTTCAATATAAAAATAATGGCTGAAAAGCTGGCCGGCACGGCCACAGCAAAAAGTAAAAAATAGAAAAAATCAGTGACTTCCATATCTGAATCAGATGAACATTGAACTCATTGTAAGCAAAATCCGATTATCATTTGTTTCTCGAGTTGTAGATTTTGTTTACAATGAGTTCAATGTTCATCTGATTCAGATATGGAAGTCACTCATTTTTTCTTTAGCTAATTCGTGTTTTTATTTTTACTTTCCATGTATTTGTAATGAAATGCACAGTGTTTACCTCTGGTTAAAGACTTATTTCGTGCCTCGAACTATTAGGGCACTCGCTACGCTCAGGCCCCAAACCCCGTTTTGGCGCTAAATAAGTTACTTTCACCCCTCGTATAACAATGTACAATTTTTTTAGTTTTGTATTTTTACTTTTTATACTGCCAGTATCATAAAATCACCAGACAACAACGTTTATAAAATGTTAGGATAATATTAGTAATGGTAAAATCGTAAACAAACGAAATACGGATCGAAGGATACAATGTGCTTGCGATATCTTTTCAAGAAGTAAAAAAGCAAGAGTAATCAATAATTTTTACAATCTCGAAAATAAATCAGCAAATCGTAATTTCTGTTATCATTAGGTAGATGGGTACATAACATTCTTAAAGTCGCGTATCATTTATTAAAGTCGTTTCGAATGAAAACGTCTAAATGGAAATACAATGTTACATTGTAATAAGAACTCCAGCCCGGAGTTGGGTGCTTTGACTGATTGAAAAGGACTTGCAAGGGTAAAATTTCAATCTAGTTACACTGGATTGTAAGAAAATACAGCTTCGATTATTGTTCCATGCTTGCGAAGTTGTTTCACTTAGGGTAGTTGATGCATTCGAAGAATTTCCTCCCAAGAGTTGAAATCGCAATTATTGTTCAGTTTAGTAAATAATTAATACAATTAGTAATTAGTACAATTTTCAATGGGCAGTTTGCAGGCGATTTTGTCCTATTCTGTAATGTTTATTGTTATTGTTTAATATTCATAATTATTATTAGTTGATGAACATTTTGTAACGTAAACACAAAATACATAGCTGAACCAAAACTCATCAACAGCTCATATATGTCCCCACCGAGGGGCTCGAGCCTACCCTGAATTAGGGCGATAGGCCTTAGTCAACCACACTGGCCCAGTGCGGGTTGGTCGACAACACACACAACCTTTGAATTTCTTCGCAGAAGTGTGCATGTTTCATCACGATGATTTCCTTCACCGTAAGAGCGTCGAATAAACGTACATACTCGTATAAATTCTAAATTCGACAAACACATTGGTACGTGGTGGGGATCGAACCCGGAAGGCAGCGGCCCTAGCCACTAGACCACCGACGCTCTTTTACCGAAACTCACTTCCGAGTTAAAATGGTGGTTAAAATTATTTATTTATAAAGTTTTACTTCCAAATATTTGCTCCAATATCTCTGAATCTACTTCAGAAATGAGGCTTTGATCGCATATTGAAACCAATTACAAATAAAAGCCCACAAATCGTTCTTCAGTAAATATTTGTGCGCGTGAGACGAATATTTAGTACCTGTGACACGAGACGAACAAAACGCTTGAGATGCAAGAACAAGAAAATTTAAAAGGGAATAACAAAATGTTTTCGGAAAAATTAAAGATAGAGTAAGAGTAAGTAACCTAATGGTTCGTTTACATGCCGTCATGGACATCACGCGTGGACGCGATCTATAAAAATCACAAGGAAGGAACAGCAAGTTAACTCAGTGAGGCTTTTTATTTTTATTATTATTATTTACCGGCTCGGGTTTAATATTATTATTACAAGGTCTTATATAGTATAATAAACTACGTTATTATGATTTTCATGCAATAAATCTAGACAAACTACGCGCCCGTGCCTCGCTAGTAACATTCAAAGGAAACTGTAATTTAAACTTTAACAACCGCAAACTTGGAAAGTGGTTCGTTTCTGTTATTCAATTGTGTTCTCCTTTTCTTATGCCATGAAATAATTAAAACATACTAACCATTGTTGGATTATATTTTTAGATAAGTAGGAGTAATTATTTTCTAAAAATTATAATAAGGTGCCAGAGATTGAAATCAATATTTTATAAGAACTTGGAAGTTTTAAAAATGTAGCTTCAATTTAATAATATTTCATTTTATGTAAAAAATAAAAATTTCATACAAAACCGAATCAGAACTTTTTGTATTCGATTTTAGTATGCTAAATGCTTAATATATAATTTCATTTGCTATTCAATCTACAAACAAAAAAAAGACAAATATGGTATTACGCGAAAAAAAACATTATTCATTTCGTTACAAAAATAATAATAGTTAGTAAAGGATAAAAGTAAATTGTGTTATTAATGTAGTTTTTATTTAATTTACTAGCAGTCAAGCAGAGTTGTGTAAGATTTTCCTGTGGGAATAAGACTTTTCCCGTAAAATGTATCCTATGTGTTAATCCAGGTGACAAACTATCTCCATTCCAAATTTCATCCAAATCCGATGAGTACTTTAAGCGTGATGAAGGCGGAACAAATATCCAAACATCTAAACAACTAAACATTTAAATATCTAAACATCCAAATATATTTTCACATTTATAACATTAGCGTGATAGTGTGAAGTGTGATTTATGTCGCCATTTGTTAAATCTAACTTTGATTGAGTAAATTTGATTGGTGTGTTGTGTACAAAAATCGAGACGTTATTAGATTGTTTTCAACGCATCTTGAACTCTTTCGCATTTTTTAATAAAAAAAACTTCCATTTAAAATAACGCAAATATGAGCGCTGCATTCGTACGGTGCGGTAAGTTTCGTGTTGAGAAGAGCCCGAGGCAAGCTCTACCACATTAAGTTAGTTCTCGTGTTCGGAATAACCCTGAATCATTTTTATTCTATTTCCATAAAATATTGTTAAAACTTTGTAAATGGAACTTATACGTTCTTCGCATACATTTATGGGTATACCACCTATGCATTCTATTTCAAATTTAAACGGGTCTAGTGGAACACAAAAGTTGCAATCGCCTCGGCTGCAGTAATTCAGACCTGCGAGAGAATCTGTGAAATTACAAATTTGAACGTTGTCGTCTACGTCAGATATGTCAACTTTCAACTGGTAATTTTAAATTATCCTAAGTAGGGTAGGTTAGCTAGTGTATGAATGTCAGTGTCTTATTTGGTAGATGTCAAATTAAAAGCATTTCTTTCTTACGTCTTAAGTTATAATTTCAATGCAAAAAAAATATACAAATAAGTTATTAATAATTTATGCAAGTCGTCACGGTCGTCACCAATGTTTGTTTTTCCATACAAAATATAATATTTAACGTCCATGCGTCCATTTAGTTAATGTTTCGAACGTTACTAATCACTCGGCCATAAAATCTTGCCCGGCGTCATGCTCCGGAATTATCAATTTAAGTAAATATTATGTTTTAAAAGGATTTAATTCTAAATGGTGCTCAATTTATTTACTACGACGATAAAACGAAGCAAACTTCATAATTATGGTTCTTTTATTACCCCTAGAAACACTTTTTAAAATCTATTATCCATTTTTTTTTATTATTTTACTCTTTTACAACTTGTTATTTTAAGCAAAAAGTTAAGCAAAAACTACGCTTCATCATAGGTCAGCTTAATAATGAAAGTTTTGAAAAACTTGTGTGGGTGTCTATAATATTTTAGTTCACCGATCTTTACACACCTTCCGACTGCTGCGTGTCGGGTTGGTCAATGGTCATTTCATTCATCTAAATAAACCAGATAATATTGAATTGCTTTTTTTATTTGTATCCGTCAAACGAAATTGCCTGCGACTTAATTTATAGTTTGATAGCGAAACCGTTGTCAATTGTTTCTAAATCCGATCTAGTAGCTAGTTGTTATCTTTGTCGTAGCGAGGAAACCACATATTTGCTTAGTGGGCGCGTGCCTAACTCGACAAACACACTTGGTTACTCTAACTAATACCTACAAAAACAGTTTCGTAATAGTTTAAATCCTTTCGATTATGCTTTAGATTTGCTTAATTGCATTTTTGAGTTGGTAATTATTTTAGTGCGTACATTGACTATGCGTTTATTGGAAAGAACATAATAGGGAACATGCACATTTTTTTTTAATTCATTAATCGAAATATTTCAAGTACCAGATAAACACATAAAAAATATTTTTTCAAATATCTTGCTCAGGAACAAAGTTATAAGGCTTCAAAGTTGATGGTTAGACAGAGAGGTCCGACATGACCATTGACGTCATTGGTCATGCGGGCCATATATCTGCCATAGAAAATTTTGTTTTCGTTGATGATGAAAAGAGGGACAGATATATTTGTTTAATAATGCTGTATCTAGTTTGTTTTTCGATCAATTTCGATTCTGTTTTGACTGTCAGTATTCTATTTTTGTATACTTTCATATGAACTATGAAAAAAACTAATATTTTTTTTATGCATATTCCCTATTGGCCGAGAGAACGAAGCGAGCGAAGCGTCTCTCTTTCAGCTTGGCCAAAATTGCTTTTGTATGTCTATCTGTCTGTCCATCTGTCTGTTTGTTCCACTCTACAGGTCGCGTTTCTTAACTGATTCTCGTAAAATTTTGTGAGCAGGTTCGATAAATTAATCGATTTTTTTTGTCGAGTCAGTTTTGGTAAATTTTAAAAAATGACGGAGTCATGGGGTTTCCCAGCTTACAAGGTCTACCGCTGAGGCTGTTTTCCTCTACAGGTCACATTTCTCAACCAATAAAAATTAAATTAAATGAAATAAAAAAAAAAAAAATTTCAAGGGGTCGGGGATGTTTGTGGAGAAAAAAAAATATAAAGGGATATACAAACTCGCGAGGTCTAGCTCACAGAGCCACTAGTATAGTCATTTCAAGTCCGCGCCCGCTATTTATGTTATATTACTTTGGTAGAAATAGCAATTAGGTCCGTTATAATAGTCATGAAGAGTTAGATATAAAAAAGTGTTGCCAAATTAATATATTACAGCTACTACATACAACTGATTAAAGGATAGGTTTCAAAGCTATTATGTTTATGTTTGTAAACACGCCATGGCTTTGCGCTTACGTAGGGTACAAAAACTTGACTTACTGCTCTAGGACAAGTGGTATCGTACAGACGGTCGTATAAGTAATGCCGGGACTCTAGGTTCTTCAGCACCGTGGGCCTGATCACACTGCGCGGAGGGGGGTATCTCTCGAACTTCTCGAACTGAAGCACTTCGTTTTTCGTCGCGTCCGCTGTATTTATATCCACTTCATTTTGTCTCAGGTGATCAATAGGGCACGCTTTAACGGGCTCAATGAATTCTTTGATGAGATCCCCATTATGCCCGTTGATGGCTTCCAGCGAATTATTAATGGTAGTCTCGGGACCCTGGATGACCCCGGGGGCCATTTTGTAGTGAAATATTCGAGGGTGAGGTAAGGCACAGGCGATCACGAACGCACTGGTGGAAGAGTGGTGTCACCGAAGTATTTATATGAGAATTATCGTATGAGCTAGATCACAAGTTTGCTTTGTAGTTTGCAAATAAATGTATAATATTCGGTTGACGCGCTTGCGTCTGAGAGTGATGGGCGTTGAAGTTGACTGCGCGCGAGCTCGATGATCTTCTGTATTTACTTACCTACTTACTGTATATGTAACTGGCCAGTATTATTTTACTTTTTTCTAACTCCATTGCATTATTTCTTATATTTTATACCGCTATACAACCTTAAAAAACGCCAAACACAATTTCCACTACATCCATATTTTGAATATTGTTTTTGGTGCTAACACCAAGGTAACATGTTAATATTGGTGCTGACCCGACAATGGACTACGAATCAATGACTTAAAATATATCACTTTATTTACAAAGCGTTTTTATTTTATTACACAAACCTATGTCTTTAAACATCTTCAATGGAGCATATAACAAAGCAATGTATTGTCTATTCGTTCACAAAGGAAGCCCTGGAAGCTAGTCCCATCCCGCTTCGAGCATAGACACAATGCTGTTTAAGAATACTATTATCATTGATATTTTGATATTAATAGCTGATAATGAACATCTAAGCGTGATAGGTTTTTGTTTCCAGACAGAAATTGATGTAACTAGAAATATGAGATAGGTGAAAGATATACAGAACCGATGAGCGTTGGAGCAGACGGGTTCTCGAATGGAGACCACGACTCGGGAAACGTAGTGTGGGACGCCCCCCTGCCAGGTGGACTGATGACCTGAGGAAGGTCGCTGGTGGTGGCTGGATGAGGAAAGCGGGTGATCGTGCACTTAGGCATGCCCTTGGGGAGGCCTACGTCCAGCAGTGGACTGCAATAGTCTGATTGATTGATTGAAAGATATATCGTGGGGTTGTAAGGTCGATGACTTACCTCACTACTCAGTATTATTAAGCCTCCAAATGCTTAATAGCTTGGAATAAGGAATCGTCTTCATTTTCGGACAATCTGATGATTCAACCTGAAGCAAGTCCGCGCCCGCTATATTACCACTCTGGTAGAAGAAGCGATTAGTCCGTTAAAAAAAAGATTTAACATGAAATATCCTGAACTGAAGACAGTTTCATGAAGTGTTTCGAACCCGTACCTTTCGATCGAGAGCCTAAGGATCTAACCGCTGTACTACGGAAGCTGTTTGTTAGTTGGTGACAGTCGTTATCTAATGTAGGTAATGTAAACAAGGACCCTCGTGCTAGCATAGTCATGTGCTTTTCTCTCAATATTTGCCAATGTCATTGTAATCTTAATAAACAGTCTGTTGACGACTGTACAGTCATACTTTTAGCTAATTACTGTTTTGGTCATCTTTTCGCTTGGAAAAGGGAACACTCATCTCATGCAGTTTACAGTTGGAGGCGGAAAAAACATTGAAAGGGTCGATTTCAAATTCAGTCGAAGTTATGAAACCCCTGTCGTATACATACACAGAGGTAAAGTCACGTAATGCAGGTTTCAATTTTGGCTATTGCATTTAAAAAAATTAAACTAGCAATAGCAAGGAAAACACCAATAAAATAAATTCATTTTTTTTTTCAATGGCCCTTTACTGTCCACTGCTGGACTATGAGCCTCCTCCACTTAAGTGGAGGGTTTTGCCATAACGCTTGGCAGGCGGGTTGGAGATCGCAGATTAAAAGGTTACTGTATCAGAGAGCCCTGCTGCCTGTTCCCTGTTCAATGTGTAGTCCTTAGGCCTCTTATGACACCCACGGGAAGAGTAGGGGTTGGTGACAAATGTATTCTACTCTGCCGTCACCACACGGCTTAATAAAATAAATACCCATACAAAAATTCTACTTATCTAATTTTTTCTTTCTATTTTATTTAATTTTTACTAATTCTATATATTTTTTTTATTATTTTTCTATTTTACCTCTGTATCAAACTATCACGAATATTTTACCTATATTACCCATAATATTCTGTCATATTATAATATTATAACATTTTGGTTTGGTTTGGTTTAGATCAATACTAGGAACAATCCATTTTTATTTCGTCTTGCAATCAAAACTTCTTTAGAAAATTTTATTCTATAAACATCACTGAGAGACGGACGTTGGAAAACGAGGAGAATATCCGATAGACTGAAACAGAAAAACTGAAATTGTTTTCAGAATTAAAATGCCTGAAGCGAATTCGAATGCAAAAATATTTAAAGTTGCCCCGACAGAACACATAAATACATATTCAGATGTTTTCAGTTTTCGTTTCAGCTGTAAACACTGGAAGCTTTGAGGCATAGTTTGCACAAACGACAAAGTTAGTATTTACCTGCATATTTGAAACAGCAAGGATTCGGTATTTGGTTTTGGTCATGTAGACTCTGAAACCTGGAGCGGTAGACTGTTGAATATAATATCGAATAAGTTCATTGAGATTATTTTTTACTTCAAATGTTTTAATATAGTCAAGATGTATTGATGTCTTTTTCTAAACTTACTATAGGGCTAGCTTATGTAGATAAGTGCTCTCTGTATAATATCTCTACCTATATAAGAATTAATATTTTTTATTATCACTGATATCATTGAAATAATTTAAATACTCGTACTGTCAATATTTAAGATTAACTAAGAAATATGAAAGAATGTCCAATAAATTCCACTGTTTTTACAAGTACTTTGTTTTTTTTTTAATGTTTGGAGACTGTTGTTTTATTACATAAGCGATATTCTAAGTAGAGCCAGGTACCTCTATTATTTATTACTAGCGGTCCGCACATGACTACTCTCGCGTTGTGTAAGATTTTCCCGTGGAAATAATACTTTTTCCCGTAAAAAGTATTCTGTCTGTGTCTGTGTTAAAGCAAGTTACAAACTATCTTCATTCCATCATCAATCCGTTGAGTACTTTAAGAGTGAAGGCGGTACAAGCATCCAAACATCTAAACATCCAAATATATTTTTACATTTATAATATTAGTGCGATGTGATGTGATATGCTAGAGCTTGAATGCGACCCTGTCTAATGTCCATGTAGGGTGTTGTGGCAAAGTTGGAAACGCGCAAAAAACGTGGTGAAACAACAATGAACTCATTTGCCAGTTTGCCTCTCGCCGCTAGGGTTGGCAATACAAGGAATCAATCAAAATTTTAAATCGTTTCCTGTAGGTAATCTCTGTAGGTAAACAAACCCAGCGACATGGAGCGACGATATGCGGAAAATGACTGGCAGCTAGATGAGATGCTTGTAGCCGATAATGGCGCGTATTGGGAGAGGCCTACGTCCAGCACAGTGGACTGCCACAGGCTGATAATGATTAGAAAAACCACCCAAAGATTGATTTTATTAAATTGGTCGCATTCAACAGGTATAGTTGGGTTATTATAGGATGGGTTCTGACAGCTTCAAAATTTTTCATACGACGTTAACAACTTTTTTTAATAATATTCAGTTTAAAAACCATAATAGCTAAAATATTTAAAAAAAGTAACTTCACCTCTTATTTTATCATCAAACAGTATGTAATTTTACTTAATAAATAAACTAAATAATATTAAACAGTTTTTAAATTTTAATCTGTCAGAGCTCATCCTATAGTAACCCAAGTATAGTTTACTTTGCAACTGAAGGCATTGAAAAATAAGAGACCTTTTTAAATTCGTGTCATGAAAACCAGATTCGTTGTTTTATATTTAATTAGTACATTACATCATCAACCCACTACAATACACGGATTATATTCTACTCTCTAGCTTACGTCCAACTACTTTCCGACAGGTTACTCATACTATTCTTGGTCACCAGCCAGCCTTTCACCACTCATATATTCATTCATTCATTCATTCAAGTCATCGCCTTAATGGAAGGATTTCGTAATCAGTCCGCCAAGTGTTCCAGCACTTTCCACAATCCATAAATGCTATGTACTTTTTCTCATATTGATTTTTCCAACCCTACCTACATGCCACTCTATACAAAATACGGTCAACACAACTGTAATTAAAATCGCGCTACAAATTGAACCACAGAAAAATGCAACACGTAGAATAATGTTGTTCGTTAGTTAGCACACAGATAGTTTGTACGACTCTGTGGTGATTAAATCAATTTAGTACATTGTAGAAAAACTCATCCAACTTACATTGTTATGTTTAATATTCGAATGTGTACTAGATAATCTATTAAAAACTTTAGAAATAGAAACTGGACGTAAAATTTTATTTGGAAAGTTAGAGTCATTGAAATTGCAAAGTTCTTGTTTTAATGGAATAAATTGTGTTTAGTTTTTTTTTTTTATCACAAATGTACATTGAGTTCTTCGTAGCAAATACATGATTATTTTAGCCGCGATTATTCTTCCATCATAAAACTTTGTAAGGAACTAAAAGAAAACTATTAATAGTAATCACTTTACTTTTGCTACATTACAGACGGGCTACATTTGAAGTGCTATTTGCAATGGCAATACCTACCATTTTGCAGCTGCTGTTGTCGACTGTAGTCATTTTGCAGTAAAAATGCTATTCAAATGCAGTCCGTTGTATAAACTTTTAAACTAAAAAGCTCCAAAAAAGGCCCAACTCTTGGATAATACTCGTATATGCTTCGATTACTTTTGCAGACAGTGTAAATAAAAATCGAGCCATCAGGGATGCATTTATAGGGTAACAACAATAACACAATTACCGTTCTTCTCCACAGCGAGCGTACACTGGAAGTGAACGTGTCAACCGATAGCTTTGACGTCGAAAAATTATTTGTAAAAATCTTAATTCGAATAAAATATTATTGATTTTGATTATTGTACATGATATTGAAAAATATACCACATTTGTCTCCGATGAGATGATTCAACAACTCGCTAAGCCACATTTTCCCAATGTAGTGACCCAGCCATCTGTGTACCCAGCAATACATTACATGGTATACACCACAGCATACACTGTCCCTTCCCTGCCAACCTAATGAAGCAAAATGGCAGTAAATCGTGCCCTCCGCAAACATAAATAAGTGAGTGATAATGATTTGATCGCGTTACGCCCACGGTCGCGGAGGACTTCGGTGTCGTAATTGTTGTTCCACAATTACAACGCTATGTCCCGTTTGTTTTGCAAGTTGACGATTCTACTAAAATATTCTGTGAAAGCGGAGTGTGGAAAAAAAATATTAAAGCTTTTTGAGAAGTTTGGCGAATTATTTTTACGTTTAGAAATGCACGCATAATTACTGTTCAAACTCTCGTCATTTTTACACGTTAAATAGTGTATCGTAATTAGAATGCACACAATTGTCCACATTAATTTCTGCCTAATTTATCTTTTGCTAAATATTAATTATTATAATATTGTGGGGATAATAGTGATTACTGTAAGCTGTTAAGCCGGTATTATCTATTACATTTGTTCAAGTTCTACGATATTAATTGGAAGTGTTTTAGTTATTCATAAAACGAATGTTACTATTATTATGATAGAATATTTGTATTGTATTGTATTGATATTGAATTTCAATCCAACCATTTTAACCATATTTGTTTATTGTAGTCAATACTTTCTCTTTATGTTTTTTTTTTAATTTATTCTTCATTTCAAAACACAAATATTCAATTATTAGAATGGAGGTTCTTGTACCTACCAGTCTTATTTCACTTTAGCGGTACAAATGAAAACATAATGGGCCATCTTTTTGTTGTTTACGCAAAATTGTCTTTACATTTTCACTGTACAAAGGGACAAAGTTACAAAATTCATATCTTCGTAATGTACTTGCACTATTATTAAGCATCCAAAAATTTCGTTTGGAATAAAAAGATTGCGGTCTTGATAAACATTTTTTTTCTTGAGCTGTGGTGATGATGAAAAAATATATTGATAAAGCTATAAACTAAACTGTGTATGTAAGTACCTTTCAAATGTTTATTAGGTATGAAAAAAAATACTCCCTCTTTCATTCAGTGTTTTAAATGTTGTTTTTTATATCATTTTCTATGACAAGACTGTTTTTATGAACGAATAAAAAAATCCACACACTGCTTCATTAACTCCATCACACAACTTCTAAAGCTACCCCCCTAATAACTCCGAATAAGGCCCGGTTTCCACCAAAGCGGAGAGGAGAGGAGATGTGTCGAGCTGAGCTGCGAAGCTGGCTGGCTATTTCCACCAAAGCGGAGAGAAAATGTGAGCTGTGCGTAGCGGAGAGGATATATTGTGAGCTATGCGTCCGTAGCGACGAAGCGCGGGCATCAGCGGGGCGGGGGAGTGGGAGCGCGGGCGCCGTCGCGAGACCTCGCACGCCGCTCGCCGCGCGCATCTCGCCGCTCGCCGCCCGGCTAGTAGGATTTTTAATTGAACGGAGTAATCTGACATATGGTGGGTTGCCGCTTTTTTGAGAAAAAAATATAGTGTTGTGCTAAAAAGATATGATTCAATCACTCATCTGGGCCACGTTTCACGAAGCAACAATTTACTAGTAACAAGTTACAATTTGATATTCATTGCGTAGCCAATTCGCCAAAACTGGAAGCCCTTATCGTTTTACCTCATTGTCTACGCAATGTACATCAAATTGTACTTGTAATTTGTAACTTGTAGCTTCATGAAACGGCTCCCTGGTGATATGGTCACTAAGTAATGTGGACTCCTGGGGGAAGGACTAATGTCCTATAACACAGGTTTAAACTTAGTTTAGGCAACAGCCCTCCACAAAAATTGTATCTCCTGTGCTGAAATGTACATACTTAGTTTTGTGGTGTGGAGATAAAACATTTTTTATTTGTATTATGTAAAACTAAGTCTATGTCAAAGTAAGTATGCTTAAGCTAAATAGATAGATAGATAGAAGTCATTTATTCATCCAAAAAAATATTTACAAAGGTATGAAAAGGCAGAGTCTCAGCATAACTGTTGCTTTTCAGACTTACCCTAAGCTAACATATATCAACTACCTTAAATTAAAATATTCATATTTATTTTTATTTTTAAAGGCTTTTAACTTTCTTCTTTATGAGAACGAGTAATACACCCGTATTACTCGTATTTTAGATTTTTAGATTGAAAATAATTTTATTCACTTTCTGATATATTGCTATCATCATCACTTTCGGTAACATTAATAATAAAACTATCGATAATGCTGTCGATACGGGGATCGAGATGGCACATTTCGTCCTCAACTTTTATGACATGGTCCACGCAGCTCTTCCACTTCTCTGCAGTGATATTGGAGAGTGCCTCTTCGAACAGGCTTTTTACTTCATTCATTTTAAATGTTTTATTGTTTCTTGCGACATGCCCCTTTGCCTGAGCCCAAACCATCTCGATAGGGTTGAGCTCGCAGTGATAAGGGGGCAGTCGCAAGATTGTGATACCCTGCTCTTTTACCATCTCGTCCACAGCGTACTTGACGCAGAACCGATCTTTATGCTGCTTTACAATGTCAAGGAGAGTAGCTTTAATCATTTTTTCTTCATATTGTATATCTTTACCAGAAAGCCACTGTTGTATTTTTGACTTGGTCCATGACATCGTTGGCAAAGTTTCAATCTTCCGGGAGTGGTAGGGTGCATTATCAATTATCACAACCGAATCTCTTTTCAATTTTGGTAAAAGCCCGCGGAACCAGTTCTCAAAGCATTCAGCATTCATCTCTTTGTGATAGTCTTCGGATCCCTTTTTCGCTTCAAACAGCATTAAACCGTCTTCTATAAAACCTTCTTCTCCCCCGGTATGGCTAATTATAAGTCTTTTGCCTTTTCCTGACGGAGATTTCAGGCCTGTGGTCAAACCTTCTATAAATGCTTGCCGTGATGAAGTAATGGTAGTGTCAACCCAGCCCTTTTTCGTAGTATGCCCTGAGGAAGAAAGAATAGTAATTTAATATCATAGATAAGCAACGACATTTGCATTTACTTTCATGACAGTCATATTGATTAGTATTCGTACCTTCGTTCAGCCAGGTCTCATCTTGGTAATAAACGTATTTTCCCTGTCTTCTGTATTCTTTTATTTGATGTAAGTATTTTTGGCGCCAGAGCACGATGTCTTCTCTGTCAATAAGAACACTTCTTCTCGATTTAGTAACAAATTTAAAATTTAGATATTTCAGTATTTTTCTCATTACACTCCAGGAAAAGTTTGGTAGACATTCGTCATCATTGACGCTTTTCAGAACCTAAAAAAGAAAATAGTACCACTAATAAAATATAACATGTATTAAAAGAGACAGTTACTATAATAAATACAAAATAATTCTTCTGACCCATTCCATGGCAGTGGACGTCTTTTAGCTTCTAGTGTGTTAAAAGTAACTAATTTCTCACCTTTTTAATGGTAGGAGCTTCATTTTTAGAATAAAACTCGTGCACCTTTTTTCTTATTGCAGAAAACGTAAAATCGTCCAATTTATCTTTGAATGTTTTCTTCGGTCCAGATTTTTCAGGTGCTTTAAATTCTTTGTTTTCTTTATATTCTTTAAGAACCTTGAATACAGTGCTTGCAGTGATTCCCAGTATTTCAGCAGTTTTAATAGCACAGTTTTGAATATTTGGAGATTCCAACAGAGAAGATTGCTCTTGGACTACGTACTTATAAGCATTGCGCACCATGACTTTTTCAGTCATACTTAAAGCACGCTTTGGTCTCTTTTTTCTCGGAGACATGAAATTGTCATTACTTGAGGTCCCTGGGCCAGGATCCATAACAGTTTTATAAACAACAACGAAATAACAAAAACAAAACAAAACTTCACCAAAAACTTAACAAAAAACTTAACGAAAAACTTAACGAAAAACTTAACGAAAAGTTCAACGATGAAATGCAAAGGCAAGAGAAACATTCGAACACTCAGACCGGAGGTAAGAAGCCGAATGACGAACAATAGGAAAGTAATAATAATAAAAAAATAGACGCTTCTCCCGTCATCCAATAGGAAATTAGTTGTATGGATGAGTCATTCGTTTGTGTCGCAGCTGCAAGTTATCTCTTAGAAATATAAAAAAAACACTAATTACTTTTATTACCTACCTACATAAAAAGCCTGACTGTTGTTACCAGTAATACTAAAACCAACTCACCAATTCTGATGGATTCCAACTATTGCGAACTGCATGATATGTAGACGAAGTCTATGTTTATAGGCTGGGGTAACAAGCATTTTTTTATATTTAATAGTGTGAATGATTCAACTCACTTGAGTTAGAATTGAACTGAAAACATCACTAAGATTATGGAGCTGGCAACATTATTTTTCTGTCTAATGTCAAATTACTCCGTTCAATTAAAAATCCTACTTACACACATCTTTGCACAGCCGCGCCTCGCTTGCTATAGAAAAATTAGACATCTCCTCTCCGCTCTGCTCGATCCATTTCCACTGAAGCTAAGTGGAGAGGAGATGTGGAAATAACGAAATCTGATTGGTTATTCAAACACATCTCCTCTCCGCTCAGCTTTGGTGGAAACCGGGCCTAAGTATCACGCACTTGATTTTCCCGCTTTTTCCTCGCATTAATATCAAAGTTTGTCGCTGTATCGAGTATCGGAGTGGATTAAGCGCTCATCCATCCCACTATGAGTGGCTCTGCAGCGCTTTAAGCGTCACGGCCCCGCTGGATATTAATAAAAAAGTTAATCGCGCGTACGGCCACGCTTGCCATGGTTGGACGGACAGAAACAGTGTGGCCACTCGCAATTTTAAGGGTTACTGTATTTTCAAGGGCTATTGGGTTATTTTCAGGTGATTTACAGGGACATCCGGGAGTGGTAGAGGTTTTTTGTTTCATTACAATGAATGTCTTTTGTCTATTATCTATAGGCACCTATTGGTATACCGTGGTTTTGTAGACGAGTCGTAAATAAATCAGTTTTAGCTAGTAAAAAACGTGATTCCACCTAGCCATATTAAATTACTCTGTAGCGGCAAAAAGCTTTCAGAGGCTATTTGCGCTACAATAGATTTATAGCGAGGAACAATATACTGCATTTTTATTTCATAATTTCAGCTAAAGGCGCAGAATGAAAATATGTACAACCTCTTAGGTTAAACAGGTCTAAAAAAAGGTAAAATTATTGACCTTAATGTTTATCATAATTCGATCCGCATAATTAATAAAACGCTTGTACAAAATAATTAAATTAATATATTTTCAGAAAGTAATAACTCTTAAAAACCTTTAGTGTTTGAGAGGAATATACAAAAAATTAACAGAAAAGAGTAAAAAGAAAGATATCCGTCGTGACGTTTTCAAATCAAATATGTAGTTTATTTCAGATTTGAACATTTACGTCACTATTTCGTTATAAAGTACTCTTGCATCTAGCCGCCACTTGATGACTAGGGGGCGTCGCTCGTGATTAGGCAGCTCTACACAATCATATATTTCAGCTTGACTTTGCAAATGATTTAATTCTTCATTGACCGAGCGAGCGAAGCGTCTCTGCTTCAGCTTGGCCAAATTTGCTTTTGTATGTCCATCTGTTTGTGGATTTGTTTCTTTGTTTGTTTCACTCTACAGGTCGCGTTTCTCAACCGATTCTCGTAAAATTTTGTGAGCAGGTTCGATAAATTAATCGAATTTTATTATCGAGCCAGTTTTTGGAAATTTTAAGAAATGACGGAGTTATGGGGGCTGCCAGCTTACAAGGTCTACCGCTGAGGCTGTTTTCCTCTACAGGTCACATTTCTTAACCAATAAAATAAAATTAGATAAAATAAAATAAAAAAAATTAGAAAAAAAAGAATAAAAAAAAGAAAAAAAAAGAAAAAAGTATTAATTTAATTTAATTAAAAAAATAAAAAATCAAGGGGTTGGGGATGTTTGTGGAGAAAAAATAAAAATAAATATGAAAAGATATACAGACTCGCGAGGTCTACAGCTCACAGAGCCACTAGTTTTTAATCCTCTTTACAACATCCATCGTCTGCAGATCATTTTCTCCTTCTCAAAACTCATTCTCCTTTTTTCACCAATATAAGGTTTCTCTCAAGTGCCAGTATTAACTAAAAAGTATCAATTCAAAAGAAGAAAATAACGCGGAGTTTGCACACATAGCATACAAACTCCACAGTACTATACAAATTTTTGGCGAGTTCACTGACACAATGTGCGGATCTTGCTAAAGAAACTGATTTTTTCATTACTTTAAGAAAATGCGTGCTAATTAAAAAAAAACCTGTTACCCAGGAATTCCGTGATAAATTAAATACAACCAATTGAATATACAAACAGAGAATTCGACAAATTAAGGTTAGTCTCCTTGATGGGCCGAGCGAGCGCGAAGCATCTCCGTTTCAGCTTGGCCAAAATTGCTTTTGTATGTCTATTCGTCCATCTGTCGATCTGTCGATCTGTTTGTTCTCATCTACAGGTCGCGCTTCTCAACCGCTTTTCATGAAATTTTGTGAGCAGGTTCGATAAATTAATAGTTTTTTTTTTGTAGAGTCAGTTTTTGGAAATTTAAAAAAATAACGGAGTAATAAACGTTAGTGACGTATTGAAAACGTAAAGAAAACATAAATCAGATATTACAAAAAAAATACTCGCGAGGTCTATAGCTCACAGAGTCACTAGTAATTTATTAGAGCCTTCGTATATAAAGAATACGCCACGACCGCATCCTTTTAGGAAAGTATTTACCGGAGACCGTATTAAAGCTATCATAAATGAAGTCTTCACGACACGGAACTTTGGTGACTGACGAACTGTCTCCCGTACACGTCGAGTTGAAGGGTTTTAAGTCACCGACAGCTACTTGACGAGCTATTAATATCTCCAGACCGATATTGAAAGGTTGCTGCGTTTCGCTAAAACAACACGTTCATGATAATATCGACCCTGCTCGAAGTAGCATAGGTGTCGAAGTGCAGTTCGTAAGTAATTTCTAGCGGTCAGTTGCATGGTCTGGATTTTTTTACTCGATCTAGCAGGTAAATAATTTGTTTCGATGTCAAAATGTACTTAATATATTATAGACTAGATTAGATTATCCTTACTAATATTATAAATGCGAGAGTAACTCTGTCTGTCTGTCTCTCTGGGTGTGTGTGTGTGTGTGTGTCTGTCTGTCTGTTACGCTTTCACGCCTAAACCAATGAACCGATTTTGATGAAATTTAGTACAAAGATAGACTAGAGCTTGAGAAAGGATATAGGCTACCTTTTGTCGCGATAAAAATACTTGGAGGGATTGAAATAGGGGATGAAAGTTTGTATGGAAGCTCGTCATTATCGAGGATGACACCTTGATACTTTGTATTTAGGTACTTGATGACACTATCACACTAATAGTAGGTTTAGGGTAGATGTAGAGTAGGTGTAAAGTAGGTGTAAGAAGGGAGGAAAACTCATTTAACGCGGGTGAAACCGCGGGCGGAAAGCTAGTAGACTATAATTAATTCTAGCATAGCTGTCAATCATAGACGTTGAATCGTACGCGTCAGTTGCAATTTTTTGAGTTACACACATTTTCAAAATGTCGTAGTCACGAGCTTAGATGTAACTAGAGCACGAAAAAAAAGGATAGAAGTAAGAAAAAAATACAGGAGAAATTAAATTTTAGGCCAGCAAGTACTTTGTACTTTTATGAAATAAATTATTTTCATTTAGTTGTATCGTTTTCCTCCTAATTGCTTTTCCAATGATAATTAAGGAATCTGATGAGCTTTTGATTAAGTAGGTACTACATTGTAAATCATGAAGTGTTCATAATATTCCGCGCTTTGTTCTTTTTGTTCCCGGCGCTTTGTTCTGGCCGATTACCTGAACCTTATTCGGTAACAAAATTAAATTATAATTTCCAATACAATACTTCTTTTGTTTCTATTTTGTATAGTACAAGTATCGAATTTATTAAGGATATTACGCATAGAGTAGGGTATTTAACGATGCTTGAGAGAGATAGAAGTGCCCGTCTGATTATGATGAATTGAACGCCCAAGACGTGTAACTACGAAAAAAAGTTGCAACGTCTTTTGTTTTCTGTCTCATACTCATAGTCTTTTGCTTTCTGTCTGTACTGTTAAGGCCGGGTTATGGCAAAAATTAGCAACTCACCGCGCTTTAGTTGAAAGTTCAACCGACACACTACTGACATAACGTTCATATTAGCGTGCGATGCTTCACGGTAGTTACGTCCGACACTGCGCAGGAATCGTGGGAAAAACTCGTTTTTCTTGTACTCTTTTGCTTATTAATAGAAAAAAGCAGAGTTTATGAAAAATTTAATCGATTTAAAATATAAGTCAGTAATTGGCACGTTATATTAACTAAAAAAAAAAACTATGGTTATCGCTTTAAGTTACGAGATCTAGGATATAAAAAAAAATTGCTGCTTTTTTTTTAAAACTTGTGCTTCTTATTTCTAAATTACTATAATGTATTTAAAATTTAATTAAGGATATATTCTGTTAGCACATTTTTTTTTACATTTATAGCATCAGTAGAAGTGCTAGTATTTGATCGTCAAAGTAGCGACTATGGGCGCTATTTCCACATAACCCCGCCTTAAGTAGTAAATAAATAGAAAACCATCTTATACACGTAATTATTATATTTTACAAGAGCTACCAAATTGGCGCGAGAGCACTCTGTCTATCTGTCAAACTCCCTCCACTAGTGTAGTGCGCATGCGCTCTATGGACACAACCACTAGTGATGTAGCAATATCAATAAAGTTCGGTTAACAGTACGTAGGAGATATTTAAGAAAAAATACCTACTAATGAGGAGTCTGCAGGGACCTGCGTTGTGTTGTATCATTGTATGAAATGGACTGTAGCTTTTCATAAATTTATTTATCCTTTATTGTTTTTTTTTTGGCCGTGTGTAAGTCTGATGTCCCCAGATATTTATTTATATTTAAGAGAATAAAAAGTATTTGTTTGTCTTTATGATTGTACGGCGTACGCGCACCATATAAAAACAGCTGGTAAATTGTAGAAGTCTACACATAAATATGATAAATAATATTCAGCATCAAATAAATAGTCAATTGGAGTTGTATGGTGTTTTTTTTAATATACAAAACTCAATTAATAACTTGTATGTAATTAGGAAAAGCATTTGGCATGTACTCTGAGGACATTACCCCGCCCGGTAACCCGTGATGTTGTATTTAGCTAGTTACATGCAGTCAAAATGATAAATATTCTCCAAACACACTACGACTGCTTCCAAGTCAACGAACAGAAATGGCATAAGATTGCCTTGTTTAGAAAACACAAATAATTTTGTCCGATAACAGAGATATTAAATTAATCGTGCCACGTATTTGCCTGCTCGTGCAACGGCCGATTTACACTTCGACAAGTAGCAAGTTGCAAGTTTTCCCTGTTGCCAAGGAAACACTCGCATTTGCAAAAAATAGAAGTCCAGTCTATTTTTTGCATGTGCGAGTGTTTCCTTGGCAACAGGAAATAATATGCTTTTTGACAACAGGAACATATGGAATTTTTGTTTTGACAACTGCACTTGCAACTCGCACTTGTACTTGTCAAAGTATAAACTTCAACCCGGTACCGCCGCCTCCATCCGAATCCGCATCCACCGCTTGGATTCGTGCAGCCGAAGATCGTTGTCATACATTTGTCATACATTTTTAGGGATCTCAACGTCTGCTTCCCTTCAAGTCCACGCCCGCTATATTATCACTTTGGTAGAAATAGCGATCAGGCCCGTTAGGAACAAAGATAATATAATAAATATAAGATACGAGTGATAACCTTTAGCTTGTAGACATGCAGGTAAAGACCGGCCTGGCCCACTCATTTATAAATGTTCAAATTCAGAAATGTTACTATTATATGAAAGAATTCTTTGAAGAGAATAAACAGTAAATTAACTAAAATTAAATTTATTAGAATATTTGTATTGTTTGTATAATTTCGGCCTGTGTTTATGTAGAGCTCTCTTCAGAATTATATTGCTATGTCCTAACAGGATGTCACAATTATAATGCGAAGATCTGTGTATACCTATATAATGTACTTAACTAATTGTGATACTGCAATAAATATTATTATTATTATTTATTCATCGAGAGAGAAAAGTTGATATTTCTTGCCGACACAGAAATTAGAGCTTCACACAACGGCTCATTTTTGCTTTGATTTTTAAAACTATTATCCATATTATCATCATTATCATTCATAATGTCATACATTTTTTTTAAATGTATATTATACTTACTTGATATATTTATTATATTTATGTGAGTTTTGTTTGCGCTGATTGAAGTATTAAGCAGATTATGTATAATAGACAATACGCTATATTAGAGAGCCCCAAATAAATTACATTACTTTGAAAAGTCTAATCGATCTCATTGTATCTCTGGACGTCGTCGTACAAGAGGTAAAAAGCAATTTGGATACGAACGCGATGGGAGATAGAACACGCAGCCCTACGTCGTTCAACGAAAAAATGCGTTACAATGTAGGAGTTCGGTTATTACACGATAGAAGCGTGGCTTGGCATGTATTCTCCTACAATGGCCTCGATTCGGGATGTCGTGCTCTAATTCTAATTTTAAAATCCAGCTATCCTTTTCGTTTTTATGACCAATGAAAGAAAGATGATGAACGAATGATATAAATTTGAACGAATGATAACCTAAAATAAGGGCATAGCTGTCAGTTTAAGAGATTTTTAAGACGCATGTTTTAAGTGCTCTCTAAAATTGTGCAATCGACACGGCCATAAGGTTCAAATTCTATGTTTGATAGCTCTAATATTAGGATGGCCATCTCCTGTCCCTTTTCAATCTTTAAAAGGTATAAAGGACAGACCAACTTAAATTAAGGATTAGAGCGTGACAGTGTGAATCGGGGCCAATATGGAGTTGAAGGAAACACATTTCATGAAAATCTTCTTTTTACCTCTTCTGCAAAAAAACATACACTGACAATACTTTGGTTTTGACCACCAGTTTGGTTACGACATTGCATCACCTGATCTGGTTTTCCGAAAAGAAAGATGATTTCGTGCTTTGGAAGGCACTCTAACCGTGGGGCTCGGCTGCTACACCGCTATGACACATGTCTCCACGAGCCATGTCAGTGGCCTTTGTTGGCATATCTATAACACTGGCACCAGGGTTTGTGAGGTCAGTCGGTCGTGAGGAATTTAGCTGAAAAAAGACAAAATCGAAATGTAAGAAATCTAAATTTGAAAATGAATTTAAAATGAAAGATAAAACTGCCAGCAAGAAAGGTTGCCAGTCATAAAACAGGAAAGAGGACGAATGCCTCGTTACAAGGCTAAGGTCACAAATCGTAAATTTAACGCAGAATAGAGTTTATTGAACACGAGTCTAAAACGTGAATGATAGGTGAGAGAACTGGGTTAAATTAAGTTATTTACATAAAATTAACGTTGGCGTTTAACTAAGCACTTTATTGTTTCTTCTGTAAGCGATAAGGAGTTACATTTTATTGTCTTATTAATTTGTCAAATAAATATTATGTAATTTAGTCCCTGTGTGTCTTTGTTTATAATTAGACTCGGCTTTTCATATCTAAATTTAACTTTGTAACTACTAATTGTACTTTTAGGTACACACCCAAAAGTACCATGTGTGACAGAAATGTTTCAATCACATATGGTATGGTTTCAGTCAACAGAAGTTCGAATCCAATTTACAATCCAGTAAATAGACAGATGTGAAGCCGAAACTATCATGTATCGATCTACCATACAAAATTGTATGGTATTTTGTCGACTAGGAGAACCGACATCATGGTCATGATATCATGTATGTTGAAAGATCGATAACCTACCTTATAAACCCTGGTGTCAGAGCTATTGAGTCGTTGACTGACCATTTTTAAAACCTTTAGTTAGAACTTTGAATTGAAAACATATTGTTTTTTGACACATACAAATATAAACTCGCATCGCGTTTACATAGTAGTAAATAAAAAAAATGTTCAAAACATTTCAATAAAAAAAGGATGGTTTACATGCTTTTGTTTCGTTGAACGGGCTGTTTATTTGATGTTTACTGAGGCCCAGAGGCATTTGTAAACGCGTTCAACCACGTTCGGCCCAGCTGCGTTCCATTCCACTCAGCTGTTTGGAATGCTTCATTGTACTATTGCCAACCGTAGAGTTTTGTCAATGTGTGAATCTGTGAATCCAACACACACGATGCCTAAATAGTGACTGAAGAACATAAAACTGAAGCCAGCTTGACACATAAAAAATATAAACTGAAACTTGAAAGATGCCGAACTCTACTCTCTTAGTTAATTTATAAATTACTATTATAGTGGTCCGCCCGCGGCTACGCTCGCGTTGTGTAAGATTTTACCGTGGAAACAAGACATTTTCCCGTAAAAAGTATCCTATGTGTTAATCCAAGGTACAAATTATCTCTATTCCAAATTTCATTTCAATCCATTCAGTAGTTTTTGCGTGAAAGAGTAACAAACATCTATCCATCCATCATCCATACTTATGAACTTTCGCGTTTATAATATTAGTAAGGATTTCTGTTCTATTGTCACTCACTGTTACCTATGTTTCTTTCATTCGAGTTATGAAAATTTTGATTATTTTACCTACAGTTATTGGATGACCCATCACATCACATTACATCACACTCACACTAATATTATAAATGTGAAAATATGTTTGGATGTTTAGAGGTTTGGGTGTTTGTTCCGCCTTTACGCTTAAAATACTCAACAGATTTGGATGAAATTTGGAATGGAGATTGTTTGTAACCTGATTTAACACTTCTACTTTTTACGGGCAATAGTCTTATTTTCAAGGGAAAATCTTACACTACGTGAGCTAGTCAATTCATTAAGCTTTGTCACGGTTTCGGCGTTGTGAGACGCCGCATGTGGCCGTAGACGATCACGATGGGCCCAGATATTTTTTTAGTTTATCGTACAACGTCTATACTTTTGTATTGTTTTTTAGAATGTAAATATTGCCAACGGGTAGGTATTACTCTCGCCGCAAGATTTGACGCCTTCCAGCCTCCGGAGCAGGCTGGGTTTCGAAAAGGTTTCAGTACCGTAGACCACATCCACACAGTGAGACAGGTTATACAGAAGTCGCAAATCAGCCGCTGTGTCTAGCATTTGTGGACTACGAGAAAGCCTTCGACTCCATCGAGACCTGGGCTGTTCTGGAATCTTTGCAGCGATGCCAAGTCGATTGGCGGTACGTGGAGGTACTGAGAAGCCTGTACAGTATGGCGTCGATGTCCGTCCAAGTACAGAATCATAAGACAAAACCCATCCAGTTGCTCAGAGGAGTGAGACAGGGGGATGTCGGGATGTCATCTCTCCGAAACTGTTCTCCAACGCACTGGAGGATGTCTTCAAAACCCTAGACTGGAACGGATTGGGCATCAACATTAATGGCGAATATCTCAGTCACCTCCGCTTTGCCGACGACATAGTCATAATGGCTGAATCGTTGCAGGATCTGCAAAAAATGCTGCACAGTGTCAACGCTGCCTCACTGTCAGTCGGTCTCCGGATGAACTTGGACAAGACTAAGGTCATGTTCAACGAACTAATCACTCCGGAACCGATCTCGATCAATGGCGAAATGCTCGAAGCTGTCCAAGAATATGTCTACCTCGGGCAGACATTGCAGTTGGGTAGAGACAACTTTGAGCGTGAAATCGCAAGAAGAGTACAGTTGGGCTGGGCAGCATTCGGAAAACTGCGTCATATCTTCTCGTCGCCGCTACCGCAATGCCTAAAAAGCAGGGTTTGTAACCAGTGTGTCCTACCCGTTTTGACATACGGAGCCGAGACGTGGAACATGACGGTGAAGCTGGCCCATATCACTCAGCGAGCTATGGAAAGATCGCTACGGGATAAAATCCGAAACGAAATCATCCGGCAGAGAACCAAGGTGGTGGTGAATATTTACCAAAAATGTAGCAAGCTGAAGTGGCAGTGGGTTGGCCACGTCTGTCGCAGAACCGATGAGCGTTGGAGCAGACGGGTTCTCGAATGGAGACCGCGTCTCGGGAAACGTAGTGTGGGACGCCCCCCTGCCAGGTGGACTGATGACCTGAAGAAGGTCGCTGGTGGTGGCTGGATGAGGAAAGCGGGTGATCGTGCGCTTTGGCGTACCCTTGGGGAGGCCTACGTCCAGCAGTGGACTGCAATAGGCTGATTGATTGATTGATTGATTGATTGAGGTACTACTCCGCAGCAGGCTGCGCGTGGCTTAGTGCAAATTCTGCGTGCTAAGTATGCTGCAGTTATAAATCAAACATTCTATGTGCCAACCGCTTTATAAAAGAATTCAGTAGAACCGTAATTTTTATGAATACACCTAGCTCAAAAACGTTCTCAGCTTTACAATTACATTCAAATCAATCACTATGAAATTAAATTGAGACATTAAACATCTCTCCGCGTGGGCCGGGGGCGCCGCTAACAGTTCAAGTTAAATAAATAAAAATAGGATAGGGTTTTGAACCTGATTTTTTGGGCAATTCGAGTCTAACACAAGCGCCATACAGTACAGACTAGGGCTGCCCCCAGTCTTTTTTATAATAACAAGACATTTATTCACATTACACATATTACATTAACTTTTTTTCATATTTCACTTCAACCAAAATATTTATAAAACATGCCGCTTGGCAAGCAGATATAAAACCTATAAACTGACAAAATAGCAAAATGTCTTGTAACTATAAAAGGTGTAAATAAATTAATTAAAGGATCAACTTATCCATGAAACTGAACAACTTTCCCCAATATACACGGGCTGGACGACAAAAAAAGCTGTCCCTTTCATACAAAACCGCGCGGCCAGCTAATCGATTTACTATGGAAGATACATATTTTTTTCGTCCGACAGCCTGTGTTTCTTGGGGAAAGTTGTTCAGTTTCATGGGTAGGTTGGTCCTTTAAAATAGTGTCAGCTAATTTATTTACACCTTATATTTGTCAGAGAAACACACTTCAAGACTTATTTGCTTCCAATAAGTAAGCTCAAAATTAGTGTAAATTCGTTTACATGGTCCCTTTGGTCGCTGCTGCTGACGAGTCAATTCAATTCCACTTCATCAAGACATGTGCGACTGATACCAAGTAATAACACGCTGGATGGAACGAACAAGTCAGGCATTTTGTTTACAGTTTTGTTTTATTTTGTTTTCGCAGCCCTACAAAAAATGAAATAACTATTGGTGCAGCCCTAGATTTATCTAAATTTTGATAAAATGCTATTCTATTAACAAATTACACCAGTTAGTTCTAGTTTACTAAATACCATAAGAAGCCTATTTTAGGAAACAATCATACTTTTATTTTCTATTATACCTATATAGACTAGATCTGATGCAAAAAAAACTCACTTTAATAGACATATTCTTAAAAAAATAATCTCCCTAGGCTTGTGTTATTATCAGAGTAGGCTCGAGTCCCTCTGTCGGAATGTTTTGAAAGATGAAACAAAAAGGCGTAAGTAAACTTTTTTATGAAAAATAACAAAAATCAGACATTACTAAAAGTACATCAATATCTTATTCGCGATCATCCAATACCCGTACAACATTTGTTCTGGTTACGGCCCTCTAATCGAAGGGAGCGATATTGCCGCCAGGGCCGAACTCGGGAGGTGCAAATCGTATTACAACAACGTTATAACTGGGGTACGGGTGCGTTAGCTACATAACTCGGTCGGAAGGAAACCAGTAGGTAACTCGTGACTGTAACAATGTTTACAAGATGTTTACCTAAAGAGATAAACTCTCCGTTTGTTTGTTACTAGGGTTTCTCATCGAGAAGTCTCGAAGCGCGAATTCCCGGGAAATTTGGCCTTAGTCGAGACGGGAAAAAAAGGGTTGAGTACCCGGGAAGTCGAGAAATTAAAAAAAAACTAAAACAATAGCAATTTGACGTTAATTCCTGTGTTACTTTTTACAAAAATTATATCCTCTATCTCCTCTCCCCTTTTACATCCTTTAACTGCCCAATAAGGCATCCACATAAATCTTTCGTTACATACTTAATATTATATTATGTATGTAAACGAGATAATTATCAAAAGACTGTGATTTAAATAAATGTCTTTGGTTATTATTACAAAAATGTTATATAGGTATATTTCTTTTAATGAAGCATTTTTAACTTTTACATTAGGTATATATCAAAGTGATCATATTTATCAGTAACAGCTAATTATATAAATAAAAATTAATGTCTATGATTGATATTTGGTTAATTTTAAAGATTTTACTTATATTTTATTCAAGTTTTTAAACTCTGTGATTAGGAAATTAAGAAGGCATATTTTTCAGTTAATTGACGAAGACTAATAAAAATGAACATATATTGTTGATTACGAAAACGTATATTATTATTTTAAAACCTTTTTCATACATTTTTATTGAGGATAATCAAACTCCTGATTTCTCGGGAATTCCCGGGAAATGGTGCTCGAGAAGTCTCGGTATCCGGGAACAAAAAAAAGTCGGGTTTCTCATTTGAGAAACCCTATTTTTTACGCACATATTAACAAATTATGTTAAACAATATAATTTATGAAGAAAAAAACATGGTGAAGAAACATGCGCACTCCTGCGAAGAAATTCAAAGGTTGTGGTTGCGGTTGTGGTTGCCTGAAAGAAATCGCTTCGCATCGTCTGTGTTTGTATGAGTGTTTTTATGTGCAATAAAGTATATTTGATTTGATTTGATTTTGTGTGTGAAGTTGCCCAACCCGCACTGGACCAGCCCGACTAAGGCCTAATCGCCCTTATTGAAGGTAAACTCGAGCCCCTCGGTGGTGGGGACATATATGAGCTGTTGATGATGATGTAACTTTATAAGGTAGATTTTCGTACTTCATGTCTGATGACCTGCGGTCGACTAAAGCTTACGACAGGCCGAAGATAAAAACTGACGACAACCCACGACCACGACAGACGACGGGCGCTGAGCTGAGTCAGTTGGTCGTTGTCAGTTTAGGTGGATTTTTTTCACACCGCTCATTTTCCTCGCACATGTCTTGTGGAATCGTAGCCTGATAGCCCTGAAGTTGTACCATGTAGCTAAAGTAGGATTTTTAATTGAACGGAGTAATCTGACATATGGTGGGTTGCCGCTTTTTTGAGAAAAAAATATAGTGTTGTGCTAAAAAGATATAATTCAATCACTCATCTGGGCCACGTTTCACGAAGCAACAATTTACTAGTAACAAGTTACAATTTGATATTCATTGCGTAGCCAATTCGCCAAAACTGGAAGCCCTTATCGTTTTACCTCATTGTCTACGCAATGTACATCAAATTGTACTTGTAATTTGTAACTTGTAGCTTCATGAAACGGCTCCCTGGTGATATGGTCACTAAGTAATGTGGACTCCTGGGGGAAGGACTAATGTCCTATAACACAGGTTTAAACTTAGTTTAGGCAACAGCCCTCCACAAAAATTGTATCTCCTGTGCTGAAATGTACATACTTAGTTTTGTGGTGTGGAGATAAAACATTTTTTTATTTGTATTATGTAAAACTAAGTCTATGTCAAAGTAAGTATGCTTAAGCTAAATAGATAGATAGATAGAAGTCATTTATTCATCCAAAAAAATATTTACAAAGGTATGAAAGGCATCTCAGCATAACTGTTGCTTTTCAGACTTACCCTAAGCTAACATTTATCAACTTCCTTAAATTAAAATATTCATATTTATTTTTATTTTTAAAGGCTTTTAACTTTCTTCTTTATGAGGGTGTATTACTCGTATTTTAGAAAAGTTATTTTGGTACAATGAAAATGCATGTTATGTGTATGAAAATAATTTTATTCACTTTCTGATATATTGCTATCATCATCACTTTCGGTAACATTAATAATAAAACTATCGATAATGCTGTCGATACGGGGATCGAGATGGCACATTTCGTCCTCAACTTTTATGACATGGTCCACGCAGCTCTTCCACTTCTCTGCAGTGATATTGGAGAGTGCCTCTTCGAACAGGGTTTTTACTTCATTCATTTTAAATGTTTTATTGTTTCTTGCGACATGCCCCTTTGCCTGAGCCCAAACCATCTCGATAGGGTTGAGCTCGCAGTGATAAGGGGGCAGTCGCAAGATTGTGATACCCTGCTCTTTTGCCATCTCGTCCACAGCGTACTTGACGCAGAACCGATCTTTATGCTGCTTTACAATGTCAAGGAGAGTAGCTTTAATCATTTTTTCTTCATATTGTATATCTTTACCAGAAAGCCACTGTTGTATTTTTGACTTGGTCCATGACATCGTTGGCAAAGTTTCAATCTTCCGGGAGTGGTAGGGTGCATTATCAATTATCACAACCGAATCTCTTTTCAATTTTGGTAAAAGCCCGCGGAACCAGTTCTCAAAGCATTCAGCATTCATCTCTTTGTGATAGTCTTCGGATCCCTTTTTCGCTTCAAACAGCATTAAACCGTCTTCTATAAAACCTTCTTCTCCCCCGATATGGCTAATTATAAGTCTTTTGCCTTTTCCTGACGGAGATTTCAGGCCTGTGGTCAAACCTTCTATAAATGCTTGCCGTGCTGAAGTAATGGTAGTGTCAACCCAGCCCTTTTTCGTAGTATGCCCTGAGGAAGAAAGAATAGTAATTTAATATCATAGATAAGCAACGACATTTGCATTTACTTTCATGACATATTGATTAGTATTCGTACCTTCGTTCAGCCAGGTCTCATCTTGGTAATAAACGTATTTTCCCTGTCTTCTGTATTCTTTTATTTGATGTAAGTATTTTTGGCGCCAGAGCACGATGTCTTCTCTGTCAATAAGAACACTTCTTCTCGATTTAGTAACAAATTTAAATTTAGATATTTCAGTATTTTTCTCATTACACTCCAAGAAAAGTTTGGTAGACATTCGTCATCATTGACGCTTTTCAGAACCTAAAAAAGAAAATAGTACCACTAATAAAATATAACATGTATTAAAAGAGACAGTTACTATAATAAATACAAAATAATTCTTCTGACCCATTCCATGGCAGTGGACGTCTTTTAGCTTCTAGTGTGTTAAAAGTAACTAATTTCTCACCTTTTTAATGGTAGGAGCTTCATTTTTAGAATAAAACTCGTGCACCTTTTTTCTTATTGCAGAAAACGTAAAATCGTCCAATTTATCTTTGAATGTTTTCTTCGGTCCAGATTTTTCAGGTGCTTTAAATTCTTTGTTTTCTTTATATTCTTTAAGAACCTTGAATACAGTGCTTGCAGTGATTCCCAGTATTTCAGCAGTTTTAATAGCACAGTTTTGAATATTTGGAGATTCCAACAGAGAAGATTGCTCTTGGACTACGTACTTATAAGCATTGCGCACCATGACTTTTTCAGTCATACTTAAAGCACGCTTTGGTCTCTTTTTTCTCGGAGACATGAAATTGTCATTACTTGAGGTCCCTGGGCCAGGATCCATAACAGTTTTATAAACAACAACGAAATAACAAAAACAAAACAAAACTTCACCAAAAACTTAACAAAAAACTTAACGAAAAACTTAACGAAAAGTTCAACGATGAAATGCAAAGGCAAGAGAAACATTCGAACACTCAGACCGGAGGTAAGAAGCCGAATGACGAACAATAGGAAAGTAATAATAATAATAAAATAGACGCTTCTCCCGTCATCCAATAGGAAATTAGTTGTATGGATGAGTCATTCGTTTGTGTCGCAGCTGCAAGTTATCTCTTAGAAATATAAAAAAAACACTAATTACTTTTATTACCTACCTACATAAAAAGCCTGACTGTTGTTACCAGTAATACTAAAACCAACTCACCAATTCTGATGGATTCCAACTATTGCGAACTGCATGATATGTAGACGAAGTCTATGTTTATAGGCTGGGGTAACAAGCATTTTTTTATATTTAATAGTGTGAATGATTCAACTCACTTGAGTTAGAATTGAACTGAAAACATCACTAAGATTATGGAGCTGGCAACATTATTTTTCTGTCTAATGTCAAATTACTCCGTTCAATTAAAAATCCTACTTTAGACCTCTATGAGTCAAGTCAGTGGCCTTAGATGCCGCGGCTCTATAATATAACATTAACATTAAGTGTGTGAAATCAGTTTTTGATCTTACAACACACACGATGAAGAAGAAAGCTTCCAAGAAAAAGGTTGCCTGGAAGAAATAGGGAATATGCATAAAAAAAATATTAGATTTTTTCATAGTTCATCTCAAAGTATACAAAAATAGAATAAAAACAAAAATAGAGTCAAAACAGAATTGAAATTGATCGAAAAACAAACTAGTTACAACATTATTAAACAAATATATCTGTCCCTCTTTTCATCATCAACGAAAACAAAATATTCTATGGCGGATGTATGGCCCACGTGACCAATGACGTCAATGGTCATGTCGGACCTCTCTGTCTAACCATCAACTTTGTTTCTGAACAAGATATTTGAAAAAAAAAAATATGTGTTTATCTGGAATTTAAAATATTTCAATCAATGAATTAAAAAAAAATGTGCATGTTCCCTATTGCTACCTTAGCAATAAGGCCGCCTAATTGACTCAACTAACTGTAAAAATGTTTTCTTGTAATTTTGATTGGTGTCAATAAAGAATATTTGTATTGTATTGTATTTGTATTAATTTTGTGTACATTTTAGTTCTATCTCTAACCGATGGAACAAATCAAACTGAATCAGGCTGAAATTTAGGTTTACCTATAAAGTTATTACAATATTAACAGGGAAAGGAAAATAAACAAGCAACTTACAGCACCAACTGAAATATAGTTTGTCGAACAAATTAAAAGCTTACTCCGTTAATTGAGAAAACGTCGCCGTCTGAGTATTTTTAATGGATCCGCCACGTTTTGCTTTGAAGGAATTAAATATCAATTTTCATGAAGATGGTTAAGTTTGTTTTCGATAAAGACTAAAATTGTCAGGAGATCCAACAATCACTTTAAGTACTTTCAAATTTACAGAAATATTTTTGGTCTCAATATTATTACTGTTTATTCACCTTTTCAGTCTCTTCAGTCTTTTATCTAAATAAGTAAATTAAATAAAAAATATTGCTAAAAAATAAACAAAATCTCCTACCTTTGTAGGAGATTCTTTTGTTTTTTAACTTAAAAAAATAATGGGTATGATAGACTTGTTGTTACCAGTATGTAACTGATGCAGACAGTTTAATTTTGAATCATCATAATGGCTCTGATCTTTTCTTATCGTGTGAATTATAAGGTCGACGAAATTATCACAAGATCTAATGTCAGGGTTTTGAACTCGCCAATAGCCTGTGACATGGTATTTTAACTTTCCGTAGATAATCGGCTTAACGTGCCTTCCGAAGCAAGGTATAATCTTAGTTTTCGAACAATCAGGTGATTCAATCTGCAATGTGGACAGTCTCACAAAGTCCAGGATTAAGCCGAGATATGAACACAAAACTCCCGAGCGTGGACGCTGCATGATGGCACCTGTTTATTCATAACTATAGCGGACCGCCCGCGGTTACGCTCTTTCCCCTGGGAATAAGACTATTACCCATAAAAAGTATCCTATATGTTAATCCAGGTTACAAACTATATCCATTTCAAATTTCATCTAAATCCGTCGAATACTTTAAGCGTGAAGGCGGAACAAACATCCAAACATCAAAATATATTTTCACATTTATAATATTGGTGTGATGTGATGATAATATGTTTATTAACAAATAGTTTAAGGATAATGATAATGAAACGGACTTTAGGAAGCCACACACATTTGGAAGTGACATTGTAGCAGGCGTACGTTATTATACGGGGGATCGCAAATAAACAACGTGGCTATCATTAGTCGCGGAGTGCTACGTCGCGCTATCAACGTTAACGTGAGTATCACGCGATGGTAATGAGCCAACTCTTATTACGTATGCAATGGCCATTGTTATCATCAACATTGTCACCTCAAGGAGAGTGTGTCTTAGTCCACAAGCTTATCGTACCAGCATTTTTTACCATCGGAATACCAGTTTCTGGGGGAGCTTAATCCACGGCACGTGCGGTTGAATTTGCCTCAGTACCAGACGCTTTGCTTCGTATTTTTAACGAGTCTTAAGACTCTTCTCCGACGCGCTTCTCGCCCTGGCAACGTTCTGGGCCGCGGTCCGAGCCCGTCTGAGGGCGCCCCCAGATACGTTGTCATAAAATTCCTAAGGGGTACGAGCCTTCTGCTCCCCCGCAAGTCCGCGCTCACTATATTACCACTCTGGTATAAATAGTGATTAGGTCCGTCAAAAAAAAAAAAAAGAGTCTTAAGAGTGAAATGCGCTCCTATCGTCTGTATTTCCAAATCAATTATGTATTTGAAAATATACCTTAGCAACTTTCAAACAAACTTATTTATAAAAATTGTAAACAAACACCCATGAAAATAATGGATGTAGCAATTAAAAGGAAGAAGGAAGAAGGTATTTTCTCCGAGACGTGATTACACGCATGTGCGCGTACCTACATGAAATCAAGGACCATTACCATACTTGGATTGCCAGTTTTTCCTTGTAAAACATAAGTACATATTATACTGGAATATCGAATACACATGGAATACACCATGATACAAACTTTTCAATACACATTATAACAGGTTACAACACATAAACTAAAAAATTGGTTTAAATTGTATTAGAAAATAAATAAAGAATAGAACAAAAGAAAAATTAAACACCTAAAATCCTTTCAGATCAGCATCCCTTTTAATTTCCGGGTCCCTAAATAAAGTTCCGACGTTTTTCATCTTTCCAGATTTACATTGAAATTCATAGTCTTTCTTAAATATTTAATACACAGAGTCAACTTTTTCTGAAGATGCAATTTGTTTTTTTTTTTAATCTGCCAAGAATTTAAAAAAACAAGATCTTTAACTAACTCTATAAAACGTGTTTCAGCTAATATAAAAAAACTTCATAGTGTTAAGTTCAAAAGCTGGATCAATTCATTGAGTGAAATAATTTGACTAGTTGATACTCGTACACGAGTACAGAATGCGTTCTCGACATCGATCAAATTTTGAGCTTTCTGCAACCAGTTTTATCCAATCAGCTTACAAAAGATCAAAGCGCCATCTTGCAGAAGATCTACTTACACCATGACATGATCTCCGCTCCTAAACACGCTTACTTCAACTATTGTCAGCTCTGCGACCAAATGGTGGTTATCTCCTCTGCCGACTTCTTCTTTTTCATCGTGTTTTTTGTAAACTTGACAACCAACCTTATAAACGTTGGTATCAGTGTAATAGAGCTCCCGAAGGCCACTGACAAAGCTCATGTAGAGATTATTTACTAGTTACATAGATAGCAGACGGGACGGGACCATAACTTAAAGTTCCTTCCGAAGCACGGAATCATCTTTATTTCCGGACAATCATGTCATTCAGCCTGCAATGTTCTACCCAAACTGGGATTTTCGTTTGAAAGTGCCCCCGCCGGGATTCGAACCTGGAACCTACGTAATGAGTGTCGTTACCTTACTACAGCAAAACCATCTTAATTACCAAATCACAAGGTAACGATGAGCATTTTCCATATATAAAGGGCTTCTAAATTAGTCACGTAATAAGTGAAAGTTATAGCAGTATCAAAATTCATGAAGCAGTAGTATTGTGGTGATGCTGAGTAATGTCCTGAGTTGTAATTACTCGCGTGTCGCCTGCTGTGCCGACTTGCTGAATAAGAGTATGTGTCATCGAATTTCATTAAGGAAGCTACAATTTTGTTGGTAAGGAAGACGTCTTAGTAGAAAATGTGACGATTTTAACCGTAGAAGGCGTGGCAGATTATTTTTTCTAAAGCATTTCCCACCAATCCAAATTGAACCAGCATAATTCAGGGTTTGCTCAAAATCCAAGTCTTCTTCTTCTTTCGAGTCGATGGCTCGTCAAAGATTTTATATTTTATTTGCCCAGTATGCCGCCACCCTGATTGCTCCATCTGAGGCCTCCATGAGCTCCTCCAGGGAGCACGAGTCGGGACAAGCAGGACACGATAAAAGGTGGGCCATTGTCTGCGGAGTCGCGCCACACTCGCACCGAAGGTCCGCCCCGTCTAAAAAACCCCACCTGAGGCGGTTTTCTTTACTCCGACCGACCTGGGTACGGAGTCTGTTTAAAGACTTCCAAAGAGTTCTTGGAAGTTCACACCCAGTGGGGAGATTTTCCGAGAGCGGGACGAATGGAGGAGACAGCGAAATTTGCGCCCGCCAGAGGTCACATCTGGCTTGAGAGGCCTCGCCATGAATCGGAGCTGTACATTTGTAAAAGCTTTTGCGGCTTTTCAGCCTTTGTGGCACAGGAGAATAATTGTGCATAGGGTGCCGTTGGTCCGAATCAAGTTTGGCTCTCTCTATGGCACACGCTATGTTCCTGCGAATGTTTGGAGGCGCAATACCGGCCAGCGGATGTAGCATTTGTCAGTCCAAGTCAGGAATGATACATATAGAAGTTATACTTGACAAAGTATATAAACAACCATCTTTATTTACAACTTCAAATAGTGATTAAACACAGGAAACATTAAGAACATTGATTGATTAATGTACACAATATTTTTATAAAAAAAAATATATACAGGAGATGCGAATCCTGTGTAGTTTCTTCCGGCGGCCGTTCTTCTCCACAGTGAGCGTATACTTTGTAGTGAACGGGCCTTTGCTATGACGACGTCGAAAAATGACTTTCTTAAATCTTACATTGCAAACACATTTTTATCTTTTTATTATTATTTCTTCGCACGTGAGTGCAAGTCTCTTATGCAAAGGAAATATTATCCTTCACGTAAAGCTTCCATGTATATACAGATACATAAACTCATATAGGGTATAGGTTCTGGAATAGTTCATTATCCATCCGATAAGAAATTTCCCCTCAATCTTTTCAGCCAGTTAAAGTTATTACGATGCAGCTAGCTTGAGTCTGATATCTGATACATATCGAGATAATTATCGTCGTCAAAGCGCCGCCGATCGACGGAGATTGCGCCGTAGCCTCGTAAAAAAAAAACTAGAAGCAGCTTTAGCTTGCTTCTCTCTACTTCTTCTTCTTCGTCTGCTACGGAAATAACCTGAGAATATTGATTACGTCATCGCCGCGTCATTTATGGTAGGTGGTAGATGTTTTTTTTTGTACAATTAGTTTTTTTTTTTACAATTAGTAATTCTATTTCTATTCTATTCTTCTACTTAGTCAAATAGTGTAGGTAAGTTCTCACTTAGGTGGATAATTCCAATAAATATACATTTTACGTATTTTAATTTTATCAAAATTCTCAACAAATTATGGCGTCATTTACCAAGTACGTTATTTTATTTATCTACTCTCATATCGTAAAATTCGAATTACAAAATCCAAATCGGTTTTATATTGGCACACTTTATAAACGCATGTACATAAAATTAAAAATTAAACTCATTATAGTACCGCTATCTTTTTTTATTAATTAAACTAGTCTATGGTTTTAGGCTGAATACGAAAAAAAAGGCGCACGCATGCGTTCTGAGACGCGCTGAAATCTATTAAAGCACCCGTAATTGCGTTCCGAATCACTGTCAGCCATACATTTTTTTGCTTTTCTGATCGCTGACAGCAGCGCTGAAAGTCTGATTCGGAATGCGCCCGAAATGTTCTCTGTGGAGAGCTCGCTTTAGCGTAGTGATAAGGCCGATTTACATTGAGTCAGTCGCTGGCGTCAGTGGACACTGGATAGACGAGTGCCCTATACACACTAACGCTTGCATGTTAACTCTTGTTAAAAGTACTCGTCTATCCTGCACTGACTGACGTTAGTTACTGACTCAATGTAAATCGGCCTTTAAGCTGGCTGGGTTTTGGTTGGTTCTGTGGTTTTGGCGCCATTCTTGTTTTCTTGTACTGAATTTGGTAGAAATATTGTTATTTTTGCGTAAAAATGTCCAATAGCAGTGTTTGTAAAGAGAATTTGACTCCGCCCGATATTTTAAATGCGGCGACGGAAATGCCTCATAATCTTTTACCAGCAAAGTCGAGAAAAATATATGATAAATGCTATCAAGATTTTATGGAATGGAAAATGCAAAAAAAGGTACTTCGTTTTTGTTCAACACCAATGTATGAGAGTAGATAAAGTAGTGTATGAAACTGCACATAACTAGGTATTAAAACACTCGTGTGCATCTATTAAAAACCTCGCCTACGGCTCGGTTTTTAAACAGACACTCATGTTTTAATACCCCTCATTATGCAACAGTTTCATAAACTACTATTATTTAGCTAGTAAAGAGAGTTTCAAATCTGTCCTTTTTTATTTTTTTTAGTAAAGAACGAATGATAATACGGAATAAATTATGCTAGCTGTTATTTTTAGAAATATTTAAGGTTGTTCATCTGCAATATTCGATGTTGAACAGCTCTTAACATGTTCACTTTCTGTCTCTATTTTCTTTCAAAAGCAAAAAAGATAGAAAAATCATAATTATAGATCTACTAATAATCTGGTGATTTAGCGGTAACGTGACACGCACATGTCTTGGCAGGTGTTGTATTTGCTCTCCGGACTTAAATACAACTCCATTTTATCCGTAATTGGATAACCGATAAGTATTTCTTTTAAATGGGCAATCTATGCTTAGTAACGAGAGTTTACAATATGTCTTCTTTTTTTATATACTGAATAAATGATGGCGTAACTGTAATTTTTAGAAATATACAGCTATACTTCTGTAGTATTCAATATTGAACAGCTCTTTTTTTTTTGTTGAAAGACTGTCACAAAGGTTTTTATTTTATTTTAGGGATAACAACAGCCATATTTAATTAATACAATTACATAGTTGTAGTATACATATGTGAAAGGCCAATAACAGTTATCCACGATCTAAATAACAGAGTATTAATGAAAGAAAATGAAGTTAGCCGCGGAAAGCAGACTCCACGCAGCTAAAATGTTACGCAGCTTAAAATTGTATGTTTATTTTCTTTCACTCTTTTTTTTTAAGCAAAAAGTATAGATCTTAATTTTACTACTATAGGTGTGTGATTTAGCGGTAACGTGGCACGACATGTCTTGGTAAACAGACAGACTACATCTGTTGCATCTCTCCGGACTTAAACACAGCTCCATTTGTGCAGGCCACCGCAATCGGATAACCACTCCACGCAGCCGTGAGACGTGAGAGACGTACTACACAGGGAATTACAAACATGTCCCAATAGAATAACAGCAGCAAAGAACACTTGTAATCAAAAGACATTTCTTTTAAATGGGCAATCTATGCTTAGTAACGAGATTTTACAAAGTGTCTTTTTTTTAAGTACGAACGATAACTGAATTAATAATGGCGTAGCTTTCATTTTCAGAGACATATACGGCTGTCCTTTTTTAAAATGGACTAATCGCTGTATCTACCAGAGTGGTAATATAGCGGGCGCGGACTTGACGGCTATTAAGTAACGTGACACGACATGTCTTTGTAGACAGAGTACAGGGGGCCGTTTCACGAAGCTACAAGTTACAAATTACAAGTACAATTCGATGTATATTGCGTAGACAATGAGATAAAACGATAAGGGCTTACAGTTTGGGCGAATTGTCTACGCAATGAATATCAAATTGTAACTTGGTTATCGTGAAACGGGGCCCAGATGTTGCATCTCTCCGGACTTAAACACGGCTCCATTTGTGCAGGCCGCCACCGCAATCGGATAGCCGCTCCACGCAGCCGTGAGACGTGAGAGACGTACTACACAGGGAATTAGAAACATGTTCCGATAGAATCAACATGAAATGTTTGGAATTAGAAGACATTCCTTTTAAATGGATAACTATTTCAGATTATGATGCAAACTTTTCTAAGAATTTTATGCTTAATCTTCATAGATTTTATTGATTATAAAGTTATATCTAGGCACAAAACAAAACTCATTTATCATTTTAAAATATTTAAATATCTGTGGTATAATTATACGTAATACTAGAAGAAAGATAAGTAAAAAATATTTCTAAAAAAACAGCTATAAAAAAATACGCGGCTGGATTACAATATTTCACGATCTCCAAAACCTTCACTGTTATTCTTTTTTCGTTAGTTGTCTAGACGAAAAATATTTCAATAAACGAAAGCTACTAGCCAATGTTGTAATATTAGTTTGATTGATAGGCAAACAGGCATTATTTTTTCCTGCTTAGGGCGGTCGACTTTGTGTGCCAGAATATTCCAGACAGCCACTGAAATAATTATTTAGAAATCAAAGCTTTGTTTTGCTGTCTGTTTGCGTAACAAATAATATAATCATGATGGCTAACGATATTTTTAATAAATGTCTAATACATGCTAGGGTTTTCATAAAAGATTTCTGAAATGAAATGAAATGAAATGAAATGAAATGAAATGATTTATTTGCGGTAAACACGGTACATAGAGAGTAGGTTGAATAGTTTGAAATACCTCAAGCGTGCTTAACTGATTTCATCAGTATGCAAAATATTATCAAGAATAAAATTAACATGCAGGTCAAGATATTATCAGTAAAATGAAAAAATGAATGAATGAATTATGAGTAAAATTTGAATTTAGTCACATAGTTGTCAATTATTTATACAATACAATACACCACGGAATATACATTATACAATTTATTTAATATTTTTGGTTTTCATACTGTATTATACTTGTCATATTATTATTTTGCAGAATAGCTTTCCATTATAAAATATAAGTTAACTATCTAGTATGTCTTTTAAGTCTGACAAAAGAAATTCGTTTACTGAATAAAACTGTTTAACTGCAAAATAATGTTTTAACTTCCGTCGAAATAGTTTAGTTTGTAAATGCTTTATTTCAACTGGAAGAGCATTGTACGTTTTTACACACATAGCGTAACAATTTTTCATATAGACTGCAGTTTTTGGTGCAGTGTTATACAGAAGCCTATCTGTAGTGCTTCTCATTCTTCGGCTCCAAACCTCACTCGCCCTTGTAAATAACTCACCATTAGTTTTAACAAAAGTTAAAAGTTGTAACAAGTACAAGGAAGGTAATGTTAGGATTCCCAACCTTTTAAATAGAGGCCTGCAAGGCTCATCGGGTGCTGTACCGCATATGGCACGGATGCATTTTTTTTGAGCAATAAAGGCTTTATTAAAATCTGTGCTATTACCCCAAACAAGTAAACCATACGTCAGGGTTGAGTTAACATACCCGTAATAAGCGGTCAGTACTATTTTTAACGAGGTAACTTTGCGAAGTCTGGCTAATAAATATACGTAGCTATTTACTTTTTTACATACCATATCAACGTGGGCCTTCCAGTTGCATACTTCATCCATGATAAGTCCCAAGAACTTTACTTCGCTACAATTTTTCAAACATTCACCTCCATAGCATAGATCTAATTTATCTGTAGGTTCTCCGTATTTATGAAATTGTACATAATTAGTTTTATTTATATTAAAATGTAAGTTATTATCTTTTAGCCAGTTAGTTATGTCAGTTATTGTAGATTGTATGTCCGTTTTATATTTAGAAATATCTATAGTCTTATCAGATGTTACGATTACTGAAATGTCATCGGCAAACAGGGTACATTCATTCTTAGTATTTTTGGAAAGGTCGTTAATATAAAGAATGAACAGCAATGGTCCCAATACGCTCCCTTGTGGAACTCCGAATGCATTTAGTCTGCGCGATGAATTGAATTTAGTCAAAATATGATTTTTATTAATATTTTCTATTGTTACGTATTGATAACGGTCTTCGAGATAGGTTTTTAGCCAATTTAGTGCAGGGCCTCTAATGCCATAACTCTCCAGTTTCCGCAACAAGAGTTTATGAGATACAAAATCAAACGCGCGTTTCATATCGAAGAAAACTACTGTGGTTCTTTTTTTTTCATTCAATGATTTAATAATTTTGTTAGTCAGATTAAAACAAGCTGAAACTGTGGATTTGTTGCTTTGAAACCCATACTGCTCTTTTCCTAGAATTCCAAACCTTTCTAAAATATTCTTAAAATATTACAAAAAAAAATATATTGCTGCTTCACTAAACACGATTTAAAAAAAAAACGGACTATTTTATCGTAAGTCGCAGTTCTTCTCTTTATCGTGTGGGGTCAACAACCGACCTCTTAAACCTTGATCCGATTAAGTAACAACAATTTTGCGTTCACTGGCTAGGTCTTCTTTTTACTTTTTGGTAAATCAGACAATACAGCCAGCAGTTTCACAAAGAGGAACAATTTGTTTAACAATACAGCATTCCTCCCAGGATTCGAAATTAAAATCAAAAATCATTTATTTCCATAGGATGTTATTACATCACTTAGATCCGTCAGTACATTTTTTGGGTGAGTTCAATTCAATTCAATTTATTCATTGCCAGTCACAAGTTAATAAGATGGTACATGTCAATTTAAAGTACATATGTGACGCCCTGTAAGGGCAATGCAACACTTGAAAGAGGCTAGGTACTCACAGTAAAATTTGCACAAATGGACGTAGTTACACGAAAAGGATCCAATCCACACACAGTTACTTTTCAGATATTGAAGGTATTTGTTTCAAGATAATTTTACGTGTTATGTTTTGTGAGAAACATTAAAACATTTTTATTGTTAATAGTATATTTATGGGACGATTGGTATTATTTGCGGTCAGTTTGGATTGGATCGGATTGGATCCTTTTCGTGTAACTACGTCCAAATAACACCTAATAATTTACTATAATTAGTTTGGTTAGTACTTTAAATAATTCTTAAATTCTAGAATTAGTAATAGGAGTACATAGTTATAAGTTTAAGTCATGCATTATAAATCGAAGTATTTTATAAATTAATTCAATTTGTCTTTAAAAAAATCATTAAGTTCATAATAGCATTTATTAATTAAAAATTGTTTTAAATTATTGATAAAAATAGCATGCTTTTCAAATATTTTTATGTCATTCGGGATGTGGTTGTATATTTTAATCATCATGTGGTGAGGGCTGGTGGACACTAGTTTCATAGTTGTCAATGGTCTTATAAGTTCATAATTATTTCTATTGTTTCGTTTATTTCGTTTTCGTTTATAGGGGAATATAGATCTGTGTTTTTCCTAACGAACTTGCAAGACTCTAGGATGTAAATTCAAGTGAGCGTCAAAATCTTATACTTAGCAAAATAGGGCCTACATGACACCATTTGTCCAACATTTGCCAGTATTCTAAGACATTTCTTTTGCAAGGTAAAAATCTCATTAACCTCACAACAATTACCCCACGTTATGATACCATACGAGATCCTTGATTGCGCATAGGCATAGTAAGCTGCAAGGGCAGTATTTAGGTCTGTAGCTTGTTTTAGTTGCCATAGAGCATATACGAAAGAGGATAACTTATTTTTAAGTTTTTTAAATGAGGTTTCCACGTCAAATTTGTATCAAGCTCTATACCCAATAATGTAGCACTGTTACCGTCTCAAGTTTCTTGTTGTCATAGTTATGAATTTTTGCAGGGAAGATTTTTGTGAGGGTTTAAATTGAATCACTTTCGTTTTGTTCAAATTGAGTTCCAAATTGTAATCATCAAGCCAGGAGGTGATTTCTTTGAGGGTCCCCTAACACAATGGCTGAATCTGTGGAGAATGCTTTCAGCCACATTTATCTATCTGTACCTTTAATAAACAAATACGTATCTGTAATCTGTAACAAAGTAATAAGTAGCCGAATAAAACATGAATTATTTATTATTCGCGATTGTCGCTGTATTCGCTCGTTGTCGAAGCAACAGCTTGTCCATTTGCCCCGCTGACCCGCTCCGGTGTGCCAGCTCAAGTACGGTCCGCTACGACATACTTATGTTATACTAGACAAACTCTCTCAAACAAACTCTTAGCCGTGTGGTGACGGCAGAGTAGAATACATTAGTCACCAAGTGTCACCAACCCCTACTCTTTGCATGGCTGTCGTAAGAGGCGACTTAGGGACTACACATTGAACAGGGAACGGGCAGCAGCGCTCTCTGATACAGTAAACTTTTAATCTGCGATCTCCAACCCGCCTGCCAAGCGTGGAGATTATGGCAAAACCCTCCACTTAAGTGGAGGAGGCTCATAGTCCAGCAGTGGACTTTAACGGGCCGTTGATGAGACAAACTCTCACTCAAAACGGCAAAACAGATTTTTTTACGACAAAATGCAGTCGCAACTACTTTTTCCACGATTTTTTCTTACTCCTTTTTTTCCTAACCGTTAATTAAAAATAGACAAATCGCGCCCGCTATTTGGTAGAAATAGCGATTAGGGCAACTAGGAAAAAAACAGACAAAATAATCTAAAACACTGCAAGTAACAATAGTTTGAACTAAATTGTGCTCGGTGTTTGCTGCTCAGTGGACATGAAAAACCCGCAAATCGCTGCAAAAATCTTAGCGCGTAAAGTACTATTTGGTTCTAGTTTTTCTACAAGCTTAGTTTTTGTATTCCTGAATATAATTATGTCTGCTGTCAAAACAAAATAAAAAATGTCGCAGTTGAAGGGTTACAGGAACATAATATTTAGCTATGAATCAAAAACATTTTAAAGATTGGTATTGAGAATTATTAAATAAGATAATTTTCTCAGTTTTCTGTCCGACTGGTGTTGAGTTGTTGACCGTATACGAGCGTAACTTATTGGCTGACTGGATTCAGTTAACGCTTTGACTGATCTATGGGTTAACGCTTTATTAACTATTTAACAGCTGTGGCAATAATCATGCCATACAAACACAAGGGTAGTATAGTAAGCCAAGGATATATGGTTACAAGGACACTACATACATACCGATAAAGTACTACATTTACACCTGCACAGTTATACGAAATTTCATGACAAAGCATGTACAATTATTCGAGAAAACTTATCGGTTTCTACCGGCCCTATTCTCTTTGGCTGACTGTACATGTCTTGTCTACGATCTTAAATAATCTAACTTGAGTAAAATATCACAAAATCTTGAGCCTCATAATCCGTGTTGTTAGGTCATAACCGACCCCAGAAACCTTTGTGCCAGAATTATTGTAACATGGCTCATGGAACGACTGTTTCCATACGTAACAGCCGAATGAGCCGCTTTAATGTCGGCCGTCGGCCATCTTTGTCTGTCGTCAGCCATCAGCCGTCAACCACGATCCACAAAAGTTGCCTAAATATTCATTTCATTTTCTTTTTAAATGTTTTCACAACCATGAGTGTAAACTCTCAGTCTATAATTATTTTTCTACTTTTATTATGTTCTGAAACATAATTACCCACTGGAAGAGCAAAGCCCAAACACAGGCTAGAAATAGCTTAAAAAGAAACTCTTAAACTAGCTCAAATAAGGACAAAATTTGTTTTTTTTATTTTTGTATTTTATCATATTATAAACGAAACCTGCCGCCAACGTCTGTCGCCGACTGTCGTCGATCATCTTCAGTCTGCTATCAAAAGCCGTCAGCGGTCTAAAATCTAGCTTTTACTGTTACCTCGCCGACACTAAACACAAACAATTTAAATCGGCTGAGTAAGTACAGTTGTAATCGGTAGTCGTATTAGCTATCAATCTGTAGCATTCTGAAACCAATTTCCCTGTCGGTAAGGAACGTGATTGTATTCAAGAATACGTAACGCTGCTAAAGAGATCGACCCAGCAATGTATCGCTTACTCTTCAACTCTAGACCACTCTAAGCGTCTTTAGATTTGGTTTAATGTAGAGCCCGATTCGATATAGTTTGCGGTTTATTTTGAACTTGGAACAGTTAATAAGTACTGCAACAGCAATGACCGGTAGTGAGCATCTGATTTTAGTCTAAACCGGCTTTAACGCCTGCCTCCCATGAGGATATTTGTAAGTAGCGTCACAGAAGCGTTTCTAGCATATTTCTTCACATAGCTGCTACTCTAAATGAAATAAGTATTTTTTAACATACATATAGATATATTATGAAGCCACCAAAGTTTTCACATTGCTCATATAACGATTGTTTCCGCAGATGATAGGCGGGACGGTGTCATCAGCTTTTCGATGGTGATTCAGCCTTCAAAGTCCTAACCAAACTGTGGAAAGTCTCACAAAGAGATTTTTGATTGGCAGTGTACCCACTGGGAATCAAACCCGGAACCTCTTTAATGAGCGGCGAAATCTCGACCACTCGGCCACGGAGGCTGATGACAATAAAGAAATACAAGAAAGATTTAATTTAAAAAAGAACATTCTTCTCATCGTAACTTTTCCAACCAACTCCAAATTGATTGGTTCTGTATTTGTCAGACAATTTCTGAACACGTTCTTATTTCAGCCAATCTTTTTTCTTAAAACAACCTTGACTCTGAATCGAAGAAAAACCTACTCGATAAAGCGAAAGCAAAAGGGCGCGCAAATTGGATCGATTAATTGTCATCCGTTTCGGTGTGAACACCCCAAAAGCCTTCGAGTATTTGCGTTTCGTTAGCAATATTGACAGCCCTGCGAAAGTATTACTACGAGTGAGGTACTACCGCTTGGATGAAGACATATTATATGCGTATAGCTCGTTATTTTACGGTAAAATTTTTACCTCTGGCGTTTGTCATTGTACAGCCGCTCGAAACCGATGAGATTTTCTCAGGTGATTATTTATATTTTTACATAACATTTTATATACTCGTACAGTTAGCAATTAAGCATTGGTAGGAATAAAACACAGCCTTCGTGACCGAATCGTTGAGATTTCGACGTCCATTACGAAGGTTACGGGTTCGACTCCCTGTGGGGACGCTGTTAAGCAAAAATTTCCTTGTGAGACTTCAACCATTTCTCAAGACCTATTTCAATTAACTCGAAGACCTATTTCAATTAACTAAGAAAGTTCATGAAAGTGGCAAAAATTCAACTTGAAGAAAGGTCTTTGTAAACTGGTCATTTATGAGAAATAAACTTAATAATGTGAATTTGGGAGCCAGAACGACATAATATTATGAACCATTCACAGAATTACGATAAGAAAATGAGCTTTTGTTTATTAGATGTAACACATAGAAAATTAATTTTATGTTTCTTAATTATAATATTTCATTAACATTCTTAAATTGTCAAATGATTTTATACTAAATGGATACTATACTTAAGTATTCTCTTTTTCGTAGCGCCTCGTAGCACTGTCTACGCCGCCGTAGCAAAAGAGCTCTGTGCATTCTCCCCTCCGCTTGATCTCTCACTAACATTTCCTTATCAAATTCTCGGATCAGAATTAAAAATTCACAATGTCATTTGACAGCAATCTGCAAACCATTTCTTAAATAACGTCTTCGGATCTCAAAGACGTCTCGAGTTAATAATTTATTTGTCACTCAATAGTACGAGAGCCGTCTGGTGGCCATTTGCAATTCTGTTCCGGTAATACAGACGTTAGAGCTTTCAGAGCCTAGCGATTAAAAGACTCGGGAATTTGAGGCTTAATGCTTTGCATTTCATTGATCAAGGCTTAGTCACATCTAAGTCTAAGAAAGAAAGAAATAGTACATTGTTATACGAGGGGTTAAAGTAACTTATTTAGCGCCGAGACGGGTTTTGGGGCCAGAGCGTAGCGAGGGCCCTAATAGTTCGAGGCACTAAATAAGTCTTTAACCAGAGGTAAACACTGTACTTTTCATTACGAATACAAGGAAAGTAAAAATAAAAACACGAATCAGCTAAAGAAAAAATTAGTTACTTCCATATTATTATCTGAATCAGATGAACTCATTGTAAACAAAACCCTACAACCAACTCGAGAAACAAATGATAATCACTGCTTTCCCTATTTCTATTATATTCTATTTTTATTTTTTTCTGTGGCCGAGCCAGCCAGCTTTTGAGCCATTATATTTCATTTCCATCATTGAAAAATGGTAAATATTTCTCTATTTCATCTACTTTCTATTTTCTATTATCTATTTAATCTATTTTCTTTTAAAGAAATAGTTGAAAGTCAATTATAATAAAGTCATTTAAAAAATATATATTCTTTAATTAGTACTTACCTTTATGTTATTTCAATTAAACATTGCGCTGTAATTGAGTGGCTGTATAGAAAGTTGGAACATAGTTCAATAGAAATGTGAAATTAGAACTAGTTTTTTTTATAATTTGACAGCTGTCAGTTGAAAACGACTCTCCCTCCGGGCTGAAAAGTATTACCTTCAATCCGCTCCTTAGGCAACTTCAGACCTACTTTCCGAGTATGAGTAATGAAAAATAAAATATCTGTATCAATATGTGTACATAACAGGATCAAGAAGAGTGGTATGATTTGTTTGCAGGGGCATAGCAGGGGTAAGACTAGCTGATATCTACATACTCGTAGAGAAGCCAAATCATATCCAAAAATGTCTAAACAACTTTGACGTTTATAGTACAAGATTTTCCTATTTGCCGTCCCACCTTTAATTATCATTAGCCGTAAGTTACTTAAGTTAGATAGAATATCTACATATAATGTAAATTTAGCCGTGTGGTGACGGCAGAGTAGAATACATTTGTCACCAACCCCTACGCTTCCCGTGGGTGTCGTAAGAGGCGACTTAGGGACTACACATTGAACAGGGAACGGGCAGCAGCGCTCTCTGATACAGTAACCTTTTAATCTGTGATCTCCAACCCGCCTGCCAAGCGTGGAGATTATGGCAAAACCCTCCACTAAGTGGAGGAGGCTCATAGTCCAGCAGTGGACTGTAACGGGCCGTTGATGATGTTGATGATGATGAATGTAAATTTATTGGCTTTACTTTTTCAAATAAATATATTTATTATCATTATGTATGCGCATATGAGATTTTCATATTGTTTTTGCAAGATTAATTTTATATAGAACTGCAGTTTAAAAATAGTCTACATTTTTACTTACGTGAATAAATAATAGCACAACCTAAATAATAATATGAAAAGATAAAACATTTTTAAGCAGAAAACATTTTACAAACTTCATTTTTAAGGGCGCTTATTAAATTTTGATAAAGACAATTTTATAAAGTAGGAATGTCAACAATCCGAATGCTTTGAGAAAAAAAATTAATTAAAAATAAAATGTATTATAAGCTTGTTGTGTACTTATGTTAGTTTTTTATGACGTCATTTTATTATTCATCCTAGGCAAAGCTTTTGTTTGTTGGTCTAACTATAAAGTTATATTAGTTAGTAATAATACTTAGGTACCTCGTGCGTGATTTGATTACACATCAGTGTTGCCAATATTTAGTGTTTGCCTTTTCAAAATGAATGAATGAAGCGCCTAGTGTTGCCCTACTATCATGGAATACTTACAAATCGATATACTTAATGTTAAATGGTTTGTCAATGTTAATAAAATTGCTATTTATTTGTTATAGATATACCAAAATAATTGTGTTTCGCTTTATCAGCCAATGACATGTTTGTTTTCAGTATGACAGTCAATCGACAACCATTTGGTGTCTTGAAATCTCTGACGCCGCCGCCACAATTTTACCATCAACTTATTTACATACCCACCGAAGGGCCTGCCTTAAGTTAGAGTCTGGTCTAGCACGGGTTAGTCGATTTTGTAAAGAATTTATTTCTTTCTTTTCTATGAATTTTTTCGCAGGAGTGCGCAGGTTTCCTCACGATGTTTTCCTTCATCGTAAGAGTGTCAAATAATAGCGTCGCCGTTTATTCTCCATCAACAGCTCTTATACGTCTCCACCGAAGGGCTTGAGCCTACCCGGAATCAGGGCAATTTCCCCGTTTATAGTTATTAAGAAAATCAATCAATCAATCAGCCTATTGCAGTCCACTGCTGGACGTAGGCCTCCCCAAGGGATTAAGACAATAGGTAGCTAAAAAGGAATGGAAAAATTCTAAATTCAAAAATACATTGGTACGCGGTGCCTTAGCTACAACACTACCGTCGCTCTTACATAAAAATATTTTTTCAGCTGACTAGTTAGGTTGTTTGTCAGCTTACCCTGTCATGCCTACAAAATAACCATCCAATCAATCTGTAGCTCATGCTTGTCTATGTCAGTAGTCCTTGGACAACACTAGTTGGAGTATGGTCGGGACTAATTCCGCCGGCCGAATCGTGAGTATAATTCGATACGGGACAAGGGTTCGTCACGTTCATTATTGCTGGTTAATCGCAGATTAGCCGGGGCCGCCGCCATTGCAATCATCTGTGTCATTGTAGGATGGCACAGCAAACAAAGCTAATAATGAAAATAAATGCAGATTTTTAATAGTGTCAATACAGTAACAAATAAATTGATTTGATTTGGTACGAGAAGTAACTTCGTATAATAAGATATATAAATAAAAACTTTATTGTTACACTTAACACAGACAGCACAAATATTACAAAATTAAAATAACGTCACAAAATACAAATAAACAACAACTTACAAAATTGGTAGTGATTCAAAATTGCTAGTCAGTCATCTCACACCATTTTTTTCTCAAGTAAAGATGAATTACTGGCCTCACAAACCCTGGTGTTAGAATAATATTTAATACCATAGGAACCAACTTTTTCATGGTTTTATAGGTATATAAAAATGTTGTATGTTTCGAAAAGAGCTTCTTGTTACACTTTCAATTATTCATATTACAAAAAATAAAGGAGCTTTTTTCACACGTCTTGCATTCTTTAGTAATCCAATCGAGACGATTAAAAATGTTATCACAATTAACTTTCAAGTAGATAATGTTTAAAAAGCTTGTGAATATTCGACCAAAATTAAATATAAGCTATAGTCCTAAAATAAAATAAAAAATCTCGCACAACAAAAGTACTAAAGCAATGAAATCTTAAACAAAGACTAAAAATTTTATGTTCCCTAATTTGACGAGTTTAAGAAAGATAAAAAATATTCTTCATTCAAAAACATCTAAGAGTCGTTATTCCAACGCAGTTTAATACCCATGAATGAATAATAAAAAAGTTTTGTTTAAAATCTCCACCAGATGGATCTCCGAATACTTATTTGCAAAGAACCTTCTTTCGTTTCTAGATATTCCTTTGACACACTTGTCTAAGTTTAGTATATTTGCTACCTGTCCACCATTTTCCTCTTTCACTCGCTTAGTTTGTCACTCATGAGAACAAGATATTTTCATGCCATTAGAAGTTTGTCTTTTCCCATCTCCCAAGAGATATAATAAATCTTGGCCGATCGATGATTACGTTAATCAGGGTATCAACAAACTCAATTTCGTATATCACAGATTAAACAGATTAAAGCGGTTAAAAGAGATTAGAAGCAGTTTAAATTCGACTCTGGAAACTGCCATAAGCCACTGTAACTGATAGGCTATGAGAAGTTTGCTACTTATTAATAAGCCGACGTCATCGCTCGTCACGTGCAGTCAACCGCACATCGAGTGTAACTAGCGCTTTTATCCCATAGACGGCAGTGACGGTGTTCGAAATGTGAATGTTATGAAATCAAGGTGTATTTTAGTAGTTTTGGTAGTTTTGGTTCTGCTGTTTTTAACGATCAAACCCGCGCCCGCTTTATTACCACTTTGGAAGGAATAGTGATTAGGTCCGTTTAAAAAAATAAGAAAAATGTGTTTAACCATTCTGTTCAGAAGTTTAGCACTGAAAGTGAAAAATAAAAAACATTTTTCATGATTTGATAGTCGGACCGCGCATATTTGTGTGAGAAATTCAATACTATTTATCTGTGCAATTTAGGAAATGTTGTTCAGTTATAAGAATAAGAAAATTTTTATTTGTAACTTTTCAGTGTCACTGTTAAGTTTAATTTTATATATATAGTATATATATAAATCCAAAAAAAGGCTTGAAACTAGAGATAAAATAAATATGAGTACCTATATCAAATATCTAATTTGCTTGTGTAACAGAATACTTACTCAATCCTAATTATGTTAATTAATTAATGTGTAATATTTCAATCTTTACCCATACAAACAATAATTAGTAATATCAGCCACAGATAAGGCCTAATTATTTAATAATATTGTCTAGAAATGAAGAAAGAGATTACAATTATGTGTTTAGTCAAACAACCTTCACTTAAAAAGCCTAACCTCATTTAAAATAAAATTATACCCCGCTGCTTTTACCGACAACTTATAAACTCTGCCAAAAATATCTCTGACGCCTATAAAAAAGCACTTTATTTTAATACCTAAATTTAATATTTTTTTAATTAGCCAGAACAATTTCAAACCGCTCGGGGCCGAACAATAAAATCTCCGATGTAATGTTCCACTGTTTAATAAAGTCAACAAAACAAAACAGAAGGAAACGACCAAATGAAACCGCGATTTGGTTGTCCACGTCGATCTATAGACGAAAGTTATCTAGATGCGGCCTATCATAATCAAGGTATGAAACCACATCAAAGATTTGCATTTTTATTACTAGCCTTCTGCCCGCAACTTCTCTTGCATTATCAAAGTTGAATCTCCAAGATGAACTTTCTTTACCACAAAAATTAAAAAGAAGTAACGGCGGACTTTAGTATAAAGATGAAACATTTCTTTCACCAGTTTTTATCTCCAGCAATACAACTACTCAGTAGTTCTTGCGTGATGCGCGTACAAATATAAAATTTTAATATAAAATTTTATTTCTATTTGTGTAAAGATTTCTCATATTATTTTTCCTTAAATATCTTCTGTATACCTATACAGAACAGACATCAGCTAATTGCAATTTTATTACATGTACCTATATAGATTTGCTGTACGCCCACGATGTTTGAGATTTACCTATCCCAAGGGACCAAGATTTTTTCTCCCTACCAAATGGTACGAAAGCGGAACAAACAAACAATCATCCATACTTTTACGGTTCTATAACTGTATCTTTTTTTTTGTGAAATAACCTTTCCTGAATTAATAGACACTTTTAGTACACCAATCATATATCTGTGTTCGCTCACTTAAACCTCCCCGGAAAAAAGATAAATAGGTAATTCTTTCGACGTTTTAAATTTATTCAGCAAGTATTTCGGTGCGGTATCCGCGGATTAGCCGGGGACAAAGTTGGGAATCCTTAAAAATTAACTGTTATGAATAATGAAAATTAGCTGTGTTCAGAATAAGCGCAGGTAAGTTTGAAAGTTTATGTAATGGGAAAATTGGAGCAACTTCCAAGATAGCGGCGAGACTTGCAGCCGCGGACTTGTGTTGTTTCCTTTGAGGGATATAAGTTACCCACATAGTTTTCGTACGAATGAATGAATGAATGAATGAATGAAATATACTTTATTGCACACAGACAGAAACATACAGCGAAGCAAGAGGTGTAAATGTGGTTGAGAGTTTGTTCATTTCACGCTAATTCATAACTGATTGTGTTTAGTAGTTTGTTGAATTCTCGTATGGTATCTTATGTGTTTTATTAAACTGTGTCTAGATTATTTATTACACTTTTTACAGTAATTTAACAGCAACATAGACATTCTTATTTATTTTTAGACAAATTTGTGACGTTTAATTTACACCTAAAGTTTGTAAGTATGGGTGTATGGATTTAGATAAAGTTAGGATGACGGATTAGGATGTTTATAATAGAGATAATTTGTACCCTGGATTAACACATAGGATACCTTTTACGGGAAAAAGTCTTATTCCCACGGGAAAATCTTAAACAACGCGAGCGTCGCCGCGGGCGGACCACTAGTATAACAATAAAGTTGTTATATTAGAAACACAGATCGCCATACGTCTAGTTATAAGCTTGCTAGTAAAACTTTACTGATTCGCAAAAAAAGGCCTATTGAACAATTATTTCAGCTGTTACATTCTGTCCAATTTTTAATTGTTCTATTTTTATAAATAATTTTACGAGTATACCTCACGGGTTTTTATTTTTTATTAGACACAAGCAATGTAGATTGTCGCTACGAGCTACGAGCCTCCGAATGTGCTACGGCGTAGCTCGTAGCAATATACGCTCTGAGATCTAAAGTAGGATTTTTAATTGAACGGAGTAATCTGACATATGGTGGGTTGCCGCGTTGCAGTGTTGTGCTAAAAAGATATGATTCAATCACTCATCTGGGCCACGTTTCACGAAGCAACAATTTACTAGTAACAAGTTACAATTTGATATTCATTGCGTAGCCAATTCGCCAAAACTGGAAGCCCTTATCGTTTTACCTCATTGTCTACGCAATGTACATCAAATTGTACTTGTAATTTGTAACTTGTAGCTTCATGAAACGGCTCCCTGGTGATATGGTCACTAAGTAATGTGGACTCCTGGGGGAAGGACTAATGTCCTATAACACAGGTTTAAACTTAGTTTAGGCAACAGCCCTCCACAAAAATTTCTTTATATTCTTTAAGAACCTTGAATACAGTGCTTGCAGTGATTCCCAGTATTTCAGCAGTTTTAATAGCACAGTTTTGAATATTTGGAGATTCCAACAGAGAAGATTGCTCTTGGACTACGTACTTATAAGCATTGCGCACCATGACTTTTTCAGTCATACTTAAAGCACGCTTTGGTCTCTTTTTTCTCGGAGACATGAAATTGTCATTACTTGAGGTCCCTGGGCCAGGATCCATAACAGTTTTATAAACAACAACGAAATAACAAAAACAAAACAAAACTTCACCAAAAACTTAACAAAAAACTTAACGAAAAACTTAACGAAAAACCTAACGAAAAGTTCAACGATGAAATGCAAAGGCAAGAGAAACATTCGAACACTCAGACCGGAGGTAAGAAGCCGAATGACGAACAATAGGAAAGAAATAATAATAAAAAATAGTTGTATGGATGAGTCATTCGTTTGTGTCGCAGCTGCAAGTTATCTCTTAGAAATATAAAAAAAACACTAATTACTTTTATTACCTACCTACATAAAAAGCCTGACTGTTGTTACCAGTAATACTAAAACCAACTCACCAATTCTGATGGATTCCAACTATTGCGAACTGCATGATATGTAGACGAAGTCTATGTTTATAGGCTGGGGTAACAAGCATTTTTTTTATATTTAATAGTGTGAATGATTCAACTCACTTGAGTTAGAATTGAACTGAAAACATCACTAAGATTATGGAGCTGGCAACATTATTTTTCTGTCTAATGTCAAATTACTCCGTTCAATTAAAAATCCTACTTTACGCCCCAGGCTTGCCTCCTGTAGACGTACAGTTTCAACTGTTAAAACATTCCGCGTAGCGATTTAAAACATTTCATGTTAAATTTTGCAGCTTTAGTTTCATGAATTCACTGCGTAGCTATACACAAAACAAAAAAGGGTGCGGATGTAGAACATCACAAGAGAAACTTATTTTTGCAACTTTTCATATTGCTTTATGTTTGTCGTGAGAAAAACAATTGTTGTGCTTTAGAAAAAGTACTTCTTTATGCAGGTGCATAAGTTTGCTGAGTTTCATAACCTTCCCTTCACAAATCAACAGTAAACAAGAACACCTTTGCTCGAACAATAAAGTTACAGGGGGGAAATGAAGACAATTTCTAAGACATTCCCTGAGACAAATGTCCACATAAAGTTGGTATATTCCATTCAATCTTGGATTTATTGCTTGCGTGAGTTATTTCCAACACCCGGAACATTAATCATACATTCTTAAATTGTACTGACAAAGCTGCAAAAGTTCAAATCTTCAGAAAGTGCAGTCACCAAACTTTCTAGTACATAAGTGCACCAAAACTTAGAAAAGTAAAGCATACAACACAATACACATATTCTTTACTGACATAAAATAAACACAAAATAAAATAGAAAAATATTTCAAAAAATATTTATTTTATATTTAGATGTTTGTACCGCTTTCACGCCTAAACTACTGGACGGATTTGGATAAAATTTGGAATAAAGATAGTTTGTACCCTGGATTAACACATAGGATACTTTTATTAGGAAAAGTCGTATTCCCACGGGAAAATCTTACTTAACGCAGGCGGAAAGCTAGTTAAAATATATTCTTTTTCAACGCTCATCTTACTAGTAAATTAAATATCATCAAAATCCGCATCATAGTTACAACGTATAAAATAAATTCAATGGAGCGAAAATAAAAACAATAACCAAGACGTTTGCCGAGCATAAATACCGGCATGAAGTCGGGTGCTCACGCTCATCCGACCCTGGATTTATCGGCTCCAGCGAGACGTTCAGCTTCACCTGTCGCGGCATGCAACAATCACGAGGGTGGAACATATACACTGGATGAAAAAACGCGCGATCTCAGACAGACATAATTATTGTCACAAAAACCTCAAAATTAATAAATTAAGTAAAACTTAAGGTAAAAATTATAACAATATAATCATCAGTCATGGTATAATTAAGGCTGTCTGGAAGAAATCTCTGTCTTAGCAATAAGGCCGCTCATCTAATTCTCTAGCCTGTATTTCTGTTCTGTACATTTTTGTTGTACATTTACTCTTCTTCTTCTTCTTCCTTAATAAATAAATAATAATATTATTTTATTTCTTGCGCGCATTATACATTAACTTGCAGCCATTGCCTCACAATTTACTTTATTTTATGAACAATATACTATTACCGACAAAGAGAAAAGAAACCATACATAAAACTGAAACAAAATATTAGGCTTTATTGCTAGGTTAGCAAGCGCTTCTAAGCAACCATAACTATAAAGACAGACTCGTAAGGTCAGAGTTTTCACCGCCGCCGCCGCCGCCGCGTTTGTCGTACTAGTGGGAGATACCCTTTATAGAGAGTTACTGGATTTACTACTCTCATTCTAGCGGGACCCTTAGTTTAGTTAATAGCTGCTTGATCTCAAATGTTAGTCTTTCGTCGAACAAATTACTAAAGACTGGAATACATTCACAAAATTTTGCAGATTTTGAGCATAATTATTTGTAACTTTTATGGATACTTTTACACATTTCTTGCCACAGCCTCGACATCTTAAATCTGCCGGCTGACCTGTTTTTTATTTTTCCATACACACATAACATAAGTAAAATAGTTTCATGTATGTATGGCAATTATTAATATATTGTTTTTTTTTTTACTTAAAATCACAAGATCGTGATACATAGTTCTTTATGTTGACATAATAAAGTAGTAATTTAAAATTTTACTAGCAACCTGCCCCGACTTCACACGACATCCACGTGCCAAACAATTGTTTATTTGACGAATTCATCAGAAAACATTGAATTTTCTGTATAATATTTAAACACTTAGAATATTATGTACAAATAAACTTTCCTCATGAATCAGATGAAAACCGCATCAAAATCCGTTGCGTGGCTTAGAAGGAGTTAGCGGATATAAGACAGACAAGGAAAGCGACTTTATTTTATATTATGTAGAAAAGAAACGAGCAGCACCACAGAACTTGATGCATCCATACCGAAAACTGGTGACAACTAAGTCAGTCTGGAACATATTATAGCTTGTTAAACTAAGACACCCTCATGTTTTATATACTGTATAATATCATCATAATATTATACTCAGCACATAAACACACACTTTACACACCCCAAATACTTACACTCACAATTACACAAATCGATGTGCCACCTACACTATTAGTGTTTATTTGTTTCTAACCATTTTCAAATGTTCAAATGTTGCAACCTCCTCTCCTTTTCCTATCTCTTGTCCAAAAACATAGAGTCAGGGCAAGGCTGAAAAACAGCGCTGCGCGCAGTGCTATCTCGGCCTGCGCCAGCATCCAGCTGAGCCTTCTCCTTTTGGCCAAATAAATGAGGTTTAATTTATAATTTTAATCAAATTACTATTTTGAAGTACTCTGTATAAAAGATTGTTCTTTCTTTCTTTTCAAAAGATTTTGTTAATTCTTTTCTATACCATTTGGTAATTATCGCTCTCAAATCTGCCTTGAAACACACCTGATTGTTTGTAAGTATGACGTCACTCGGGAAGTTTCTTGGACGTATCGGTTTCTAGTTGGACTTGGAGACACAAGTCGGTTCAGAAGGCGGGTGGCCGAAAACTTGCGCGATAGTACCACCGCAGGTGTATCAATGCTATATTCGGAAACTTTCATCATAAATTCGAAACGTCTGTCAAATTGAACACGATATTGCAGACAGGTTGAATCGTTAGCATAATATTGAATTAATTAAAATTATTAATTTTGAAACAAGAGGCTGGAAGGGACGTTTGAATCAGTTTCAAAGTTCTATATATTTTTGAAACTTTTAACATTACATTGTCTTTCTTATTAGACCATGATACCTGATACTGTAAGCATGCAAAGTTTGTTTTTTTAATTAAAACATATCTAATCAACATCTACATCCAAACGACATTAATTTCGTATACTGCATTTATCAACCTACAAGGAAAACATGAATACATACCGCATTACATTTTCGATGGTTCTCGAAAATTCTCGATCAACCCGAAGTACTTGTAGCCGTACATAATAAATCAAGCAATCACATGGAGTGGGCAAGTACACACCCCAGCCTATCCACAACGAGGGCTCATTACAGACGCACTTACGGTAAATTGGGAACTCCTCATATTATCTATACTTAGTACATCTTAGGGCATTTTGCTTTTCGAGAGGAGAAAATCAAATCAACTGGGTGCCTTAAAGCCGATTTGACTTTGCTATAAAAAGAGGGCTGAGGCTAACTACAAGTTATTGCTGTTAAAGTACTATAATAATAATAAAGTGCTATAATTTACCGTCCTAAGTGCAATACAAACACAGCACTGAATTTACATACATACATAAATACCAAGCTCATATCCCCGAAGGGGTGTGCAGAGCTTTAGTGGGCTCCCTAAAGGAGCACACACTAAAACCACGTTTGGCAATATATTTGGGTTAAGATTAGGCATATAAATAAAAAATAAAAAAAAAAATATGCGCACCTAAGTACACCTTGTGCACACTGATCTGCATGTTTTTTAGTTGACCGATCGAAGCGTCTCCGTTTCAGGTTGGCCGAAATTGCTTTTGTATGTCCATCTGTCCATGTCCATGTCCACACGTCCATCAACCGATTCTCGTGAAATTTTGTGAGCGGGCTCGATAAATATGTAGGTATACATACGTGTTATACAGGTTTTTGTCGAGTCAGTTTTTGGAAATTTTAGAAAATTACGGAGTTAATAGGGTTGAAAAAATTAAAAAAACATAAATCAGCCATTTCGAAAAATTATTGCTCGCAAGGTCACAGAGTCAAAGTCAAAGTCAAAATTATTTATTTCCATAGGATATTATTACATCACTTAGATCCATCATTACATTTATTTGGGTGAGTTCACTAACACAATGGCGGAATCCACTGGCGGAGCCACTAGTATATCTAGCACTGAATTTAGCCATGTCTAAAGGCTTCTGCTCGATTTATTGTAAACACTTTTAGGTGTTCGCGGTTGTTAATATTAATAACACACATGTTTAACGGGTTATTACCACGATCTTGGTTTAAAATAAGCTTAATGAGCTCACCGATATTTCGATTATGTTTCAATAGTCGTGATCAGCAATAGGCATGAGAGGGCCTCACTTGTGGCAGAACCGTGTTATGTATGAGGTATTAAAACACCTGAATCTGCACTGTACTTTTATTGTATTTTTACAATTTTGTACTAACTTTTCCTTTGATACAAAATATTTCTAATAAAAATACGAGAAAATCTTGATTCTCTTTCATTTTGTGGAGTGCACGTATAAATAAATAGTGAGTATTTAGAAAAATAAGATGGAGGAAATGCTTCGTGCTCCGTGCGCTACGTTCGTGGACTATCTGTGCCAGGCGGGCCACGAAACATTACATTTCTTATGCTTTTTTTTTTATTTTTTCTTATTGGGTACTTTTCTGGGGTCAATAAGTTAGGAAAGCAGCGATTTAAGTGTCATTCGCAAAACAAACTTCACCAAAGCCAGCCGGTTCCCTGCGGTGTTGTCTGCGTTGTTTTATGTGGAAATGAGTTGGTAAAAGTAACACATTATATTATTCTTCAGCCCATAAACTATTCTATCTCTACTTAGGTATAAAAATCACCATGTTAAACTTTCAATTTATTATTTATTTTCCGCCGTAAAAGTAGCATTAAACATTGTCTTCTCTCACCCATAAATTAAATATATTCAATCAAAAATATCACACCGCCCATCTTTCTATATTTATTTCAGTTTTAAAGTGGATTATTTTATTTGTTACTTTATACAACCTAACACTGGTAATTAACTACTTATCTACAACCGAATTTCCGTTACATGTTTTAAATAAATCGCTGATTCTACAGCCACGCTCCAAAAGCTTTGAGAGACTCTCAAAACGTGCGTCTAAATTATCAGAACTCTGCTCCGAGCCCCCGAAGGGACGGGAAAAAATCAAAAAAGCGGTCTAAAATATTTTGTATTTTCTGTACCTCCAAAACTCAAAAGAAAACATTGTTGTAAATTTTTGCAATAACTTAATAAGTTTTTACACAATCATATAAATGACAGCAGAAATAATATCTAAAATAGACATCATGATGAGCCGGAAGACGTCCACTGCTGAACGTTGGCCTCCCCCATATAAATATACGAGCATAGAAGCAAACTCGTGGCTATTATTTAGTTCGAAGCACGGAGACAAAATCGAAGTGCTGTCATGATTGCTAATGCGGTAGTTATGCATTTGTCAAGTACTTACTGTTTGTTATGCCCGGCTTACACTTTACTTGATACTTGCACTCATCGTTAACTTCCCATATACGTCCCCACCGAGGGGCTCGAGCCAACCCTGAATTAGGGCGATCAGCCCTTAGTCGAACACGCCGGCCGGCCCAATGTGGCTGAGATGACTATTCAAACATGACTTTTTAATTTTTCGCAGGAGTATGCAGGTCATGAGGAATCACGATGATCAAAGTTTTCCTTCAGCGTAAGAGCGTCGAATAATCGTACATATGAATTTGAAAATACATTGGTACATCCGCGTCAGCGGCCTTAGCCACTTCCCCGCCGACACTTGCAAGTCAATCAATCAATCAGCCTATTGCAGTCCACTGCTGGACGTAGGCCTCTCCAAGGGCACGCCAAGGCGCACGATCACCCGCTTTCCTCATCCAGCCACCACCAGCGACCTTCCTCAGGTCATCAGTCCACCTGGCAAGTTGCAAGTGCTAGTACTAAAATATATTTAGGAAAAAAGTGTACCAATAGTTATAGAAAAACTGACAATCAATCTAAAAACTTAATTTGATTTTCAATTTGAGATTCACGTTTTCAAATCCGTCAAACCTACTAACTAGTCAATTTCCGCGAAATCGAATCCCTTTATGTCACATTTGCAGACTGATAGGTATTTTCGTGAAATGGCACGAATACAGTACAAATATAGCAAATATGTGCTAACACTGACGAACTATCCAATCACGAACAATACCAAAATGTCAGCAAAATACAGTGGGTTGACAAATTGGATCCGTCCAAATAATGCCTGATGATGATATTCGAAACCATCTTCCACTAAGTATCTTACTACGTTACAGTGATAGTGTATAGCAGCTGGCTCATTGTGGAGCATTACTGTGTTCATTGGCTTAAGTAAAGTAATTTATTTTGAGTATGTAGAGACTATAGCTATCTTATTAGTCAAAGACGCTGAAAATTCGGAGACGCTGTGGGTTAGGTTATAATATTGGATTTAAACTTTAGTGTGTTTAAAACAGTAGCAATTAAGCTAAAGTTTATTTAATCATAACGTTCTTTTCCACAGACGTATTTTTGTAGAGCGCGCGTAGTAAAGTATGATGTATAAATAATCTGATATAAGCGTTTTTATAATTTGTCAAATGTTATGAAAATGCGCACAGTATGATCATCATTTAAATGACTCGGTCTAACAGCGTGCAGGTGTACTGAACAGACGAACTAACGCACAAACTCGCGTATTATATCAAGCATTATACCTTGATTATACCCTTCGCGCTGCTCCGGAGGAAAGTGATCAAAATTATGACGCTCAGTTTTGTTCAAAATGAAATATTCATTTTTTTACAAAGGAAGTAATATAAAAGGGGTGTTTTAGATAATGTATATGAACATGAAACATTACAGCTGTGTTTTGTAAGGACTGCGCAGAGCTACTGCTAAAAATAATGCAAGTAATTCGCCATTTTGTTTTCAGGTGGAAATTTCCATTTTCGGATGGCACGTGAAGCCTTAGGAAATAGCTGCTATTAGAGCCATACCAGATGCTTTCGGCGGCGGCTCCATTACCTAACACCAGGGTTTGTGAGGTCGGTAGTCGACCTTACAACTCGCACACTAAAAAGGTGTCAATTTTAATAGACGGGTGTAACCGTTACGTTATTCAGTATTTAGAATTAAGTCTCACGGCTTACAGAGGTCCCTGTAGTTCATAAAAGGGAATTTAACGTATCGTGAGACTGGCCCGAGTTTTATTAGGTTTTTTTTTATGGCGACTGCTTTATTTGGGACCCGGGAGATTAGGCCAACGCGTAGTTTAGAACTGCAGTAAAGTTCCGATTACTGGCGTGATTTTGGTTTTAAGTGAATTAGTGATATGCGTTACGTTCACACATCATGCCATCCAAAAGAGGTGTACGGCAAAGCAAAAGTCTTGACGGGAACTATTTATTTTTTTCCATTTATTATTATGCCTATTGTGTCATTCTCATTATATAAAAATAATTAAAATGTTGGTTCACTTTAGCAGCGATTCTACTTTATAATTCATTGGATGCTAACTGCCGTTCATTGCTGTTGCAGTACTAATTTGACGTCACAAGTGCGACCCAAAGGCAGCAATGAAATCCAAAGTAATCCCGAGATCTAGGTATATTTAATTGCTTCTTTACTTGTAAATAAGTACAATAATAGGTCCTATATTAATTATGTTCTATCGGAAAAGTCTATTTGCGTGTGATAATGTAATTCATTCACAAAAAGGCGTCCATTGCTGATCAAAGAACTTTCCACTTCTGAGAAACTTACTTAGTTTTCCTACAAATAAGTAATTAAAATTCAGGTTTTTTAGTCAAATAATAAACGAAAGTTGTTGAATACAATTTTGCATAGCTTGCTGCATTTCAAGGAAGTTTATTCAAAGACTGACTCTTCCTTAATTTCTTATGCAAGAATATTTTACTGAAGTTGTATTTGCGGTTATATTTGGTCCATGAAACTTAACAATTTACACTCATTAAAACAATACGCTAGTTCACTATTTAATTTAATCAGCATTTTTTAAATGCTAAACAAATACTTAATAAAATCATCATCAATCAATAGCTCGTATACGTCCCCACCGAGGGGCTCGAGCCTACCATAAATTAGGGCGATTAGGCCTTAGTCAACCACGCTGGCCCAGTGCGGGTTGGTTGACTTCACACACAACTTTTGAATTTCTTCGCAGGAGTGTGCAGGTTTCATCACGATGTTTTCCTTCACCGTAAGAGCGTCGAATAAACGTACATATGAATTCGAAATTCTAAAACACATTGGTACGTTTTCGGGATCGAACCCGCGTCTCCCGGACGGGAGGTAGCGGCACTAGCCACTAGACCACCGACGCTCTTGGTAACTTACCGCGATATAAATGTCTAAAGATTTGAAGCCGAAGCGTCCATAAGTTTTCACGCTTTCCCGTGGACAAAAGCGTCGTCGGCCACGCAGATTACCCTCGATCTCACCAAACGACAGTTTACTTAATGCTATTTGTAAGAGGAGTCATTTTTAGACAACGGTAGTAGGTCACGAGGTTGCCTATGGCGGACTTCATTGCAGTCATTTTATTCCGTCTGTTCGAAGTCAGTTAATGATGTATATCAACAATAGTCTATACAATCCACGATATTTTTTGATAGACTCTAAAATAAATTAGTGTACTCAAATTGATGTCGCAGCGGATACCTAGCCAAAAATCTTAGAAAAAAAGTATAATATAAGTAGCAAAACAAAAAACTGGAATGCCCAAAAATTTCACTCCAGCTCTCCGCCTGCGGCTACGCCCGCAATTTTCCCGTGGTAATAAGTAGCCTAAGTGTTAATTCAGTGCTTAAGGCGAGACCCTATTTGAAAAATCGTTCTTGGGCCCCTTTTTGAACTCGCGGACCTCACGTCTCGGAATATGTACCAAATCAGGAAAATTACAACCAACAGAAGTGTTTATCATTTAGTGGCGTAACCAAGTAGATTTTACATATAATCAAGGAATAAAGCAAAAATAAATAATTAAAATCACTGAAAATCACCCTACATTCAAAATTTTCAATTCTGTTTTCTCAATATTTTCAGCGACAACAACATATTTTTTTGTATTTTTAGGGTGGCTATATTAATACCTAAACGGCGACACCAGCTAGTTTTTCAATTCGTTCTATATTTTTCACAAAAAAGAGAAAAAAGTTCAAGAAAAACGATTTTTCTCACGATTCTGGCGCAGTGTCGGACGTAACCTTCGTGAAGCATCGCACGCTAATATGAACGTTATTTCAGTAGTGCGTCGGTTGAACTTTCAACTAAAGCGCGTTGAGTTGCTAATTTAGGATAGAGCCTCGCCTTAATAATCTACCAACCAAAAATTTGTTTAGCCGTTTCAGCGTGATAGCGGAACAAACATACATCCAATTCTTGCCTTTAATTTTGCTACAGCAATAGTAAGATGGTGTGATTGATCAACAACCCCGGCAGAAGAGGAGACAGTCAACCATTATACAACAACCTTTCTACAACTAGTTACCGTAAGAAGTGAGTTGGATGGAACTATTCCGTACGTAGCCTGGCTAGGAAAGCTATTAGTTTTCGTCCTATCCTACTATATGAAAAACTTCAACCAACTAGAAATGTACTCGCACAATCAGAATCGAATGATACTTCCCAGATCGTTTTGTAAATGCGTAGCCAGTTGCGACTGTTTGCCCACTCGTAGGCAGGTGTGCTAACGGTTCTCCGGACAACACACCACCACCGAGGCCGACTAAACAACACCACTACCGAGGCCGACTAAACAACACCACCACCACCGTGTACCCTCCGCGCAATCCAAACGTCGCGTTTATTTAGGACAGCGACAACACAAGCGAAGCTCAGCAGAGCAGTCGACATACCGACTTTTATTTGTTTGTTTAACGACAAGTCGTCATTGGAGAATTTAGGATGTTCATATGGTTTGAAGACTAGTAACTCAAGAAATAAATAACGAATAATGTAATAAGACCCGACGATGATGAACACAGTGTCGATATTGAATGTAGTTGGAATGTCGTTTCGGTAAGTTTTTTTTTTTTTTTTTCAATTTTCTATTACTAAGAAGACTTCACCGATTATGCGAAAGTATATTTAGGGGTGACGTACCACGTGTACTTGCAAGTGCAAGATTATAATAACAGAAAGGCATTTCCACGGACCAAGTAGGAAGAGGACTAGGCTCTATGAACTAGGCCGCGTGATAATTTAGTCGGCCATGACGTCACGGAGGGGGCGGGGCTTAGCGGCCATTACGCTATTTACTTGCGACTAAAACACTTGTCGTCGTGCGGTCAAAAAATATTGAAATTTGAGTAAATAATGCTAAAAATATGAAGTGTTGTGTACCTATGTGTCGAAATTGTTCTGAGAGGCAAGGAGAAACAGCTGAAAAGTTATCATTTCACGTGTAAGTAACTTATTTCAGTATTTTCATCCCAACTTTTCTGTAATAATTGATACGAGGAGTAAATTACGCTTTGTGCTACTAGATGGCTAATAAAGATTGGTTAATAAGTAAGTGTAATTGCGACTATGTGAGCTTTAATGTTTATATTTCATTAGATTCTATCATGAAATTTAGAAAACTTATTAATTTATAAACTAGATTTTCTGTTAAACTATTATATTCGTCGAAAAAATCCCCGCGGTCAGATGACGCGAGATCGCCATCTAGCGTGCAGAAAATGTACTAGTAAGGAAAATATGTGGTAGTGTTATAAATTCTCCCGATTTGTCGGGAGGATTTTATGCACGGGCCAAGTAAATATCCTAAAATGTCGATATGCTAAGATAAAAGAGGTTCTCAAAATAATCGTAATTATTGGTGTTACGTATTACTGATTTTGATTCTACACTAGCTTTCCGCCCGCGGCTACGCTCGCGTTATGTAAGATTTTCCCATGGGAATAAGACTTTTTTCCATATCCTATGTGTTAATCCAGGGTACCAACTATCTCCATTCCAAATTTCATTCAAATCCGTTCAGTGGTTAAGGCATGAAAGCGTAACAAACATCTAAACATCCAAATATATTATAAATTTTATAATATTAGTGTGACGCACGCTTTTATTAAGTAAACACGTCAATTATGGTAATAACCCGTGCAGTCATACCTATTTGAAATTGTTTACTTTCATCTTCTTAGTTTTTCATCTTAATTATTTTATCTTTTGTTTTTAAGTGTAAAAAAGACAATATTATTATTTCAAAGTGAAATATCCATTTTCATTGAGGTATTAATTTATAATTATAATCTGTGCAAAATCTCCCAACCTTCCCTAAACAGGCAACACTTGCGACAACGGGCCGCATTTAGAGAATGAATTTGTGAGAATATTCGAGAAACCAAAAGACAGCAGTTAAATAAAATGGTTCTATTTATGGGTGATTAAATGAATTAGGTACAGGTTTTAAAAGTAGCTTATTAACGTCTATATACATCCATACATCCAACCAAACAACCATACATCCAAACAATACATGCATATTATTAGTAAATAGTAAATTAGTAATATGTACGTACTTACATCGAAATGATCTTCACATAAATGTCTTGTATTGTAGCCTGAGCAGAGGGTGGAGTTTTATCAACTCTGTTTACGACGGAATACCATTTTTTACGAAGTTTTGGAAGAAAGAAAGAATTGTCCTTATTTCTTTATTATTTCTTGTACCTATTAAAATTATTTCTTGTTTTAAAAATGTGTTTGTAATCTGACCCACGCGCTAATTTTTCTAAGTACATCACTGTACACGATATAGGTACTTTGGACGTACTTATTTTTAAAAATAAAATCTCAGTGTGGCCCTGTATAAGTATGTTTTTAACACGTTTCGCCCTCTAGTGGTGAATAGTGTAACTATCCGCAATATGAACGTGACTGTTAATTCTGGTTTTCGCCACTAGGTGGCAAGAGATAAAAAGGCGGAGTCACCCTCCCCGCGTCTCAGACTTCGACCCCGCGCGATGTCACACTCAATCTGTATGAAAATGTTTATAGCGCCTAGTCCTCTTCCTACTTGGTCCGTGGGCATTTCAAAGTACTTACAATATTTCTTGTATATTTTTATTCTGTTAAATAAGGCCCCTTAAACTCCGCAAAGAACTACGTGACATATGACACCACTTATGAACATGACTGTACGTCAAGAGGGTAAGTTATTTTAAAAGCTCTTGATCTTGATTTTATATCGTGTGTTTCAAATAATATCAATAGATTCAATGACCTTGTCACGTTTCAAATATAAAATCCTCAATATAAATACTTCATTGTCCAACATCAAAACTTTCAAGACAAATTATTGGAGTTTGAAGAAAACAATTATTTTATGTTCAGCTAGATACAAAAGATTTAGCTCACAAATCACTTTTGTACAACAAACAGTGTCTTAAGTTACAAATTGTAATTAATTTACTGCAAAGAAAGATTAATTTTATTTTGTCAAGTTACATTTAGCGCCGGCGGCGGCGTCGAAGCGAGTCGTAATATCACAAGTTGTTCAAAGTTGGAACAAACCCGTACACTGGAGGGAGCTTTTGTTTTGAGATAAACAACATAAACTAATAAACGAATCAACATTACTAAGGTACATGTGTTTCAAAAGTTTGATGCGGGATATAAATAATGCGTGCGCATTAACTTTCCACAGCAAAATAAACATTTGGTTAAGAAATTCACGCTCACTTCCTACGGCACAAAGGATCAGATTGGCTAGATTTTAGAGCGGTTTTTAGTTTTTACCACGGGTTTTTACAGAATTTTAAACATCCCATGTAGAAATTTATTAATTGTAATTGGACAATGTTCAGCCTACTCTTAAATATTTTCTATTTCAGGCAACCAATACGTTACCAAAACGGCTGAGTAATATTTTTTAAGACTCACACTTTGTACGAATTGTTGTTATTGTATTAAGTATTAATAAAGTTTCATCTATTTATGCTTAGCACAATAGGGAATCGGACTAGTCACCATATTTTATGAATTATTTTAAAAATATAGATTAGTATCAGACGATTCGCGAAGAAAAAAACAGAATTGGTTGAAAAACGAATTTACAGTGATTTTTTAAAGTTTCAATATGTCCGTCTCTTTCAAAAACGATTTTTTGTATGGAGATTATATGGCGTTACTAACAAATGACGTCACAAGTGGGTATATGCCTCTCTGTCTAATATTGAATTTCAAACCTTTATAACTCGGTAAATTTTAAAGATAGAGCAAAAATTATTTTAGTGTTCGATAGCAGAAACTAAGAAGTTTGGATTTATAAAATAAAAATAAAGTAGTCCGATCCCCTAATAAGGGATCAGTCTTACATTAACTAACGAACTTGAAGTAAAAGGAATACGTCTATGATTTCAGCCTCCTCGACTGTTTCAGATGCAGATGAATCCTAAATCCGTGAGATTTTCCTACTTAGAGTTCCGTTGACCCGACAGCTCACGGACGTGTCTCCAGGCCAAGGCCAACACATTCATACGAACAAAAGCTGTCTATTACTTGGCTTATTCCCGTGGGCACTGTACGAATGGCAGGTTACGTTTACAACAGTAGGTTTTTATGCACGAATTCGGATTTCATCAACATCAACGGCCCGTTATAGTCCACTGCTGGACTATGAGCCTCCTCCACTTAAGTGGAGGGTTTTGCCATAATCTCCACGCTTGGCAGGCGGGTTGGAGATCGCAGATTAAAAGGTTACTGTATCAGAGAGCGCTGCTGCCCGTTCCCTGTTCAATGTGTAGTCCCTAAGTCGCCTCTTACGTCACCCACAGGAAGAGTAGGGGTTGGTGACAAATGTATTCTACTCTGCCGTCACCACACGCGGCCAATAAATACCAATAAATAGTAGTAGGTAATTGTTGTAGAAATGGAAATATTTTTCTCCAGCAACAATTATAATGAATTGTGATTTATTCAGATCTTTAGGAAAAATGTCTTTTAGTAGGCGTTTTTTGTCCGTGTTCAAGAAGTTGCAGTTTTGCCACTGCAGACGTCTCCGCCCCAAATGCATTATGGCAGCGGTTTTTGCATCTCCAATGCATAACGCTTATTGTAGCGAGGGAAGCAACGCCGAGACATTTTATTGCATTTTAGACGAGACGACAACTTTTGAATACCAATGATGGAACAAAACTTTTTAAACGTTGAGGTTGCTAGGTATAAAGAACGAAATTATAATTTCAATTCAAAGTACAGCAACATCTTTCAAACAGTAAACTCACACAAAAGTGATATTCTGTCGATAAAAGTACCGCAGCAGATTTTTTTCAGTTCAGGAGGTTCGACCTGAATTAACAAAATTCTGAAGTAAATTTTAGCTAAAATCTGAAACAAAATATTACGCAAGAAATAAAGCAGACTTGTACCATCTTACTTGAGTCGGTATATTTTAATCACAGCAACCCCAAGGGTCATAAGTGCTGAACTTGCATACTAAACCTTGATTTCAATGGATTGTTTAATATTAAACTGAATCGCATAAAACTAAGTACTGTACACTAAAACTCCCAAACTTATAAAACGTCACACGAAGTCTGTGAAATGGCTTATAACGCTTAATCTACTTTCAAAACTTGAGATTAAATTCTTATAAAATTCTTTAAAAATTGCTCACGGTCTCCATACATAATTAATTAGACTTACCTTTTTTCATGGCGTTCCAGAAAATGCAAATTTAGTTTTTCGGAGCATAAAAAAAGAAGTAGCATTTGGAAGATTTCCCAGGGTGGTTCGGGCTACGTTGGATTGGATTTATCAAAACCAAGGTCATTATTAGCCATGAATATAAATAGCCTTAAATTCCGGATTTAGCCTCTGATGCGACTTCTGACGGAAATATCGGTAAAAAATTAAAGCCTACTACTTTCAAGCATAGCATATATATGTATTGATATTCCAATACCAACAATGATAAATTCTGAGTGTGTGATCACACACATCAAAATTAAAACCAATGTTAGACAAAAGAAACATCGTACCACCTGTTTCGTAAAATATGATTAGGCAACTTCTGGAAAAGTGTGTTCCACCTTCGATCTTGTCATAATTTTTTATCAGTTCAATGCAAAGAGGTAACGCAATCGTATCTTATTCTTAGAGTTAAGCGTAAACCAATATACAATAGAAAGAAGAAAACAGATTAATTTTAAGGCACTAAAGCAAGGTTGAAGATATTAACTAAGTGAAGGTTGCTTTGTTATTATTGAGATAAACTCTCCAAAGTAAAGTGCCGATAAAACTATATACCTAAACTATCGTCGCGAGTAGATACTGGATCTAATCTTTAGCAAGCTTTGCTATCTCGTTTCATCTGCATTCAATTCTTCGCTACCTCACACTGTGTATAATATTTTAGCTTGATGAGTATAATTAGACAAATCTAGACTTTAGGTCTCTCTTATTACCAAATTGGGCTGTAAACTCCAAGAGAGTAAAGTAAAATTTTAGCAAGACATAACTCTCCCATTTGCCTCGGAACTTGACGATAGCGCCTACAATTACTGCGACCCGTATTACCATATCTTGTACTACGAGTACTATCTCGAAAAATTTTACAACCAAAATAACTTGGCGTTTGACTTTTAAAGTTTATTTTTTCATAACGTGAAGAATCAAAGATTTCTGACGCGCGTCGGCTCGCGCTATAAGCGATCGTCTTTTGTTCCTCTGAGCGAAGAATTTAGACTGAAAAAGAGAAGTTGCATGACATGCATACCAGCATAAGAACACCCCCTTTTTTCAAGTTGGTTAATAATGTGTTAAATTAGTCTGAAATTAATCTACCCGTGCGACGCCGAGGCGGGCCGCTGGTTATGGAATAAATGGAACTTATGATGGTGTCAAGATATTTAGAGGAGGCCGAGAACATAAGTATAACACGTACAATATTCTTTGATATCTTCCTATCATGATGATGATCTTTCCGACCGTTTTCGGCCATGGCGACCACTTCGACTCCTAGTCAGTCGGGCGCTGATACACCCCAAGATGGCTAATGTAGCGCAACGAACTTCCGTGCGCAGTGAGGGCTCGTGAGCATGCGCCGCCGCTTACATAATTGTAGTTGAGTTGGGTGGACGGGCCTTCGGCTCATCGCGCTTAGCGTTGAGGTTAGTTTTACGCTGCTCCTCGAACTTGGCTTCTCACAATCCCGCGACATTCCGGGCGCTGTGTTGCTAAACCTCCCCTTTGAGAGGGCTCTATGTTGCATCTTTTTAATAGTCACTTCTGAACATCTTTGTATCTTCCTACCATACACAAGTCCCGGTTGTACTAGTGTCTCAATTTATGGTTGTCTCCTACTTGTCTCATACGCATACTATATCGCACGCTCCAGTATTTAGCTAAAGACTAGTACACATCAAAGGACTACGAGGTACACATGTTAAAATACTTGTAAGCGCGTAGATGGCAGTAATTATAAGCGAGACGTTGTGCTCTCTTAAACAGACAATTATATGTAAATTGTATACGTTGTTTTAGCTTGGTTTTTTACTTAATTAATTCAAGTCTTAACATTATTACTGTGGGCAGTTATTGGTTTAATTTTGCCTAGTTAATTTAGATAAAGATTATGGTTGTTTCAGTTAGGTTTAGTTTCTTACTATTCTAAATTTATAAAGAATTGTCTTTTGGACTTTAAATGTAGATGGGCACAAGTAGTTGTGTTTAATTTTTTGTTGCGGTTTTTATTATGCAGAGTTTCAGCAATCTATCTTGATCATAACGTATTTTACTTTACATTTTCTTAAATTAACTTCTTGCATGGTTTTGTTTAAGATGATTGCCGCAGCTGACAGGTAGTTACTGTCTGCTATTTTGTGTCCATATTGTAATGATATCCGCATTAGGTAGGTTTTTAATAGTGAGGAATTTTATTGATATGTGATACAAAAAATTTCCATTCTAGTAATTTTTTGTTTTATAGGGGCGCGGCATGTTAGGAGCGGTCTCCTTTGAGATGACTGGCTGTTCGTTTAGTTCGATTGGATTTGAATATTTTGAAATATCGAATGGTTCTTTTTTGTTGTTTTGACTCGGGATGCCAACGGGCTACTGAGTGGAAGATATTTTCATATTGAAGAGATTATTGAGAAAAATATTAGATTCATCTACTTCGTTTTAATCTTCAAATTAGCTTAGCGCCCATCTGGTTACCGCGCCCCTTCTCTAATAAAAATTTATTCACTAAAAAAAAATGCGTGGTAAGCCTCTATCATGTTTCTAAACTTATTTATACAGTTTACGAAAAACTTTTCAACGGCTTTACTCATAGAAGAGGCATTCGGACAGGTAAAATAAAACATAGAATGTCAGTAAAGATGATTTAGTATCGAACGGTCGCAAACGTAAAAGGTCTATGTAGCAACTCGTCTAAATCGCAAGTGGTCTAAAATAATATTATGTCTATTTTGTAGCCAGTCTAAAGGGTGGTTGGTCTAAATTGCAAGTGGTCTAAAATATGATTGTCTTTTTCGTAGCCGGTCTAAAAGGTGGTGTTAAAACAACCTCACTGCACGATTCTTTTTTGCAATCTTCCACTTTTGTAGATTCAAAGTTCACAATAAATGTTTTTGAACTTTATTTCAAGTAAAATTTCATTCCACTAGCAAATAATGCAACACCTGCAAAAGCATACCACTCTGGGGTCCTTCACCTATTCAAATTCCTGCTAGATTTTATTATATCACGTTTCCATATTCTAACATCGTATTTGATTAAATTCTCCCTTAGGGACGTTTACAAAATGGCAACCTCAAAATATCCACTTACAATAAATAATTTATAGAAGCTACAAGTGGGTTGGGGCCCTTAGCGTGGCTCTGATAAATGGCTTGTTAAATTCTACCCGCCGGAAGCCGAAGGGTTGGTGAGGACCTAATGATGGCACTTCAGCAACCGTCAATTATTTATTTGATTGAGTTATCAAGAGAAGGAGTAAGTACCTATTCACATAAAAAGCGTAAAAAAATACTCGCCAATATTTGGAAACGTGAATAGGACCGCTTCCAAAAATATTTATATTCAACGGAAATCTCCTCCATTTCTTTTTGTTGCTCGGACGTATTAGGAGGCCATTTTTTTTTAATATTGGTATATTGAAAACATACTTATTCAAAATGTCTGAAAAGAAAATTTTACCCATTATTAGTCATAACCAAAACTTTTCAAGGTGGAAAAGATTCAGTTATTTTGAAGAATTTGATTAAACTTACAATTTTTATAATAATTAAAAAAACCGAAGAATTATTTAGACAGTCGCGCATTTTATCACCGCGCATTATATTATTATGAACTAGCTGTCTACCCGCGGCTCACGTTATGTAAGATTGTCCCGTGGGAATAAGACCTTTTCCCGTAAAAAGTATCTTATGTGTTGATCTGGGGTACAAACTATCTCAATTCTAAATTTTATCCAAATCCGTTCAGTAGTTTAGACGTTAAAAATCCAAATAAGTATATTTTCACATTCATAATATTATAGTGTGATAGTGTGATGGATGTGAAGTGTGATATGTGATAAGACATCAGTGTTAAAGTGTGATGTCGTCTTCGATCGATGTCGTGTGTACCACACAGTCAGTGTGTGTGTGTGTTATTTCATTAGATTACACAACTACTTAAGTCTGCTATGCCTTATATAGATATATTTAGAGATCTAAAAGGCGAAAAGAACGGAAAAACTTAAATTAAGAATTAAGCGTAAATAATTTCCCTAATTAGCCCTTGTATCATTCAGTGGGGCCAAAGAAAACTGCGTGTTTTAAAATATTCATATCTGGAGTGGAGAATATTGTCTCTTATGCGATAAAAAACCTCACAAGAAAACGACTGCAGAGAAAAGAGAAATAAAAATAGTGGGAAGTATTTAGAGAGAGTGTGTTGAGCGATCTCATGCGGTAATTCCGAGTAATGTCGCCAGACACATTCCCAAACGAGTATAGTAATGATAACTTCCATTTGTGTATGAAGGTATTCTTGGGTGCAAAAGCACAGTGTCAGTGTTTTCCTCAGAGGAACAAAAGGCGATCGCTTCGCTCCCGAGGCGACGCGCGTGAGAAATCTTTGGTGCTTTTTTGTTTTATTCGCTGAATGTGGCTTTTCTGGTTTATTAGAATGTTTCATTTTCTCATTAAGTATTTGGCAACTAAACTCAGTACGCAACACATTAGTATTTCAAAGACGAGAGCTTGATTTACCAACAAGTTAATTGTACATACTAAAAAAGTAATGTAGCTTTTTTTTCTCACGAATATAAATTATGGGTTGAAAAATTAATTATATGCCATGGTGCAAGTATATTGTATTTTGTTACCATAACAAAAAAAACATGATAATTAAAATTTGCCCTGGTGAAAGACAAACATAATTACTGTAACCATATACATTTTAAATTATAAACTCAACGCGATGTAATAAAACGCAAACAACGACATACTCGTAGTATTTGATCCAGTAGACTTTATATTGTCACTCGTAGACTTTTGCTACGGCGCGCGTAGCCATCTCGTAGCAAACACATTCAAAACTAAATTAATACAGCGCTCTTAGCAAAAACACTTTGCTACGGCAAACTTCAACGCAGTATAACGCTTTAGCTGTGTTGTTTAAAATAATACAGAATAATATATTAACCTAAAATTAAGGAAATAAATTGTTATAAAAGTGACTTGTTTTAATTTGATCGTTAACCTCTTAAGCAGCTTTTCTTCATATTGCGTTTCATATTGTTACTGCAACAAATTCTTTTTTTGCACAAAATATAAAATCTAAAATAAAAGACAATGCTCCTAAAATAATCAATAAATAATAAGCCTATCAAAATTTCACTCGTTGAGTTACTGGTGTCGTAAAATTTCATACACGAAGAGCATTTGATACATTATGTATGGTTTGGAGGGTGCCACCGTTCAATTTAATCTGACATCATATTGAATAGAACAAATATGCTTCTATAGACAGACATGTAGCACAGTGGTGTCACTACATGTTCCTGAACATGTATGAATGCATTGAAATTAGTGTTCACTGCTCGCATCTTCTAGCATTTCCACAGATCTGACAAATTTTGTGATAGAAATACCCGTTTTACGAATGAAAGAGCAATTCTTTGTCGTCGGTCAACTTATGTTTCTTGGGGAAAGTTATGCAGTTTCATGGACTGAATACTCGTAAACGGTTTAAAACAAATTACGGTATATTAAAAAAATACAGAAAACTTTTTATCATCGTTTAACTCTCTGCTAATAGAAAATCGAACCCGAGGCGTCTGTTTTACAATATTTTTTTATTAGCATACCAATTTTACTTTACGTTCAAGCAAATTTTTCTGAGAAAATAAACTCCTGGGTCTTTACACAACCCTTTAAAAATTAAGTTGAAAACTTACTACCGTCGTCGTCGACTGCAAGAAAAAAGCCGCCAAAGAAACTATCAGCTACAAAAGTGCTGAATTGACTGACACACCATCATCTGCTCAATTGGGCTTGAGCCTGCTCTAATTTAGGACAGCCGTATTTTCGAAATCCACAGGGAGGGAATCCGTTTGCAACAAACAGTGCACAATAAGCCGATAACAACTGCATTGCCTGCATTTGCCTGCATTCCAACGTAATGGAAATGGCGAATACATTACCCGATTGCTGACACACTGAAACGGCCAATCTAATCACTAACGAAATCACATTCACCAGTGCCGATTCTGACAAACGTATGGATTTAAATCACAACAAAACCGGTGAAGTATGAGTCTCACACGCACACAAAGAGTTCCGTACCATCGTACAAAATTTAACAGTACGTACTTTTTTACGATCATGTTTCTTTAAGTTTTAGGGTTATTCTTATTTCTTTATTTGTTGAGATATCGGCAAAAGAAATACACAATTTGTAAAATTTCCGACTGTATAGGTATATCTATTATGGTTCATGAGAACCCACTGACAGACAAACGGACAGCAGAGGCTTAGTATTAGGGTCGCGTTAGCACCATTTGGTTACAGATCCCTGAAAAATCATATTCACTAGTGTAAATTCAAAAATTTAAATCACATTTACCAGTACCAATTCTGACGAACGTGTGAACTTTTATCATATTCACTTACAAAAGTAAGCAAATAAAACCACTTTCACTAGTTCAAGTCATGCGTGATTGATATAAAAAAAAATATGTGGGGACGCAGAAACCGTAATTTGTATTTGTATTCACTTCATCAACAGCTCATACACTTCCCCACCGAGGAGGGGCTCGATCCATAACTTTTAAATCTGAACATATCTTTCTGAATATTCTATTACTTAATCAAAATATGTACAAACATACTTTTAATAAATTCATCTAATCGTTCTTACAATAGATTTTAGTTTAACAATTTTATCTTATAAAAATAGTTTTAAAGCTTTGTTAGCAATCTTTCTACGTGCACAGTCTATCGAAGCTGCGTTCTTTCCTTGTTTTTAATTTTATCTTGGAATTGTATACTAATAAAATGATTAAAAATGTCCGTTATTGATAATATCTCTAAAACAACAAAGTAAAATAAAAACTGGAATTCTTTACTTGAAAAATCTTTACAGATTAAGTTTTGAAACATTTTCCGAGAAGAAGAAAGTATGGGTGTAGATTTTTTTGTTTTATTTTGTGTTTATCAGAATCGCAGCATAGTTTTCGGCTGCGATTTCAGTGGGTCCACAGCCTGCTTTTCCACAGCATTAAATGCTTTTAGCAGTTGCGCGGGATTTGCGATTTGCCGCATGTTTAAGCCACCAACCAAAAAAAGTGTACAAAGCCATCGTCTGTCGGTGGCACTACCACTACAGAAACGGATGAACGTGCAATGGGATAAGGTTTAAAACTGGTTTAACTTTGCCTTAAATGTGTAAATTTTGATTGCAAATTCAAATTCGTCTGAAATCTGAGTTCGTTGCAATATTAAAAGATTGGATAGATTGTTTTTCATAATATATCCGGCAACTATCTAAACCATGTTTTTGATGCGTCCGAGCTGATATGAAAGAAGTCTTAAATATATTTATTGTTAATATAGACCTATTCTCTTTAATCATAATTGTAAAAAAGAAATACTAAGGCATAATTCCTAATTTTGGGGGAGCGTCCGTAGATAACCCACACGCCTTGTTCGCATATATCATAACAATACCACGTTTCAGTTTATGCCACAGTTTTAAGACATTTCGCCCAAAACGAGCATGTGACCCGAAACATGGCAGCATTTTTCAGAAGGCTGTCGTCTTGGCACGTGATGCACGCACCGAGGGCCATAAAGATCGCGCTGCGCCGACGCACGTCCGCTTCATATTTCCAGCACCAATGCGGGTTTTCCTGTATCTTTAATAGACTATACACACAGAACCTGCTCACACACCACCGACACGTGTAGAATCGTGTCAGCGGATTATACTCGCGTAGGCTATCCAGTATGATGATCGGTGTACGGTGGGTTTAGAAAATAAAATTAAAATTGCGCTTAAAAAAAAGATCGCTGGCTGGCGAGCGCGCTCAGTTTGCCTGGTGACATTCAATATCTTTTCACGCTTGTCAATTTACTAACTGCCATAGACAAATTGCTGATCTCTTGCCTGCTCCTTCCATCTTCGTCTTCTTTGTCGAGTGACCTCTTAGACTCTGGTGTCAATGTTATGGAGCTACCAAAAGTCATTTTTTAGTCATTGACATCCTTCAGAAGCACGAAATCATCTTTCTTTCAGGACAATCAGGTGATTTAGCTTGCAATGTCCAAACCAAACGCAGGAAAGTCCCGCAGCGATTTTTGTTTAACAGTGTCCCCACTGGGATACGATCCCGGAACCTCTGTAATAAGAGTTGAACGCTCGACGGCTGAGCTACGAAGGATTCCATACTGGTACTTCGACACTGACAAAGTTTTCCGATTGTCGTAATCGCGGACTAACTTGCCGACAACCCGCTGCGTGTCGGCGGGTTCAGTGTGTATAGTCTATAAAAGGGAAGCAACACACTGGAGTGTAAAGCAGCATGTCCCCAGAGTCTCGCGGGAAATAATGACGATTACATGGGCTTCTTTCTTTAAGTAAAATAAACATATATTTGGTAAATGCTTCATACTAAGGTTAATACCACCTTGCGTGTCTTATTTGGTAAACAAACATGGCGATAAGGTGACTATAGACACAAAATAGTGCTTTCAAATAATAGATTTCATTGATTTAATTGAATGTAATTGAATTGGTGATTAATTGTAATTGGTGATAACAAGCATTTCGGAATATCCTACTTCGTATTCTCTTACTCCATAGGCGTATTGTGCATCAAAAGCACGATAACAAAGGCCATGCGTATTAAAAACTATCCTATAAATAAAAGAAAATACTATCACAGAAACGCAATATACGACATCCAAACCGAAGCGAAAGAAACGAATGACCATTTGACTATTGAACGCAGTGTTGCCAGCGACAATTTTTTTACTGCCGTGTTTGGTGGGGAAAATTGCTGCCATGGCAAATAAAAAAAAATATTTATTGCCATAGGCTGTAGTTTCCTTTAAATTATGTCTGATTTCCGTACGTCAATTGCGGTAGAAATGGCAACACAGATTGAACGATAGATTGATTGACCTATGAATGACCTTTAAATAAATATGAGTGAGTATGAATGAATATAAACTAGGTAAATAAATATAAATTGGTAATAAAAAGACGATTATATTATTTAAAATTTCTTTTCACCTGGCAGCCCTGATATAAGGGGTCACAAGGTCAAGGGGCAAATAAAGGAATCGATGTGCCTTGCAGTTCGAGACGCACTGAAATCGATTTAAGCGCACTCAAAGCGCGTACCGAATTACTGTCAGCAGGCGAAACCCATACAATCTGATCGCTGACGGCGCTGACAGTTTGATTCGAAAATGATTTAAGCGCGTATCGGAACGCGGCCATGATTCATTCATTATAACATAATTTTTTTAATGGCAATGGATAGACGTCTAGCCACTTATTTGTCTTATCTATTTCTTTCTTTATATTTCTAAAGATTCAATTAGTCTATTCCGATTAAATAATTGAATTGTGTATGAGTGCGTGATATACCTCATCTCTAAAATCCAAAGACAATGTAGAGATACCCGATCGAAATATGGTTTGAGGTTAGAGCGATCTATTGATAATTTTGTGAAAAACTTAGGTTTTTGATGATTAATTATAATAGAATTTGTGAGTGAATGTTTGATAAGTATTTGTTTCAGGTGTATTTGTAGTTTGGACTAGTTCTATAGTGTGATTAGCACGTAAACTTGAGATTTTGTCGAGGTGAGTGGTTTGTTTACCAAATAAGACACCTAAGGTGGTATTAACTTTAGCTTGCGCACTCGCAGTTTGAAGTTATCTATAATTGGTCAATGTCGCGAACAAACAGGCTGTATAAAATTCCAAAATAATATATTTTTGGTGTTATTGTAGGTAATGTTTTGATTATTGCTCATTTGTACAGAAATAATACATTAAAAGAACGTCTCCCGTTCTGTACCTACCTATATATTTCCGTTGAATGCCATAAAGTACGATTAACTCTTAGATATACTTTCATCGAGACTGGGCTTGATATAATAGGGAAAGAATCTCGAATCGGTTCAATGTTATCTGTGAGGTGACAATATAAACTGTTTGTGTCGGCAATACCCCGCGGGGCGCTACAAAGCATAATTTAGCTGTGAACCGACGAAGACCTTTCAGAATGCAACGTGCACCGAGCAGGGCTGGACTCGGTCGCCGAGTTTTTTTATACCTATACATAGTCCCCGCTACGGTTTATAAACCCACCCAACTGGTGGGGAGTAGGTATTAAACGGAATAAACATATCATTCAATCGGAATAAACATATTTATTGTCAAATCTACCAAATACGTCCCTGTCTCGATGCTAAAACAGAGGCTTTGCCAGACTGAAAGCCTAGTAATTTCATTGTCCGACAAACAACAGTCTTATTGACGACTGTGAATACTCGACTATTACTCCCACAACAGACGATCTAGGCACACATTGTACACTTTGGTATATTAAATTGCTCATACTAAGTGAAATTAAATTTTATAATTTATGAGTTAGATGGGATAACTTGATTTCACCTTTACTTTTATTATTTTGTAATGTTCTGTTATATGTTATGTTATGATCGAATCAGAAATGAGGAGATTCGTAGAAAGACCAATGTCATCGACATAGCTCTTAGGGTAAGCAAGTTGAAGTGGCAATGGGCAAGCCATATGGCTCGACGAACCGATACCTGGGAAGAAAGATTCTCGAACGGCGACCACGAGCGGGCACGCGTACTTGTAGTAGTTTTGGATGCATTCTTCATGATATTTGGAAAGAATACCGCCGAGTTTTAGAGGTCTTAACCCGCCGCAGCAGTATTTTGTGGAGGAGTGAAAATCACCAAAAATGCACGTTAATTTATCAATCAAGTCCGGTAAACGAATTTGCTATTAACGTGTTGTCTTTGATGGATTGCCTGTGTATTACCTTATACAATATCGTGTCTACTACAATGACTTCAGTGACGGGCGAGATGTCCCCTAACTCGAATTATCGGCGATTTGTACGCGACGGTAGCGAACGCAGCGAACCCGAAGCAGCTCTGCTACCAGCACCCTCGGTGAAGAGGATGCAAATGTGAAAAGTGCGACCACGAGTAGGTAGTATTCGAACCGTAGTCACACTCGTCACTCCGCGTTTCTGCAACCGCGTTACGAGGCGCAGTATCGTCGAATGTCAACGATATAACTTAAACTTAAGAAAAACGCAAAGAACTCTTATAGATAAAATACGTGCTAATTAGCTTAATAATCTGTTCCCAAGGTAATCCGATGCCCAAATAGGCCCGTAACGATCGGTACAAACTTATTTCACAAAGCAAGGCAAAAAAAAGTTATCAAGAAAAAATTCCCGGAAATTCCCGGAATACGGGAAACACGGGAAACGGTTAAATAGATTCAACGTAGTAAAAATAACCGCTCAGACTCAAAATAAAACAACAAAATATATTTCTGAGTACAACCCAGAAGTACTACTAGTGCTTCCGAGGTTATGCACATCAAAGTCAGAAAATTATTCTCCAAAATTTTTAATATTCCTAATTGTTAGGAATCGTACAAGAATAGATTTATAATGAGACGTCTACTTGAACCCCTCGGAGGGGTCGAAACAATAAGTAGAATACAAAATGGAATTTAACCTAAGTCTCAACAAAATTTTATCTCAATACCTAGTTTGAAGTAAACAATGACATCCGATCCCGACTGATCAGAAAATATCGTGGATTTAAAAGGAATAAAATTTGTTCTATAGAAATGACTTCCGATCTGGACGCGATAAACGGAAGTTGTAGGTAATTTGACAATACTCGACGCAACAAACGGTGAGATTTACACCGCGTGGAAAATAACCCGATTATACCAACCAATTATCAGTTCTGTGCCGTAAATCGAAAATTCAAACAAACAATCAATATTTAGAATGGGTTCAAAATTAATAAATGGAACTAACCTTTACAGGCAGCCAGCTTCGTCTTAGGAATCCGTACGGCAAGAATTTAAATTCAGTATGTGTACCTAACAGCTAAAGTGATTTGTATTAATGTTACTGTAAATATTAATATACTAAATACATTAATGAAAGGTGTGTAAGTACTTGCTTGCAGGAACCAATTAGACAATGGTGGCCGCTTACTTCACTCAAATCAGTTTTGGAGTGTATTCACAATTCAATCAACAGAACCAAAACAAGTTTATAACTGGTTATTTCACACTAGACGTTTTAATAATGAAAACTTCAAAAGTCCAAAGGGCGTGCCCAGCACAGCAAAAACCTGAATATATTTCCAACGGTCAGACAACAAGCGCGTGCGCGTCGCAACCGGCAACTCACGCAAGACGCGCGCCGATTACGTAACATAGTATAGGTAAAGTCGGGCGCCTCGCTCGCGCCAAATTCCAAGCTAGCCTACTGTAGGTGGATTTGAGAAATATAATTTAAAATCGAACAGCCAAATTATCTTTACTATGCTTTTTATATTAAATATTTTACCCTGCCCCTTACTAATTTCGTACACCTGCAAATTATAACCTTTGTATAGCTAGCCCTATCGACAAGAATGCAGCTCTAAAGTTTAGAAGAAGATAGCTAGCTAGGTCCTACAGTTACCAAAACAAACAATTTAAAAATACTTCGACCGTGTCAATCTATCTCTGCTGAAGCATACCTAATCAATCAACGAGTTGAAACAGTTTGGAGGGACCACGGTTGAAAGTCAATTTAAACTGGCGAAGTAACAAACAGCTGTGTGGATCAGGCAGGTCAATCTATTAAGTTTGGCAAACTGTCCGATGACAGCTTCTGTCTCCCAATCGCAAACCCACTTCTGATCTCGGCTTGTTGTCGATTCCCCCGAGTCGCGGGATTTGAGGGGTTGGACAAAAGTTCAAGTTTCAGTTGTTGAGTTTTGTATCTATAACTTATATCTTTCACTCACTTTGAGGTAAAGGATTAATATTATCAGTTCTATGGTATAATCTATGCTGTACCTACAATAAGAATACTTGTCATAAACTTGAATGTAGACGTTTTAAAAAATAATAATAGGAATAAAATACCATCCAGGAATACTTTATAATTATTTTTATCTTAATCTGCTTATTACGAAAAGAGAAACAATTTATAAATCCAATCGAGAAATGTGTGCACCGAAATACCAATTTATTTGCCACAAATCAACCAGTAGTGCAATGAGGAAATACGCCCGTCAAGTAAAGATGAAATAAATACCCATAAATGTGTTTTATTGCGACCCTGCCAACCCACTGAGTAGTCATTTTTTTTCTTTTTCTGACCTAAGTCCAAACACAAACATACCAAACATCACTCAACGGAAAACAACATATAATATTCTCGTCTTGCTGATGCACTTATACCATAGAATAATAGTACATTACTGCCGCAGCCGCAAAATTAGTTATTGCTGGACGAGGACACGTTTAAAGTCCGAGGCGCAGGCGAGGACTTTTATTGTGTACGAGTCCAGCAAGAGTTATTGCAGCCGAGGCTTGTATAGTGCTTTTCTCTGAAATATGCGAGGAAATTACAAAATACTAAAAATATTGTGGTACCTTGAATTTAGATGTCTATTTGTATCGCACTAAACTTATAAGTTCTAATCTTTATCACTTTCTACTTTGATTTCTTGAACCATGCATTGTTATAATATTTCCCCAATTCAATGATTAGTTAACTCCATCATGAAAAATAAGTAACAAAATAAATACATAGTACGATAAATATAAAAGCGGCGAAAATTACAAACAAACCGCCATATTGTGCACTTTTCTTTTTCTTTGTTTTGTGCCAGTGTCATACAGAGCATACAGCCAACTCAAATTACTACGAGTCGTGTACGATTCATATAAAATTTGAATTTAGAACATTAAAACTTATGAAGAGTATGCTATAAAAGACTTAAAAACATTGAAATTTCTGAACGAAAGCTACTTTGCCGTCCTAGGCCGTTTGAGGGCACTATGCCGGCCGCTGTTTTGTATGGGGCAATTTTTTGTCCAAAAATGTGTCACTTCGCGTACTCGCGTTTTTTTACAGTAATGATCACATTTTCGAGCGTGTCGGAGAAAATAATAATTCTACCTATAATTAGTGTATCAAACCTAAATTCGCCCGTCGTTTATGCTTTTTCAATAATTAAAAAGCACAGTACCTAGATGAATATCTGACTTTTTAGAGCTGACAAACTTAGAAAACCTACTAATAAACGTTTTTTTTAAGATATTTTTTTTCTAATTTGGACTTTAGGGTCGGGACACGCCAATTGCAATTTATGCATGATATAAAAAAAAGCCTTGCCCGCTACTCCCTTTAAAAAATCATTCGTTCCTCGCTTATTAATGCCTTTTTTCTGCCATTACATATATTTTTGTCTTTTTTCCAATGTTATTTGAGATGAAGTTTACCTAGATGTTTTTTTCTTTCTGCCTTTTCTAAATTTATATGTTTAGTAAATAAGTAAACTTTTGAATTGTAGTATTTACACAGTTTCAGTACTTATACATGCTGTACGTCACATGTTTGGCTAGCGATCTAGATTTAAAACTACAAAACATGTATTGTAACCTTTTTTTTATTGTTATCTGTTGTGTTCGTCTTAATAAATAAATAAAAAAATAAAATGACAGATGGTCTATTTACTTCAGGAATACAGCCTTTAGTACATAAAGTGCAAAGAAAGTACAACTAAAAAATTCTAATGAGAGTCCGAGTCTCGCATAAAATTAGATGACGCAACTATTTCAAACGAACAGCTTTTATTCTATACTGGTCATAAGCTCATGAAGCTTTTAATATTAAAACGTGTTTGAGCTATGAACTTTCGGTATGACAATATTGTTTTAAGTTGGACTGTTATATAGATTATTATTCTTAATTTGCTTAACTGCTGCGGGGTTTCTAAATTCTTCGTATTACATTTTAAATAAAATTAGTCCCTGGGTCCTCGCACATTTTATTCGCCCATGCATTTTTAAACTAAAGACTCTGCTTTGAATAAATTTCAAGTGGGTAAAGCCTACTGCAACGCCAGCAATGCGATAACTTATTAGAAAACATATTTTAATTATTTATACTTCGATGCGTTTCAAAACTTGCAGATCACCGTCATACTTAAAGCAAGTTACACTTCGACAAGTAGCAAGTTGAAATTTTTTCCTGTTGCCAAGGAAACACTCGCACTTGCAAAAAATAGAAGTCCGGTCTATTTTTTGCAAGTGCAAGTGTTTCCTTGGCAACAGGAAAAAATAATAATATGCACTTGCAACTCGCACTTGTAAGTACTTGTCGAAGTATAAACTGGCCTTTATCTGCAATAAATCTTCTACCGAGAAATCTTCGCAAACCTCTTCAATCAATGCATCTCTGCATCGACAGAGCGAGCGTTGGACGAAAACGCAGCAGCAGCGTTCCAAATTGACATCGTCCTTGCAGAAATATCCATTTTACATCAACTTAACTCCCGCCCACCCAAGCTCACTCGAAAGAAGTGCTCTCAGAAGTATTTCATTGCACAATTTCAATATTTTGTAAAGATTTTTTATTTCTACAATTCGATTGAATCAACCGACTCGCACCGAGTAATCCGAAGCGGGCTTTACGGAAATCCAATATCGAGTATTAATATTTACAAAGGTTTTCAGAACGTTCTCCGAAGTCTAATCTAGACCTCTAGTAGTGCACAAGTCTTTCCCGGAGCAATTTAACCGTAACGGATATTTCGATTCTGAAATTAATGTTTTCGAGCTCTTCGAAATCTCCAGAAATGATTAGATATTTCAAAGACTGTGCAGCAGAACTGGACAGAGATAAGATTTCCTGCTTGGTAGATATTATACCTATAGATTCAACGGACGAAATGGTTTGTCGACCAAAAAATGCATTGTGATTTACCTAAAGCGTGACACATCGTAAACTCCGTACTTATAAAAACGACTTGTTAGCCGTTTGTATCTTACTAACACAGAAACACCAAATAGCGAAATAAAATTCGTGTCTTGAATTTCTGTCAACGCATTGTGGCAATGAAGAAACAAACAATTGTTTTGGATCCTGATTTGTGAATTTGTTTGACGCAGCGAATCTTAGACAAGGTATTTTGCGGAAATAATGATTTAGGAATCTTTTGCCATGCACATGACTTTTTCTTGACTAAGTAACTGTGCTTGTGCGGCCACGTGTAAAAAAAATCCAGACCATACTGAAAGGTCATACGGAAGATACGGAACCAAGCTATTTACTTAACTTCTAACCTAACTATCTTTGAGTTGCACATGAATCTAGCAACGGGAGGCAAACGCGAGTGGCATTAGCAACGTCCTCAAACTATTTATTCTTCGTGCAAACATTCACTGCGTCTCCGGAGCTCTGCTTACCCTCTTACGAGCTACTACTGCTCGCACTCTACAAATAGCGTCTGATTTGAGCTCACTTCAATAGACATCTTTAAAAAAGCAAGTTTCCTGCCCTAGCAATTACCTGCATCACAATTTATTTGTCAAACCTTGAAGCGCTTATTACATTTAAAATCATAAATAAATTTGGTTGATATAATGACGGAAAGGGATTATTTAGAAAACGGAACGATCCAAGTCTAATTCCCTGAATATTTAGTAGGTTCACAGGTCCAATGACTTGAACGTCTAATTCTCTAAGCGCCAAAGAATTATCTATATTAGCGCCTAATTACTTAATCGTTCATCCATTTTTATAAGAAGTAACGGTAAGACTCGGACGATAACTAATTTTATTAAAAAACAAGGCAGAAAAGGGAAAGAAAGTATAATGCGCTGCGACTCTCGCTTCCAAAAGTTGCCAAAACTCAAAGTTAAGAAATTCCGACATTTTAATTATAGGAAAGTTAATTAATATTTCTGTAAAGAAATTTTTTAAGTTTCATTTCTTACGATAAAGATATTAAAGTAACTTTTATTTAAAAAGATTTAAAATTCTTGAAAATTGCCCAAACCTAATAAACATCAAACTTTTTTCAACAGGAAATTTGTTCTATATTTCAACATCAACATCAACGGCCCATTGTTCTATATTTAGTCGTTTTTATTTTTTACTCACCTACATTTTTGCAGTTACTTTAGTGTCTTCAAGAAGACTTCATACACGACCTTTGAACTTCTTCACAGAGGCGTGCAAGTTTCGTCACGATATTTTCTTTCGCCGTAAGAGCGTCAAATAAGTAATACGAATTCAAATTCGAATACACATTGGAGATCGAACACGCATTTTCCGGATGAGAGGTAGCGGTCCTATCTTAGTGGCTAGTAGCCTAGTGTAGTCACCATCGCCGCTCTTAAGCCCAACAACAAAAAACATGCATGCTTTACTAGCGACCCACCAACTCGACCCCAACTACTTCTGATGACGCTTAATAAATATGTAAACTGGCCCTGGCACCTCATCTCCATACAAACCAACATTTTTTGGGTCAACTCAGCTATTTCCCAGACTACACGAAAGGTACTTCTTTTTCAGCGCGTTCCTTCTACTGACGAGAATCAGACGGTTTCAACAGCCACTGCAAAGAGGGCATAAATCACAATTGATTTACGACTTAAAAATTACTCTTACATTTTTTATTACTGGTGAATATTTTTATGTTTGAACTATAGTGGGTGATACTAGTAGTTGTTATAAAGTAATGTGGGCTTAATAGATGTGGATAAAGTTTAAATGTAATAGATTAATACAATATGTCTTTCTATTTTTAACCACAGGAAAACATATTATTTCGACGTGAAATAACGAAAACTACGCGAGCAACGTGCTTACCAACTATTCCAAGGAGGGCATAGTGGCAGCGCCGAAATTCGTTTTTGCTTGTTTTCTATGAAATTATGACGTTACCATAATAGGCAACCACTTGGCACGTAATAGCGTGCTTTTTTAAAAAAAATGCACTTAGGACGGTGAATCAGTAGTGCAACAGCAATAACCAGTAGTTAACACGACATTTAGGTAAAATGTAAAGCTTCCATCATCGAATCACATTTTCTTGCCGCAGCGTCATGTAACTTCGTGTAAGTATAACGATGATTTCCATATGATTTCAATCAGCCTTACCACATAACTTAGATTTCTTTAAAAATAAAACTTTCTTTGAATTTAACTTCATCTTTTCACCCGTTTGAGAAAAAGTGCGTAATTTATACGGTTGTCAAAGGCACCAACGAACTAGGTCTACGATTGCGCTAAAAACCACTTTATATTTTTTACGAAACCGCATTAGCTATAGGTATATTATGCTACGATCACAATTTAATGGCCAAAGTTTTGATATAAAAAATAATGAAACAATTCAGAATTTGATAACTTTGATATTAAACACGTAAAAAGATTTAAAGAGTTTGAGGTGCACGGTAAGTACCTAAGTGAGTAAGTAGATACGGTTTTGCAGTAATTTTCAAACAAGTTTAGTAATTTGTGCTTATCATGATGCTAAGATCACACAATGTAGTGATGATCATGTAGTACCTATATATTGTAACACAAGACCACACAAAACATAGAAGTTTTTAAAATACGAGAAAGAATATGCTGTGAGAAAATAAAAGTTTTCTAAATAATGGACTTCAGTTTTATGATATAGTAGACGTTTATTGTAACTTCTAAGTATCGGTATCTTTTTGAAATAATTTCATAGCGTGTAGGTACTTATACTTTTGGCCAAATATAAAAATTCTGCATATTCACCTGTTTTGCTGTTCGAAATGGGTAGCATTCAAATACGTTAAGTGCCACCGAGAGGTGAAAGTCCCGAGATTATGGGTTGACTTATCAACAAGTGGCGCTGAAGCCTTCGACCAAGATGCATATTTTTTTTTTCATTGTCTTTTTTCAAAGTTCTATACTACGCTACTACCTTTCGGATATATGCTACTGATTGGCAAAGACTAAAATATTTAAAAGCGCGCAAGTATGCAAATCATATTAAAAATGAAACTGCGTAATTTTACAGTTAGTCGAAAAAAGACACAAATTAAAAAAGGTACTTACATAAATAGTCTTATAAAACCTTAAAATATCCCGTAGAATTTCGCAAACCAACGCAAACATTTAAATGTGGACGTGTAATGATAATTTTTGGTGAACTGTCAACCTAAAGTATTTATTAGTAACACAACATCAGCTAAAGCTAATGCTTGTCTGCTATCCGGAGTACAAAGCCTCAGGCTAAACTTAATCATTTAGCTTAGCGCTAACTCCAATAACAGGGTTGCATCGAACTCGCCGATGCAGTTGTCTTCCAGTGGATTAGTCTACTTCTCTAATAAAGCCTCTGCAATTGCCACACAATAAGCTTGACACACCCCTAGTGGAATAGAAGCTTACAAGGATTGGAACTTAACTAAATAATAATAACCCAATTGTAATTTCGTTCCCTTAAAGTAAAAAAAAAAACTTAACTAAACAAACCTATGAAAAAATCGGTTTAGGGTTAAAATAATTAAATATTTTTACATTCTTTATCTTAAATAGAAATTAAAATTTATCTAGAAATAAATTAAAGATATACAAAAGAACATAATCATTATAACCTCTTCCGGAGTCTTGGAACTATATAATATAGAAAACACGGTCGGTTATTTTCACGAAACATTGTAAGATATCGTAGGTATCAGAATATTTTGTATACTATTTTCTCTATAAGATTTTATTTTTTGTTTCATTTTGCTATTAAATTTTGCTTGACCTATACATAACATTGCAATAAACAGGCGTGTATTTAAGATTCGTGCCTCAGTAGAGTTCCAATGGATTAGTCAGTGACACTCCGGCAAAGCCTCAGCCCATGGATCTGAGTTAGATAACTCAATAACTCGGCACATCCCTACGGCGGCGAGGTAAGGAGTTTACACCCGTCCGATTTTATTGACCTTTGAGAAATATAGGTAGAAATTTAGAATCACGTTTTCAAGACTCGTCTTATGGCTGGTTTACACGTATTAAGTTGTCAAGTAGTAAGTAAATTTTAACTAAATTTTAAGCGACTTAATTTTAAGTAATGGCCGGATAACACGCATTAAGTTGTCAAGTAGTAAGTGCGCGCTAAATTTTAACTTGTAACTTACTACTAAATTCGTTGTTTACACGCATTAAGTTGTCAAGTAGTAAGTGCGCGCTAAATTTTAACTTGTAACTTGCTACTAAATTCGTTGTTTACACACATTAAGTTGTCAAGTAGTAAGTGCGCGCTAAATTTTAACTTGTAACTTGCTACTAAATTCGTTGTTTACACGCATTAAGTTGTCAAGTAGTAAGTGTGCGCTAAATTTTAACTTGTAACTTACTACTAAATTCGTTGTTTACACGCATTAAGTCGCTTAAAATTTAGTAAAAATTTAGTTAACTACTTGACAACTTAATACGTATAAACCAGCCATTGGGCTCTTAATACTGGATTAATTTACGGTAGGAACATAAAAAAATGGCCTAAGTAGATGTTTATTAATTAAATCTCTTGTCACGCCTCTCTCCCGGAGAGGTAGGCAAAGACACCTTCCTCAAAATGAAAACGGTAAATTAATTTGTTTTAATTTATTACGGTAATTATTCTGACATTATACTTTTTCTAGCGCGATAGCGGTCCGCCCGCGGCTACGCTCGCGTTGTGTAAGATTCTCCCGTGGGAATAAGACTTTTTTCCATAAAAAAGTATCCTATGTGTTAATTCAGGTTACAAACTATTTCCATTCCAAATTTCATCCAAATCCGTACTCACTTACAGCGTGAAGGCGGAACAAACATCCAAATATATTTTCACATTTATAATATTAGTGTGATATAATAATGGTGTCATGAAGTCATGCGGCCAGCATGTCATAAATATGATATAGATCTATATCATATTTTAACGTCAAATATTAGTAGAAAGTAATACAGCTACTATAGCAAAAAAAAAACATATGGACGTAGTTCAGTTGTAAAAAAATATCGAATGATTACACCCTGTATATCGTTGTTACACTTAGAGAAACTAACATTATGCCTTGTAATGCACTACGTACACATTTGACCAGCGGGTCAGCAAGCAAAACTCGTTACAATGTTGTCTACAGTCCTGTCGGTGTCTTGCGGGTGATCCTCTTTATGTCGTCAAACGAAAAGATTTATCTTTGTGTCGCTGTCGTGTTCTCGTTCTTTGTCGTAAGACGCGATCTCTGATACGAGTTACATGTAGCTCTCAGAACAGACACTCCTTAACAAAGTTAGATAGAGTTGGAAACTAGCGCAGGAGACGTCTGCCGAGGAAATTGATTGTTTAAAGGTTTTTACGCCGCAGTTGACTTTTGAACAGCACTAACATAATTGCTAATCGAATCACAGTCTATTCCCGTTATTCAAATTGAGCGTGTCCACCAAAGATACTAAATCTATGTTACGTTATCGTGGACAGCGAGAATTTAATTAATTGAGACGAAAACATGTTGCGCAGCTCCCAATCGCTGCTCTTTCGAGTTAGTTCAAATTCGTAAAGTAATTAAAAGACAAACTAAACAACGCACAAATAACAAAAAAAGACATAGGTGTTACTCCGAAATTAGCTTATTAGGATTTATCCGTTTAGATTTTGTATGTTAAACAACTATTTCAAAGACCATTTCAGGTGTTCCAATAATTCCATGTTTTTATTTTATATTTTAATATTTTTGGACATAACTAAACACTACTAACTAATCACGCTTTTTTTGTATATGTACCAATTTTACAAGACGTGTAATCTGTATATTCTGACACTAAAATATTCTCTTCGAGCACGTCACATTTCCCGATCAAGTTGGAGAATGTCACGTTGTCACGAATAAACAGAGTGACGTTTTATGACTTCGCGTCGAGCGCCGGGCGAATGGCCACATTACCGGCTCGCCGTACGTGAGGAAGCGAACTCACCCACTTTCGTCCCTTCCAAACAATGTGTTAGCTTCGAATGATGCGGACAATTTTCCTGTGATGTGTTTATAAGACATGAACCGGAAGCGTTTGGAGCAAAGAAAATATCACGGCGCGGAAAAATATGCTGTGGATACGGAATACAGAATTGGAATAGGATCATTCATTTACCAAATGATTTCCCTTATATGGCCTAGATAGAAGAGACGAAATGCGGATTGGCAACTGCACACACAATCTTAGAAGTCCTTCACACGTGTGCGCATGATTCCTTATACCGATGAACGTCTATAAACGTCGCTTATACTATTTCGGAATTAAAAAGCACACACAGCTCGCCCTTGCAATGTAAATTTTTAATCAAATGTATGTGGAAATTGTGTGCAATAAAGAATATATATATTATATAGGTTTATATATTGATACTTGATGCAATTTGAACCCAATACTTTCTATTCAAAAGACACGGTTCAATCATTTCATCAGAAAAGACGTTCTAATAAGTTTAAATAAAAAATGTTACCCTATCATTCGTAACCACGGTGTCTTCTGTCCAATTTGCTACGGAATATCGACCAATTCTTCATCTGACTGACACCCGATATTTCTTGTTAAAAGTTTTTCAGTAAAAGCTGAATATCGTTCTATAAACAAATGGAAATATTGCTTTTTAAACAAATAGCATATGAAACGAAATATTATAAAAGTTAAAAAAATATTAATACTGTTGTTGGTATACGCAGTTTGTGATGGCGGTCACAGGTGTATTCGTATTGTGTTTAATTAACACTACAAGCGTACAAATACATCCACGTCAGTAGTTCCATCAGTTACTCTGACGTAGCCGCAGCTTTTGTAAACATTTACATACGAAGTCCCAATCATCATCGCACTCCACTCTGTCCAATTTGCATCACAAGTGCGCTAAATCAGAACTCGTGTCCTGCTATCGCCTCGATAACTTATCCAAACGTACACCACCAATTATCAGATATGATATATTATATCGTAGTGTGTAGGTATTATTTTATTTATGTATTCTTGTTTGCCTAGCTATTGTTTAAGTATCTATGTAGGTATATATTGCATATGTAAGTATATCTGTATGTATATGTATTTGTGTGTATATGAATATAATATGTGTATGTATTATGCTATGTATTGTATATTGTATTTATATATTTACTATATTTGTCTATATATCATAGTTATAGGTTAAAGAAACTTTACATTTCCTTCACGCACTCACTACTCCGTTTCCGTTCACTGTTTCTCTATGAAAAAGAAAGGTTGTCTGGAAGAGATCGCTATTAGCGATAAGGCCGCCTTTGCGCACACTTTATAATAATGTTTTCTTTGTATGTCCCATATGTGTTATGCAATAAAGTGTTACTTACTTACTTATATTTATAGAACTGCTGTTTTTCCCGTGTCACTCTCTGGCCCAAAACTTAAAAAAAAATCTTGTTAAATCCTCAGAACAGTTTGAGGTTAAAACAAACTAGAATACGAAGTATAAAGATATGACTATAGATGCAAAACAGTTTTTTTTTTCGTTTAAAACCAACTGGTTTATAACGAAAGGGGAGAAGGATGACCACGTTTTTTTTTTCATAATACAGACAATTTAGACATTACTTGTAGGAGCAGTAATTATATACTTTCATTGATATTGATGAACATGGTTCTGTTCTTCCATCGAGCGAGCATAAGAAAACCAAGCATACAATATAATAAAAGAAACAAAAGTAACGTGCATTATTATTATCTTCATACCTACGTATATTACTTGATGTTAAGAAATACATATATTACATAAAAGTCACGCTTTCTAGGAAGAATAAGGCTTAGTTAGAGATTTTTTTTTATTATAATGTCAACACCAGACCAAGTGACTGCGGTTTTAAATAATTTAAAACGGTTTTAAACGGTTTATTTACAACTATAGATATGACAGATGCCTTCCAAAAAACGTGAGTTCACGGCTCAGACTAGAGTATGTCAATCAACGGCCCGTTACAGTCCACTGCTGGACTATGAGCCTAGAGTATGTAAAGAATAAAAATAAAAGAGGGTAGTAAATAGAAAGGATTAAATTAAAATATAAAGTGCAGGAATGAAAAATTATTTAAGGGAGGGGTATGATCTCGTTACCAACTTATCATTCCCACCCAAGAGAAAATTCGAAAAGCACGCGGTCAGCCAGTAGGCAGGATACGAGTATATTCACAAGAAAAACCGAAATATGAAGGTAATATGGTACAAAAAATCACGTCACGTACTATCAGCTTCAAGATGACGACACAGACAAAATAGTACTAATTAAAGTACAATGCGAGTTAATGATGAAGATAAAGTAGAGTGATGTTTATAGACGCTGTATTTTTAGGGACGTAAGTAAGTAATGACGTCACAGTGGTCTTTCAGTCATGCGTGACTCTTCAACCATGGTCATGGCAGGTGCGATCTTTATCTGTATGAATAATAAATGCATGAATGGAGTCTTTGTTACAAATATATTGATTGATGTAGATCAAATTCAAAGAAAAGCTTATGAATCGGTTTTTTACGCATCACAGGTATTTCTTATCTAAACGTGTTGAACAAAGAACAATGTTGAATTTGTACTTACCTAATTGCAGCCATATTTTATAAAATGAAGATAAATATTCTCCGATCACAAATTATTCACGCGAAAGAAATGTAAATTTGAATCCGCCATATTTTTCCAAAGCAATAACGCTGAAATACCGATTTGTATTCGGTTCAAAAATATAAAATATGCGATACGGTTTTAAATAAAGTCGCTCTGTAAAATATTTATTTCGCTTTTATATCATATTTTAAAACGTAACTTGATAAAATACACCAATATCTACTTAAAATCACAGATACACGATTATACGCGAACATTATGAAACACACCACTATAAAGAATTAATTTAAAATTATGGCATTAGATGAGACCGCGTCTTTCCTCCTTTGCTCAAACTTTTCTACATACAACCGACGAGTGTGTTAATTTTCTCGACAAAAAAACATTTTACTATGTTTCACATACTTTTCGATCTACAAATATGAAAAAGCAAGATTATAATCTAAACTTACGATATTGCTGTTAGTGTAGAGCGTGTCGTAGGACTCCGCCTTGGAGGCCACATTCCTCAGCTTGTAGGGCTTCTTCAGCGGCGCCGGCGGCTGCTTCAGCGGCGACTGCTGCGTCCCTGGACACACGTGGTTCGCCTGGTTCTGGCTCTTCGTCTCCTTCAACTTGCTGTTGTGAGTCAAGTTATTCTTTGTAAAGTTACCGAGCTGCTCGAACATACTCGTCAAATGTTGGGCCATCATTTTGTACTTTTCTCTGTCTTTCCAGGAAGATGTCTCTGCTCAACCGAACCCGAACGTTCGGTGCATGTTCGTTGTTTAAACTGTTAATGACAGTGTTTACTTTACATTTATTGGTTATCTGAAGAATCTACAATCTGTGCAACATTCTGATGAGAATTCATCTCTGAAGGTACAAAGGAAAATTATTCAATGTTTCGGCATTTCTAGTTCGCGCTCGCTATATTACCACTCTGGCAGAAATAGCGATTAGTCCGTACAAAAAAAAAGTTTCGGCATCTCGAGTATTTATTATCCAGGTCGTGACTCACGATGCTATTGGAAGTGTTTGAATATGGTTCAAATGCATATTTACAGATAAGTATATTAATATTAAATTCTTCAATGAACTGGGATTTTGTCCAAGAGTTTAATGTTAATAATCTAGCTCTATCTCTTTGATGGATCACTTGCCACTTGGCTATGAAGTTCCATGAAATAGCAACAATTTATCTTCAAATATATATGCCATGTAATTATGTAAAATAACCCCACTCGATTATGAGGTATCTTGATTTGAAGCTTGTTTTATATTCATTTACTTATCCCGAGTTTGTGTTAATTATATTTTGTTTTGATCGTGATGTTTTTATTTGTACCTATGTTTGTTGTGTGGTACTGTCTTTTTAAATCAAATAAAAGTTGCCTAAATGCTTTCATAAGTAGACATGTATGAAAGCATTTAGTGAATGGAGCGAGACGTGACGTCGATGTTGGAAACAATGGCTTCAACGCCGCCGATACTGGCGCGTGATATGAACCCAGCGCTGCATGGCCGCCCGCGCCGCGCCGTGAGCTTCACAGCCTACGCAGCTTCCATTTCACTACATATAATAACGCTCCATGCTGTTAACTTACAATACCGTGTACAAAACAAAATTTGTATCAAGTAAACGTTTCACGTCACACGCTGCGACGCGACGCGGCCGGCGTCACAATATTCTCGTTAAACGGAAACTGCGATTTTGTAAGGTGTTTCACATAATCACCAAACTTTATTTTGTTTTTTTTTCACATAAGGACAAAATACTTGAATCGTTTCGCTTTGCAAATTTTCGTGCTTTCTTTATACAGCAGTGAAACATAGCCAGTAGTTTGCACATAATTACATAAACGATTGATACAATTTATCAAAAGGAATTTTATTCTCAATTTATACAGTCATCAATAAAAAAACAAAAAACATAATATTTATATGATCACAACAACGGTTTTTCAACGAGTTACCTAACCCATAAAAATATACACGAGACAGCTCGTTTACAAACGCCGTTTAAAATCCAAAGCTAAATTCCCCAAAGGCTGATGCAGGCAGACACATTTGCCGAAGCATTTGCGAGAATATCGCCGTCGCAAACGCCAATAATAGCCCAGGGGCACACGCTAAACTACAGAACAGCAAGCAAATTTACATCGCAAACAACTTGAAAACTACAAAAAAAAACATTGCTTGTATCACTAAACTCCGCTCGGTAAAGACCGTAAAGAAAATTTCAAAATATCAAGATGAAGCTCAAACTAGTTGACAGCTTGTTAACAGCGTCCTTGCCTGCAGAAGATTTTAATTTGTCAAAGCAAACAATGTGGCAAGATTTTTGTGCTAATTAAGAGCTTTAATAAAGAGGGAATGAGTAAATGAAATTTTCAAAGTCAAAGGTAATGTACAAAGAGAAATTCGACAATGCTGTTACCTTTGGAAACCTTGCATGTTAGATAATATCCGCTTGTGAATGAAACCTTGAGAAGGGCGCGAATTAACGATTTTTTTTTACATTTTATAGAGGTTTAAAAGCCAAGAAAAATAATAGGGCAATTTTTGAGAGGCCGTGTTCTGAGCAAAACAAAGCAAGGAGAATAATAGGCCTGGGCAAAGTTGGCAAGGGACACAATCTACAGTACAGATCGCGGCCAAAGTTGCGTCTTATCATGAACAAGTTTCATGAAATGACACTTATCTCCTTTTACTTGTCAATTGATTGGAAAGCAATAAATTCAGTTGTTATTCTTGCGAAGTATTACGGCATATAGTTTATTATTTGTTTGTTTTTGTGAATTATGTCAGTCCTCCCTAATTCAAAATGTTCCGGTATGCCGAACTATAGACTCCTAAAACTTCTACTGCCTAACTAATCATTTGTTCAAAATGACAACAATAGTAAAGTACACAATGGTATAAGTCCTCTAAAAACTTTTTCTTGAGGAAAAAACTTCAAATCGGTACAAGATTACCAATTCCGATTCAGTTTGGCTAATTTGAATAAGTTGGTGATTTATTTTAATTCGATGTTATTTTACTTAAATAAAATCACAAAAAACTTAAATCAAACGGGCTCATTTCACGCTATTTTTTTTTTATTCTTATCTTGTAATTTTATTTTTGTTTTATCTTATGTAAAATTTTTTTAGACCCGAACTTTTGGGGGAGAATGGGCGCAAACTGTACCTCGTATTTTTGCTTGATTCTCACAAAGGGAAAATATTCATTGGAAGCGCAGAGCTCTGAGCCGTGAATAATCTTTCTGGACTAGCACATGCATAACTTAGCAAATACTCCTAAAGACGCCACATAAAAATATTTATGGGACGAATATTCGAAATAAGCAACGACGTTACGGTTGCCTACTTTAATATAATTATTATGTATATTTTAGGCTTTAAATGGTTAATTTTATGAAAACACCCATAGATCTAGTGTAAGTGTTGATAGTACGAATTTGGTAATCCAAACTGTATAAAAAAATAAGAAACATTTCTAACTTGATAATTGTATTTTCACCTCTGTTTATCATAAAATTGAATTTAAATAAATGTTGGTACTACAACACTAAGGATAAATGCATCATATTATTATTATAAAGACTACCCGGTTGAATTATTTTCCAAACTATTGTAAAAAAGACAATTCAAATACACGCATTTCCACTACATGAAATATTTATACAATAAAAATTATGATGTAAAATGATGTACGTTAGCGCACATACGAGTACCTACTATTTATTTTCTCCACCGCGCTTCATGGCAATCTGTAAAGCTTATTTTAACTGTAACAGTTATTTGCGGTTATATTTAAACAAGAGTTTTCTATACTTAGGACAACGAGGTAGAGTTATTAAACCCAAGCAAAAAAAACATGTCCAAAAAATTGATTCCCTGTAAAAATATTTTATTATATTAGGAATGTAATATAATATACATACATACATACATAAAGTCACGCCTTTTTCCCGGAGGGGTAGGCAGAGACCACTTCCTTCCACTTGCTACGATCCAGACATACTTCTTTCGCTTCATTCACATTCATCAACCTCTTCATGCACGCTCGTCGGTTTAGGGTACTCCTGACCTGGCCTTTTTTAAGTACATCCCCGATCTGGTCGTGAAACGTACGCCTTGGCCTTCCCCTTCCAACATCTCCATATATAATCTGTCTAAAACGTGATTTTATCGGCATTAGTACCTATTTTATTTGAAATACTTTTTAAGGCCCGTGTATAATGTTAAAATATGTTCTGAAACCAAAACTTTACAAAAATGTTGGCGTAGCACTTTTTAAAGGGTCCATAGAGTTCACCTTGAATAATGCCCGAGATCTCGGTGATCCAACATCATTTTGTCACCGAGTGTCTAAGTGCCTAAGACTTAAGAGATCACCTCAATTTGTAGGTTGTAGAAAAAGCCTAAAAAGGAGACTAGTTCTCTTAATGCTACCTATATTCGTAGCGTTTTTCTACACTTAAAAACCTCTGCTTATTTTTTAATGACAAACTCAATTTGAATTCTGTGAATAGACGAAAAGAATAAATTGAACTAATTCTTTTTTTATATTCGCTTGGTATTTTAGTAATCTGAAACCATCTAGACTAATTTGAAGACTTAGTATTAAGCTTTTAAGGTAGGTTTCAGCTCTTACAAGATGAGTCGTTTGAAGACATTAAATTCAATTTAAATGTTGAATTAACAATGAGCCAATAATACTTAAGTTATTAAGTTTTATTCAGAATCGTTAAATCAAATTAAATCTTAAGCAGTCTTAGTTTTAAGATAATTAAACTTTATTAGGAGTTTAAAATAAACTTTTTAGTTTATAAAGTAAGATTTGCTGATTATTTATTTGAAGTATAAAGTTTCATTGATAACAATAAAACATTAGATAAAAACTTACCTATCAAATCAACCACAGATATATTTACTATGATTAATGCGCATCAAAATGCATTTATAAAGATTCTTTGAAAATTTAAAAAAGGAATAATAGGAATTAAAATGTGGCCATCGTTAATAGAATTGGACGTTTTAAAACTTCAGTCAGTTTACAAAGAGAGCGTGTCGCGGAAGTGGGTTTTCTATGTTTCTTAGATTCATTTGTAAGATAGTTACATTGTTTATTCGACGCTTCGGTGAATGAATAGTTCGTGAAGTAACTGATTGTAATATGCCTTCATTACCGCGTCTTCGTAGTAAAACTTCATTTAGAGTAAACTTTAAACCCTGGTCTTTATACAACAATTTACATAAGACTTTGCAAGTTAATTCATGTGTTTAAAGCACACGCATCACATCACTCTACTTCTCCTTTGCGAGTCGATGATAAACATTTAAATTTTACTAGCCCAATAAGCAGCCACCCGGGGAGCGTTGTCGTTGGCCCAAAGGTCCTGTATCGTGCAGGTGTCGGGACACGAGGGACAGGTCAACAAGCGGGCCATTGCTTGTGGTGTGGCTCCACATGAACAGTGGTCACATTCACTGTAACCCCAACGGCAGAGATTGTATTTGCAGCGGCCAACCTTGGATCCTAACCGGTTAAGAGATTTCCAAACTGGCCACTGCAAGTCACCACCCGGAGGGAGGACTTCTTCTTGGGGAAGTCTCCAGTACTGGGAACGCCCTCTTCCAGAGACTTGATTTGGCCAACGGGGGTTCGGCGTCTACTGCACTTACGGATGCTAGGAAGCTCCTGCGGCTTTTAAGTCTCGGAAGAGCTGGGCTGATTCCGTACATGGGATGTTTTGGGTCAAGTTCCTGTTTAGCTTTCTCGACTGAGCTCGCTACCTCTCTACAAACGCTTGGTGGTGCAATTCTTGCAAGAAGATATAGTTTACCTATCGGAGTCGGTTTTAGGAACCCTGTAAGTGTCCGACAGGTCTCGTTAAGCGCTATATCGACTTATTTTGAATGCGAAGAGCGGTTCCACACGAGGGAAGCATAATCACCGGCGGAAAAACAGAGCGCCAAGACAGTTCTGTCGTCCGAAGAGTTTCAGGCGAAGCTCCACAAATATTATAAATGTGAAAATATATTTGGATGTTTAGATATTTGGATGTTTGTTCCGCTTTCACGCCTAAACTACTGGACGGATTTGGATGAAATTTGGAATGAAGATAGTTTGTAACCTGGATTAACACTGATTTACCGAGAAAAGTGTTATTCCCACGGGAAAATCTTACATAGCGCGAGCGTAGTCGCGGGCGGACCGCTAGTATTTTAATAAATTGAAAAGAAACTAGGCGTTTATCAAGTACATGATGCGATATGTTTTGGTTTACTGTTGAGATATTTTTCTAATAGCAAGTAAACCTTTGAATGCCTTCAAATAATATAAAGCATGGGTAATTTTAAAATTAGTATGACGGCAGTGGACTTTACTTTTTTGCAGATTACAAAATACTGAAAATAATATCTGTTTAAACTTCGCAAAGTTCACCAAAGTAGATATACCTATATAATGTAGTCCGGCATATTGAACTTTGGAATAACTACATTAATAATGGTTCACCACCTAATTTATGGCTGGGCACACCGAAAATAGTGTTTTTTTATTGCGCCTAAATAAAGTGACGTCAACCCATCGCTGACGTCACATAATCGCAGTCATTTGAGCACGTAACGCGGCGGCGGCAGCGACGCAACGTGGCAAAATAATATTCTTATGAGGGGACGGTTTGTTTGAAAATAGAACGAAAATTACACCAAACTTGGTTATTTAGCAACTGCGCTATTTTTAGTTAATGAATTTCGGTCTCGCGACTGCGATTAGGGTTTTAGGGAGTTTTAATAGCAAATTTTCTTTTGAATTCCTCATAATAGGTTCTGCTATTATGACACGCTTTACGCGCTAATAAGTTCAGGAACTTTAAGGAGTTTGCTTGCACCAAGTAACTATTTAATTATAATTTTTGTTTGTTTCTTCTTAAAATTAAGTTTACTTACTGTACTCTGTCGAATTGTATCGGAAATTAAAGTTCCTTTTATATATGATAATCTAACTAATGTTATTAATGAATACGTTTCTTATGAACTATTATTTGATAAATGTTGCGTCAGATAAATTCGTAAATGTGTCCTTAAAAACTTTTCTATTTACTGTAAAACTTTTCAAAACAATTTGCTGATTAAAAAACTTGATGGCGATACCTATTCAGAATAAAAGACGAATTCTCATCGGAACAAACAACTTTCCTTACTTCGAGAAACTTTTTAAAAGTTGTAAAGTTTGCAGAACTGTGCACTTGGACGAGTCCGCGATTAGGGGAAGCTCTTTATCACTGAGTTGGTAATTTGTTTTTTTGTGTGTCGTGGCGTATGCGTGGGAGCATACCGGTCGGCTCGTGTGGACAGCACGGACGTTTCGCGGCGACTGCTGTTGGAAGGTCCGCCGCTGTCGACGAAGCCTCTGCAGCACTCTTCGGCGGCCGCGGGGCGCATGCGCGAGCAGACTCCGCCCACCAAAACTTTTTCCCAGAAGTCTCTCAAGCTGCGAAGTTTTGTTTCGCATTTTTTGTGGACCGTGTTCGTGGATTATGTGCCGAGCAATGGGTTTATGAGCTTTATGAGATAGCGCTGGTGGCTCGCGGACGTCATTGGCCGTACGAGGTATTATTTATGTTGTTTATTTGAATTTGAATTATATTTAAGAGGACTTGTTTATTTTTTTATTGTAACTCATTAAATTCTTTTTAATTCGTCATACATATGTAAGTTTTGAATAACCAAGTACGAGTATACAAGTCTATGACATGTTCCAGTTCTATCAATTCACTTGGAGGGAAAAACAAATACCGACCATCGAATTTTGTTTGCATAAATATAAGCTCTATTATTTAATTTATGTTTTTAAACGACACGATACGAAAAATATCCAAACTTAACGTGTTTTATCTGCGTTAAACTCTGTGGCCCAGTCTTCCTACAAAGTAGCAAATCACTTAGTTTTCTTAAAAGCCTTTCCACCGCTTCCCTTGATTCTTACTTCGCTTTCTCACTTAAGATATTTTAAGTACACAGCACGAATAGAACCTCCATTGTATATTCAACATTACAGATACTAAAATGGATGTAAATTCAAAACGGCCTTATCGTCAGTTGTAAACAGTTTACAGATAGGTATAAAGCTGGGAACGACCCTGGCTTTGAGCTCAAAATATTTACAGTTTTATCGCGCACGTAGGGTGACTATGACTATTAGCTGTATAAGAGCAAGCGTAAAGTAGATATAAGACAACAATACTAGAACTTACAGCGTAGTTTCGCGTAGTGGCCGCTTCGGGACGGGCTGATCCGGCTTCTTGACGATAATGTTCACACTATAGCAAATATATACAGAAAATAATATGGTTATGGTACCCACTTGTGTAGCTTTGCTTGGTCAAAGTAACCAAGTTATTTGCCTCGGTTATAACTTGCTGACAGCATTTTACAAATGCAATGTCGAGACCCGTAATTACGAATTAAAACGTAACCTTGTTCCGTACTTAACTTTCTTAAAATAAAAAGATATTGAAAATTAAATTAGATTACCTGAATTTTACAAATATGAACCTCCGGTATCGTACTGGCTACGCAACGAACATCGAATTCAACACTCTAATTAAAACAGCCTCCATAGACGAGTGGTACAGCTACTTTCATTACGGAGGTTGCGAGTTTGATTCCCGGTGGGGACACAGAAGTAAAAAAAAAAATACTCTGAGATTTTCTCTAGTTTGGTTAAGCCATTGCGGACTGAATAACATTTATGATGATTCTGAGCTTCAGAAAGCCGTTTATCTGTGCTAATATTAACTATGGAAATAGTCATAACATGAGTCACGTCACCCATGTAATGACTATTATTTGTGGGAACGGTTATCGACCTCACAAGTACTTACAACCCACACGACGACATAACGAACTGAAAATCTAAGTTTTATAAAACGCTTGTCCGATCTCTCTGTCTAACACATGGTGTCTTCTTCTCGTGTAATGGTGGACGGAGTAATGGCACTTTATAATGAGTCTGCGCAGAATTTAATACGAGTCTTTCATGTGTCGTAATAGATGCTTGATTGTTTCATTGCTGTAACTGAGATTTTGTTTTAAAACGTCTTTGTTTCGGTGCATTTTTTTTCTTCGCCATTTTCTTCTTCAATGTATGAATGTTTTAAGTATCATATTGTAATTGTAAAGCTTTGAAATATGATAAAATCTTCACTAATCGCAGATAGCAAAATTAACGCCAACTTAGCACCTATCAGATATTTTATCCGATATTCTAATAAAATCCAGCAAATCTTGCTGAATTTTCTAAACCAATTCACCTCTTAAAATTTTAAGCGCAGCTAAAACTTACTGCTGTTGGAAATTAAAACTGCTTTACTCCCGAACTCAACAAGTACATCACAATCCATTGACATAAAACCAACGAATGGTCCATTTCTTTTTAATCCCGCCAAAACACCGGCTATCATTTTTATTATGTTTTAGCTCGCGTATGTTTTTACGGGTCAATAAAAATGAATACTCGTAACGTAACAGAACATGTCCAGAGTCAGCCATCAGATAACCTGTTACGAGCAACGTACCTTACCTTCTTATAGTACAAGTGGACAAGTAAATCCTGAAGTATTATATTTCGACCTAGTACATCTTATTAAACCTGTGCTAATTGTAAGGTTGATCAAGCTCAACAACCCTATTAACTCTGTTCACCTCTCTAATCTCTCTAACTTAAATCTCATCATCTCAGCCGGAAGACGTCCACTGCTGAACATAGGCCTCCCCCATAGGTTTCCCCCGTAAACGATCCAGCGCTACTTGCATCCACCGGCGCCCAGCAACTTTCACCAACTTTAACCTAAATCTACAACCTATTATTTTTCCTACATGCTTATTGCTAAGGTAGAAGTTTCTTCTAGGCAACCTGTTCTTTAAATACGATTTGATGGTAAAACCACAGATCATAGACGTCAATTGTTGCGTAAGGTTCTCTTACGTTAAGGGTCACAAATAATTATTTCATTGTGTAGTTCACTCTTTAATCTTCTCAAAGAAGCTTTCGTATATTTTTTTACTACAAAAAATACATCTTCATCATATAAACACAACAAACAATAAAGTATTGGAGCCGTTTCAAGTATCCCGTAAGCTTCATAGATCTTATATTTCAAATCCTCATTAAAATTGCAAAGAAAGAAAAGTCTTGTACTGTCGTATAAGCATACCTACATTTTATATACGTAGATAGTACTTTATGAGAACTTGAGAAGTAGATACTGACACGTGAGTTCACGCGAGGTACTACGCTTTATGTATATGAACAGTGATCTTGATTGACGGCGATGTCAAATAATACAAGATTGAAGAAAACCTTGTGTATTTATAAAAAAAACTATACTTCTTCACAATATGTTGTAAATCCATAGAGTATAAAATGTACATATTTTAGTGCAGTGTTTTTTTTTACATAAATACAAATTGTACCCCTTTTTTGCTTGTCAGTCGCAAAAACAGAATGAATGAAAAGACTAGTCTGCCAGCCTAGTCTTCACTTGTTCATCATCAACGGCTCGTTACGGTCCACTGCTGGACTATGAGCCTCCTCCACTTAAGGCGGGGTTATGTGGAAATAGCGCCCATAGTCGCTACTTTGACGATCAAATACCAGCACTTCTATTGATTCTATAAATGTAAAAAAATATATGCATCGCACGCTAATATGAACGTTATTTCAGTAATGCGTCGATTGAACTTTCAACTAAACCGCGTTGAGTTGCTAATTTTTGCAATAACCCGGCCTTAAGTGGAGGGTTTTGCCATAATCTTCACGCTTGGCAGGCGGGTTGGAGATCGCAGATTAAAATGTTACTGTATCAGAGATCACTGCTGCCCGTTCCCTGTTCAATGTGTAGTGTAGTCCCTAAGTCGCCTCTTACGACACCTACGGGAAGAGTAGGGGTTGGTGACAAATGTATTCTACTCTGCCATCACCACACAGCCAACTTCACTTGTTAACACTAATAAATAAATAAATAATTGTTTAAACTAGAAAAACATGCACTTTGGGTATCAGTTAACTGAAACTGTGGCTGATATAAGTACCATTGATAAAAACTTACAAGTATTATAAAGTGGATAAACTATGTCAATCTTCGTGATTCCTCTAAGTTTATCTTGATGCTCTACTCACCCCGTAAAGGATGTGAGTGCGACTATACATATACATACTCATCATCATCATACATACATACTTACTCCATTCTTACTTCTAAACGTACCTCTATATTCCATAATAATTATATCTTTTACCGTAATATCACTTAATCTTCTTGAACGTGGTAGGTTCAAGTAAAGCGAATCACGCTTTGATCTCAAATTAAAATCATTTTAACAAATTTTAACATCTTATTAAGTTAAGAGTATCGCCGATATTAAGTACTTGACCTTATAACCTTCTAATTACAGTTTAAATTAATCTGTTATGATTTTATAGATTGCTTTTATTCGGATATTGACAACTTCTAAAGGTTTGAAAATGTACAAAGTTTATCCGAAAGTCAATTCAAGTGTATAATCAAAGATATTTTGTAAGAGTGTTATCTCAAGGTTGCAAATTACTTCAATAATAATGATTGCTTGATAGTGCTTCTTTTTTTGTAGACGACAACAATACCTAAGTAACACTTTTACAACACCAATACTTAAGTAACTGCATTTTATTTTTAACCAATTTTTTAAGCATTTAAGATTTCATATTAAAGGTAGTAATAGACGGCATTGAAGAACTTGAAATAAAGCTGTCGGAAAAATATATAGCAAAACTTCAAAACAATATTCACTGTACCATGAAAATCGCTTTGAAATTTCAAATGACAGCTATTATTATTTGCTACGACATCGCTATTTATCAAAATTCGAAAATATGTGGAAGAGTACTTACATGCTTTTAAGACAAACAAATTATATTTTGTTCTATTTTTAAGTTTGTACCTCAGAGGAACCAAAGACGATGCGAGGCGACGCGCGTCAGAAATCTTTGGTTTGTTCTGCCTCCGCCTTCGCCTCCCAATAAAATAATACTACACCACCGCTGACGCACTCTACTCAGTCGTGAGTCGATTATTTTCATAATACGTACTCGAATACAACATTCGGAACTTATTCTGTGTCACGCACATCTGTAATTATCACAAACGGCTTCACCTTCAACATGTAGAATTAATTACCAGTTCTCCATTTTATAGTAATTAGTTTCAATTATTAGTACATCCTCCAATCGCCAGTTTCAAACAGAATCTGTGATTAAAAACTTGTGTTATAAAAATGGGATTGCATCGAGTGGTAAGTATTTAATATTATGATTTTTATTTTTGCTATTCAACATCCTCGTAGCTAGCCTCTACGAGTATGTCGTAGCCACTCGTAGCCCACTGCTACGAAACGGTGATAGTGATTTTCGTCGCATGCAGCATGTATCGGGCGACGGTACCGGTTTCAAAACTTATTTTAGAAACTATTCAATATACCTACTTTCCTGAGAGATATTCACAAGAATTTATTTTTTTTATTTTTCCTAACTGTTCTAATTGCTATTGTTTAATCCAAGTATAACAAACGCTGGATTTAGCGGGAGCAGAAACCTAAAAAATATTTCTAAAATATTGAAGTATTAACTAACCTGAAACTTCTCAGAAACTGCTCCTCCTGGTAGCACTCGCCCTCGCTGCACTGGCCAGAAGCAGCGACGGCTACTCCACGGAAGCCCCCGACTTCTCCAACGAGCCCCCCACCACCCTGCCCCCCCTTACCCCGCAGCAGCAGATCTACGTCAACATGCTGAACGCCATCAACGCCAACGCCCCCGGTGGTGGCAACCAGAACATCGTCCAACAAGTTTCTAATGGATAAATGTCGGATGTAATTAAATAAGTATCCCATTTCTGGTTAGCTAAATTATGATCTATTAAATAAAATGCTATGCAACCATAAGAGTGTCTTACTGTACACTTCCTGTTCTTCTAACTTCAAAAATATATAAATTTATTATTTCGAAATTAGTGTGATGTGATTAGTGCGATTTTTATATATTATATACCTATAGTTTCTCCGTAATTACAATTCCCAAATTGTTTTTCCAATGATCCGTGAGAAATAAATGATTCGATTGGATTTATTTATTGTTCCGGCTATTTTATTTTATGTCGACTCACCACAGCTGAGGTCTGCACCGAGCAAAGCAAAGCTAGCAAACCTGCAACATGTTGCCGCCAAATCACACGCCATATTGGATACGACACGAGGTAACTCTATGTAACCAAGTAGGTAAAGCGGTGCGGGGCCCCAGACAGAGAGTCCACTCAGAACAAACTGCCATTTCGGCACATTTCGGGCACGCACACATTGACGTATCGTTATAGGCGTTGCCACGCAGTTCCCAAACAGTGCTCCATAGCGTTTGTGTAAAGAGTAAGTGAGAGAGTGAGTCTGGCAAAAAGACGTAATTATTTTTGAAGAATGCGGGAGTGGCCCTTCTGTAAACCTTTTTATTTTGTGATGTAACACTTCGATTTTGTTTTGTACTGAAAAGAAAACTTGGCACAAATGGCAAACAATACCTACTATGGTTTCTAACCCTCTTAACAAATGGCAAAATATTTTAGAGTCTTACAAATCTTCCTCCTTAATCTTGCAGTGTTGGACGGCCTCCCATTATGTGAACAGATTGCTGGGCGCCGCCGCCGGTGGATGCAAGTAGCGCAGGACCGTTCACGTTGGAAACCTATGGGGAAGGCCTATGTTCAGCAGTGGATGACTTCCGGCTGAGATGATGATGATGACGATACGATGATTTTTCGATGAATTTCAAAAATTTCGTTTTATTACCATGAAATTAAGCTTTGTTTGCTTTTCTCACTTATGTTCTACTTCTATCTAGCAAGAGAAGATCTTTGTAGTCAAAGCCCTAGAATTTAAGTACTTACATTCCCATTCAGCACATCCTGTAGAATTATTCAACAAATTTCATTTATTGCACTAAACTCCCAACCGAAACCTTTTTGGACTTCTAGATAAAACTCCAAGCAATTCTATTAATGTCCTTTTCAAAAACTAAAAAGAAATTCAATGTCTCGCTCAGCTATTTCTGTATTAAATCCTTTCAAAGAGAGCCTACGTATGTACCGTTTAACTTTGTGTGCTGGTACATTGTATCACTGTTTAGGATATATGTCCCTTTGGCGTTCGTACCATTGAGGATCAGGACATCGTAAAACTCCACGTATAAGCTATTTTAAAATATAGAATTCTGTAGAAAACTCGGGAACTGCGGAGTGCTCGAGAAAAATACACGTGATGAAATTTAACGCGGTCGCCTTGATAGTGTTGGAGTAACAGTCTAACAGTAGTGACGATATTTTTCTAGAATATTGGGTGTCGAACATTACTTTTGAGTCAAGGAGTTTGTAGAAGATAAAATTTAGCGATTGATCCGTCTTTTGTTAATCTGGTAATCTGGTCATTGATGATTGTGCAAAATAATAAGAATAAACCTGATGGGACATGGTGGTAATTACTTGTAACTATTATAGCTAAACTAATAATGACAAATAGTGTATGATTGAAACAGATTTGTTTTGTTAGTCATTGAAATAATCATAATAAAGTAATTTTGACTTCACCAACAAAATCTTTGCATTTCACTTTAGGCATACAATAATAAAACCAAGTAAAGCTGGTTCTATTGAAAATGTTTCTACTTCTTGAAGATAGTTTAAGCTGGCTCCCCGTAGTTCGATAATGCAATGAGTCATGAAGTGCATCGCTGCAGGACACCGCAGCTGGCTGGCTCCCCTCAATTTTCCACTACATGCATCACCTACTAGCCTCGATATACTGCAAACTGATGACAAGTGTGGCGTTCGTATACTAGTAAGGTAAGAAGATGTGATTAAAGTGGGTTTGACATACAGAAGTCAACGAAAGTTAATGATTTTACGTTTTCTGATCATGTTTATCAGCCGTCTTAGTTTAATGATCGTAGATTTGTCCCATAGCAAAAACGTCATCCGTTTAGACTTTGGTATCATTATATTACAATAATAGAAAAAAAGTAAAAAAATGTATAACACTCGTCAGCCAATCAAGATTGACATGAGTCTGGAAACATATCCTATGAAAGGTTTTTCCAATGTGTTCTCATACCGAGTATAAGTGGTTAGGTAGTAGTGGTAATCGTGTTTAGAATATTAAACGCGAGTTTTCTAATGGCTCGTATTCACGTAATGCAAGTGCATTAGCTCAATCGAATACCTGCGCTGTACAAAGTAGGCGATACATATATATATATATTAGGAAACTAGACCAACACACAATTGTTGAGGATATACTAGATATATATGTCTAGTTTCCTCGAATCGCAGTTCCTCAAGGGACAGTGTTTGTGGAGAGGAAAGCGGATTAGGCCATTTATATCCATTTGGGTTTCAAATCTCTACAAATATATTGAACTATGTTTCAAGTTGTAAATAAGAGCTGAAAAATTCAGACTTTACTTGATTTTCTAATCTAATCACAAAAAAACTAAATAAATCAACAGTGTTGATGAACCTTTGTTGAGAGGGATGCTTATAGGGCAAAACTGCAAAAAATAAAAAAATAAAATTGCGAAATGATAGAAAAAAATGTGATTTCTATTTCAGAATACCTATCATAAATGTCAGCAAGCGCAAGCAGTCGTTTTATTAAGAATATAGATCACAGCAAGTCCATTCACGAGTCAATTTTCCAGCGCTCTGCCGGCAGCAGGACTGGTTTAAACCAATTGCGACTGGACTCGGATACAGATTGAAAATAGCTCTATTTGCACAACAGACGACAATCTGCATTCTCCAGCGAATTGCTTTTAAATTGACGATCCCTGCGATATGACTTAAAAAAAGTCAAATTCAATCTCAGTGCATAAAGTAATTTGAATGCTGATTCGTTCCCGGAATTCCTGGATCAAGCAGGAATTTAATACAGACCAAACAAAGGCACTGCATAAAATATTGGCACACACGTGGAACTAGATTAAATTCCTGTTAGTTATCGAAATACTGAGTAGAGCTTTATTGCTCGCCTTTGTCATTGATCTAAATGAAACCCGCATTTTTTTTCAACGTTGTAGTTTAGTTAGTAATTTTGAAAATATAAATTTGGCTTGTAACGTTTTATATCCGCTTGTGCTCAAGTTTACAATTAATTAGAGTGATATTATATTTTCAAGATTTCAGATTGTTTGAGTAGTAGGCTTTTCCAATATAGTATAATTAGCATTAATTTTGTAACTGACAATATTTTATTTAAAAAGGAAACGCAAAAGATGCGATGAATGTGGAGTTTCTTCGGTGAACTCACCCAAAAAAATGTAATGACGGATACATCTTATGGAAATAGATAATTTTTGATTTTGATTTTTCAACACTCTTTGCTACTCATTTTCCAGCGACATTGTTTGTACTAATCTTGTATTAGATTCACGAATCATTTCATTGTCTACATTCAAATGTAGGTAAAGGGGCGTACGTAACCATATGGCGTAACCTTTTTTATTTTGTGCTACAATGTAATAACTCAAATACATGACAACTAATATTTTTGAAATAAAAACTCTTCCATTCGTTTCTGGAACCTTCTATCACTTTTATTATCGTATTTTTCCACCTGCCAGTGTGTGAAAGCTAAAAGGCCGTGTGAGTACAAGCGTGTAACCCTGACACGGCCGCGGCCGCGGAGCGACCGGCCGCACGATCGCTTCAGTCGGAAGCTGGCAATCTCCACGCCTTTTTAACTCGCTCGCTTAACAACTCGATCGCTTCTCGCTTAAAAAAACGCTACTCGAAATCCACCTGTGATACTCACTCCCGATTCTATTCAAAAAATTTAATAGTAAAGTTGGCTTATACGGTGGCGGCTTTAGTGAAAAAATTATCTGCTTTTAACAATGGCTTAAAATATTGTTAGATTTGTTTGTGGTTATGTATAGGTAATATAGGGTACATGATTTATGCAGCGAGTGTCATATGGTAATGTTTAATGGTTTAATGGATAATAGATTAAAATTATATAATTATACGGTAAAATCGACGGCATATGATACTTAAATGATCCTATATCCATCATTTTGATTCTTAGCTTTTCTTTAGGCTTTTCTTGTGAGGCGCTCCGACTGAAATTAAAATTGGTGACATCATGCATTTTCTTTTATAGTTCTTTATAAGTTTATGGATAACAGGTGGCAGCCATGACAAATTTATGGTCACCGTTAGATTCCTCTATACTACATCAAAGTTAGGTTTTGAGGAAAGAATGGAAAAAGAGGGAGAGAGACTTTGCCATGCTTTTGGTGGCTGAGTACATACATTCACTGCACTGTTATATTTTGTCCAATCCTATGAGGTGGACTCTAATCTACTAGTACTTCAATAACATTTAATACACATAACGAGTCTACAATTCGCTCTCCTTTAAAAGAACCTATGCATTCATGATAAGTTTGTCGACGAGAAGGCCCTCACTGGAAAGCAAAAAATACACGCAAATCGAAATTTGCAATCAGTGCGTTTAAATAAAAATAATAGGTAAGTAAACATCAATATTTAAAACTGGCCGGCAGTTAATGATGTCGTTGGATGAGTTAAGCCGTTGATTTTAATTGAGTGACGTAACGAATCATAATTTGATTATTTAATGAGATTTATTTATGAAAGCAAATGTGAAAAGGCCTATTAAAATTATAGATGATATTCCTCTCTTCTTCTACAACGTGTTTATTAAATAACCTGAAACCTGGGGTGGTCCGTGGCACTGAACTTCTTTTGTTCCAGATATTTCCAAGATCTCAAAAATTAATATTCATGTTTATACAGCACTGGAAACTTTTACTCTAGAAAAAATGCAATCCGCGAAATCTTAGCACGGATGGTGGACAGCAGTGGGAATTATGCAAGTAAATGCAAAGGGAGCAAAGGGAAAGCGACGCAACAAGAAATCGATGCTAGGGTAACAACTCATTTATAAACAGCCACGCAGAACTTTTACAGTACAAACCATAGGAATTTCATAAACAATATCTAGATATTGTTTATGAAATTCCTACCTTAATATTTTTCAAGATTCAATAAAAAATATTTGCTTAGCATTTAATACCTTGTTTTAATACTTACACACAGCTCGTTCAACCTACTTGACAAACCAAATAGAAAAATAATGCTAAAAAGAACAAGGGCCGTCTGCAGGCACGTGTTGTTTTGTTTGGTAATCAAATAGAAATCCAGTGTCAACATGAGCAGCGTGGGATCCAGTCCTCACCCTCGTCAGGTTGTCAGCCCTGGAGGGGAACAATCAATCATCACACATGCTTAAACCCAAGCAATTGGGTAACTGGAACCTATCTACAAAGCTTATTTAATTTACTGTACGGTTGCGTCGCATTTTTTATTTATTTTAACTATGGAACGCCAATACCATGTATACATTTATAAGGATAGCATTTTGTGTGCACGTAAAGTGCAGTCTATTTTGTAAATTTTAATTTTAAAGCGTAACAAATTATGAAAACATTTTTGCAGACCCCGATGTCAACAGTCTAGCGTCGTAGCTGTAGAACGCTACGAGCTACGGCGGCGTAGCGATCGTAGTACGTTTATTTTGCTACGCTACTAAACGAAATTAGAAAGGACAAAGCATTATTACTTTCATAACTAAGCTGAAAAAAAACTTATGTTAAGTATTTCCATTGCTAACAACAAAATCACTTGACTAGCACTACCAAAAGTTATGCAAATAAATGCACTTTTTGTTAGCCTATAGTACCTGACTGAGAATAAAATCTTTGTTGAAATAAAAACACTGAATTACCTTATTTCACGCCCTATAATACTTGAACTACCCCCACTTAGTTCTAATTACAATCCTTCACATGTAACTGGCCATAACTCTTTGAATGCCGCGCCGAACCAACGCTGGCCGAGTGTGGTCTGAGTGTGTGTGTGATCTCGGACGATTTATTAGCTATCTCGGCTTATGTGTGGGCAGCGAGACACCTCAACCCGCCTCACCCTCGGGGACTCGAGGACTAACACCTTATTGTTTTATGTCAAGGGAAATAGGCCAATTTGTCTAGCCGGTTACGCTGGCAGGGACGAAGTAAGATGGTTTTCACACCGGACTGCACAAAATGATTAAAAAATGTATCTATTTAATTCCCTTTTCTTTCCTTATAGGTATAGATATACATACATACAGATATACTTATAAATACTTACCAAAAGCTAAGGTGTATTCTACACATTCACTGCTTGATTTACTCACTGATTTTATTTTATTCAAAAGGGACTGTATTTGAACCAAATCCTATAATATTTTCTTTAAAAGTTCATAATATATTTTACGTTAACATTTACTTTTCAGCAAAAATTAAAACAAGCCCACCACCGCCAATAATGTCCTAAATTAATTACTTTAATGTCAAACAAATCGTCGCGACAGTTAAGGATTTTTTATTTTTACTATTGCTTATCTGTTGGTGGCTCTGTCTGCCTTTTTTTTTCTAAGCCAGAAGAAAGGCAAAGAATGATTTATAAAAATATGTTTCCACATGACAGAGATGTAGTCGGGTTAGGGATGACATTTTATCTGGAGGGTCTGTAAATATATTTCATTGTGACGGATTTGTGCTTCTGTACTTCAGTCTCGTCAGTAAATAAAATCATAAGAAAATAACCGCTTATTTTATAAGAAAATAACCACTTATAGTAGGAGATGTTTCCTAAACTCACCATTTAAGGCTCATTACTAACTTATCTTGACCTATCATCAAAGCCAAAAAAATAAAAATTTATTATCAGCACGTTTTCTCAACTCATCATCTTCATTGTGTGAGTCGTGAGGCCCAAATTTGTTTTTTTATTCGTCATCTCAAAACAAACATTGAATAGTCCTAAGACAATGTAGTTGTTAGAAATTCGAAAACAAATATTTGGGTATGCACTGCGACCCCTTGTCCAAAAGTCAGGACCAACCAGAATTTAATTAGACATTATTTTATAAGATTACTCCGAAATATTCCTTCAACACAACACAATCCAAACCTAAAAAATTAAACACAATCAAAAGCATTTAAAATGGACACATCGTAGCAGTCAACAATCAAATTAGGCAAATTGTTTAATTAAACAAGAAGAGTGACTTGAATTTGTAAATAATCTTCACTAGACAAGGCTTCCGAATTTATCTTGTTTTGTTTTAAAAGCCACAGAATATTTAAATAGAAAACAAACTTTGTTAACAGAGTCGAGTTTCGACTTCAGTTATTAATAATTTAGCGCACACAAAACCAAGTTGCAGGATAGACTTGCAACTTAGAATATTCATGAAAGTAAATACATACATGAAGCCAGTTCGACGGTCTTGACATCACTTTTCATCAGGGGAGAGTCGGTAAGACGCAAACTTATAACATAAGTGATAAAAACAAAGGTAATGGATCGTTAAAACTTTATGCGAGTACACGAAAAAGTTATTTTAATGCCTAGAATAGGATGAATGATGTTTAGAATGAGTTTATCGGTTACCTTTATACTCAGTTCGTATTTTTTCATATTTTCATATTTATTTATTTGCTTACAAATGGTAACAATTTGATCTTACTACATAAATACAGTCTCTCATTTGATACCTCGTAAGGTGTAGCATCAACATCAACATCAACGGCCCGTTACAGTCCACTGCTGGACTATGAGCTTCCTCCACTTAAGTGGAGGGTTTTGCCATAATCTGCACGCTTGGCAGGCGGGTTGGAGATCGCCGATTAAAAGGTTACTGTATCAGAGAGCGCTGCTGCCCGTTCCCTGTTCAATGTGTAGTCCCTAAGTCACCTCTTACGACACCCGCGGGAAGAGTAGGGGTTGGTGACAAATGTATTCTCTGCCGCCACCACACGGTCAGGACCCACCAGAATTAAATTAGACAATATTTTATGGCCTACGAAGACGTACACGAAGGTGTAGCAAATTCCCCTTAATTAATAACATTTGTGAATTCAAAATAAAAATCAATTGGTACAAAAAAAAAAAAGAAATAAAATGTTAGTATATATATACTTAAGATTAGGTGTTTATAAATGATGCAGTGCCTATCGTGGAGATGATTCAACATTTAGCAATTTTTATTAGATTATTTTATATCGTACTGTTAATCATTAAGTTGTGTTATTATCTTTCAAACACTTTACAATTTATTACACAAACAGAATAACGTTTTGTTATAATATCAGTTAAAAAAAGCTACAAAATAAAAATAATAAAAATGACAGCTCGGAACAATGAGAGAGACTCCCACTTCCGCTACGCATCTTCGTTTCCGTTCCGGCTGAGCTCAGACGGAAAAACAAAAGTCATTAGAGGCGGCGTCGTCGTCGTCATTACAACCGAAAACAATTTTACTGCTTTCAATAAGATAAGATAAGATAAATTTTATTTCAATATAAATTTAACCTAAGAGTAAAGACTTAAATCTAAAACATGACATGGTCAACTATAAACAATGAAATCAGCAATTCTTGGGACATTTCAAAGCTCAACAATTCGTATTACATAATTCTTCAGAGATGTGTAATGAAATCTGTAATAGTTGCTACGAAAACATCACACTAATATTCTAAATGTAAATATATATTTGGATGTTTAGATGTTTGGATGGTTGTTCCTCTTTCACGCCTAAACTACTAGACGGATTTGGACGAAATTTAGAATAGAGATAGTTTGTACCCTGGATTAACACATAGGATACTTTTTACCGAAAAAAGTCTTATTCCCAAGAGAAAATCTTACATAACTCGAGCGTAGCCGCGGGCGGACCGCTAGTTGCTAATATTTTAAGTCTTATAGGGTAGGCTTGAGCCACTCGATGAGAAGTGTATGAGCTGTTAACGTGTGATGTGTGTGTGTGTGTTACATTTTTCTGTGGTTGAATTTAATAAGTTATATTTTTAAAGTGAGCAAAATGCATAATAGTGTTATATTGTAGCCCAGTAGCTGCCACGACAGGACTGCTGGCCGCACGATGATAAATAGTAGTTTGAAGGTGGAGAAGATGAGGTAGAAGAAAACAGGGTTCAGTCCAGATAGTTGCACACACGGTTTTTTAGTATAAGAAATCAACGTACCACTTTTAAAAGCGTACTTTCGAATAAAATCAATAAAATTACGGTTAATAAGATGATCACAGTCTGACGACTCGAGGTGGACTCAGGAAATTTTGACGAAAATGACAGAACCGAAACGGATGAATTCGAAATTTGAAAATAAATTGGAAATGAATGATGAGACTGCCAGTACTTAAAAGTACTGAATTGCCAGAAACTAAATAGCAGAAGAAGGTAGAATAGCAGTACTGCTACAATATTACGATCGGGTACGCTAACATTACCGTTTGCAAAGAAATTAAGTGTTTCTTTTTACATCTTCGTTCTTTTTTCAGTAGCTAGCACAAACTGAAACATTTTTTTATACTTTCTAAACGTCAGTGATACAAGAAACAAGGGTAAGAATTTTAAGGTCTTTACTTTTCCAACAGTCACTGTCAGTGATAAAAGAGACCCTCGTCGTTTCAAAACGAAAACATTCCCTTATTTTTGTGAAGAGATTACTGGGGCAAACGTATTTTTTTTCGCTAAAATATTTGTAACTTTCCTTTACAACTGGATCATTTATAGAAAAAAAAACACGCGTGGCTTAACATTAGCAAATATTCGTACGACAAAGACGCCTTTTGCTTTGAATCGTTGTAAAACGCGACGGAGCATGATCTCGGGCGAGGCTCGCAGGCGCTCGGCTGACTCACGCGAGAGAAATATTTTTAGGCTTCGTTTTGCGAATTTTTTTCTAAGGATATAAACTTCCTAGGCCCATCCTGTACAATTTAGTACCTGGGTGACCAAGCTTAGCTCGTTTTTTTTTTTGTAAGACACCTTGCACGCATTTAGATTAATTACTTTACTTACTTTATGCGTTCAGACGAAAGCACACGCGGCTAAACATAGTAGCACTTTATAGCATTGACTTATGAGTTATTTTGTTACTAAATTTCCTAGCAGCACAATCTGTGTATAACATTACACATATAAGAAATCATCGTCATTTTAGTCGAATGACGTCCTCTGCTGGATAAACGTTTTCCCCAAGGTTCTCCACTACAAGCTGCCCGCATCTAGCGGCTTTCCGCGACCACCAGATCGTCAGTTAATACACCTTGTGGGGGGCCTACCACGATGTACATAAGAACGGTATGTGTTAAATTAGGGTATTAGCGTAAATAAAAACTATGACTTCACATAAATCAAATCAAATCAAACAATTTTATTCGAATTAAGATTTTTACAAATCATTTTTGACGTCAAAGCTATCGTCTTAAAGAATCATACACGAGTCATTGAATCATAAATTACAATCTACTCCGCTGATTTGGTACAATACCAGACATTTTTATCATTTAAGTAATCATATGGGTTTCGCCCGCTATACCCGGGTTACTATAGGAAAAGCTCTGAGAGATTACATATTTTTAAAACTATTTAATATCATTAAGTTAAATTAGAGTATGTAGAGTCTGTCTAATAAGTTATTATACTTGGGAATTTTTTTTTGGGAAATTAATTAAAGGCAACTCTGAAAAAAGTATGTAAGTACAATAACCTGTTAGACTTTATAATGATGAAATAAGAGGTGAAGTTATTCTTTTTCTGTTTAAAGCAATCGCCCACTCGCCTGCTGACAGTAATTTGGTACGCGTTTTGAGAGTGCTAAAATCGATTTCAGCGTGTTTCGGAACGCAGCAAGGTGTGACAAGCAAAAAAAGTACTATACACCTTTGTACAATAATATTAAAATGAGTGTTCAAAAACTCTAACTAATAAATAAAGTGTTATGTGCAAATAAGATTTGGTCTAAAGGTCTTAGTAACTGGGCCATAAAACTTCCAAAAAAAAAACCTAATGACGATTCGCGGCACAGAGTTCTGTGATTCGCGGACCGATTAAGTACGTTTTTGAATGAACGAATGCTTTCGTTCTAGAAAATATTAATGTCTATAGTCAATGTTTTTTAATCTTCAGTATTTATTTTCTTATGGGCTTGGTAATGTTTGCACCACGGGTTTGCACATCGCCAGGTACTACGAGCAAGATAAGAATACTCGGAAACTGCTACAACAATTTCGATGAAATTTAGCATTTTATGGGGTTTCGGGAGCGATAAATCGATCTAACTAGGTTTAATTTTTAGTAAAAATAGATTTCCCTGCATTGACAATAAATTAGGATCGGAATTTGGATAGAATTCAGAAAGGAAAATAAATTATTATTCCCATGCCTAACAGTGGTAAAGGCAGCGCTAGTAGTAATATAAAATTGAATTTGTTGAGGTTGCGTGGATTAAATAATTTCTCCGTGGATAAAATAGCATTTTCCATTTCTGTGTTACATATCTGAAAAAATAACTGAAAATACTTTCAAATGCTTTTTTAGAAGAAAATTTCGTCACTATGTGAGTTGTATTGTAGTGCCACCTGTTGCAGAACTTTCGGTGTAAGAAAAACGAAGTGATTTTCTGTAAAGGTATTTTAATTGAACTATGTAAATGAAAAAATAAGTAATAACAACGACGACGACGGTAAATAATAAATAAAAAAACATACCTATAAAAATTGCTCTATCTGTTGGAAAAAATTTAGACCACGAAAAAATAAGGTACTAAATAAGAAATTTTTATTTCTGTCATTTTTGTATTTAAATAACTAAATGAAAGAATTAAAAAGTTAAAAACAAACAAAAAAAGAAACATGAACAAAAAAATAAAAAAGGACATTCATGTGGATTCAATCATCTGACCTTCGGTTTCATTGCCTCCCGGTTCCCCAACAGAGCCACCGCGACGTTATGGATAGCGGCGAAATTAACCTTCTCTTTTAATGATATGGCGTACAAATTCTTTTAAGCCCGAAAACATGGGGAAATCCTGTTTTACCAAAAACAAAAGCTAGCTAGATCGATTTATCGCCCTCGAGACCCCCTATATACCAAATTTCATCGAAATCGTAGACACATAACATACCAAATGGGAACAATTGAAGCTTTATTTATCCAACACAAAAGTTATAGTAATTATAGAAGCATTGCATGCAAGGTATCTTTATAAAAATGCATCACAAAAAACGCATGTATTAATATCATTCGAAAATATTAAGTGCCGAAAATACACGCATAATTATCCTAACTACTAAATTATTTGGGAGAAGTTGGTAACACTGAGCAATCAGTAATAATCAGAGCTCGGAATAGGTAAATTATACACCGTGAAATTTCACTGGTAGATTTTCGTTAACATGAATGTCCAATCCATTAAACTGAACAACTTTCCCCAAGAAACATGGGCTGTAAAACGACAAAAAAAAATACCCGTTCATACAAAACCGTGCGGCCAGCTGATCGATTTACTATGGGGTACCCATATCTTTTTTCGTTTGCCAGCCCATTTTCCTTGGGGAAAGTTGTTCAGTTTAATGAACTGAACACTCCCTTTGACGAAAATCAACCAGTTAAATTTCACGGTGTATTTTACCTTATGGACTCCTCAAGACGGGAACCGACGTCGAGGCAGGCCGCGAAAAAGATGGCGAGACGAGTTAAACGCCTATCGACTGGACTGGTGGGAGCTTGCCCAGGACCGGGAGAAATGGCGGAACAATGGGGAGGCCTTTGCCCAGCAGTGGGACATTACAGGCTGATTATAATATAATAATTTTACCTTCACTTTTCGTCGGGAAATCACATAGAGTTGCCACTACGGCTAAACTTGAGATATGTAAAACTACACCGGTTTTTATTTTTTTGTTATACCAGAACCTTCTACAGATCATAAAGGTGATCTAACAACTTTTTATGAGGTGCTATCAAAAAGTTTGGGTAAATGTAGTCTATCAATTCCGAACTCTAGTAATAACCACGTCTATTTGCGAGTAATTTTTTTTATTACATTTAAAATATTTATTTGCTTATTTCAATACTAATAGATTACACAAAATAATATTATTTACATTTTAAATGGTACTTAACCTAACATCAACGGCCCGTTACAGTCCACTGCTGGAATATGAGCTTCCTCCACTAAAGTGGAGGGTTTTGCCATAATCTCCACGCTTAGCAGGCGGGTTGGAGATCGCAGATTAAAAGGTTACTGTATCAGAGAGCGCTGCTGCCCGTTCCCTGTTCAATGCGTGGTCCCTAAGTCGCCTCTTACGATACCCACCACGGGAAGAGTAGGGGTTGGTGACAAATGTATTCTACTCTGCCGTCACCACACGGCGTAACCTAAAGCCTAGAGTAAATTCGAATCACAAATGCACGGACGAATCAAAGCTAATCCGCCGCCGCCACTGGTTTCTAATATGCACGAGTTAACGAGGTCAACATTGCCCGATTAGCGGATATGCACGTTATTTAATATTAAATCAAAACCTACTAAAACACCGGTAATGTTGCATGTGATTAAATTATCATAACACTTTATTGCACAATTAAACATACACAGGATTAAAAAATTAATGTACAAAGGCGAGCTTATCTCTATAAGAGATCTCTTCCAGCCAACCTTCACAGTGGTGGAAAATGAGATCGCAGAGTAAACAAAAGAAAGTGCACAGAATATAAAAATGAAATTAAAGTTAGAATTAACCTAAACAACACAATCGTACATAGATATACCTATACTATTACATATTATACATACATACACTAGCAATACCTACATACATAGATAAATAATTATTACGATTATTATGGTTATTGGTAAGTTAATAGAATCGATCATCAAGATTATTTCATTATAAGCCCGTGATGGCTTCAATAGAAAAAAAACTATAATCAGGAATATTAATTTCACAGATAATTCTCACTATTCAATTATAGTCCAAATACCTACCCAGCCAAGAATTGAACCCGAAAACTCCTGCGCAGAAAGCGAATACATTTTCTTAACTTGAAGTTAGCCCAAATATAAGCTAGCGAGATTACCCTGAATGGAAGTTTCTGGCGCTTAATCATCAGCAGTTGAGCTAAGTCCGTCGTCTGCGCGGGGCTAATGGAGCAGAGAGCAGTCTGCAACGTGTATAGAAAACAAACTTTTAGCTCTTGAATCTAACTTCATTCTTACGTCCCTGCAGCATCCGCAAACTCCGCATGCCCACTATAACTCAATTATTTTAACTGTACGCTTCGAGCTGTCAAAGTCGTCATGTTGGTGGCATTGAATTCACCCGCCCGCTTACTTCCCCACCTCCTCCGACGCCTATCAAAACGGATACCAAACTTACCAACATGCAAATATTATGACGTTGACAGGCGCACAGTTATAAAAATTGGGTTATACCACGCGTCCGCCGACGTCAGATATGCGGTGGGTTTGATAGAGAAAGAATAAGAAGAGTTTTGCAAGGTCACTAGGCGTTTATTGGTATTGTAACATGTTAATAGAAAACCTAGAATGAAGACATTACCGTTCAAATAGAAAATAACACTTATCAAAACATTTCTTAAGAGCCGTCAAAATCGGTGAAAAAAGAAAAGAGGTGCAATTAAAAATTTGAAAATTTAGAATAGCGTTAAAGAACCCGTCGAGGAAGATGAGGATTACAGTGGACGGAGGTGGCATGGCGTCTTTGTCTTCCTATGTTACGCATGTCACTAAACGCACATAGCGCATCAGTATTCTAAGTCAAATCCGTAACGATTTTTGTTATTCCATTATGTCACACGACTTAACCTTGCCATTGCTTAGTAAATACAATACTTATTTCTTATTAAAATCGTTCTATAAATAAAACATACTGGTACATTTGTTAAGTAATATTCCAGCCGCATAGTCCGCCATCCGCGCGTTCTGGTGTTTGGTATTCCGAGCGGCGAGCGAAAATGGCCAAATCGCGGTATCGTCCATCAGCTTTATTCAATTTCAAATTGAACAAATCATGATATTATTATATGCTATTTGCATCGGCTAAAATAAAGAATCATAAAAAAATATCGTGAAGATAGCATTAACTTCCATTTTCTTAGGTCGAGCCTCAATAATCACTAGATGGTTGGATCTGTAGTAATACCGATTTCTTACTAAAAGACACGGTCCAATAAAGCTAAAAAAACACTTATTTTATGATAACAGGGCACGCCGCCTCTACCCTAATTTGTAAAAACAGAAATAAAGCAATCAAACAGAAGTTAACACATTTGTTTAAGATTTATTAATATCACCTTAAAATAACATTTGTACTATGAATACAATTCAATGGTAACTTATAGAAACAATTAAATTATTCATCTGTTTATGCATTAAAATAAATTGAAATATTGAAAACTTAGAAAGGAATTTCGTGGAAGAAAACTTTTTTACAATGAAAAGGCCTTAGGGTTAGATACCCGTTACGACATTATGGCAATAAGAAACATCAAAGAAGTTGATAAGAAATAAACAACATTAGCCCTAATTTAAGGTAGGCTTCAGCCCCTTGGTGGGGGCGTATATAAGCTGTTGTTGAAATAACTTTAGATCAAACCAATTAATTCGTAATCGAAATAATTTTGTAAGTACAAGTAGCCAATTATAATAATTTCACAAACAGTTGCGAATCGCGTGTTCTAGGCACTAAAGTCAGTACTGTTGGAGTTCAGAGAAACTACTAATCTATCGAATTTATTCGAACTCCTTATCACAAGGTTATCACACTATTTCAACTTCACAACCACACATTACTAATAAACAATACAATCACACTTCGTATTTTGAAATCACAGAAAACTTATGAAGGATCACATTACGAGGCTTGACTGGTACCAAAATACAATAAAATATTCGAGAGACTGAAAACTGCAACAAGACGAAAGAATCTCTCACTCGTGAGTTTGAATTATGAGCAAGGTGAAGTATTCTGGAACAAAATATTCTTTAGACGTTGTGTGATCTGGTTCAGCCCATCCTCATGATGTTGCGTCTTCGAAGTAGGCGCTCCATGGCGTAGAACACGCGAGCTGACCCTCAGTAGGGACAGGTGATCCCCCCGGCTCCAGGCTGGGCTATCGAGTCAGGGAAGTGCACCCTGCAGATGTCCTTGAAAGTCTTCTCATGTCTCTGCGGTCTTTCCACTTCACGACGGTACCCGCCTTGGTACCCATTGTATCCATATCCATTGTAACCGTTGTAGCCATTGTAACCGTTGTACTGGTTGTACCCATACGTTCGTCTTCCATTGCCAACCACAGCATCGTAGACCGCGTCAAAGAAGGGCGTCGGCGCCGCTTCTAAGCACACGAACGCCACAACTAGAGCTGTTACGAAAACTATGCGTCCGGATACCATCGCGGAAGAAGATGTGATCTGTTCGGCCAATTGTGTCAGTTCGGTATAGCGAGGAAGCTGGCGGTAGTGCAGTGTAATCGCGAATGGTGTCGGGTGCCCACGCGCCGGCTTATATACCGGCCTCGGCTCATCCGACCGATAAACAAAGTGCTCCGATGCGCGGGTTCACGGTCCGTACCCTGGAATCGCATTGAGACTGTTTACAGCGGGATATTGGAAGGGTACATTTCGCAAGCCAATTTCGACACGACTAGGAAGTATCGCAACAAACTAGATAAGAGCTTTGTCCAAGGCGAAACGAATGGAAACCAGAACTCGTTTAGTTGTTTTGTCCTGATTGATTTTATCGCTAGAGTTCTATATTTTGCCCTATCTTTAAACTTTTACTAAGCCCGTGCTTTGTAGTGATATTGTAGAGTCACAGGATGCACCAAGGTCGACACCTCGGAAGACCTACACAAAGGGACAATGAGTCAACACGGAGTTTACTCAGTTTCCGTAGAACTCGTGACATTTCAAAAACAGTATTTTTTTATAGACTGGCCACCTAAATAAACGAAAACAACAATCAACGCCTTACCAACTGTACTTACCAACTTCCAATCTTACCAACTGTAAGACTTCCAAAGTTTTTTCCCAGCATTAGCTCCTTTTCTGGCACACATAAAACCCGAAATATATCTGCAAAGGCATTGTGTGATATAAAGTATTTCGTCTCTTCTTTTACAATAATAGTCTACTTAGAAAAACCTATGCTGTTTTTTTGTAAAAATCTGTTTCCAACGAGTCTGTCCATTTCTTCAGGTATTAGATAACAAAACATTTTCCTTACGTGATTAAGTAGGTAAGTCTCGTCCATACTACGGGTTTTGCAAGTCGAAATCAAGTTCGTAGCAGAGCGTTCACCTCTGGCCGTGAATGCAAGTCGCCCTGCATTCTAGACTAGACGCACTGCATATGAATAAGTAAGCAATGCAAGTACCCTCCATGCTGCTAAAACAAGTAATGGATAAAAAATAAAGATCAAGTAGATACAAGTTACTATTAAAAAAAAGTTACAACATTCGACATATTATTTGAAAGATGGTTTTAGGTACAATAAATTCATGCTACTTATAAACTATTGCGTGAAGTTAATCTACAAAAACTTCCATGTTTACCAAAACAACATAAAATTATCCTTATGACGTGCAAACACTTATTACGGGTATTCCACGACAAATTCTCGAATAAATCGACACCAATTTCGTCTCGGTCCGGCATTATAAACTCATTTATTAGCCCTAAATGTACATTAAGAACTAGAATCATACACAGGTGTTGCACCTCTGACTAGGCCTCAGATGTACTTAATGGGGTAAACCTAGATTTTTAACAAGATAATTATGTATGAGTTGTTATTAACTGAAATTAAATTGTGTGCGTGTCTGGGGCTCACCGCTAACGAATTGCCTACCCTGCGAGTACGCAGCGGTTCACGGCAATAATTTATGTTGGTCTCACATGAACAATTTTCTTGGGACTTTAATTAAACCATTTTTTTCTATTTTAAGCCTTTCAAACTGGTTTCCATTCCGTTTAGGAAGTAGGCCGTTCGTAAAAATAAATACGTTTGAAATTCTATAGCCTTCCGGCTGCTTAGCTCTTGCGAACGAGTTCAATCATTCGTTGCCTTTTCGCTATAAATACTTTTCAAGCTTATTTGCCTGAAAATCATAATTCTTTACTAAAGTACTATTTTCAGGCTTAAAAGGAAAATTCAACAACCCCTCTAAATTATTATTCTTTTAAAGAAAATATTTTTTAGGGAAATTCATCTCGTAACTATTTGGTTATATAGGTACTTACATACACCTGCCATCAATTGTATTTTGTTTCTTAAATATAATTATTGTCTGATCGCGAGCCCTATTTTAACAAATATTACCTGTGGACCAAACTATAAACTACTTTTCAAATGTACCTATAATTATAAATAGATAGGCATTTTGTAATCGTAATGCCCTGAATCGACAGTGTTGCCATCAATCGTCACTAAAATATATTATTAGCCGATCACGTGGCTTGTCCAAGTAAAGGCATAGTTGAGATTGAATTTACAGCCAGATTACACAAGACATTTGAATGGCTCATTAAATAGCCAGTAGGGTTCGCTACTTTTAAAATTGTGTTATTTGGCTCTAAATTATTCAAAATATTTCTCATATCTTATACTACTATTTGTTCCTTTATAAATATTTTATTCTTATTCTTCACTAAATGAAAGAGGAGAACATACTTTATTATGCTTATTAGACACTAGCAGTCCGCCCGTGGCTACACTCGCGTTGTATAAGGTTTTTCCCGTGGGAATAAAACTTTATTGCCGTAAAAAGTATTATATGTGTTAGTCAGGGGGTACAAGTTATCTCCACTCCAAATTTCATTTAAATCCGTTCAGCAGTTCAGGCGGAAAAGCGGAATAAACTTTCACATTTTAATATTAGTGTGATCGTATTTAGACCGTCATAAACAATAGCTTTTTCCGAAGAAAGAAAGAGTCAACCTCCTACAGAAATGGTGCATGTTGATAGCGCATAATATTTGAGAGAGCGAGCTTTTTGTCTTTTGAGAAATACTTAAAATATGTATATCTATATACTTTGAATATGTATGTACGGATATGGGAATTCTGTGTTGTTGATCTTTGCCCCCTTTGAAAATGTCCTCGTTAATTCTAAAGGTTTACCCATTCAATTGCAAATTACGTATAGTTCTCTCCAAAAAGCTCTAAATATGGTCGTAATGCTTTGACTTCAATTTAGTTATAGCATTCTAGTATACTGTTTCTACCGTATGACATGAAAACAAGTTATAGCTCCTTTGACGTAAGAGAAAACGCTGGGCGCAGTGGAGGGGAAGGGATGTGTTTAAAATGCAAACGTTACATTCATCAACAGCTCATATACGTCCGCACCGAGGGGCTCGAGCCTACCCTGAATTAGGGCGATTAGGCCTTTGTCGACCACGCTGGCCCAGTGCGGGTTGATCGACAAACTTGAACTTTACGTTACTTGTCAAAATTTACCACTACCGCATTTCGGTCTTATGATTCATATATTTTTTTCACCTGGTAAAATATTTTAATTCCCATTGACATACTGAACGCATCGTGAAATTTTGTCTTTTGTTTTTTTTTTATTTCACCCTGTATACGAGTATTATAAACAATAATATAATGTTGCACCACACAAATCTAGTGAAATACGGTTGACTTCTTCCAAAGGTTATTCAGATGCAGGAAGGAGAGAGAGTTACATAATATAAGCATTATACGGCTACGTTACATGCCCATAATTAGAGCGAACAATGTTGTAACTCGATAGCAGAACTTAGAAAGCTCTAGGTAATTCTGTAGATGTACTTTTACACATCATTGTAATTAAAAAATGTGTTCCCCGGTTCAGACACACTAATAATACAACGTGTTTAATAACAGTCCGTAAAACTAAACAATTTTAGTAGAAATCTCAAAAAAACAATCGGCTTTTCAAAGTCAAAGTCAAAAGTCAAAATTATTTATTTCCATATGATGTTATCACATCACTTAGATCCGTCTTTACATTTTTTTGGGTGAGTTCACTAACACAATGGAGGAATCTGTGGAGAAGAGCTCACCGAAGAAACTCCACAGTCGTCGCATCTTTTGCGTAAAAATTAAAATATTACAAAATTAATGCTAATTAAATATCGAAAAGGCCTGCCACTCAAGCAATCTATTCCCATGGACATCTGTCCTCTAAGTAATCAGATATCCTATAGTAAAAATTTTTATACAATTTCTGTTTTATAATTATTTTAAACTTGTCTAAAGGCAAGTTATTAATATCAGTAGGGACCTAATTGTAATACCGTATACAATTGCCTTTAAAGGAATTACTAATTTTATGTAGTCGGCTGACATAAGCAACCAACTTGTCTTTATTTCTAGTATTAAAATTGTGTATATCACTGTGCTTCTGAAAATTACTTATATTTCGTTTTACATACACAAGATTGTCATAGATATATTGAGACACAAATGTCAGAATATTGATTTCTTTAAACTTTTACGTTTTCTATGATCTGTTAAAAAAAGATCTATAGCACAAAAATTTCAGTTTATGGACAGTACTAAAAGTACACTAAAATTATAGTACTACAAGTACCAATCGAGACTCTTTGTATGGTGTGTATATTTAGTTGACACGTTGTACAGTTGGGCTGGGCAGCATTTGGGAAAATGCGTCATATCTTCTCGTCGCCACTACCGTAATACCGGGTGTATAATCAGTGTGTCCTACCCGTATTGACATACAGAGCCAAGACGTGGACATGACGGTGAAGCTGGCCCATGGCTACATTTCACTCGGCGAGCCATGGAAAGATCTATGCTCGGTATTTCGCCACGGGATAAAATCCGAAACGAAATCATCCGGCAGAGGACCAAGGTTGTTGATATCGTCCAGATGTGTAGCAAGCTGAAGTGGCAGTGGGCTGGCCACGTCTGTCGCAGAACCGACGAGCGTTGGAGCAGACGGGTTCTCGAATGGAGACCACGTCTCGGGAAACGTAGTGTGGGACGCCCTCCTGCCAGGTGGACTGATGACCTGAAGAAGGTCGCTGGTGGTGGCTGGATGAGGAAAGCGGGTGGTCGTGCGCTTTGGTGTACCCTTGGGGAGGCCTACGTCCAGCAGTGGACTGCAATAGGCTGATTGATTGATTGATTGATTGATTGACTAAAATCTGAAATTATAAGATAACAACGACTATCAAACTTACAATGAAGAAGAACAACAACAACAAACTAGACGACGATTTCTCTCAAAAAATATTCCGATAGTTAAAATCTGTAGACAAGCAGTAAAAGGACAGCAGGTCAATAATAGATATGTTTACCTTTCACTAAAAATAGGCTGACTATTTGCTCGGGTCTTTGCGGTTGGAATCTTTATGTGGTGCGCTTGAAAACAGCTCCCTTGAGGCCTGGAGGACCTCGGAGTGCCCTAGAGCCCCCGTGTTTGTTGAGGACCCGGCTTACTTCGTTAGTGAGTTACCGACGCCCGCTTTAGTGCTGTCCTAACTGTATTCGAAGATTATTTGTCGTTTAGGCCGATAATTTTGAATGTGTTTATATAGTTGTTGAGTAAATATGGTTCGCTAGTAGAGTTGTATAAATCTTAGCCAAGTTTGCTGAAAATATATACACAGATCTATCTTAACACCAACTACTTTCAAAAGTTTCATTTTTTGTTAAAATTATTTTGTACGTACAGTTCAGCAATACAAATAATTTTTGTTTGAGTTTTTATGGTCTAATTAAAACAAACATCTGAGACGAGATTTTATAAATAATACTCAAATATCGAGGTAATGCCAACAAACTTAAAAGCAACTGCTATTTGATGACACGGAATTTTTAAGCGTAGTCGCGCAGTATTTTATTACCTGTAGAGGGCGCCATATTGAATTTAGTATGACGTCACAGCGGACCGTCAAGACGCTTCTAATGATACCTCATTTGTTCAATTATTAGGAGAGACATACATACATAGCGGCTAAACTCATAACCCTCTTTTTTGCTTCGCCGTAGTCGGATAAAAATTCACTTCTCCATAATAAGTTACTTACGGGTAGTAGTAGTAACTATAAATTTGTTCATGTTGTAAAGTATATTTCATAACAATTAGCCTCTAGAGAGTAATTAATTATTCCTAGGGGCATATTATAGTACTACAACCACCACCAAGTACCACTTGGCATAACATGAATACTTATTACTATTTTGTACGCAAATTATTTCTTTGTCCAGTGCAATATTAAACATTCAGTTAGCACGATCATCATTTGATTCGTTTACATTTATATGGACCATAAAAATATCTCATGTCAAGATAGCTAGATCACAGTATATTGATATGACTGTACTACTAGAGAAAAATAACAAACAAAATGCAGTACAATGCGTTTAAAATAATAATAAGACGCGGTCTCTGCTAAGTTCACGCGAATCTTTTATTCAACTGATTAGCTGGTCTTCTTCTTCGTCCTAGCGTTTCCCCGGCCTAATGCTGGGCCTACTTAATCTTCTCCACTTTTCCGGGTCTTCGGCATCCTTAGGTGTGAGATTGTTCTCCTCCATATCCGCTTTCACGACGTCCAGTCAGCGCTTTTTAGGCCTACCATGTGATCTAAGGCCCTGGACAGTGAGGTCGAGGCATCTGTTTTCACACGGTCTGCGGCTTTGGGTAAAAAATCCACAATATTCTAATAATTTGAATAAGTTGTTGGGGTTTTTGAATTTTTAGAAGTTATTGGGCTTTGAACGTAGCGTAGCCACCACAAGTGCGCGCCCGCTATACGAGTACTAGCACTTTGGTAGAAATTGCGATTAGGTCCGTTCAAAAGAGAGAAGAGTAGCATTGTAGATTACCGGAGGTCTGCCGTCAGCTTGCTAAATGTCACTTCTCCCTCGTTGCCAGCTAATCGAAACAGCTCTTCCATAGTTACTTTCACGTAAAAAGGACGCTTTGTGCTTCTCGGGAACCAGCTAAAGTTCTCTCATCCTTTTGGAGATATAGGAGCGTAATTAACTATAAAATAGGCTTGAAAGACACCAAGCATTTCCTAGAAATGCAAAAATGTGTTCGTAAGGTTTTTTTTTTTGACGTCGAACAGTTTTTTGCATTGATGTTGACTCATCAACGGCCCGTTACAGTCCACTTAAGTGGAGGGTTTTGACATTATCTCTATTGGCAGGCGGGTTGGAGATCGCAGAAAGGTTACTGTATCAGAGAGCGCTGCTGCCCATTCCCTGTTCAATGTGTAGTCCCTAAGTCGCCTCTTACGACACCCACGGGAAGAGTAGGGGTTGGTGACAAATGTATTCTACTCTGCCGTCACCACACGGCTGATGTTGACTATGCGTCAAAAATCACAATACTTTCTTTACCACGGGAAAACGCGGACTTGTCGGTGTTCGGTTCATTTACAACCGAAGATATGATATCTTCATATGAAACAGTAGAACTTTTTCGTTTGATCTGCAACAATAAGACAAAGTTTCTTCTGTCAACTTAATAGGGCTTATTTAATCCAGACGTTGTTATTTGAGACAATTTTCCTCCTACGCGTTCAGAATGATACAACTTGCCGCAAAGCGACTCTACGCGGTTTGCTTACAATTATTATGCCATTCAACCCTATAACCTGAGCATTACCTCTTGTGAACCAGTGGCTAAGCAAGCCTGAGTGGCACGTGTCCTGCCTGTTCACCTCATAAGGACTTGAGCGTTACCAGATATAAATATAGCTTAGGGAACACTGATCGATCACACTAGCTTACTTTATTATTAGTAAATATCATAGAATTCTTTGCTCGTCTAATTAAAAGACTAAAATCAAATTTAAATTAAAGAGATTTATTTTATTCTTAAATTTGAAATTATAATTTTATTTTATTGCTGTTTTGTTTATGTGTTGCCTTACATTTTTAAGTAATTATCTTCCAGTATAGTCTTGCGAACGTCGCGCGTCGGTGGTCTAGTGGCTAGGGCCGCTGCCTCCCGTCCGGGAGACGCGGGTTCGATCCCCACCACGTACCAATGTGTTTTCTAATTTCGAATTCATATGTAAGTACGTTTATTCGACGCTCTTACGGTGAAGGGAAACATCGTGATGAAACCTGCACACTCCTGCGAAGAAATTCAAAGGTCGTGTGTGAAGTCGACCAACCCGCACTGGGCCAGCGTGGTCCTAAGGCCTAATCGCCCTAATTCAGGGTTGGCTCGAGCCCCTCGGTGGGGACGTATATGTTGATGATGATAGTCTTGCGATAAGATAGACTACTAAATACTACCTATTTGGTAACCCACTGCTGTTCCTCTTTTTTTAGTTCCTGTAAGAATTCTAGTAACCATAAATAACTAATACAGCGGATCAGAGGCGTTACCGCATCACCGCGTTGTAACCGCAGAGTGGAACCGAATGGGTTGTTAACACTGATAGGTACCACTACGCTCGTGCGACAACAGCCTTATAAGAGGCAGCAATACACAATAATTTTATTAATCTAGAAGATTTAAAAAAGACGCGTACGTTACCGTAAAAAATAATATTAGCTTCCTTAATTATTATTATTATTATTCGCAATCTTAAGCTGTAAAATATCTGATCCTAAACTATAATTATAGGCAGAGCCCAGATACTATAAGACTCTTACAGCTAATAGATATGTCGTGGCCATATCGTAGAATTGACCAGATCATGAAATTTTCGATCATTTCATGAAATGGTCACTTGCCACATCATGATGTGCCTTGGCCAGATCAATGATAAGAAATCGTTTGTCGATATGTTCAACTAAAATGCAGCTACTTCATGAAATGGTCAAGATTATTTGATCATATCGTAAAATTATTACATTAATTGCCGATAGAGGCGCTGGAAACGCTTTGTTTATGTAACAACATGGCGGCCGCGTTATTTCTCGCAGTGAAAAAGTGAATAATTCGTTATTAAAATGAGGAAGAAAAAAGAGTTTATGATGAAAAAGTACTCTGAAAATGTGTGTCGGACTTACAGAACAATAAGTACCAAACATAATTTAGATGTTTATTAAATATTTTATGGACGCCCTATTTTCACGATATGGCCAATCGTGGACGACAAAATCGTTAAATGTTCACGATTTTATGATCTGGCCAAATTTAATTGCCCACATCATGAAATGTGACCATTTCATGAAATGATCGAAAATTTCATGATGTGGTCAATTATACGATATGGCCACGACAGATACATACTTATTTAGATAAACAACATCCAGATACTGGCAAACACAATGCTCATTGCACAATGTTTGCCCTGGGCGGGATTCGAATCCACGACCCTGAGCTTCATAGACAGGTATTCTACCAACTTGGTTACGGAGCTACCTCTGTTTTTTTATTCGGTTTATGTAGCGTGTTGCTTCACACCAATTTATAGTCTTTCTTAATTTGATAATTTCTGAAAGATAGAATTTCTGAAAATATAAATATTCTTGGAAAAGCCTTAAGTTACTTCCAAGGTGGACTTATACGACCTCATTAAAAGGAGTGCGCAGTCTTACTATCACTAGTTTCTTTCGCCTATGCCTTCGAGTAGGGAAGGTAGACTTATGACGTATGGGGTATAAAACGTAATGCGTCCAGTGATAACCGTAGCTTTTAGCTTCATGGCCCACTATACCACAATATACTGCGCGGACGAAGAATCAAATCCACAATAAATCATTGCAGGAGTGAAAAACTTTACACTGACAATTATTCTAAGATTTTTATACGCAACCGATGAAGTTTTCTTGGGCATTTTTTCTATTGAACTGTTCATTGAACTACTGAGAACAGAGGCAAAATTTAACCAGAGCTACCGACTTTTCATTGATCTCATTCAAGTCCTGCACGGTGCAAGAAACATTCAGGCGTTAACTTGGATTTACTTTATATACAAAATATATCTACCAATCAAGATCAAAAGAGATTCGTGCGGCTAGCTACCTACGCACGGATAGATAGTAGATATTTTGTTATACTTAAAGAACAAGGCAGTTAGGGAAAACAACAGGTGCTCCATAGATTGCTTACCCTAAAAGTTAACGCCAAGTAAACACGTAGTAGACACCAATCTTACTATATTTACTGTCTTTATACAAACTTGAAAATGTTCTTAAAACAATCGTTTCCACATTACTCCACCCCGTCGTAATTTACGACTCGTAAATCAACGCCGACCGAAATCCCGAACGTCGCGTGTCGTCGTCGAAGGTAACCCCGCGAAGCGCAAACGCAATGCATCACAATTCACAAACACATTTACATAAGAAAAGCCGCCAACTCAATTATTTACAAGTATTAAAGTTCCCGGGAACCCAATTGTCCCGTTCTCACACATATGGTAATCCTGGGAACGAGAAATTAAAATTTTGGGAATAGCTAATGAGGAGCCAAGTGTTTGTCCCGCTTTGCAATGCGAATTTGGGGAAATAATGTGATTAAATTGTCTAGGACGTTTTATGTAACAAAGAATACAAAGTACCTTTAGAAGATATTTAAATATTATTAATTATTTCTTTATCAATCATCATGCCCACAAATTCTTAACCTATATCAATCTACCTACTACTGCTGGCTAGGTTTGGATATAGGTAGGCCTCTTCACTGCATGTTTAATAATGCCTGCCAACTAAGTACTAAATTTACTACATCTGGAAACTAATATCAGTGCCGGCTTACATCAAAGTACCTGATACATAAATCAGCTAACAGCAATTTATATTTACCACATTCACTTACCTACGACTAACAGGGAGGTGCGTGGTCTTCGCAACAAGCAATTTGCATGATCTTAATTAACATACCCTAGCATTGAAGTAAGATGAACAAACAAGAAATAAGGAGCAATAAATAAATTAATATTATGAAAATAATTATCTATTTATGGACTGGGCCAGGGTGGTCGACTAAGGCCTAGCTGTTGATGATATCTATTTTATCAACGGCCCGTTACAGTCCACTGCTGGACTATGAGCCTCCTCCACTTAAGTGGAGGGTTTTGCCATAATCTCCACGCTTGGCAGGCGAGTTGGAGATCGTAGATTAAAAGTTTACTGTATCAGAGAGCGCTGCTGCCCGTTCCCTGTTCAATGTGTAGTCCCTAAGTCGCCTTTTACGACACCCACGGGAAGAGTAGGAGTTGGTGACAAATGTATTCTACTCTGCCGTCACCACACGGCGGATATCTATTTATTTTCTCATAAATTTTAGTGCTGATTTTTTTATATGTGACAGACTTTTCAACGGAATTAAACGATCAAGTCCACGCCCGCTATATTACCACTTAGGCACAGCAAAAAAAAGAATTCTATGTGCTCAAACTGATTTTCTAGTGCAGTGCGATGTACACTCTTTATACTGCTATCATTTTGTGACAGATACATAGGTAATTGACTATCTTCCGAGCTATGCAGCAACAACACGTCAACGCATGTCATAATTTTTGGTAGAGAAGTGTCGCGACAAAATTAAAATACTGCAAAATGAATGGCGTGCGCGTCGATGCGAATCATGTCTTTACTCCATATCGTTATCACTCTACTAAGCTGAAACAGTGCCGCACTTAGTGATGAGATTAGTTAAGATCCCCCAATATATTACTACCTGCCTGTGTAACATTCCTCACCTATAAATAAGACAACTTACCTCATATTAACACCTGCCTAGTCTTAGAACTATAAAGATTAGATTTTATTAAATCTTGAGTAATCTTAAAGCCTAATTGCTCTACGGAAGTTATGAAGGTTTCTTACAATATCTCGCAGATATTAAAAAACATATCTTAAAAACAAGCAACAGGGCTATTTGACTGACAATACCTAAACGTACACGGTATTATCCACAATAATGTGTTCATATCATGTGAGGTATAAATGAGAATAACGTTTCCCGGGAGGGCTGCCTTTCCTTATTCCACGGAAAATATTCGTACATAAAGAAAGGCGGTAAAATTCGCAATGCGTAAGACATAGCTTCTCGCTATAGCAGTTATTTGCAGCGTGCGTGCCGCCGAACGTGCGCGTTACGAACTGACCTCGCCCAAGTTCAATGCCAGTCAGGCGATGAACACTGCTCGGTACATATCGTTGCCTCGTCGAGCAAGCTGTTGATTACCCACCTTGTATGACTCTTTTTCTTTACAGAGAAACGTGTATTCTGTGATGTCATAGAGATTTAAGAATGTGATACTCGGCACAGCATCGGTCATAGACAGGCTCTCGTCATCAGTTGTTGTTGATGAAGCAGACACTTACCAAAATAACCGTATACTAAATTTCTTCTCGATGCTCGCCTTTCCTCGCTTTGAGTTTGCTACGAAGTTTCGTAGTAAGTGCTACGCTCGCTACGCCGTAGCAGTACTCGTAATTAACATTATTGCCAGTTGTTAATAGGCTACGGTATAGTTTTTTTTTTTTTTTTACGGACCTAATCGCTATTTCTACCAGAGAGAGTGGTAATATAGCGGGCGCGGACTTGCGGGGGAGCAGAAGGCTCGTACTCGTACCCCATAATAGGTATAGTAATAGCACATCATGAAGATCATGTGTGTGCGAAGTAAGGTCAACCCTCAGTAGACTAACCATTTTAAAACACAACCTACCTTATAAAATCTTAAGGCTATTATGCATGTCCCTCGCCGACTCCGTTATTAGCTATGGGATAAGCAGTTATGGAGGGACATTCAAGACTTATGTCGAGGACATTTATAAACTACAGCGTAAAATACTTTTCATTACGAATACAAGGAAAGTAAGAATAAAAACACGAATTAGCTAAAGAAAAAATGAGTGACTTCCATATCTGAATCAGATGAACTCATCGTAAACAAAACCCTACAACTCGAGAAACAAATGATAATTGGATTGTTGCTTTCCCGCCTATTTTTTATTTTTTGCTGTGGCCGTGCCGGCCAGCTTTTGGGCCATTACTTTTAATTTCCATCAATGAAAAATGTTAAATATTTTGCCCAAATCTATTTTATTTTAAAGAAATAGTTGAAAGTTAATTATAATAAAGTCATTATATATATTCTTTAATTAACACTTAACTTTATGTTATTTCAATTTAACATTGCGCTGTAATTGAGTGGCTGTATAGAAAGATGGAACAAGTTCAATAGACATGTGAAATTAGAACCAGTTTTTTTTTAATAATTTGCCAGAAATAATGAAAATGAATGAATGAATGACAGCTGTCAGTTGAAAGTGATTCTCCCTCCGGGCTGAAAAGTATTACCTTCAATCCGCTCCTCAGGCAACTTTCGAACTACTTTCAGAGTATGAGTAATGAAAAATACTAAAGACAAAAATTGTGCCGAAAAATATTAGAAAAAAAACCAAAGGCAACGACCAAGCACTGTTTTGTTACTGTAATAAAGTTATTAATGTGTTCGACAAGGTTAAGTTCTCCATTTTAACAGAAAGCAAGGAAGTTCAATGTCTGAATAGATACCAAAGATCAGCAAACTTAGTAAAAACGTATGCGCAAAAAAGTACCTACTACCTAAAGTAAATACCATCCTATATAACCGAAATACCTGAAAATCTACAAGACCTTTATTGTAACTCTTCACGTTATAAAGGAAAATTTAAACAATTCTTTCTCAAAAATCATCACCTGGGTTTAAACGGATAGTTTCTTGTTCATATTCTATTTTAGTATTATGCATGTACTGTAACTTTAATAACGTTCCACAGATTCCGCCATTGTGTTAGTGAACTCACTCAAAAAAATGTAATGACGGATCTAAGTGATGTAATAACATCCTATGGAAATAAATAATTTTGACTTTGACTTTGACTCTGTAACTGTAAATCACACATAACAGCGACTCCCTTACACAGGTATATTTCATTCATTCATTCATTCATTCATAATCCCTGCGAAGTTTGAGTGTAAGGAAAATTTCATGTCCATCATGTATAATATTATGTTGTTAAACAAATAAATTTAAAAAAAATGTGCACCAAAGCTTGCAGTATGATGCTCCCAAACATCTTTCTTAAAAGGCAGCAAGGTTTTGTGCTACGTTTTATATTATCTTCACCTGACCGCATAAACAAACAATTTTTTTTGTTTTTTTTTTGTTCATTTTATGTTGTTTTATTCTAAAAGAATAAGGAAAAAAATACCATTATTTATCTAACATCCGCATTGTTTGCTCGACATATTGCTACATCAATTTCTGTGAACGCAATAATTCCACTGACGCAACATCCAGAGGTCCAGGGTTGAGGGTCCAGAGCACTGACTCATTAATTGCGAACCTGGCCTCTACCGACGGCATTGGCGTCCAATCGAGATGATGCTCCAGGGTTCGCTCTGGCTATAATCATACAAATAATATCTATGTAGGTATACAACGAGATTAAATGGAGAATGAGAATATATGTCAAATCAATACAAAAATACACACGAAACAAAACTATAACGTGTTGCTGCTTTTTGAGAGATCAAAGTTTTTTATTAGTAACAGAAAATTTTGCATAGAGTAAGTAGAAAGAAGTGACAATTTATAATTTTGTCACGAATAAAATAATACAGTATGTATTACGCTGTTTTTACCGGTTTTGGAATCCAATTATTTCTTCATCCAACGTGTTAGTTATAGTTATCATAAAACTAACCAACTTATATTTGTTTTGAAAATTCGCGAATTTTGTTTTTTACTTTCATATAAATAAATTGTATCGATTAGGAGTTTGTATGAAAATTCCAGATACATCCGAAAAGTTTTGCGTTATCTATCTAACATGCTTTATTTACTTATAAGCGTCACACAAGCGTACCAGCCAAACAAAAACTAAATAATAATGTCTTCAAAGTTTTAAGGGTGCGGTACAGTGAAGTCAGCAAGCCGGCAGCCCTATCGGTAATGCCCCAAAGGTCAGGTGATTAGGTTCGAATTCGGCGCACAACATCATAAGGCCATTTCGCGATAATCATGACGGAAGACTTCATGCGGCCGTTGGCAATGAAACCGAGTCGCAGCAAGCAGAGGACGTTATTAACCGTACATGGGTGGCACATCCCGATTTCTATGCAAGTACGTCATTGTACGCACCTTATACTTTTCTCTAGAAAATTATACAGCGAGGAATGGCCTCGATTCGGGATGTCTTGCTCTAATTCTAATATTAAAATCCAGCTTTTCGTTTTTATGACCAATGAAAGAGATATTAATTTGAACGAATGATATTAATTTGAACGAATGATAACTTAAAATAAGGGCATAGCTGTCAGTTGAGATTTTTAAGTCGCATGTTTTAAGTGCTCTCTAAAATTGGGCAATTGACACGGCCATAAAGTTCAAATTCTATGTTTGACAGCTCTAATATTAGGTCCTTACATATGAAATTGGCGTTTTGTATGGGAGGAACAAAAAGTCGAAAAATTTTTATATAGTATATTTATTTAATCAAAGTATGAGCCATTGTAATCTATGCACTTTTGCCATCTCATAGGTAGTTCATTGATCCCTTTACTAAAAAAACCATTCGGACGGGAATCAATAAAATCTTTGAAGGCGATTTGGACTGCCCCATCTGAGTTGAATTTTTTCCCTTGCAAGAAGTTATCCAAATTTCGAAAAAAATGGTAATCTGTTGGAGCAAGGTCCGGGGAGTACGGTGGATGCCTTAGACATTCCAATTGAAGCTCTTCTAATTTGCTAGCCGTCTGTTGTGCAGTGTGTGGTCTAGCGTTGTCGTGAAGCAGCAGTGGCGTAGAGCGATTGACCAGCCTCGGTTGTTTACCAGCTAGCTTTTCCATCATGGTTTGCAATTGCTGACAATAGTCATCTGCCGTAATCGTCTGGCCAGATTTGAGAAAACTGTAATGAACGACACCGGCGCTAGTCCACCAAACGCTTACAAGTAACTTTTTATTGGTCAATTTTCGCTTGGAGCAGGCTTTGGCTGGCTTGCCAGGGTCCAGCCATTGCGATGAGCGCTTCCGATTATCGTAGAGAATCCACTTTTCATCACAGGTAATGATTCGATTTAAAATCCCTTCGTTATTGTGCCGGTCAAGTAATGTAACGCAGCAGTTGACGCGCGTTTGCCGGTTTGCTTCACTCAATTCGTGAGGAACCCACCTTTCAAGTTTTTTAATCTTCCCAATTTGCTTCAAGTGGATTAAAACAGTTTTATCACTAACACCGAAGCCTGCAGCTAACTCGGACGTGGTTTGCGATGGATCCGCTTCCACAATAGCCTTCAATGCTTCATTATCAACTTGGGTCTCCGGCCGTCCACGGGGCTTGTTTTGCAGGTCGAAATTTTCAGAACGAAAACGTTGGAACCAAAAACGCACTGTGTTTTCTTTTGCGACACAACCGCCATACACATCATTAACCCTTCGAGCCGTTTCCGCAGCACTGGTGCCACGGTGGAACTCGTACTCGTAAATAACGCGATATTTCAAATTTTCCATTTTGTAAATCGAGCGATGCAAACAGAAAAAAGATAAGTAAAAAAACAAATGAATGACGGTTTACGAAACACAACTACATGTGGAAATAGCTGTATAAATTTGAATTTCGAATTCCTAACCAAATAGGAGAAATTTGTGATCAAAGTGGCCAGTACGACAATACGCCAATTTCATATGTAAGGACCTAATATTAGGATGGCCATCTCCTGTCACTTTTCAATCTTTAAAAGGTAAAGAGGACGGACTAACTCAAATAGGATTAGAGCGTGACATCCCGAATCGAGGCCAATATCGACTTGTAATTTAACTTTTTCAAATAACAATAGGAGAAGCGCGGAACTTAATACAAAAGGTGAAAAAACAAAAAAAATGTGGCATGTTTTCCTTCTCGATTCACAGGCAAAATGGACATTATGTCTGGAAGTATATTCGACCGAAAGATTTTTTCAGTGTTATCTGAAACAGTCGAAACCGTGAAAGCGGGCCGAACAGATCGCCTGTATAATATTAGTGAGAAATGAGATGTTTATTTAGAAAAGATGAAACTGTTATTATGAATCGCTATTTAATTCGAGCAAAATAATGCCCTAAAACTTATGATAGTAATAATGTCCTAAAACTTAAATATAATGAATAAATACGTCCAATAATAATTTTAGGCTGATTGCAAGATTACAGGCCTGAACTCGGTCACATGGACGATGCGACGCGTGTAACGTGAAAGCAATCAGCTGCACTCAGACGATGACCTTTTACGTCACATCGACACCCATGAAGCCAACATACGTCACAAGAATATTATGTACACGTGGGAAAAATCTTGTGCTCAGCAGGTACTTAACTCTGATAAACTCTAGAACTTCTCTAGACTGAGTAAACAATCCTTATCGTAATACTCGTAATATAAATGAAATGCTAATTCCACTTTGTCCCCATCAGTGCACCGCTTAGTAGGGCAAAGTGGAATGATTCAACGGTTTTGGATCGATTAGACTAAATCTTAAGGTTCTTAGGAAACTGAAAAACTAGAAAATCGAAAAAAAAGTAGTGTTGTTTACTAAACATGACGTAATTTAAGATCAACGTGTCTGTCAGGTCTTACCATTGATTTACAACAGGCCATGAACATGAATGCTCAAAAAATGGGCCGGCAAAGCGGTGCTCAAGCACTACATTACCACAGTTCTTACATGGCAATAAAAATACTACTATAATGGTAGACAATAAGGTTGCAATTAATAAGATACACATGTCACTTTTTAATCCCAGCGTAATTTCAAATAGGTGACATGTTTCTAGTGTATTTTTTTGTATGACGCGCTATATCTATTTAGGCCTGTTGTAAATCAATGGATGTAATAAATAACAATAAAAATTATATAATTAAGTATTTTAATTTAATCTTATGCTTTCTTTGATTTCTTTTTGGTAATACCTTTAGATTCGCTACGAACTACAGGTTTACATAAAATTAATTTTAATAATTTTATAACAGCCGCTAATAAAAGTATAGGCGCCAAAAGTATCGCTAATAGTACTAGGGCGACATCTAGAAGCATCTTTTCGTACCACGTTGTACGCTTGGATGGTAGAGACGGTGGCGCGTCAGCATCGCGGTTCCGTGCTACATACTCAGTCCAATAGATGGCGCTTTCCATAACCGGCATCGGACGATCATGCCAGAGCTTGGATATTTTCTTTGCAGTTTGCTGCATCCTGGTAAAATAAAGATTTATTATTGGCAGGTATTCAAAATAAATAATAATACAATACTGCTGCGGCCAAAAAATTAGTTATTGTAGGGCAAGTCCAGCAAGAGTTATTGCGGCCGAGGCTTTGTATAATACTTTTCTCTGAAATATGCTTTGGATTTAGATGTCTACTTGTATCGTACTAAACTTTTAAGTTCTAATCTTTATCACTTTAACCTCTACTTCGACTTCTTGAACCATTTATTGTTATAATATTTCCCTAATTCAATGAATAGTTAACTCCATCATAAAAAATAAGTAACAAAATAAATACATAGTACGATAAAAATAAAAGCGACGAGAAATGCAAACCGTGTACGATTCATATAATGTTCATATACAATTTGAATTTAGAACATAAGAGTATAGAGACATAAGAGTATGCTGTAAAAAGACTCAAAAACATAGACATTTCTGAACGAAAGTTACTTTGCCAGTCTAGGCCGTTGGAGGGTACATGGCCGCTATTTTGTATGGGGGAAATGTTTCGTCCAAAAATGAGTCACTTCGCGTACTGTGTTTTTACAATAATGATCACTTTTTCAAAAATGTCAGCTTCGATCAAAGATTACAACTAGATAACGGGTCGCATACAAAATTAAAATGTCTGCGTTAATATATATTTTAAACAACGAATTATCTATATTCTAGAAGAGTAACTACGCTTCAAACTCGACCCCACCAAATTAATACCAAAGAAGCAAAACTATACCAACGAGTCATATGACATTCGAATACGCGGTACAATGATGTTTTATATGACTCGGTTTGTAAGAACGTCGAAAGTAAGCTTCAATATACAGCAGCGACATCAAAATAAAAATAAGACCTCACGCCGCAAGTGAGGCGTTATTTACTGAGACGATTTTTTGCTCCGACCCGATATCTAGTTGTAATTATTGATTGAAGCATGTCGGAGAAAAATATTGCGGAAAAGATATATTATGTGTAATATAAGCTTGCATTTGCATAAATAAATATGTGGGAACATCTTCACACATGGCCATCTGATCCCAAACTAAGCAGAGCTTGTACTATGGGTATCAGACAGCTGATATACATTACATAAATAGATAAATACATACTTATATAGATAAACAACATCCAGACACAAGGCAAACACAAGTGCTCATCACACGAATGTTTGCCCAAACCAAACCATTAATAAGTTGATTTAACTACAAGTATAATAATCGGTGGATAGTAAACATAATACATACTTGGGTGAGGTTATTTCGCGTATAGCCTCGGCCAAGTTGTCGGCGTTCAGCCTGTCGAAGGCCAAGGTCCGGCTGACGCCAGCTTGCTCTGCCGCTGCCACGTTGCCGAACTGGTCTCCGAAGAACGGCACCATCACTAAGGGCTTTCCACAGTGCGTCGACTCAGACAAGCTAAGCATTCCACCGTGTGACACGAACCCTATCACTTTTGGGTGACCTGGGCAAACAATATGGGGATATGAAAATACCATACCATATATCATCATCATTTCAGCGTGTTCAGTTCACTGCTGAACATAGGCCTCTCCAATCGCACTCCAGCGCGACCGGTCCATAGCCACCTGCATCCAACGAGACCCAGCGATCCTCACCAAGTCGTCGGTCCATCTCGTAGGTGGCTGTCCCACACTGCGCTTGCCAGTACGTGGTCTCCATTCAAGGACTTTCTTGCCCCATCGGCCATCCGATCTTCGCGCTATGTGGCCTGCCCATTGCCACTTCAGCTTGCTTATCCTACGAGCTATGTCAACAACTTTGGTTCTTCTACGGATCAGGTCATGAATAATATTTCGATCTAGTTTTAAATTCTAGGTTTATTATAATATCTAATTAAGTAACAGTAGACTTTCAGCTGTATATATTGTCACGGAGTTGATCATCCTTTTTCAATAATAACACATGTTCCTCTTATAGTAGCATCAGTGAAAACCTGTAATTGGTTAACTTGTGTATCGTAAAATATAGTATAATATGTATTTGAAATTAACTGTTGGTTTTCCAATAAAAAATTATTTAAAAAAATTATTTATTTATTTATTTAAATAGTAATAAAACTATTCTTATCGCAGAAATATTCTAATAAAGGTATAGGAAAAATAAATCGATGGAAGTATGAATTAGGTATTTGAATGAAAGAAAGAAAATTAATCATTTTTCTGCCCATTAACTGAATTATTAAAAAAGATTTGCTGTCGAAAATACCAAAACTATGATTAAGACTGGCGAAAATCTTTAGGTTTAATATTAATAGATACAGTACATGAACAGGAGTAGAGCAAGATTCTTACAACTTGCTCCCGTATTTGTCTCGGCGATAAAAATGCGTATTCACTACCACACTAATGATTATTGATTAGACAACGAACCCAAACTATGACAAGAACGCAGAGAAATAATCAGTAGTTTGTTTAGATAATATCTACTAAAAGGCGAGATTGGAAAACGAAAATACCCCATAGGAAACAAAACCCCCTAAAAAAACCCCAAAGAATTTCCAATTTTATTAATTCTCATAATGATCGGGAACGATCCAACTAAACTTACTAACTGCTTACGTAAATATTTAATTTAAAGAACTTGAAAACGAAAAACTATTTCCGTATTAGAATTATCTAATAAGCCGGAATCAACAATGGCTGAACTTGCTTTCCGAAGCACGAGCTCATCTTACTTTTATTATAATCAGGTGATTCAGCCTACAATGTTATCTCATCTATCTATCAATGCCCGAACTAAAATGAAGAGTGATTTGAAATTCGAACCCAATTTCTCCGAAGAAAGAGCCTAACGCTTTACCTAGAGCATAAGATAACTTAACGTTGTTGTAATGTAGGTAAAATCCTTTCAGGCAAAGGAGATCCAATGTAAACAAATTCGGCGAGTGTGACGTCGTGGAAAGTATGATAAACACGTTGATCTTTAAGTAAACGAGGATATTTTTGTTTCTTTGGGTGATCTATATCATTGTTAGAGTATGTATAGTGAATAAGTGAGTAACTTACATCTTCTAGCGATCGGTTTGTTTACAATATAGGATCTGAGCTCCTTGAATGGGGTGTAATACTCACATAGGATATCCAGCTGTGGCAGCCAGCTGCTAGTAAAAACCCTTTCGTTTCCTTCAGGCAGCGTCGCGTTCTCATACTTCCATATCACTTTCTGGGGGATTTTCCTGAATGCGTTCAGGAATTCCTGACGCTTCTCTGGAGTCATGTCATTGGCTTTCAGATTGGAGCCAAAGCTCACGTAAATCGCTCCATGATCCGCAACTGAGAGGAACTTTTCAATGTCCTGGAAAATTATCAGTGTTTACAAAATAGTTATAAATGAAAATGCTAAAATGTTGTTGTTATCAGCTAATAAACATTTCTACCGAAGGATTTACCGACTGAAATGCGTCCCAAACAAAGCCAATTTGAATTAGGTGATATATACAGACAAGTGTAATCAGTCTTGAAGTTTGTTAATAGGGGATTGGACTGTTCCTAAATTTACCATATTTTATATATTATTTTTAAAATATAGATTAGTAGCAGACGATTCGCGAAGAAAAAAACAGAATCGGTTGAGAAACGAATTTACAGTGATTTTTTAAAGTTTCAATATGTCTGTCTCTTTCAAAAACGATTTTTTGTATGGAGATTATATGGCGTTACTAACAAATGACGTCACAAGTGGGTATGTGCCTATCTGTCTAATCTTGAATTTCATACCTTTATAACTCGGTCAATTTAAAGATAGAGCAAAAATTATTTTAGTGTTCGGTAGCAGAAACTAACAAGTTTAGATTTATAAAATATTTAAAAAAAGTAGTCCAATCCCCTATTGAATCTACAACACCGTCGTGTCTTCGGTAGCGAAGTATTGGCAAAAGACTTTTCTGCTTTGTAAACATGTGATATTATTTCACCTTGAAAACTGAGAAAATTAAGACTTATGATTGGGCAGGCTAGTCTGACAATGCCTACTTTAACATGCATGTAGATGTAATCAAATGTAATACTATCTACGAGAATGCTATAAATAGGCGTAGCATGCCCAGCTCAACAAACACGACTGATCAAAAGTACTACTTACAGAGAATCAGGCAACGCAAGCGCAACAGACAAACCAAATATTCAAATACTTCGGTTTCTGTATCCATTTCAAATTTTTAAGAAAAAATATTTTAATTTTAGTACTTACCTACCTACTAATAACGGCTAATCAGTCACTTACGGAAAGATCTTTATCAATCATTTAAATAGCGTACGAAAACTCCTTAATATTATGATTTACTAATGAACCTATTTACTTCTAAAGCAGTGATTTATGAGTAAGATCGTTATTTAATTAAGTCGATATGCAATAGAAAGTAAGAAAATTGAGACATTTTATGTTATAAATATGAATAAACTGACCTGGGGCACTGGTTTGGGCTGTCCTATATGAATGCCCCCAATCTCCAACACCTGCGGCGACAGCACTCGTGCGCCGGTCAACGAGAAATGTTGGTACGAGAAGAACATCTTAATTCTCTCCCGAGCCACCATTTCTATATCCAACGTGTTGTTCGGCAGATACCTATTGAACACTTCATAGACGTTATGCTTCTGATTATACCACTTAAAAGTCTCGAAAATCGAATCCATAATATAAGCTTCCACCTTATGGTACAGAGATGGGTTTGCTCCTCCTTTGGAAAAGTAGTAAGGGTCAGAACTGAAGTCGAAAGGAAGTCCTAGCCTAGGGTATGCTGTCGGCTGCATGACGTGGGAAGCGATGCCAATTATCGGCGCATCAAACATAGTCGCCGCAAATGCCAATCCACATTCCGCTCCGAACATCTCCACAAAAATCACATCGTATTTAATCCCTTTCGCCAAATGCGCCTGAATGTTTTCATTCATGAAAAAGTTTTCACAATCTGATCTGCATGAATGTGGAGTCAGCTCTATATGTCTGTAAAAGTTATAGAGATGTAAATACGTCGAATCGAAGTTTTCGTAAAAGTTTAACGGTGTCATGTACGCCATTCCCATGCGGTTTTTTTCCGTAGACAAATCCACGAATTCCATCGTCGGTGGTAAGTTTTTTTGTGGGAAATTATTCATGACTGTCACATGGTGTCCTCTTATCGCTAGCTCTCGGAAGAACGGGTGGAAGGCCATGTAATGGCTGTGTAGTGGTAGGGAAGCGATCGCGAGGATGTTGACAGCGAAGGCATGGTGGGTCCACAGCAAGAGGGGTAATACTGCGCGTAGAATCATTGATGTGCTGAACCGGCGCAAAAACGGGCGCGGCGCGGGTGAACGACCTGGCGAGGCGTGCGTGGACGCAGCGGAACCGGCGGCGGTCAACTGTCGACCGAGGTCTGCGAACGACTGATGCGAACAGTCAGTCAGTCTGCACCAAAGCCCATAATTAGCCACCGACACGACAAAGAATTGCCTCCATACAAACAACTGTGTTTATCTGTCTATGTCTACCTACCGAACATATACTGCTACCTACTACGTACGTTAATGTGTAAATGTGTACCTACTTAATATCGTAGACTAATCGCTACAATACTACGAACAATTAAATGAAGTATCAAAGTAAATATTATAATTATAAAAGTAAACAATACGAGTAAGTATAGGTAGATACAGAAAAAAAACGGCCTATTATGATTTCATGAAGTGTATCTTTTTTTTGAGTAAATATAATGATTAGAACACACGACACACCAACACATACATACCAACTTTTAACTACTCTATAGTTCGCATTTGCGATGGTAATTCATATAGACGGAGACAATACTACATTTTCCTGTAACTATTATTATTATTGTAAGATAAGTGGACACGTCAGTGCTCAGCAGATAATGGCCTCGATTCGGGATGTCATGTTCTATTCTAATTTTAAAATCCAGCTATCCTTTTTGTTTTTATTACCAATGAAAGAGAGGTGATGAACGAATGATAATTTAAAATAAGGGCATAGCTGTCAGTTTAAGATATTTTAGAGTCGCATGTTTTAAGTGCTCTCTAAAATTGTGCAATCGACACGGCCATAAAGTTCAAATTCGATGTTTGACAGCTCTAATATTAGGATGGCCATCTCCTGTCACTTTTCAATCTTTAAAAGGTAAAAAACTAACTTAAATTAAGGATTAGAGCGTGACATCCCAAATCGAGGCCAATACCTATATTGAAACGGTCGTGGTACAGCAGTAACTTGTATTTTAGAAGCATAGTAAGTATTTCGTTGACCGTCTATTTTTAGGTGTTTGAAGCGTTTTCCGTGCCTCGAAACATGCTGGCTTCCTTCGCAAGTAGTCGTCAAGCCAAGTGAGAGGTCATATATATACTGTAGTATTAAAAATTAAAAAAACAAAACAAAAGTACTACAATTCACGAATTTAATTTTGAGACAGTTTCCATGAGTTTTTAAATAAGGTTATAAAAACAAGGAGATCAGAAGGTAAATTTGACAAAACTGTTACAAGAAAAGACTAAATTGCACGAGTTACAATTACAAATAAGGCGTGTCCCTAAAATTGGTTAACAAAAAGAAAGTTAGGAAAGGTAAAACTTACCCCTATACGTCCAGGACTAAATTGCGCAATCTTTCCTTAATAAGGGTGTGGAAAGTTGTACTGTGCCAAAAGAAGGTTATCTAAAGGGAAAAAAACGGTGGCGTCTACGGCTTTTAGAATTTAGAACAAAACCTAACCTACAACGCGAACCAATTAAAGGGTAACAAAAGTCAAAAGAAACTTAAGGTAGTACACAAAAAACTTTAAATTATAAGTTAAAAAGAAAGCCGCAACTTCTTCTGCCAAACACCTCGAACCGGAAAAAGTAGGTATTCGCTGTTGCACGCAGTGAAATAGTTCGAAATTGAGTCGAACCAAACGTGCTCTCAATCCGTCACCCGTCGTCTTAAAGAAGCTGTGGCACAATACCTTGCGAGGAGTTGTCAAGTGTAGTTAATTCTCCTCTATCATCAAAACACCCAGTACATACTTGCGAGGAGTTGTCAAGTGTAGTTAATTCTCCTCTATCATCAAAACTCCCGGTACATACTGCCCGTCCACGCTATTTATCCGCGTTTCCACTTAACCTTTCGTGGATATTATCAAAATAAATGATAATTCACAAGAACATCAACAAAAACACCAGTAACTCTGAAAAATCATTAAAGTTACCGTAAAATATTTCTTTTTCCTCGGCATCTTTCAAGCCTCTCACCAGTGTGTTAAAAATTTTTTGTCTATGCCTCTCACGCCATTCAGCCTTCAAAATACTCCTTCAAAAAAATAAGCAAGGAAAAAAACAAGTTGCCAGTGAAAGAGAATAACAATCAAAGAGTTTTGAACCTAGTAGCGAATCGCAACGCTACAATACGTAATATCAGTTTAACCACAGAGTTTAACACTCTTAATAACAGGCTAATCGATATGAAAGTAACAAGTGCAAATGATAAATAAATAGATAAACAGTTTGTAGAATTTGCAAATGTTTTGCAATTGAAACTGTTTTCTTTATGAATTTTTTGTTGCCGAGCCGACCTCATGGAGGTAGATGACCGCTAGGCTCCCTCGACTGATCAAAGTTTTTTCCCATTAATGACCAGTTCAGCGTTATTGGTTTTTATTTGATACTATTTTAAAGACAGTTCATTTTATTATTCGCTACTGCCGAGTCAAAGGCTCGAAACTCGTCCTAATTAGATGAATCAACCACGCGGGCTTGTCGAATGGAGTGTTCAATATTACTTTACAAGTTACAATTTTTTTTTTTTGTGAATTAAATATATTGCTTCGTTCTGCTGTACCACAAATTAAAAGAAAAAATATAATTGATAAAATTTATTATAATTATGCTAGTAAAAAAAAATATAAAACATTTAACGTCCAATACATTCACAATAAATACGACCTCATGGTCCACATTAAATAGGTACAGAGCGTATTTTTAAACAACATAGGTATTCATATTTACCTAAGTAATATACCTAACATAATAAATAGTTAATTTTTAAAAAGAAATTGATCTTATTCTAAGTATCTATTTCACGAATCAAGAAATTATTTTAGCTCATCAAATTGTTTGAGTATTTTTTTTAAGAAAATTTATCTAAAATTCATTTAGTGTGTTCACTAACAAAAAACCTATCTAAGATGATTCCAGAGTCGTGTGGATTTCGCCACGAACAAGCGTGTTCTCGTCGGTCCATTCAAAGAAACTCCACAGAGATCAGACATGTTCCATACAACATTGCAACGAAGCACGCAAATGTGGAGTAAACCGCATGGATAAGAAAAATCACAGGACTTTAAAATCGACCTTATTATCAAAAATACACCCTGAATAAGTTAAAAGAAAACACCTAACCTTTAAAAGATTCTCTTTTGCACGATATACAGGCAGACCGCGAGGAAGAATAGGAACGCGAAGAACATGATCACTTTGTCGGTAAACTCGCGGCGGCCATACTTCTTGAGGAGTTTGCTGGACTGGGAGATGGTGCCGGCGGTGCTCTGGAGCTCGGATTGCGTGCACTACAAAAAAAAATCTTTTTAAACTTGAAGCACAAAATTACAATATTCGTACACGCTTTAATGCACGCTCACAAAAACAAGCAAAACTTGCTTAGGTACTTGAAACTTTATTCTCGTTAATGCCATGTTTTTATATTTTGTCACAAACTGTCCGACTGCGGCTACGCTCGCGTTATGTAAGATTTCTCCCGTAATAATAAGACATTTTCCCGTAAAAAAAGTATCTGATGTGTAATCTAGGGTACAAACTACCCACATTCCAAATTACATCTCATCAACAGCTCATATACGTCCCCACCGAGGGGCTCGAGCCTACCCTGGAGTAGGGCGATTAGGCCTTAGTCGACCACGCTGGCCCAGTGCGGGTTGGTCGACTTCACACACAACCTTTGAATTTCTTCGCAGGAGTGTGCAGGTTTTATCACGATGTTTTCCTTCACCGTAAGAGTGTCGAATAAACGTACATAAATTATGAATTCGAAATTTGAAAACACATTGGTACATGGTGGGGATCGAACCCGCGTCTCCCGGACGGGAGGCAGCGGCCCTGGCCACTAGACCACCGACGCTCTAAATTTCATATCTTCTTCTTCTTCTAGTGGCACTCCATTACTGGAGGTATGCCGTCAGCCTCTTGAATTTTTCCTTGTCCCTTGCTAACCGGAACAGTTCTTCGACCCCGGTAATCCCGGTCCACCCTCGTATGTTTCGTAAATTTCATATAAATCTGTTTAATAGTTTAGCCGTGAAAGCGGAACAAATATCCAAACATTTAAAACATTAGTGTGATGTGATAGCTGCCAGTCCACCCGCGACTTCAGTGACGCTCGCATTAGGGCGCTCTTCCGAAGGGAGGTCGCGTCTTGAACCCTCCGCGCAGTCCACGCAATGAGGTTTGGCACGCGACCTCCCCTTCAAAAGGCATCACCCTCTGATTATGATTTGATAGAAGGGATCGAGTAAGACAGTCACGCTGACTCTGCGACCCGAGAGGATCTATTGTAGTCAGCCCTTCGATACTAAATAGTCTCCTCTAGACAAGCTTTGTGGAGAGTCTGACACTGAAACTTGAAACACTTTGGTCGATTCACGGCATCTTGAATTATCGCCATATCGATTCACAAAATATTGAAATCTCACAAACTTGGTTCACGTGTTATCGAATGAACACGAAATCGAATTTTTCGGTAAGCGCGAGTTATTATTATTATATATTTTAAAATTTATTATTATTATTATTAACGTCGTGTCGTATCGCTTTTTTTTTATGTACATTTTTTCGAGTTTGTGACAATGGCTTTGGGCATCTTTGGGCTTCTTGGATAGCAATTTTGGGTCCTCCCACTACCTGACTTATACTATTCGCATTCACAGAGGATGTAAAAGCAGCTCTCTAACCATTACACCATATTTCTACTTTGAAAAAGTTTTATTTTATTTCCAGCTGGCAAATGATCGATTATGGTCCTATCATCATTAACTAATAAAAATATTGGATAAAATAAAACTTACATTCACTGTCGAACTAGAAGAGACTAGGCTGTCCAAAGTATCTTGACTTCTTTGTGTAGTATCTGCTAGTTGTCTGCTTATCTGAAGCAACTGCTCTGTCACACCTACAAGTAAAATTAGTTTTGGGTCCAGGCTTTTTATGAAACATGGGTGCGAAAATTAGGATAACTTGATAAACACATAGGGTAATATTAAAACCTATGAGACATTTGATTTATTTTACAATTTTCTTTCTATTTAACTAACTTCTTTAACTAGACCAAACTTAAATAAGGCAAACACTTTTATTTTCGCCTTAAAGACTGGATTTTTCTTATGAGTAAGCATTTCAAATTCAGAAATTACGTGCTATATCATTTAGGATTCTAAAGTAAGTTAATCACTATCCCAGATTCTATTCTGGGCAAAATGCAAAAATATGAAAGATTACCTGAAGACATTTTAAGTATTCCATCTCTATCAACTTTTCTATTCCTGACACCGGACTCCTCCGAGTCTGTAGGCTTCAGTAAATCTTGCCGCTGTTTCTTTTCTATGGCAAACATGCTCTTTATATTGGCATTTTTGAATTCTTTTAATAGTCTGGAATAAAAAAAAACAATAAGTAATTCCATTTAAAATTGAAGAGTTAAGAAATAGATATTCAAAAAATTAAGTTAGTTCCCATACTATGGAAATTGGTAAAGCATAGTCTGTAATTTAATTTTATTACCAAATTGGGTTTGATTCATGACAGTTATTATTTGAATGGTAGATTGAAATATTTTTATTTTTCTCAAAGTATTCTACATGCTGTATCAGCATATTATTATTATAGATATGGCTCACCCAGAGAGCAAGTTCCTCTGTGCCTCTAACTCGGTATCATACAGTTTATCCCCACTCTCTTTGCCGTAGAGCTCCAAATTCTCTAACTCCTCTCGCAGCATATTGATCTTGGTTCGTCCCTTCTCATTCAGCTCGTTCAGGGTTTCCATTGAGTCTCTGCATTCTAAGATATCCTGTGGGTAACACAATGTTATAAATACCTAGAATATTATTTGTTCTTCCATAGTTACTGTATTTTTTTAAAGAACAACATTTTTCTGAACGGAGATGTTTCAATAAAAAATATTAGTAGGTATAGTGGCTTTATTACTTTACTCTTAGGGGAAGGCCTTTGTGAGAAAAACACTGTGAGCGTGTAATATGGTATACATACTTGTTAAAATGAAATTTAATTCTTCAATACAACACAAATACAGTACAGAATTATTTTTTTTAAATACAACCAACCAAAACCAATTAACCAGTTCTTCTCGATTCAGATTCAAAATTTAAGCTTAATCTAATATATAAGGTAAAGCAAGATTAAATATAGGACTATAAAGGTAGGAAATAATGAAGAATTTACCTGAATAATTGCTTTTACTTGAAAGTGATATTTCGCCAACCTTTTCACGAAGTTTTGGTACGTTACATCGGGATTTTCCAACTTGGAAAACAGTTTTCTATACGTTTCCTGAGTAACTAATTCCGATTTCATACTCATTTTGAATTAAATTGCCCAATTCAATTTAGTTTCTCTAAAATTAAAGATTTTTCTAACTCGTCACAATACACGTAAATAAAACAGCTGTTTTTGACAGCTACAGCTACGGGTGTGTTGCCAGATTTGAATGAGCAGAAATACCCAATTATGGAAAATCTTGAGAAGTAAACACGGGAAGAGGGACGGGACGGGTAGAATAAAGAGCAGGTTTCTTATGGCGCATCTTACTTAGATTTTTCGTTATAAGTATCAACTGTACACTTTGCTAAAACCCTATGGTCATTAATATGTATACACATTGACACCATAGATATTATTATCTATATATTTATATTTACTAGTGGCTCTGTGAGCTGTAGACGCGAGTCTGTATGTCTCTTTGTATTTATTTTTATTTTTTCTCCACAATGATCCCCGACCCCTTGAAATTTATTTAACATTTTATTTTAATTGATTGAGCAATATGACCTGTAGAGGAAAACAGCTTCAGCGGTTGACCTTCTAAGCTGGCAGCCCCCATAACTCCGTAATTTTTTTAAATTTCCAAAAACTGACTCGACAAAAAAAATTGATTATTTTATCGAACTTGCTCACAAAATTTCACGAGAATCGGTTCAGAAACGCGACCTGTAGAGTGGAACAAACAGACAGATAGACATACAAAAGCAATTTTGGCCAAGCTGAAACAGAGACGCTTCGCCCGCTCGGTCAATAAAACAAAGGTGGTTCTGCATCCCGGAGCATGGCGAAAGAGTTTTTATTATTAGACCTGTGCGTGCAAGATAGCTTTAAATTGCGATAAATTGCCGGGTTTGGCAGCACCTCAACTACTACTGTCAAACTGTACGCCTATCGTTTCAATTTACGCAAATATCATTCTAGTTATAATTTAGAAAACAATTTCTCCTATAAAGGTTTTACGTAAGTAAATACAAATAACAATAAAATATAATACCTACCTACTTTTTAGTCACCACTGATTCTCACACATTTTTCCTTGACATATTATCTTTGTTATTAAATTCTGGCATAGGAGTTTATCAGCATACCACACTATTTATGACTGTACTATGAGTGGGCTGTGGTATGGTGATTCTGCACCTCCTCCGCACGCACTACACCGCACGTCGCCGCCGTTGCTTACGTACCGCTCCCGGGCAGTATAGAACAGACGGGAAGAGTGACTGGGCCGTCACAACGTTCCTATGTCTCAAAGAGCCACTAACTTCGACCCCACGTGTATAAAAACTACTCCGAAATCTCGGTCGCAATATAATCATGGCTACTACTATTTTCATACGACAACAATAAATGCGTTGGCAAGTCGCGAAAGTTTTTGAATTTGCCGCTCTGAAAAGTTACAAAAAGTTATCAACAACAAAAGTTAAGTGAGTGAAGATGATTAAAATTACTATCAAACGACTTATCCTATTTTTCAAGATTCGGATCTTTCTGGTGAGTGTTTACTTAATTAAATATTAAATAAATATTAAACCCGGCAAAAAAATAAATTTATACAAACAAGGGAAAGCTTTATAATTCCAAGTCATACCAAGTCATATAAGATCTCGTGGACCTAAAAAGACGACGAAACCGCTACCGGTGCAGTTCCAAGAATGTAGCGATGATGTCAACGTCGCTATTATTACAAAAGCTCACATCCATTGAATCTTTAGTTTAATGTCATCTTCAATGGTTATTATGATTCCTGCAATGTAAAGAGTCCGCTGCGAAAATTAAAGATGCTGGTATTAAAAATCTGTGGTTAAAAATCGGTGTTCGCTTGTCTTACTCATCTGATGGTTAAAAATTTCTGAATCATTTTCGGTAAATAAGAGGTCACGGTCTACCAATTTTAATACTGTTGTATTGTATTACTGGATGGGAATTCAATCAATTAAACGTAGAAAATAAATCAATCGATACTTCACAATACAAGTAGGTAGCTCAAAATGTGAGATTAGCATTTACTGAAAAGGTATTCATCTAAAATACAAGTTATAGGATATCACTATCTATTCACGAACACGCGTTAGGTACACCTCATGTAAACATAATCGGTCTTAAAATAGCTTGTCCAAGTTATCTTTTATAGTATAGGTCTGTCAGTGTGTCAAGCAAGTCGCTCATTTTACGAGCGGTGTACTTTATATCCATGGTGTGATGGATTAGCTATACATTAACATCTTCCGTATTTTCCGCTTGAACACAAACAATACCTAAATAGGCCTTCAACCTAGAGTTCAGATAGTTCATGTAGTAAAGTCACTTATTTGCAATCTTTTTACAACAATAAATACAAATTAACTTCCACAAAATACACAATCGGAGTTTACGTAATTTTTCATGAAACAGACCAAATATTTGTACGAAATAAATAAAGTTAGAACTGTTGATGAAATATTGCTTTTTCGTGAATCTAAAGGTTATGACCGTGAAATTTAATGGATTGATTTTCGTTAAAGGGAAAGTGCAGTATATTAAACTGAACATTTTTCCCAAAGGAACATGGGCTGTAAAACGACAAAAAAATTGGCCCGTTTATACAAAACCGCACGGCCAGCTGGTTGATTATTTTAGTATAGGCATTGATATATTTTTTTTTTCATTAATTTTTTTGTTTTTCATTTTTTTTTCCATGTTCCTTGGGGAAAGTTGTTTAGTTTAATGGATTGAACACTTCCTTTTACGAAAATCAACCAATTAAATATCACGGTGTATTACGAAAATAAAATAAAATATCGTCTTTCTGCTGAGATGGTGACAATATTTATGATGTGTATGTCGTGGCCATATCGTAGAATTGACCACATCATGAAATTTTCGATCATTTCATGAAATCACATCATTTCACGAAATGGCGGACTCGCACTTGGCCGTTTCTTAAATGCAACTGCGTTCATGTCTGTGCGATCTTCTTCTGTTACGAGAAGAACCGCCGAAAACATCCAAAGACATGCATTATTTTTTTAGTTGTTTTACAAAATTCGTAAAAATCTCAAAATTCTATTACCTGTTACATCTATTTCCATTGATAATCGTTACAAAAAATCACGCTCGTATCCCTGAAAGAAGCACAAATTGCATCCTCTAATCTAAGTAGTCCAGAATATTATCTAGCTCTAATATTCCTAGCTCAGAAGAAGTGAATAGCGAGCGAGGAGGCAGCTGCGATGTAAATGCAGATTTGATCGGATATCAGCGCCCGTTCGGTAATTAATGCGAGCCCACACTCCAGCCCCGTACCCTGTCATCGGCACCGCAGGAAATGTCCTAGCGCGGGGCAGGGCAGAATCTGTTCACGACACCATGAAACAAAATTCTCTTGAAACATTTTAACATTTAAGTTAAGACTTTTCAAAGCATGAAAGCCACTTTTAGCAAGTAATATGAAAAAAACATCTCTCGTAGTAAATCGAACGATGACATATTTTAATCGTCTTTTGTCGATGTTGCATATTTAAAAATATTTGTTTCGTGCACAATGTTGCAAACGAAGTAAACACTAGTCCAGTAGTAACAAACAAGGTAAAGCCTAAAAATGTAACAAACAAGGAAAAGCTAAAATCCCACAACTAGAAAACCACCTCTTCTAAGTACGTAGCGATGATGTCAACGTCGCTATAATTACAAAAGCTCACAACCATTGAATCTTTAGCACCTGATGATCTTTCCAAAACTCGGAAGTATGATATTTAATGATTCCTTAAAAACTTAGAAAGTCCATAATATGCTAGCAAATTCAATTATCTATTAATCGCGTTAAGCCAGTCTAATTACACGTGACGTGATCAATACTAACCAATCTATAAGGCTGTGTTCGCCGCCAATGAGAAAAAAAATAAGCCAATACCATGATTTGATGAAAGTGCGGTACGCCGCCGCCGCACCCAATAGTATACCAGTCGTATTACCAGTCCACGAAAAAGTTAAATATTTGTTAGCTATTGAACAGTTTGATAACCCCTCTTTTAAAATTTGTAGAACTTACACTGTTAATTTAAGAAAAACCTCACGTAAGCGATACAAAGAACCTAGTGCTACAAATATTATGGTAAGCGAATTTGAAAGTATATAATACCTAGGTTATTCAATAGTATCACCTGTGACCAAAATTGTAATTTAAACGCTTTTAAGGCTAAATTCAAAATTATATTGTTAGATGAAGTAGAGTAGATTTTTATAGTAGTATTTTTGTAGAATTTATTGTTTTCGGGATGCATGCTTTTGGAGTTATATTTAATTTAGGGAGTGCATATTTTTCGCCAACAAACTGTTAAACAGTTTGGTGATTAAATGATTTGTAGAGAACCTGTGTACTTTGTGTAAATAAATAAATAAAAAATATATATATATTACTCGTTACTTCCCCCATAAGAGGTTAAAGTTTAAAATAGGGTGATTAGAGTGATCAGGTCTCAATAGACCTCACTTGATTTGAAACTTTAAATTTTGAACACAAAGCTTAAGATATACGATATTACAGTCCGTTCAGGCTCTACGAAGTAGCTACGATGCTACGAAAATGCACTCAAGCTCTACGACACAGCTAACATCCCTACACGGCCCAATCTAATCTAATTTTCCGCCACTTAGTAACAATTTACTCCGTAGAATCTTACCCCCTAACCTGGCCTAATTACGGCTCTGTTCCATTTGCCTGGTCCATTCACACGGGCTGAATGGGGCGCCCTGTCAAAGGCGTTGCGACTATAGTGCCTAGTGCCTGTCGCTAGAAACACCGTTGTAGATTCGCATGAGACTGAATAGAGTATAGAGTGGGTTGTGGGTTGTGGGGAGGTTATGCAAAAGCTAGAAGGCAGGCAGAATAAGTTTCCGATATGGTTGCGCTATTTTGTTCAATCCAGCTAGAATTTCAGCTTTCATTGAACTGGATTCGATCGTCAATTATTAATTGTCCAATTATAAAGAGAATGTTGCGAGGTTGTGAGTTTGATTTGTACTTAACATTTATAGTTTGTATTTTGTAAATTCAGAATCTCCTATCTTTCAGCAAAATATTTCTTACTTATTCACGGCTCCACAACGTAATCTTAATAAAGACTAGAAAACTAGAAAATTGTTAGATACCTTTGCACTACATAACATTTTGCATAGCTCGATTAAAAATAGCTTCTTAAAGTTTATAAAACAAACCATTTGTATATATTTCGGTATAGCCTTGAATTTATTGGTTTGTGGAGCTTTTATCCTAACAACGTGATGTTGTGTTTACAACAAAGTATTCTTTTATGAGATTTATTTATAGTTTAAATGTATTAGTTGTTATGCTCGATGTAGACTATCTACCACCTACATGATGCATAGGTAAATTGTCACCCAAACTAGAAAATTAAAATTACTTGTACGAGACGAGTACAGTAGCCAGTGCATGTGGAGTTGCACACTTGCATTACGAATACTGCCTTTAGTACTATGGGACAATGGCTCTTTCAGGGTCAAAGTATCTAGCCGCATGTGCATCGTTCCACGACTTTGTAATAATATATGTTTTAAGATTTTCGTGGTTGTTCACTACACAAACCCGCGAATTGTGAGAACGTTAGTGTTTGTAACAATAGGTGCGAAACGTATAATTTCTAATTAGTATTATTTCTTGTTTCAGATATTATGGATCTCATTAATAGCATTTATTTTTTACAATTCTTTTATGTATTACAAAAACGGACGCCAGTTTTATTATTTGAGACAAATTCTTGGGGTAAGTTCGCTTTGCAGGTCATAATTTGAAAATTTATCTAAACAATCATAAAGATTTGTTCGGGCAGTCCTGATGATGATATTATAAGAAAAGTGTACAACAGTGTGATAATATGCGTTTTTAATCAGTAAGTGTGTATGGAAAATTGACCGCGTAACTGAACATACTCCCAATGTAAGTTGAAATATGAAAAGAAATGGAAGTCAATGCATGCAGCTGAGCTGACGCATAAGCTAGGAAATAGTTCTCTTATTAAAATCAAAATAATTACGTAATGTAATGGAGTTCTATATACTTTACGACTGTCCTTCCTCTAATTTAAGATGTCTTAGGGGAAGATCGTAAAACTAAAAACTTTCACGATATTATTGTTATGTTTCAGTACGGTCTCTGCGTTTCGCGCGGCACGGCGGCCGTTATAAATATATGCTGCGCTATAGTTTTATTCCCCTTATGTAAGAAACTCAACCAGATTTTGCATAGAGTGATGTCCAAAGCCTGCCCTGGGGTTTTCTTCTTCTGGTTGGAGAGGACCAAGAGTTTCCACATGACTGTCGCTATCACTTTGTTTGTATTTGGAGGTAAATATTACTAACATCAAGAGTTTTTTTTATTCTATGGTCAATATAAGATGAGTGCTACTAACTTTAAATCTCATTTAACTTTACTTTGAAAGACAGCAGCTATTCAGCTTATATCTACCACAGTTATATTCTTTTGTTAGCTACTTTCATAGCCAACGGGATGTCGAATTACAAAGTTGCTTATAGTAACAGAAGTAGCTAGAGTACAGTCGCCTTACTATGCGCTATGCTATGCCACGCTATGCTATGCCACGCTATGCTATGCCACGCTATGCCAGGGGGGTCCGATTTCTCTGCAGGCGACTGTACCTAACAAAAGACCTATTCAGAGACTGTTTCTGTTCAACCTAAAGGCTCGTGGTGCGCCATTAAGTTCTTGAGACGCAGGGTAATAACGCACTCGTATAGGTCTTTAGACAAGCTATAGACTAAAGGGTTTAAGGGTTTCAACTTGGCCGAAAACATTTATAAAAAAATTAAACAAAACCTAAAACAGAGCGTTTGTTTATCGTATCGCAAATTAATTGTCTCCTAAATATTCATCTATTTATTTATTTTTCAGTTGCTCATTCAGTTTCACACTTCATCAACTTGTGGAATTTTTCAAAAAACTATGACGAGATTCATCCAGATATCAACCTAGCTACGCACAAGGACGCGGTAAACCACAAAACATACTTACACGACAAACTGCTTATACACAATTTCTTTGTAAACAGGAAAAATTGCTGCTGTAATAATTTATAGATAAACTGAAGTGCATAATAATTAGTGACGTATTTCTAGAATCCCTTGGTGCCGTTATTGAGTCAGCCTGGAATGACAGGGCTCCTCATGCTGGCGATCACAACAACCATGTTCCTCATGTCACAGAGAATAGTGCGACGGAGGATCTATAATGCATTCTGGTACACCCACCAACTCTACATTCCATTCATGGTACTCCTCATCATTCACCCTTTAAGGTAAGTGAAATGCAAGATCTAGTTCATAAATGACTTGTTTCACGAATTAATTTACAAGTCTGTACTAAACAATGAATTTGATTTGCAAGTTTGGAAAGATTTGCGAATGTTGCAAGTTAGATTTCTCGTTCAAATTGAGATGCAAATAGATAAGCTAAAAACTTTTTATCAAAGTGAAGAAAAGTAGGTACCTATATTTATAGGTATATATATACATTTAACATACTGGTTAGATATTTCTTATAAACCTTTTATTTCCACATTACATACAATGAGTAAAAAAAAATGTTCATGTATAAGTTGTTAATACTAACCTTTATTATATCGCGTGCAGTTTTAGTTGTTGTACTACTCACATTTGTTCATTTTTTAAATCAATAAACATTAATACTTTTCTCTATGTAAGAAAGAATCAATTCGATCTATTTTTATTATTGAAATTGCTGAATAACAATTATGCAATAATAACAATTACCATAGAAATAAAATTAAAAAATTGTAATGAAAATCGCACTAGTGCGGTAAAACGCATTTAAAAATAAATGCACTGCAGCTTAATTATTTTTTTGTTTCAGTGGCTTACTAAAAGAAGAAGTTTTAGATAGTAATGGACCAAATAATTATTCTAGTCATGTATCTAATAGCTCTTCTGTTACTTCCCACAAATTTGTGTCTATTAAATCAACGGTAAGTTACAAACTTGCCCTTTACATTCGAAGCTCATGCCTGATTAATATTCAGTAGGTAGTATTAGGTACAAGTAAGCTTATTGTAAAGACCTATGAATACCTATAGATAGGCTGTATAGTATTCCTGTAGAATATTACCGGACAATAATTGTGCACATCTGCATCCTAGCAGCCTCAACCGCAATCGGGCACATTGAATGCACCGCCCAATATGAGGCCCGGCTAAATATCGCAATAATGTACCTTAGGGATTTGTGCTTACTGGAATTGCATTGGGATTAAGTAATGTATGTTATAGATACTATATTTACTTAAGTCGGTATTGGCTATCCACGAACTTCTAACAAACTCTTCGAATTTCTATAAGCTAGATAGGGTCGCCGTTCATAATAAAATCATTTACGGTCAGGCATTTGACGTACCGGTCGCACGGTCGTGCGATCTTTATCATAAATAGGTTTTATAGCCTTTTCTCGAATTGCATCACGCAATTAATATTTGAATAAAGCTAAATTAAATTGGTTAGTTAATGTTTCGCTAGGACGACGAAGAAGTTAATGTTTCAACTTACTAACTTAAAAGGCCGGCAGCCCAGTTCGTAGCGGTTCAGTTACTGTACGTGCTAAAAGTATTCGCAATAACAATTATTATGTTTTTATTTCAGACATGGCAGTGGATGCTATTTCCATTAACTTGCTACTTCATTGATCTCATTTGGAGAATATTCCAGAGAAATCGAGCGTCGGTAGATATTTTAAAGGTAGGTCAAACTTGTAAGCAACTAATACTAGTTAATGGTAGATTTCTCCAGCTTCTACACGCATTTGTTTAGTAAAATATTTATTTAAAATAATAGAATAGGTTTGCAATTTCTGCGGTTTCTTAGTTTTTTCATCGTCATTTAGATGCTTATTCACTAAATATTTGTTTTCCTTTTGCGATATATGTAAACTAATTAAATTATGAGAAAGCTTGTGGTTTAATTGACGTAATGAATTTATCAAAATATTTATTCCATGGTTACAGTAGTGACATAGTTATCTTGCCACAACAGGATAAAGTTTTTGCATAAATGACTTTAATGACTAATTTAGCTTTCTTAAATAATCCAAAGAGTAAAGAGAGTGGACATATCGAAATAAGTTTATTTGGATCTTAACAGGTTGAAGTTATGTTTCTGCCTACACCTCCAAAAACGAGGCATAGCTTAAACTTCCCTGGAGAGAATTGTTTGTTTCCTATAATGCGTTTTTCCCAAAATGGCTGCTTTCTCGTAACACGCGTTCTTGTTTCTTATTAAAGTGTAGGTGCTTACTTACTTGAAATAGGCACTATACTATACTTACGATTAATAGGAAGATATTGCTACCTTGGCAATAAGGCCGCCAACTGTACTTACTTTACTTTAAATTGTATCTGTGACGTATATATATTTCATTCGAACGAATTAGTTATTTGTATGTGTTCGTGTCGGTGACCGTAAAGTCGACCGCAACCAAGCGTCAACCACAGATCGAAAATAATGGTTGACTTACCATAATACAACCTGTTAACGTTAACTAAAATTCATAACATGACATATCGCTGGTGATGTGATACACGATGATAGTTCATTTACCTACCAACATGTATTTTTCTACGATATTTGAAAGCTTGTTCAGATTCATGGTCTGTGAAATTCGAGAGATTTTGCGTAATGTACTAGAGAGAGACGTTGTGTAATATAAGCACACTTGTTCCTTAGGTGGACATGATGGCAGGCCGCGTCATCGGGCTGACCCTGTCCTGTCCCCACGAGGACTTCAAGTGCCGTCCGGGACAGTACGTGCTGCTGCAGTGTCTGGACATATCGCTGCTCGAGTGGCATCCATTCACTGTTGTCAAAGTAAGCGTGACTTCCTAGATTTCCGTATCTCTGATTTGTAATAAATGGTGGCAAAAGTGACTTTGAAAAGAATTATTTTTTTTGGAAGTTTTATGGTCCGGTTACTAAGACCTTTAGACCAAAAAAAAGCGCGCGTTCATTTTGATACGCGTGATCCTTAGTATTTAAAACTATCAAAAATCAAACTGACTAAAAAGATAAGCTAAATAAGATGTTCTTCTAACTCTATTCTCACACTTATTGACGTGCAGCCTATTACAGCCTACTGCACTACTAAGAGACTACGTCCGTTGAATCCAATACATAGCCAGTGGACTTATGCTTCAGGTTAATGATAAATGATAAAAATTGATAATTTTATACTTGCATTCGTAATACAGGGTCATTTCATTGTTTTCAGGTTCCAACCACTAGTGAGAGAGAATTTGTCGTCTGGATCAAAGTGACAGGCGACTGGACTGAAGCCTTAGAGAATTTACTAATGGAGAAATCTAGCAATAATATTCGGTAAAACAGATTCAATGGAACAGTTATTAAAATAATCCTCTCACTCTAAATTTAACTACCTAATTAGCTGGATTTTTTACCTTTTAATCGTAATTTTATGGCTCTCTTCCCGCCATCGCTGCTGTACCCAAAAGAGATATTCCTAGCAGTACCCATACTTTTTGCTTCACAACTGACGACTAAAAATAAGTAAGGCGAAAATAACAGAGTGATAAATGACGTTATAAAATAATCTCGTTTTCCATACAGAATGTTGGTGGAAGGCCCTATGGTGAGTCCCATGGAGCGCGTGGGCGCGTGTGGCGTGGCCGTATGCGTGGCTGCCGGAGTGGGCGTCACGCCGTTCGTGCCCACACTGCACCATCTGCTCAAGTTAGTATCTTTATACTTGAGACTCTCACTATCATCTCAGCCGAAAGACATTCACTGGTCAACCTCCTATCTTAACAACGAATGGTCGTTCGCATCACTCACTTCACTAACTATTTGAAACTCAGTGAATTTTCCATGTTTAAAGGTGGTTATTTATTACTTGCCTGATTTGCTCGGGACAATGTTGTTATCAGCCACAGATATTCTCATATCACGGCCAGGACTTAGCTACCACACCACGTCAAACCCAGTGCTGGTTAATCGCTTCACAGTACTTCACACATAACCTTTTAATTTCTTCGCAGGCGAGTGCAACTATACAACGTTACGTACAGATAAACGTACATATAGGTACATAAAATGGATTCGAATTTCGAAATAAATAAATAATTGGCGCGTGCTGGAGTTCAAATCATACCGTCTAAACGGGAGCCGGATTAAGCCTCGTATTCAAAATAATGTTGAGAATCAACATCAACATCAACGGCCCGTTACAGTCCACTGCTGGACTTGAGAATACTAAACATTTTTCTTTTCTCCTACCAGTGAGCCCCGCAGTGACTCTCCAGGCCGAGTGCACCTGCTGTGGATCGTGCGGACCGAGCGCGAGGCGGCCGCGATAGCAGACCTGGCCACCAGGTGTTTCCAGGAGTTGAGGAACACCAACCGACCTGACAGGCTGCAGGTGCAAATACATATCACAGGGGCTACGGCTAACGCTAATGGTAAGTCTTTAAAAACCCTTATCTATCTATATACCTACCGAAATGTTTGTACGCGCATAACTTACAAACGACTGCATCAAGTTGGATAAATTTTTCTTTTATGTGTTCGTTATTGTCATGAGAAGGTTTGTATGAAAAAAGAATGAAGGATGTATGAAAATAAAATAATAATAATAATAGTAGTAGGTGTAGAGTATGTGTAGGGTAGGTGTGTGTAGGGCAGGTGTAGGGTAGATGTTGGGGAAAAATGGCAAGACAACGTCTGCCGGGTCAGCTAGTAGCTCATATCCGAACCGAATCGGGCCTACCTTAAAAACACTAGATTTTCCAGATTGGTTGACATCAAACCACCTTCACACAATTTTTTAAGTATTAGTAATGTTTCACTATTTCTTTGAATTTTATTGTACAAACACGATGTTTACTTTCAGTGTAAAAGCATATTATTAACACATATTGGACATAGCATACATGGTCTCTGAAAGTGTGGGTTATAATATGATTAATATGAGTATAATGAACGTTTTAATTTCAGATGCTGTAGCTCAAACGATGGTGAACGAGAAGGGTGTCACGTACCTTGTTAACAATGAAAACGTCACATTATTGACGCCAAGTACTCCGGAGAAGACCTTGGACACCAAAGAATACAGCCTTGCAAGGGAATATCCAGTGCTAGCGTGTCGAGTGAGAAGCGGGCGGCCCTACTGGGATGAAGTTTTCGGCTATTGGGTGCATTTGTACCCTAAGTAAGTATTCAAAGGGACTTTTTTTACATATAAATGCGGATAAAGATGTATTGAGACAATCATTTTGACTTATTTTATGAAAAAATATATTTAATGCAATACTTTCCAGTTTCAACATATCCCTACAAGCGTCGAAGTAGATTATTTGTAGGTCGAAGTCGTGCTGCTGCTGCCTAGCTTGGATCTTTTCTCTGTTGTCCAATATAAGATACTGTTCTTACGTTTGTTTCTTTCTTTCCAATGCCTAATCTAATTCTTTCTTTTTTTTTTGTTAACAGTGAGCACCTGACATTGTTCTGCTGCGGACCAAAGAAACTTGTGAAGACGCTACGGAATAGATCCGCGCGCATTTCCCTGAACACCAAAACTAAGATTACGTTTATCCATGAAAGATTCTCATAAGTTACTATTTGTACTTATTTTTGTTTTATAAATAAAACTATTTATTTAAAAATCTAAAATTGCGATGTTGTTTTATTTATTAGTGCATTAAAAATTTATGCAATAGCTGCTGTAACTACATAAATATAATAATAGGCAATATTTATATAAAGGTCTTAAATATGTAAACAGAGGCCCATATAATAAATAACTTAAAACTAACATACATAATTATTTATAAAAACTATAACTAGGTAACACGTGATGTCAGCGACGTGTAGTGCGTGTCAGCTGGCAGCCGTCCCCGGAACTTCCGAAACGAAACACGACTCCCTGCAGCCAGAAGTCCTCTTTCATGAAGGTCTCCAGGTGGTGGGTCGGCACTCGTACCACAAACGAACCAAAATTCACTTTGTGGCGCGATGCTAAACGTTCGACCCTCGGGGTAAAATTGGACTTTCTTCGCACAAAATCCACCAACTCCTCAACCTTAGTGGACCAGTGTAGTCGGGACACGTACCAGCTGCGTCGAACGTACTTCGGGACGCAGCGAGTGCTGCCGTGATGGTTACGGCTCTGGCGGGAAATAATACATCTGTGTACCTACTTATTTGCTTTAGAATAAAATTACTAAAAGAAATGGTCGTCATAAAATCTATATAACAAATTGCAGCAGCAGTTCTTTCAAATCGATTAGGTAAGCCAGGGGTGATTATATGATAACCATGAAGCTTGTATCAAGAAAAGCCACTAAGAAATAAGTCGTGAAATAGAAAGTTGTTTTTGGAACTTGTTTTCTAAAACTTAGTAATAAATAGCAAGAAGAATCTACTGTGTATCTACCAATGTACAGCCATGTGCCAGTGAATCAGAGACTAAAAAGCCGGCACAGCTTTATTAAAGAAGTTGCTCCATTAAATGGGGAAGCTTCCCAAGCCCGGCTTAATTCCTGGAAGGAGAGATACCCCTCAGTAACATTTACTCGAACGAAAGAGAGCCTCCCCCCTGGGCATAGTTTACCTTGGCCGACGTGGAAGTCTCTTAACAGACTCCGGACTCAAGTCGGTCGAAGTAAAGAAAACATGCTTAGGTGGGGATATACAACTGATAGTGCATGTCTCTGTGGTGTCTCTCCACAAACAATGGCTCACTTACTGTCTTGCCCAGCGTGCCCCACCACCTGTACACGCGAAGACCTCTATAATTCCACAGATAATGCCATATCTGTGGCAGAGTATTGGTCTTCCCAAATTTAGTCGCCGAATCGACTCGAAAAGAAAGAAAGAAAGATCTACCAATATTTATGGCATGCGTAAGCTAAAAGTCTAAAGCATGACTTGCTTATCCCACGCTGGAAGCATTAAGTTTATAAAATTTGTGCAAAAGCAAATTGTTTTTTATACATTTATGATCAATATTTAGTGGATAAAATTATATTATTATGAGAACCTACCTTTACAATAATTTCTTGTAACTTATAAGTAGATTAACGAAGCTTATTGAAAAAATCGCTGCTGGCTGATTAGTTCAAGTTTACCACTTATCATTATTTTACTTACCTCTGATCAAACTTTATTAAACTCAAATTTAACTTCGGCACAGATTAAGATAATAGTTAGGTACTACCGGTATTCATCGATAAACTTCTATGAAATTTAAATTGATGCATTATTGTTGCAAACTTCGTTGTAAATGTAATTGATTCATTTACAAAATGGCTTTATCTTGGATAACACGCAAACTGAGATTCGAAGACGAGTTCTTCGAATTTAATTTAAAATTTCTGTTAGTCGTCGGGTTGTGGCCGAAAGAACATTGGTCTGGGGCTAAAGCCGTTTTGTACAAAGGATACGAATTCCTTTTACACATTCTATCCTTTATCTATTTGGTCTCTACGGGAATAGGCACATACCAAAACAAAGATAAGATGTCTATCTTTTTATCCAATTTGGATAAAAGCCTCGTCGCTTACAACTTTGTGCTGAAAGTTTTGCTTTTTGTTTGGAAGCGCGAAAAGTTGAGGGAACTGATTGCAAAGATCGGTAGATCTGGAGATAAAATTATGGAGGAAAGGAAGAAACTGATGTCCACTCATGTGATCTTCATATCAGTCGTCAGTACAGCGATTGTTGGGGCCTTCTGTTTGCTTGCACAAATCAAATTTGAACTCCCCGTAGAAGCATGGATCCCATTCGACCCGCAAAAAAACAGAATGAATTTAATAATGGGTGCTGAGCTTATTGCTATAACGTTTATCGTACCTTGCTTATACAGATCGTTTGCTATGCAAGGTATCGTCTGTAGTCTTATAATGTACGTGTGTGACCAGCTTATTGAGCTCCAGGGCAAATTGAGGAACTTGAAGTATTCACCTGAAACTGAAGTGGAGACTCGGAGCCAATTCAAAGAAATCGTAAAAAAACACGTACGTTTGATAGAGTAAGTAGCGAATCAACAGTTGTATAAATAATCCAACACCAAAATCTCTCACTATGAAAAAAGATCATGTCTAGTAATCATTTCAATTTCAGATATTCAAAGGAAATGGACGGAATATTCAAAGAATTCTTTTTGGTGCAAAATCTTGCTGTTACGATTGAGCTGTGTCTCAATGCAATGATGGTAACAGTGGTAAGTACGACCAATGACAATAAATACCAGTGGCGAAGGGTGAAATTTTGACAAAGGTAAGCCGGAAGGGCGCGACCTCAGAGGAAATAAAAGACGATCGCTAGCGCAAGGCGACGCGCGTCAGAAATCTTTGGTTATCTGACAATTTTCGGCTTACTCAGCGGCTATTACTGGCTGGCAGCATATAAACCTAATCACGCGCAAACGACCGATTGCCGATCGGGCGAGCGCACGATACATTGCCGTGTTTACAGAGCGTCGTCCGCCTCGACTTGTATTAAAAATTACAATGTATCTTACGCTTGCGTGTTTTCATGAAAGTAAATTACTAGTTCTAGCATTAGGCTGCTGGAGCGATTTCTGAAAGGTAACCCGATGGGAATCGGCATGTATGGACCCTTCGCCACTGATAAATACATATACCTATATAGTTAATCTCTTCAGTTATGACCACTTTAGCTAGTGGAGAGTTCACTTGTCTACACTTAGAATCAGTGAAACAAAATACATTTTCTTGACATCAGAAATGGGATATGAACTCAAAACTAGAGTTTTGCAAAGTGTTTTCAGTCTATTTTTTTTTATTTCAGGTTGGATTGAATGATAAAAATCTTCTAGCTAGTTTCTTAGCTTTTCTTGGCATTGCTCTACTAAATGCTTATATCTACTGCTACTTAGGTAACGAGTTGATAATACAAGTAAGTACGTATTTTGTAGATATCTAATTCATTATTAGTTATTACTAATTTTTGTCCTTATAACCAAGATGGAAATGACGGACAATGTTCCACGATTCTATTAAAGTTTGACAAAGAAGAGTAAAAAATAGGGGCGCCACATCCCTTGCGGTGTTGCCATTTTATATGATGCTATCCTGTTCTGACTTATGGATATTTCTGAAAGGTAAGATTAGTTCCGTTTCAAGACTTTTTTGTCAAACTGTAGATCTGGTTGTTCGTTGGATTGTTTCATTTTTGAAAGGTGGTCTTATGTTCGTAGAGTCAAGGGATTGCTCTCGCAGCTTACGAAGCGTCCTGGACGTTTTGGCCTGTAGACCTCCAGAAAGATCTGTTAGTCGTGATAAGGGCAGCTCAGAAACCCATCAAGCTCAGTGCTGGCGGAGTAGCTGCAATGTCAATCCAGACTTACAGTCAAGTATGTATCATCAATTCAAAAATTCGCAGAGAAAATACTTGGGTATCTTATAAGTTTTATTGAAGTGATGTTTTTTTTCAGGCGCTGTACAATGGATACTCTATTTTTGCTGTGCTCAATGATGTAGTAGATTAGGAGTTAATGCAAAGTGTTTTTTTACTACTTTAATTTGCTTTCTTTAGTAAAGTCGTGTATTTTATTTATAGTTATTTAGTGTATTTTTTTTTTATTTTTTTTTGTTGGGCCAACACTGGTAATAATCCAGGTGCTATAAATAAAATACATAACTTTACTGTTGGGTACCTATTAGCATTAGAAATAAAATTTAAATAAAAAATCTCGGCCGAAAACACTTTTTTTATTTCAAAGAATAACTAAGTACCACAAAACAATAATAAATACAGTAAATTAAAAATAAATATTCTGTGTTTTATGATACTACTTAGTCGAAAGAGTATATCACTTGTAAATCACAAAGTTCTAATTAAAACAAATTTGTCTTAAATTTGGTTTGAATCTGTAGACTTGATTAATTTGATTTGATTTTCTGAATAATACAAGATTTTGTATGTTATATTTAATCTAGCAATTCGTTGCTGGTGTAGTAAGTAGCTAGCGCTGCTGCAGTCCGGGAGACGCAACTTCGATCCCGTTCGATCCCCACCCACCACGTACTAATGTGTTTTCGAATTTCGAATTCGCACGTTTACTTGACGCTGCTCTTGGTGAGGTGAAGACTGAAGGAAAACATCGTGGGGAAACCTGCACACTCCTGCGAAGAAATTCAATGTTTGTGTGTGAAGTCGACCAACCCGCATGGGGCTAGCGTGGTCGACTAATGCCTGAACACCCTAATTCAGGGCCGGCTCAAGCCCCTTGGCCCCTTGGTACGTAGTAGCATAGAGGAAGCAAAACTACGTTTCGTAGTAGGTACGCAGTGGGGTACGTATTGGAATGTCTAAAATTAAAAAAACTAACGTGACTTGATGATTCTCCTGCAACAAAGGTCAAACAAATCTAAGGAACGGCAACACTGACAAAAAAGAATTAAAATGAATGAAATGAGTGCATTTATTCATTCATTCTTCATTCATTCATTCTGTAAACAAATCGCACAGCCTCATGATTTGTTCATCGAATTTAGTTTCTGTGATTCCTTGTTTCTGTGTATTATAATAATGACCAATAAAATATTTTAAACCTATCAATATAAAGCTTGCATATTAATAAATTAAGTGTAAGATGGAACCTCCATCACCATGGAAAAAACCGGACGAAGTCATGCGCCTGCACAGACTGAAGAAGCGAAAGAAAACATTGCAGGTAAACACGAGAATTACATAGGTAATTTAGGGATGTTTCTTCAATGGACGATAGATTATTAAGATTTTCTTCGTACTAGAATCCAATATAAAGTCGTTGCTAGAATGCAATAATTTATCAACACCTGCTCCCATTCTTTTGTTGTTCATTATAAAGCGTTTGCACTAAAAACCTCGTGGCGTGAGGTTTGAGGCATGTTTGAATCTTTTTGTCAAAGCAGTATTTTAGTATGCTCTTTACTTCAACGTCAACGGCCCTTTACAGTCCACTGCTGGACTATGAGCCTCCTCCACTTAAGTAGAGGGTTTTGCCATAATCTCCACGCTTGGCAGGCGGGTTTAAGAAAGAAAATTATGATTTCTAATTTGTTCTTGTATGAAAAATTAGCTTTTGACCATAGGAACGCATAAAGCAGCCACCTAGCTCCACAACGAAAGAAACTGCAGCACCTGAAAAAGTAGACTTGGATTTTTCTAGGATTCTTGATGGAGATAAAAGGAAGAACCCTTTTTCAAAGTAAGTACAACTAGGATATATAACATACACTTGTAAGAATATTATCTTACAAGTGTATGTTATATTCCTTTCTAAAATAAGTTTTTTCTTGCCATCTACATCCACATAGTAGGGATGTTAAATACTTCCTTTGAAAATTGATGGGTATTTATGATACACTCATATATCCTGCATATAAGGATAGTTTTTAATCTTAAGTCTGTTTCATTCCATGAGATCTTAACTAATTTATTAATTTCCAGAAATAATACACAACAAACAAAAAAGGTGAAACTGGAAGAAGATTCACTTCTGGACGAGTCCAGTGACAAGACATTGTTTGCTTTGCTCAATTTACCTGCAAAAGTGACTGAAAAACCGTCACAAGCTGTGGACACTGAGAAGTTATCAACTTTCTCTAACCTCCTACAGAAATTCACTGCAGACCACTCCGTAGAAGTGGTAAGTAAATAAAACTGATTTGGTTACACAGTCGTTCTAGTTTTGATATAAAAAAAAAATTTGCCACCTTGAGCCAAGTCTGCATTGTTTTTTATTTTTCATGTAAGAATGAAATTTATTCCAGTGGCAAAAGTATCCTATATCACTCTCCATCCAATATATTTATTTTAGTATAGTTGAAATTATTCATAGTCAAAAAATAAACTAGCTAGAGAGAAAAAAAATTGCTTGTTTTTTTAATGCAGTGTATCTGTCTAGTGTCAGTGTGTTTATCTTGCTTGTTGTGAAGAATGTCATTAGTTTGTTTATGCTAATCTCATCAACGGCCCGTTACAGTCCACTGCTGGACTATGAGCTTATACAAGTATAAAATTAACCCATTTTCAGAAAATAGAAAAGAAGTACAAGCATCTTCCAATTGACTGGGCTCTGAAAACTAAACTTAGGTTAATGTCTCCAAAACCTTTTGCATGGACCTCAACTCTGAAAGCAAGTGAGGAAGCGTCTGGTATCACTGGGTAAGAATTTGATACTTGGCTTTTTTCCTCAGTCTTTAGACAGTGTACAACAAAATTGTAGCTTAGATAGACACACCACCATAGTATTATGCATGATGGCTTTAGCCACCTCTATGACTTATGTAAACAAAAATCTATGGGATCATTAGAGACTATGAATATTGATCTTGAAAGGCTAGATAGAAGCAGCACAAGAGTGTTTGTTATCTACGAGGAATTATTCGTAATTTATTGTGAATTTACAACTTATTGCCTTTTTTTCTCCAGATTTGTAAGGTGTGTAGACACAGATACGTCGCAAACGTTGGATACGTCGCCGCGGGCCCGGCTACATCAGGTTCGTATGAAAAATTATGTGTATGTATTGATAATAACTTTGAACATCAGCGAACGCGAAGTGCGAGCGAAGCGTCTCCCTTTCAGCTTGAGTAAAAATGCTTTTGTATGTCTGTCTGGCTGTTCCCCTCTACAGGTCGGTAACCGATTCTCGTGAGATTTTGTGAGTAGGTTTTTTATTTTCGATTAGCTGTTTTTTAAATAGCGTAGATATGGGGGGGTTGAAAACGGAAAGAAATAATTTGCATTTTAGCCAATTTTTTTGTTACTCTTATTAAGTTGCATAAACTTCAAGGGAAATGATAAAAAAAAAACGCAAAAAGACAGACTCGCGAGGTCTACAGCTCACAGAGGCATTACTAATTATTAATAAATTAGAAAACGTGTTAAATACGTCATTATTAGCATTAATCTCTTCATAATATAAAACAAATTCGCTTTCCGCGTCTGTCTGTATATCCCCTAACTCCTAAACCACGCAACGGATTTTGATGCAGTTTTCACCAATAGACGTCGTGGTTCATGAGGATGTACATAACATTCTAAATAAGTTTTGTATAAAATCGCAATGTTTTTCAATCAAGTCATTAAAAACGACTTTTATCATTAGAATGGCGAGAGAGTAACTGAATAACAGTTATGTTATTTATATAACTATCACTTTAAGACGGTAAAATAATTTAATAATACTACTCGTAGTTGTAATGATGGCACTCTCGTTAACTAGCCTTTCTTTCTAGGCGTGTCTTTACTGGCAACACCCTCACTTGCCGTGGCTGCAGTTGTTTCCTCGAGGGGGCGGCAAGGTGGCAGCCACGAACCCTCTCGCTACCAATGAAGAGATCACCGACGCCTTGTTCAGAGAATGGACCGAGAGCTTCAGATCGCTGTTTCAGGTACACAGGCATTTTATGAGTCAACATAATCTACTCTCATCAATCTACTACGTAATGTACGAGTAAAGATTATCATGTAGGTCTATTATTCTCTTGCCCGATCCCGACCCATCAAATTATGCTAAGTACATACCAATTTTATAATAGAACTATTGACTACCTAAACTAGACTCGAAGAAAACAACAGTTAAAAATGTACATAAGCGTATCTACCTATATAATAAAAAAAAATCCATCAAAACAATTAAGAAAATTATGATTTCCCAGCTTCTCCGCGCGCGGCATTGCCCGTACTTCTACGTGTGCTCGAACACGTTCACGTGCGTGTTCCGCGCGGCCGGCATCTGCGGCGTGTCCGAGCCGTGCGCGCTCGTCGCCCCCACCACGCGGGGCTTCCGCCAAGCCTTGCAGCAGGAAGGTAAGTAGCAGATAACGAGAAAATTAAATAAATCACTATCATCATCATGGCCCAATATTTATATGAAACACCATTTTACCCCTTGCCGCCCAATGTTTCTATGAGAATTTCACAATTTGTAGTAGTTGTTCAGCAACACAGTCTTATGTCATAATAGCTTATGTCTTAATAGCTTATAGCTTATGTCATAATAGCAGTCTTATGTCGCATAATAGCTCACTATATACTAAGCTATGTTATTAAATCGGTAATGTTTGAATAGATGAATTGTCAATTGTCAAAACGGGCTGGTTTCCGCAACTCGACGTCTAATGCGCCTATTTTGCGTGTGGGTGGGAATGCAGTGTCATTCGAGCCAACCAAACTCCTCCAGGAAACGCAGCAGGCCCTTTACGTTACCGGTTATCCCTGGAAGGTCCCTCGCTTGACCTTGAGGTGTTTAGCCCTGTAGTCCGCCACTCCCGTGCACTCCACTGAGGACGTGAGCAGCCGTTTCTTCTGCCTCCAAGCAGGCTCTGCAAAGGGGGCTGTCAGTAACACCTAGGACATATAGATGTTTGTTAAAAGAACTATTTAATAGATGAATTTCCACAGGCTCATTTTAGCACATGTCTCCGGTTGCAGAAGAATCACACTAATATTATAAATGTGAAAATATATTTGAATGTTTGTTCCGCCTTTATGCTTAAAGCACTCAACAGATTTGGATGGAATTTGGAATGGAGATATTTGTAGCCTATATTAACACTTATGATACTTTTTACGGGAAAAAATCTTATTCCCACGGGAAAATTTTACACAATGCGAGCGTAGCCGCGGGCGGATCTCTAGTGATTTAATTAGATTTTACTGCCAAATTTGTGATCAGCTGACCGTGTGTGAAATGTTATTATTTATTTTTATTTATTATATTTTTAGATGTGGAATTCACGATGCCTCTAAGACCAGACAATAAGAAGAAGCTCAACAACTCGAGTGAGGAGCAGGCCAAGAGCACATCGTTCGACAGCAACTACAGCACCATGGACGGAGCGAAGGAAGACGAGGAGTGGTCGGGGGATGAAGAGGATCCCGACCAGTTCCTCTCGCAGCTGGGCCTCGAGACTGATGTCATGAAGAAGTTTAACATTGCTCAGGTAATTAAAAGAATGAGTTTAAATAAATCACAGGCTTAAATTCTATAAAACACACTAAGAAATAAAAAGTTTTAAATTGAAGAATCATTACTTTACTATTTTATGTGCAACATAACTGACACGACTTGTTCTTATTATTTTTTATGTTTCCGTTTATTTTTTTATTAAAAACAGCAATAGCCTGTCAAAAGCGAGAACATTGTACAATCTTCAGTCAATCAATAGTTCACTTTTCCTATTATTCTACAACCAATCACTACTGGTTTATTTAGTGTTGCCAACTAAGTAGCGATTGGTTGTAAAATAACAGGAAAATTTACCTATTGATTGATTGACTAAAGATTGAACAATGTTCTCGCTTTTAACAGGCTATTGCTGTTTTTAATAAAAAAATATTTCCTCAGACTGTACAGAGAAACTTACAGACAACCCTTTTTATATATCTAATTTGCCGTCTACAGAACCGAGTGTCAGCCAACGCGGAGAGCAGCGTGGACCGCGCGGCGGAGTCTCTAGTCGTGGTCCGCGGGGCGGATGCGCAGGCGCTGTTCAACTTCCTGCTCAACTGCAAGTCCGTGGTGTCCCGCACGGGCCCGCTGGCCGGCATACCGCCGACCTTACTCGCTCCTACGGCCTTCCACGGCGCCTCTTTAGCTGCTTTGAAGGTACATAACCTATTATTTTTTCTGATGAAAGTGGAATCTGACCAAAGAGAATCCTACTTATTGTCTGACTGGACAGTTGACGTCAGTCGTGGGCGTGTTATGAACTTGTTCCGAGGTTATAAATTGTGTTCTATTCATTTGCCTAAACTTACATAGATCGTTGAAGTCGAGCCATACCTGGAAGTCTCAATTCGAGACGAATTGGGTATGGATCGAACAGAAGAATCTTATCTCTCTCTCTCTTTCTTGTATCTCCTTATTATTACACTTGTATTCGCATCTATTACATTTAACTTACGCCGTGTGGTGACTCTTCCCGTGGGTGTCATAAAAGGCGACTTAGGGACTACACATTGAACAGGGAACGGGCAGCAGCGCTCTCTGATACAGTAACCTTTTAATCTGCGATCTCCAACCCGCCTGCCAAGCGTGGAGATTATGGCAAAACCCTCCACTTGAGGCTCAGGCAGTGGACTGTAACGGGCCGTTGATGTTGACATTTAATTTGTTGATTAACATTCGAAAAGTATGTGTAACATGCAAACCTAGTGCGGAATGGTTTTATAACATCATACACAATCTTTTAATTACTTCGCCGACGTTCCCTCATGCTGTTTTCCTAAACTAATCTTACTAGCACTACTGACCAAATTAACCCCAAGATTACCAAAAGACAAAAGACGTTTCATCAATCTAATTTAATCCTCAATTATTTTCAACGCTGCTCATTTCCTTCTAGGTGCGCGAGAACGTCATACTTTCCGAGAACAAGAAGTTCTATTCTCTGGAGCTACGCGGGCCGGTGTTGCCAACTGCATTGCACGCGTTACTGGGCGTGGTGCGGGGCGGGGGGGGCGGCGGGGGGGCGGAGTTCAGCGCCACCTTCGCCCACTCGCAGCCCACGCTCGCCTTCTCCTGGGCCGCGGCTCACATCGCTGCAGGTAAATTCTTGCCGGTTGTGGCAAAAGCAAGTACCGCCTATGGTACAATGGTACTAATTCCCAGTCCCAGTTGCACCACAATCGAATTACTTCCGATCGACTTTTTTTTACTTTTTTATCTCGAACGTCACAGAGGAGAAAATCAACAGAAGTGGTTTTAACTATAGACATAGAATTATTTTTTTGCTGCATAATAAATCTATGGTTTTAACTATGTTTGAAAACTAACTTGGAATCTATACTGGTCTACCTGCAAAATGGCAGTTTATGACACAATCAGTCAATTGAAATACATCACTTATATTGGACCCACACCATGCTTACACGAAAATGCAAAAAGAAAACCTTTATGTCTAAGAAACATTTTGTTATATTTTCAGATGAATCTTCAAAGGAGAACGAACCGAACCATTTCGCGAAAGCCTTCAACCAGGAGAACTTATCTGACTGCGGCATCCACGAGGACTTGCTGCGACTGTTCTGCTCCCCGGACCACACCCTCATCACGGCTCTGGATAGCGTCAAATACAATCCTGATGATGACACGTATACTTGGTGAAAGGATGTATCAAGAGCTCATTCACGTCCCCACCGAGGGGCTCGAGCCTACCCTGAATTAGGGTGATTAGGCCTTAGTCGACCACGCTGGCCTAGTGCGGGTTGGTCGACTTCACACACCTATGAAATTCTTCGCAGGAGTGTGCAGGTTTCATCACGATAAACGAACCGAATAAACGTACATATGAAATCGAAATTCGAAAACACATTGGTACGTGGTGGGGATCGAACACGCGTCTCCCGGACGGGAGGCAGCGGCCCTAGCCACCAGACCACCGACGCTGTTCAGTTTATATTTAGTAAGAAAATCTTTGAGATTTTGAAAACGTTCTAGAACAAAAGTTGTTCAGTTTTACAGACGTTCAGTCTTTTTTAATTAAAATTAGTATAAGCCGAGCAGACAAAGAATAGATCTGAAAATGGCGGCGGGTACTTAAGGTACAGTTGGCAAAATAAGTTCTCAAAAATCGATTTTTGTTTTTCCTGACTTTTTGTTATTAATTATTCTTTTTTATTATTATGATTTAAAACGGGACGGGACGGGTTTATTATTATTATTAATTAATTAATTAATGATACTAATAATAATGACAAAAAATATTAATAAAATAAATAAAGAGCATGGGTAAGTATAACACTGGATTATTTAATTTGTCTTTATTATTTATTTGTGTTTAAATTGCATCAGGAGGCGAGAAATGGTTTTATAAACCGCTTGTGTGATAGGAATTGATATTTTCATTAATTTATTTTCGAAGTCTCCTGAAGGCTAAATCGATGTAGCGGGATTCAGTTAAGCCCTCTGAACCTCCCCACATGCTCAGTTTCCTCCGATCGATTCCAATTGTTTCTAAATCCAACCCAAATTATTATATTATTTTTTACAGTGCATACTTCACTGTGTGAGTATAGACAGCGATAGATTTTGAGCGAGTTAGCATGCGAGCGGACGCCATTTTCAGATCTATTCTTTATCTGCTTGGGTTATATTAAGAATATAATAAAATAGTAACAGGCGATTCGCAAATAAACAGAATCGTGGAAAAAGTTAACATAAGTACAAGTAGTTGTTAAAGTACTGACAAAACATTTATTAACCCATATGGGAAAGAAACAACTGTTCTTGTTAATATTGCAATCGACCAATTAAAAGTAAATTGGGATTTCAAAAATATGTGTATTATAATTTTTGATAAAAGTAATTTTATAAGAAGACAGAGCAAAGGCACTTTCACATAATGCGAGGTGTGTCATTGAGGATTCATGGACGTTCAACAGGCACTAGAATTATTTTTACAAAGTTCGCGCTTTGTAATCTAGGTACAAATTAAAATTTTCATTATGGATTTGCGTTTATTTTGTTAACATGCAGTATGACTGATGATTTGTGTTTGTTGATGAATTTGTTTTTAATATTAAGCATAATTTTTATGAGACTGTTATGTCATATTGTGAATTGGTGAATCAAATAATAAATAATTATATTTGATGAGATTCGATTTTCTTTGGGGAATGGAGAAGTGAATGATACAAAATATTCCACTTAATTGTACAGATTTATTCAGTTTCATTTTTGGTAAATTATAAGTAAAAGATTTCATAAGTCCACAATCACTTACAACAATACAGATTCGTACAGATTCAGGATCAAAAATAAATAATTGTTATTGAGAGAATTCAAATTTCTAAAATGACATTACACTTCACATAACCTAACACAACTGCTCTAATCTATAAATTATCACTTCAATTAATTAACCCGAGGGTGGAACAGGAATCTTGTAAAGCTTAATCTACAATAATTATTTATCTATGCGACCGTTCAGCGGATCTGGAACAAATATTTACACATCAAACTATTTATCTTCTTTTATAAAGATTAAGTTAATAGGAATAATATGGCAGTTATTATTACCTGCGCTGGAGTGTCAAGTTGAATACGGCATAATAAGTTAGATCCTTATGATTTCTGAAAAGAAACAAACAACATTAAATTAAAATATAGATTAAGTACAACAACGCTTTAAAACTTTGATACCAGCGGTAATCTTTTTCAGTTTGTTTTTTTTTATGGCGTATCTACACAAATTACGTAAAGCCGCGGCGCGCGCCGAGACAGATGGCACACTCGGAACTAAGCGCCATGTTCTTACGCACACATTGATCATTCGCGTTTACAGGCCGTGGTCGGACCATCTCGGACCACGTGCAGTCGGGTCATCGCTCGCGAGTATTAACTAGGTACGTGTTTGTAAACGAAACGAACGTTCAAAATTTTTCTTTTCCAATGCCGTGCACATGTTTCCCCATCGATTATGCGAATTTTTTACACATTAAAATACAATAATCGTGCTTTTAAGCAATGTAGAAAACGAAGAAAATCTTTTTCCGTCACTAATTTGTAAAAACTGGCATATTTTTTATTACGAATAATATAATTATTATCATCACATTATACTTGTTTTCGTTTTTTCTAACTACTTATCGACTCGACCGTCCTTGGCAGCTAAAGCAGCCAGACACAATAGTATACCTACAAAAAACGTGTTAAAAATAGGTTATTCTTTAGAATTATGTACCTCAAAAAGAAAAAAGGAACTCTTTTAGTATCACTTCATTTATTTAACGAACAGCTATGGATCAAGTTTCTCTTGTAGATCTCAACTCTTTTTAACCGAACTTGGCGCCTTTTTTTCATTTTTCATTTTGGCGAGATAACTAAATATAACACAATAGCACAATGCAGGTAAAATGGCGGCAAGCATAGTTGCCGTCGTCGTCGTGTGAGACGTCGAGATGTTTTGTATACCTACCTATGTACTCATGCTTTTAGATAAATGATGCTCTGTCTACCCATTTAGGAATGCACGTACGATAAGATGAATGTGTAAATGAATTGATGTATCGGTGTAAATGTAAAGCACCTAAACTGCTCTATTTCAGAATTAGTACAGTAGCAAGCAACCCTAGGGAGTCAACCAAGTTTAGGTAGTTATTTTCGAGAACGGCGAGAGTGGACTTTCTGGAAACGAAACTTATTTATTTTGTGGTGGCAACCAACCCTAGTGAGTCTGGCAAGATGACGTAATTATTTTTGAAGAAGGCGAGAGTGGTCCGTCTGTAACCTTTTTTATTTTGTGGTATCTACGAGGAGGAATCAAAAAGTAGTGAGAACGACATACTCCTTGGTAAGAAAAAAAAAATACTGGCAGGCATAGCTCAGGTACATATTTGTAATATGAATAAAGAAAAAAAATCTTCGATTCTCTTTTGTTTTATCTGAATGTAGTCATTTGTTTGCTTCGTGTCGGAACGTGTTCTCGAAAATGGAGAAAAACGAAGTGCGAGCCGTTATTAAATACCTCTGTTTAAAAAAGTTAACGACTCAAGAGATTCATTGCGATTTGGAGGCAACATTAGGAGAGTCTGCTCCGCCGTATTCTACTGTCGCAAGGTGGGCTTCTCAATTTCGAGTAGGGAGAACGAGCACGGAAGACGAACATCGTTGCGGCCGTCCATCGACGTCAGTCACCCAAGAAAATGTTGCGAAAGTCGAGAAAATTTAATACAGCGACCGAAGAGTTACCATCCGATACTTAATTCAAGAAACGGGCATTTCATATGGAAGTATTCAATCCATATTGAAACAATCTTTGAATATGAGAAAACTTTCCGCAAGATGGGTGCCGAGAATGTTAACCGACAGTCAGAAACAAAATCGACTTGACATTTCGAAGATATTGTTGGACAAATTTCAAGAAGATTCTGAGAACTTTTTGTCTCGTTTCGTAACAATGGACGAAACATGGGTCCATCATTTTGATCCTGAGACAAAACAGCAATCTTAGCAATGGAAACGGCCATCATCACCGACCCCGAAGAAGTTTCGTGCCGTGGCATCGGCTGGCAAGGTTATGGCCTCAATATTTTGGGACTCAGAAGGGATATTGTTGATTGATTACCTGGAGCGTGGAACCACTATTACAGGCCAATATGCAGCTTTAATTCCCAAGTTGAGGAATGCCATCAAAGAGAAAAGGAGAGGGAAACTTCGAAGGGGCATGCTGTTTCATCACGACAACGCACCTGCGCACAGGTCGGCAGTTGCGATGGCTGCCATTCAGCAAGCTGGCTTCGAATTGGTTGACCACCAGTGGCGAAGGGTCCATACAAGCCGATTCCCCTCGGCTTACCTTTCGAAAATCCGCTCCAACAGCCTCTAATGCTGCACGCTTTACGTACACGCGAGCGCAAGATACATTGCTTTTTTTAATACAAGTCGAGGCGGACGGCGCTCTACAAGTACGTCAATGTATATTCGATCACGCACGAGTCGCACGACCGACCGAGTTCGTGAATTGCCGTATACTCTGTCTCTGGCGCTCCAAGAGTTTACTTCCATATTTGCCTTCTCACGCGCATGTTGCCGGCGCTGTCAGTTTGATTTGAAACACACCCATTAAATGGCGCCATAGAAGCCGAGACGGGTCGGCTTCCCATAATTTATTTCTCTTTCTAACGCATAACGCATACGCGAGAGAGGAATTGATAAGATAGCAAAATTGAAAAAGAAGAGTTGCAGTAAGAAAATACATCGCGGGGTCGAAATTGTGTGATTGGTTAAATTAGGATTTATATGGGGAAGTAAAGTGATACAATACATTTAATTAGTAAGTACGTGTCCGCCAATTTAGTGTGTGCTTGTTTGTAAACAGTGAAATTGTTGTTTTTTTGTGTTTTTTCACGATCTGTTCAATACGGTAAGTTGTTGAGTGAGTGTTGTGAGTTTTTCAAAGTCAAAAAGTCAAAGTCAAAATTTTTTATTCGAATTAAGATTTTTACAAATCATTTTTCGACGTCAAAGCTATCATGGATGGCACGTTCACTACCAGTGTACGCCCTCTGTGGAGAAGAACGGCCAGAAGAAACTCCACAGGAATTGTATCTTTTGTACTTTTCTTTTAAATATATAAAGAATCATACATGAGTCATAATTACAATCTACTCCGTTGATTTGGAACAACAGTTGACCAGACGTTTTTATCATCTAAGTAATCATTTATCGTATAATAGGCCTTAGAACATAAAATAGTTTTAATTTTAGCTTTAAATTGGCTATCGGACAGATTTACAATATCATCTGGTATTTTATTATAGAAGCGAATACAGTTCCCCATGAATGAATTATTAACTGTGCACAGTCTAAACTTTGGGTGCGCTATTTTATTTTTATTTCTAGTATTTATATTATGTATATCAGAATTCTTAGGAAATAGCATTGTGTTCTTCCGGACATACAAGATGTTTTCAAATATGTACTGTGAGGATACTGTGAGGATATCAATTTCTTTAAACAATTCCCTTAGGGAATCGCGACCACGCAATTCATATATGGAACGTATCGCCCTCTTCTGTAACACAAACATGTTATTTATGTTAGCAGCTTGACCCCACAATAAAATTCCGTAGGACATAATGCTGTGAAAATAGCTGAAATATACAAGTCTGGCAGTAGCAACGTCAGTCAGTTGACGAATCTTTCTGACTGCGTATGCGTAGTTCTGTATGCTATTATGGCATTAATTCATATGGATTGCTGATCAACTGACTATTTGACTACTTGTGTAGCGATGAATTCCATTTTCCGAACTCAGTTTTGAAAACAAAATGCATGTCATTTAGTTAGGTAGGCCGCGCTCTTCCGGCTTACCTTTGTCAAAATTTCACCCTTCGCCACTGTTGACCACCGTTATTCACCAGATCTGCCGCCTAGCGATTTTTATCTGTTCCCCAAATTGAAAGAATACTTAAGGGGAAACAGGTACGAAGACGATAACGAGATGATGGATGCCGTGGAGAGCTTTTTGCAGGACCAAGACAAAACTTTTTTTTTAAAGGGATTGAAAAAGCCTTGGAAAAGCGCTGGACTCGGTGTGTAGAGAGACTCGGAGACTATGTAGAAAAATAAATTATTAAGTTATCAATAGTCATTATATTCTATTTCATTCTCACTGCTTTTTGATCCCTCCTCGTACTGTTTAGCATTTGAAAGAATAGAATGCAGATAATCTCTGTTTTTATTGATTAGATTTCTACGACAATAGTGAGGGACGATGACGGCCAAATAGGACCGGACGTCGCGGAGATTCTCGATGAATCCAGAAGTGGGAGTTTCGGAGATGAAGCATCGATTTCGGAGAAGATGATGACTATGATGAATTAATTACAAGGTCTAACGTAACCAAGACTGGGAAACATTCTGGAAGAACTGAATATCAGACAAACGGCTGACAAATCGTCAACAGTAACTACATTATTATCTTTTCCTCCCAAAACTGGTCAATACTGATAGCGTTTATAGAAGTCTCGTATAGTTCCACCACGATGGTTGGTAGGGTTAAGGGTTATAGGGTTAAGATAGATAGATAAAAAGTTTTACAAGGTTAAGGGCGTGCTTACATTGGCGTTGGGCGCGGGTTGTCCGGGCACGGAGTACTGCGGGCGGAAGTTGGAGAAGGTGGCGGCGGCGGCGGCGGCCGGCGAGAAGCCCGGCAGCGCGCCACTGCCGCCGAACCCGGCCGGGAACTGCGCCATTTGAGCTGAGGGGGAATGACACGTTAGCTGGGTTTTCAAATAGCCACAGAACTTTAGCATAGAATTTTTTTATCAAAGGCGTGACGCATGCTGAATTTTACAAACTTACGTTGGTGATCACGCTAAAACTATAATTTCAAGTTTTTGGTTCGAACCATTTAGAATTCATAAAGTTAATCTATCGTCATCGCGGTTACAGCCTGTGGTCTGATTGCATCTGAAGTAATCAATCAAAAAATCAGTGCTGAGGCGTAATATTATGTAGTGTTTCTGTTCGAATTTTTCGAAAAATTTATACAATTTTAAGGTCAACTATCGATATTTCGGCATCACAGACGACCTTGTGGTAATACCAGTCTTTTCGCGTGTTACATACCGGCGGGCGGCGGGTTGCCGGCGGTGGCGGCCAGGCGGCTGAGGATGGACCGCTCGGACATCTGCAGGCGCTGCGCTACGGGCGGGATGCGCGCCAGTGTGGCCGGAAGCCGGGACACGTCCGACTTCATGTCCGACAGTAACTCCTCCAGCTGGTTCAACACCTGGGAAACGAACAGTCATTTAGGCTCCAAATATATGCTAATGATCTATGTAAGCTGCGGCGCGACCGCTTATAATTTTGCATAAGTATTTTAACACTTATACATCGATTTCTTAACGGGTGGGCTAAATCGATAACCGTATAAACCTTTGAGCCTCCTAAGGTTTATACCATGGCTAATGTGATGACTATTTCACTGACACTGGTTCATGTTTATATATTAATTTATTTGAAGAGCCGACTTGTTAATGCTCGTTTGTTTAAGCAGCAACCAACAGTTTATTCGTAAATTTAAATAGCAGCCCATGTCAATATTATTCATTGGACGCTTTTATAATTTCCCTTCGCACAGTACGGAACGATTTCACCGTTCCCATTTTACCACTTGCTGTTACCGTTGTCGTGGATGGTAAACTACTCGTAAAAGTATACAATTCCATACATTTAACTCCTCTGCTCTTCTGCGACGGCAAAAAAGTGACGTGTGTGCCGTCCAACAGCGAATTATAAAAGCAACCATTCTCTTACTATAATAAAATATCAATATTGCCTCTAAGACTATTACTTTATTCAAATAAAGAAACTAACCTTATGCAGGACAGCGTTGGCGGGCTTATTGCCGGCGAGCGATTCCTTGCTGAGGTGTTGGTGGCTCTCGGCCAAACACTCGACCTCGGCGAAGCGCGCGTTCAGAGACATTGCGGGGTGGTTAGGGTCCTGGGTCAGGTTCAGGTACGCCGCCCGCCTCAACTGCTCCTCGATCACCAGCGCTTGCTCCAACAGCTGGAAGAAACATTACGTTGCTTGTAGACATTGACAGAAAATCTATTTAATAAATTAATGTACTACAACAAACAAGGAGCGTAGTATAGTGATGAAGTTAGAAAAACTAATATTCAGCGCAACTATGATCGCTGACCTTCAAGTTGGCAGTATCTTTTTCTTTCGTAGCTTTTTATCTCTTATGCTGTAAACAGGCATAAATAATAACAAGGAGATACTAATATCAAGTAGATAAAAAAATTACAGACAGACACAGCCAATAGGGTCTCTTTTCTTTCCAAATCCAAATCTATCTTGGCTATTATAAGAGTTACTAAGAATTTGTACAGCAGATTCCTAACAAAACTTGAATAAATATGATATAACCCCCGAAAACTAAAAAGTTATTGGTATAAGTAATTCTGTCCAGTATAAACATAAATTGAAATGATTAAAAATCCTACCTTGAATCGCCTCGCCAGAAACTTGTTCTTGATCTCAAGGAAGTTTCCTTTCCCGACGTCCATCTTGAAGGGCTCGTTGATGATAGCGAAGCGCAAGTCGTTCTGTATGTCCTGCCAGCGCCCGTAGCCGTGCGTCACTATACCAGCTAATAACCAGTAATCGTGACGCCTGTGCCAGATCTCATACTCGCGACCAGGTGCCGCCGCGCGCTCTTCATTCAACCAAAGAGTATGCAACTCTGTGAAACCTCCATCTGCGATGTTAAACATAAACTTGCGTCGTTCCACCTTCAATTCTTCCTCCTCTTTAACCAAGACGACGTCGTCATCGTCTTCGTCTTTCTTCTCCTCTTTGGGCTTATCGCCGCCTTCCGATTCACCCTTTTCGCTTTTAACCTCGTCTTTCTTTTCAGATTCTTCTTTAGGCTCCTCTTTGGGTGTCTCGACTTCCTTCTCTTCTGGTATCTTCTCTTCTGGTTTCTTTTCTTCAGGCTTCTCAGCCTCTTTAGGTGATTCTTCGTCAACAGACATGCGGCGTTCAGGCTCCTTAGGTTCCTCCTTGTCTTCTTTAGGCGGTTCTTTCTCTTCCTTTTCCTCTTTAACGTCACTGGTGTCCATCAGTTCCTCTTTGATGGCCTCCTCCTTCTTTATTTCTGGTTTCTCGTCTTTAGTTTCTTCCTTTTCGTCCTTATCCGATCCGCCGGGAGTGGGTGCAGCCTGAGTGACCTGTGTAGGGGCAGGCGAAGGCGCTGCGGAGGTGATCGGAGTAGCACTGGAAGGTGCCGGGCTCGGCGCGCCGCTCTCCGTAGCCCCGGCTAACTTAACCGGCTCCACCGGTTTCCTTATCAGCTCCGGCATGCTGTAATACCCGTTGATGTGTTCGAACTCCTGCACCTTCTTCCTGATGAGGCTCATGACGCCGATCCTCGTGAGCACGTGCTGGCGCGACAGGCCCTCGCGCGGCACTCCGTCGGCGAAGGTCTCCGCGTTATCAGCCCCAGGCTCGCACAGATGTCGCATGAATAGAGACACGTAGGCTTTGAAATTGCGCTCGGATTTGCCGCGGAGGTCTCGGACTAGCCATTGCGAGTTGAAAGCGTCTTGCGGCGGCATGCCGTAGCGCATGATGGCGTTGAGGAAGGACTTCCTCTGGCGCGCGTTGAAGCCGAGGACTTCCATGTTTCCACCGACGCGCGCGAGTAGAGGAGGCAAAGGCCGGTCGCGCTCTTCACGCCGTTCCAGACGCCTCTTGCTCCGGCGACTGAGCAAGTCCCCGTTATCATTCTTCTCGTCGAAGTCGTCATCTTCTTTATCGTCCTCGCTGCCCTGAGAGAAGTCAGAGTTGAAGTCGGATCCGTTGTCCTGCCACGTGCTGTCTTCTCTGTTCTCCGTTTGAGCAACGCTACCATCATTGTAGTTAACCTGTTTGCGAACACGCTTTCCTTTGCCGAGGGTCCTAGCCTGGTCTTCTTGGTGCTGTTCGTAGTGATGCCTGAGCAGTTTGATCCAGTAGGCCGGGTCAGTATTTTCAGCTTCTTGTTTGATGATTTCCGTATCGACCTCTTCTTCGCCATCTCCTTCCTTAGTCGAGTAGTTAGCCACCTTGAAAGAACTGAGATACTCGTTGGCCCAAGATTCCTTAGACTCGATACCTTCCTTCGAGCGATCGAGCAGGTCTGAGACGGCTTTATCGTCATAGTGGATAGCTTCTTCCTTACCCTCGTCTTCTTTGAACAGTTCCTCGGTACCGAATCGCAGGATGTCATCGAGCTCCTGTTTGGTAAAGTTGGCGCCTTTGCCACCAATGCCGGGGCGCACCACCAGATGCGTCAACATCATCTTCCTTTTGGCGACCTGCGTGACTCTTTCCTCAACGCTGTTGCGCGTCACGAATCGGTAGATCATGACCTTATTGGCCTGGCCGATACGATGCGCGCGCGAAAACGCCTGGATGTCGTTGTGGGGATTCCAGTCGGAGTCGTAAATGATGACGGTGTCTGCTGTCGCCAAGTTAATGCCGAGCCCTCCCGCCCTAGTAGACAGGAGGAACACGAACTGTGGCGCGCCCGGCGCGTTGAATCTGTCGATGGCTTCCTGGCGAATGGTGCCGGTGATACCGCCGTCAATTCTCTCGTACTTGTAACCTTCGCCTTCCAAGAAATCCTCGAGAATGTCCAACATCTTTGTCATCTGCGAGAAGATCAGTACTCTGTGGCCTTGTTCTTTGAGCTGTCTAAGCATCTTAGCCATCAGCACGAGCTTGCCTGCTGCTTTAATCAGCGCCTGCGTCTCGTAGCTTCCGTGAGGACCTAAAGGAGCTTCCTCGGCAGCTACGGGGAACAAGTATGGATGGTTGCAACACTTCTTCAGATCCATCATCACGTTGAGCAGAGACACAGTTTGACCTCCACTCTTCGGATTCAAAGCTTCATAGTTCCTCGTCAGAATGTGTTTGTAGATCTTCTTCTGCATTGGGGATAATTCCACTCGCACGATAAACTCTGATTTGGTGGGCATGTTTTTGAGCACGTCGGCTTTGAGACGCCGCAACATGTGAGGTCCTAACATCTCGTGTAATCTCTTCACTTGTTCTTCCTTCGACACGTCCGCGAACTCGTTTTGGAACGCAGCCAATTCATTGAACTTATCCTTGTTCAAGAAGTTCAGCAGATGGAACAACTCTTCGAGATTGTTCTGGAGGGGAGTACCGGTTAGAAGCAGTTTATAGTTGATCTGATATCCGGCGAGGAGTCGGAAGAACTTAGATTGGTTACTCTTCAGCCTGTGAGCTTCGTCGACTACCAGCACGGCCCATTCGATTGAACCGAGGCAGGTGGCATCTATGGAGATCAGCTCGTAGGAAGTGAGGAGCACATTGAACTTCACTTGGGATTTGATTTTGGAAGGTCTTCCGCCGCGATTCGCGTTATCGTCGAAGGTGAGTTCGTTCTCTCTGATGACAGCTCGGGAGTCCTTATCGCCGACGTAAGTGATGCAGTATAGGTCTGGCGCCCACAGCTCGAACTCTCGCTCCCAGTTGATGATCGTAGACAACGGCACAGACACTAAGAACGGGCCTTTGCAGTGTCCTTCCTTAAACAAGGAATATAGGAACGTCACCGTCTGGATAGTCTTTCCGAGACCCATCTCATCGGCCAGGATGGTATCGATTCCGTTGCCCCACGAGTAGCGAAGCCAGTTCAATCCCTCGAGCTGGTAAGGATGAAGCTGCATGCCAGTTTCATAGACGAACGCCGGCTGATCTTCATACTTCTTATTAAGGTTGGTGGTAGGGCGATCTGGAGGCGGATTGTACCGACGCGGCTTGCTCTGCTGACCACTGCTGTCATCATCATCAAGATTATCCCGCTTACTCTTCCGTCCAGGCTTCTTGCCCTTACTGCCTTTAGTCTTGCCTTCAGAGGTGATGTAGGCGCGCATGTCTTGGTAGTACTCGACGGCGCCCTTAAGCCCGGCGATATCCTCGTGTTCTGACTCCCACGTGGCCTGATCGTAGGAAAGGTCGCGCCATTTAACTAGGTAGTAGGTGGTGCCATCGCGAGACGTGCGGTGGTTGATCACGCGGTGCACGATCAGCCATTCAGGCTTTACTCCGTATCTGGGGATGAAAGATACAATTTCAAAACTGAATTTTGTTTGTCGAAAAGTTTACCATCACTCTAAGTTATTGTATGAGAAGTTTCTGATAGACATTAACTATGAATATATTAATACGTGGGGACATCTCACACACGGCCGGTCATTTGACCCTAAACTAAGCAGTGCTTGTACTAATGGGTATCAGACAACTGATATATTGTTACTTAAATTGATAAATACATACTCAAATAAATGAACAAATAACATCCGGACACAAAGCAAACACAAGTGCTCATCACACGAATGTTTGCCCTGGGACGGATTCAAACCCGTAACCCTGTGCTTCGTAGGCAGACGTACTACTGATTAAACTACGGGAAATTAAAATCAGTCCTGTATTTTTTATCCGGAAGAATAAGACGAGAATTAATGTTTTGTCCTTCTTAAATTTTGAATGATCTCCAATGCAACAGTTTTGAAGACATGGGGCTCAAGTTTGGACTGGACTTCCTAGATGTTAAGTTTAAATCCTTCCCATTGGAATCCAAACAGGCACTCCTGACTTCAACATAAGGAACTGCTGACAACCTTGGAGCGTTTAATGTGCTATACTGACCGGTAGAACTTCTCCTCCAGCATCTTCTCCTCGGACTGCTGTCCTCGCTTGTCCTTCTGTATCCGCTTGTACCGGCTGTCGCGCTCATCCAGCGGTTCCTCCAGCTTGGGCGGCTCTTCCGGATCCGACTTGCGCATGTAGTAGCGGTACATCAGAGGGTGGAATACGTCCAGCTGGGGAGTGGAATGTGACGTTTTAGCAATACGATGTGGTATAGTATATGTATTCAAAAGTTAAGGTTTTGGTGAATCTAAGAAATAGATGGCCCATAAAATCAGAGATTTTCTTAGTTTAAGGATTCATAAATAATCAATTATTCAATGCAAACATGTAAAGCAAGGTAAGCCCCTTTAACTAATACATAAAGTCATCCACTGCTGGACAAAGGCCTCCGTAAGGATCTCTGGTATCTACAAATATTACAAAAAAATATATACGTTACGAGATACACTATCGCAGCGAAGTCTCCAAAGTACTATTTTGACAAAATACCCTGTCACGCTTTTCCCAGATTTTGGTCCAACAGACCACATATGTAACTCGATGGAGGTTTTATTGAGGTGAGATTTAGATTGTATAGAAGGTTTTCACCTGTAGTTCTGAGATCCAGCTGCAGTGCCAGTAGGACTGCTCGTGCCACTTGACGAAGAACTCCCTGGTGCGCGGCGCCTTGGACTTGGCGGGCTGCTCGATCCACCGCCACGTCAGGATCTTGTGCACTTTGCCGTCCAGAGGCGGACACTACGAACATAAGAGTAAATAATTAAATACACTGTAAAAGAATAAGACACATATTTCAAATTTTTATTACTTGTGTATGAGCAATGAAATACAAATTCGAATTTGATCGCAAGCGCCATAGCAGTGACACTATTTCTTTGAATAAAGAAAATTATTTACAGCTACAATCTATTGAATATTATAAGAATTTTAATTAATAAAACTAGTCTACACTAAAGCGCTCTCTTTCTCTCGTGAAGAACTTATATGTAACTACTAGGACGTTCATGTTAGCAAATATTGCAAATAGGATAATTTTTTAACGAAAATATTGGACTTGAGCGTCTGGCCTGCACATCAACCCACTGCGATTCCGCCCATTGCGGAAATTACGGCAATCCTTGCTATCTTGCATTGGATTACATTATTTAAGGAAGTAAGCGGCTTGACAATGACTTTGGACCACCTGGTTCATCTAAGTTTTGTCGCCGGCGTATAAACTCAGACAGAAATTCGATGAGATTAGTGTAGTTTTCTTAGAAACATATGTTTAGTACTCACGCTACATCGAGGGCATCGCCACTCTCCGTCAGGCACTTCCTCAAGCGGCGGGTTGAGGCAGAAGCGATGGTAGGCCGACGGACACGAGTCACAACACAGTAGCTCGCCTCCGTCCTTGCAGATCCTTCAAAGCAACAGAGATAATGGTTAAGACGAGTCAGGAGATTTTCTTTCTATCCAATTAAACTTATGAGCCGGAATCATTATGCTGAGCTGTGGGCTTTTTAGCATTGTGGCAATACTTTGAATACTGCACTTTATTTTCTTTTTGTTGTGTTTTGTGTTGTCGTTAGTTATTTTATTAAATATTTTGAATTGTACTATTATAATGTGTCTTTGTACTAAATAAATGCTTGTCTATGTCTGTCGGTGGAATCTCCTCTGTTCTCTTTTGCTTTCCGCTTTCTTCTTCTACACAACATTACATATACACCTTCCTCATTAAGCCTTACACTCTTCCTTTAACACCCTTTAAATCGCGCTCTGAGCAACTTTCTTTGTAGTTCGAAAGGCGCGTTGTTTCAACTTAAAAAAGAAACTCACGTAAGCAGACGAATGGCTAACTCGATTATTTGTTTTATCAGTTTTAAATCGGCCAAATAGCCTTCGACTATGTGGCTCCTTACCTGCAGAACTCCTGATGCTCATCATCATCTTCCTGGTCATTGTTTCCTTCAGCCTCGCAGTGAGGACAGGACCAGCGCCCCTCTGGCGTTTCTTCCAGCTCTGGTTCCAGGCACACCAAGTGATACGCGCGCGGGCACGTGTCGCACAGGATGATCTCGCCGCCTTGTTGGCAGACCTGTAGAAAAAGGAGTAGCATTTACATCATATTTTTACTTTGACATTCTTTTTAGTCACGCACTATTGACAGAGTGGTCGTGATTATGGATCACTCAGTTTTCACCGCTGTTCTCGCCATCTGTCCCTGTGTGCGGCGTTGTGAGTATAATCTGCTACGGAACACTTTGTGATAGATTTACACAAATTTGTAGCACATAAAAAGGCAGAAACAGTCATTTGTACGTAACTTATATGTCACGTGGCTCGTCACCTGGAGAAGCTGCAGAACCTACCTAAGGGACCTAAGAATTTAACACTATCATGCCATCCCGTTTTCATTATCATGACTGTGAAGATGGGACGACACGTTAATAGCGTTAACCTTGGAAGTCACGCGCCACGTCATCACGACCCTTTAGTACAAATAGTTGCGGAGGCACAGGTTTGATACACTGGTATCAAACCTGTGCCTCCGCAACAAAATACTACTAACTACTGAGTTAGTAGTATTTTGTGCGCAAATTGCGGTCAAGAAAAATGGCCACCGGCCATTCTACGTAGCCCCCTATCTGCATACAAATAGCAGGCACAGAGAGGTCTGGTTGTTTCTTACTATGAGGTTGTAGTTACCTCGCAGTAATCCTGGTGCTCCTGCTCGCCCTCCGCGCCGTCGGGGAACTTGCTGGTGGTCTTCAGCTTCTTCTTCTTCCTCGTCTTGTTGCCGATCTTGGTCTTCGCCTTCTTCTTCGGCTGTGGCTGTATTAATCATTAATCATATATAAAACGTGAAGAACTTTAAACAGTCAATTCCAATTGCTGTCTTTACACATTTTTATTAGGCCTTGTAAAACTTGTAGTCAGCCTTACTAGTTTAAGATCAAATTGAACAATTTATGAATATTGTGTAGGTCAAAGTCAAAGTCAAAGTCAAAATAATTTATTTCCATAGGATGTTATTACATCACTTAGATCCGTCATTACATTTTTTTTGGGTGAGTTCACTAACACAATGGCGGAATCTGTGGAGAAGAGCTCACCGAAGAAACTCCACAGTCGTCGCATCTTTTGCGTTTCCTTTTTTAAATAAAATATTGTCAATTACAAAATTAATGCTTATTACATATCGAAAAAGCCTGCTACTCAAACAATCTATTCCCATGGACACCTATCTTCTAAGTAATCAGATATCCTATAGTAACCTTTTTTATACAATTTCTGTTTTATAATTATTTTAAACTTGTCTAAAGGCAAGTTTTTAATATCAGTAGGGACCTTATTGTAATAGCGTATACAATTGCCTTTAAAAGAATTACTAATTTTATGTAGTCGGCTGACATAAGCAACCAACTTGTCTTTATTTCTAGTATTAAAATTGTGTATATCACTGTGCTTCTGAAAATTACTTATATTTCGTTTTATATACACAAGATTGTCATAGATATATTGAGACACAAATGTCAGAATATTGATTTCTTTAAATTTTTCCCTCAGTGACACTCTAGGCCCTAATCTATAAATTGCACGAACAGCCCGTTTCTGCAAAATAAATATACTATTAGCATTCGCAGCGTGACCCCACAATAAAGGTCATTTTTAACCCTCTAATAGACATCTAATTTAATACATTTAATTAATGTGATTGACATGAATATACAAGTTTATTTGCGTTATGAAAATTGTTATCGGCTGCGGGCATATGGTCTTCGAATCCAGTTAGCATCTGCTCAGATATTGGTCAGCCAATTCACTGAGAGCCCTTTGATAGAGCTACTACACGCTGGGAGCCTAAAACTCTATTGCAATTTGTATCTTATCAGTATAATTGAAAGGGAGTATCTAAACGGATAGGGCTATTACTTGACAACAGTCTGTTCCACTAGCACTCATAGGATTTGACGGATGAACAAGTCAGTAAAAATAAAGTATCAATTTCATTCATTCATTCAACCAAAAATCAGAACTGCCGGATTGGATGCACGATCCGAAGAACAAGGTTCCTGGATCACAAGTAACGCACATTTCTAGGTAAACTTTGACTGGTCGCTGCACGTATTGTACGCGGTGTCGCGTTTCGTTTTACAGCTTCAAATTAGTTTTGTCACTAGAAGATAAGGGACAAGACTTACCGGCGCGTTGGGATCGTCTTCTTTGGGCGCGACTTCGTCGGCAGGCGCGGCGGGCTTTGGCTCCTCGGCCTCCGCCAGCATCTGCTCGAACTCCGCGTCCGAGTCCGAGTTGGCGCCCGCGCTGCCTTCCTGCTCCTCTTCCTGTACGAACAAAACATGCCCACATTTAATCTGTAGCTGTGTTTGCATCGACGCGTATCGTGACTGTTAGTTTGGTCGTCTTCAGAGTGACGGCGACGAAGGTCTTCAAGATTATCAGGCAACATCAGATGAGATGGTATCTACCAGCATTTTTATATGCACGAAATTTCAAAATAGTGAAGTATTTTTTGAAACTAACTAAAATTCCATTACAAAATTTTTATTCTTAAAAACTGTAAAGTTTCGTTTTCTCTTAATACTCGCCGTGTCGTCCCGCCATCGTACGAGGATTTACTTCATAAACGAAATATTATACAACAAAAGCTTTCATGCAAGTGGACTATTTTGTTAATTTAGTACCACCCCCACCCGTCATTATTGCTTCTAGCTCATAAATCTTAATCCAACTTTGTATTTATTAGCAAATACCTGTTGACGTTTCTCAGTATCAATCAATTTTAATTCAGCTGTTGGCATAACAATTAAGTTTTGTACGACGAAAAAAGGATTAAAAAAAGGTATTTTGAAAAGAATAAAATAAAATACATCAATAACAATCCAAAAATAAAAGAACAGAAGCTGCTCAACTACTGACACTCACGGAGCTGGTCCGCTTCCTCTTGCTGAACTTGATCTTGAGCGTGGGCACCTTGGGCTTCCGGCCGGGCTTGCCGCGCGCCGCGCCGTGCTTCGCCTTGCGCCCGCGCTTGCGGGGCGCCGGAGTGCCTTCATCGCTCACTTCTTCCTCTTCTTCTTCTTCGGGCTCTTCTATTGTGTCGTCGTTCTGAATATTTAAATAACACAATTAGCTTCATGGATTTTAATCAAACATAGAAGATAAATCTAAAATTGTGTTAAGTTCGTCGATTCAGTTGTCATCTTTCAGGATAAAGTAATTTATTAAAAAAAAACAACTCAATGTATAAGTTCAACAACTGACTTTTGCGGCAGCCGTACATATTGCACATCGCACACATAGCCACCTAAAAAATGCCCTCAACACGCAAAGATGTACCTGTGTAATTTTACTGTGTGTTTGTTTGTTTTCTTCATAATTTCTAGGATAAAGCCAGCAAAGAAGATAGCGATGAAGTTTCTGAGGTGCTTATTTATATTTTTACACTACCTGTCCGCCCGCGGCTACGCTCGCTGGATTTTAAAATAAGAATCAGAGGATGACTTCCCGAATCGGGGCCTCATTACTCAATTTACCTTAAGCTCCCTGGTGGGGCGGGCGGGCCTTGCTTTGGGCGTGTAGTCGGACGTGGTGGAGGTGTTGGTGTTCTCCTCGGATCCTGGCTGCGGGTTCTGCGAGCCGCCGCTGCTCAGGTGCGGGTTGGTCTCGCAGAACAGCCGCCACTTCGCCGCCACCAGCATCATCAACTTCGATACTGGAACCTGTACAAACGAGTTTAAGGCTTAGGCCACACATAGACTAAGCAGTGCCTGTTGTGTCGTCTTTCTATGATTGTTATTTTTTAACTCTCTTGTGTGCAAAAATGGTACATAAATAAATACACGAATGTGAACAAAATTATGGTAAAGCCATATTATAAAGGGAGGCTATCAGGCTGATCCGACCATCCAATCACTGAGCCCGGCGGCCGACTCGCTGTACCGCATCTGCCCCAAACGACAAGACAACTATGGAAGCGACAATCTTTCGCTCTTATCGTAGCATGATTGTATCAAAAAGATGTGATTCTTCAAAAGATTGAAAACGATCTTCAAAAACATTCCGAGAGCTTTACATATTCGAATACCTCATTAAATAACAGCACAACAGCCTCCTTAACAGCTTCACTTTTTCTAGAAGTGCATCTTATCCTACCATAACGTGTATGACCATACAACAATATAGTTACACAATTCCCAGTGAAATTAGTTATTTATACAGCATATTTCCTTAACACAAACCTTAGGGTTCTCCTTGACGAGTAATGGTCGCACATGCTGCTGGAACAGCTTGTAGCTTGTGAGATTCTCCAGGTCCGCGTCACTGTATTGGATGTCCACGTCTGTCAGCCCGAACGACGCGCAGACCTCCTCCACTGTCGGCATTCCTGGTACAGAACGAACCATTTTTAAGGATTCTTTAAATTATTTAGTTAAGATGGAAGAACATCCTACGACTCGTTTTTGAATCATAGGCCGTAATTTAAAAAAAAATACAAAATTCTCGGAAACGATTCTCATACCGCGGTCTATCTAAAATAGGGGATCGGACTGTTTCTAAATTTACCATATTCTATTATTTATTTTTAAAATATAGATTAGTAGCAGACGATTCGCGAAGAAAAAAACAGAATCGGTTGAGAAACGAATTTACAGTGATTTTTAAAGTTTCAATATGTCTGTCTCTTTCAAAAACGATTTTTTGTATGGCGTTACTAACAAATGACGTCACAAGTGGGTATGTGCCTCTCTGTCTAATCTTGAATTTCAAACCTTTATAACTCGGTCAATTTTAAAGATAGAGCAAAAATTTAGTGTTTGATAGCAGAAACTAAGAAGTTTGGATTTATAAAATAAAAAAAAAGTAGTCCGATCCCCTATTTAGATAATGAGACTAAATGGACACGAGCCAATTTCGTGCTTGCCCTATATTGTGGAGATGAACCATAATTTTTGCTCGACACTTCGAAGTTCGAAATCATCTGGCAATGTATCAAAGCAGAGACATTTTGTCTACCTTTAACTGGGGAGAAAAGAGGCCTTTGCCCTGCAATAGGACGCTGAGTAGGGTCATAACAGTTCAAAACACATTTCTCCCAAATAGTTAAAAGCCTTAGTTGATCCATAGCCATCCTATAGATTTCAGGTTACCTTTCCTCGAATAATTATCCGCAATACTGTGAATTTACTCCATAAGACGCACATAGTGTACAAAATGACATCAATTTGGAGAAAACGCTGCGTCGCACTGCTTTCGCTCTAAGTACTGTGATACGAACAATAATGTGCTAGCCTCCACGTGAACGCACCGCAAAAGGTCATTGACCTAGTAACCTTGAAGACTATTATAGATCTAAAGTTGCAGTTATTGTGCAAAAACAAAAATCAATCTAGCTATTTAGTATTCTTTTTATTTAGACATTTATGACTATAAAATACATTGATCATTTTTGTTTACGATTGTTGCGAAGCTTAAGGATAAAATTTGATTCGCAAAGGTCTCATGAATCACATTGTTAGCCAAGTGAATTCGGCGGATTGGAAACTCAACAGGGTTCGTCAGGCTAGTTAGCCATTTAACTTGACAATACCTACAAAACAGATTAAGTCAGTTCAAAGAGTATCTCGCTCCGTATAGAGAATTTTATAAGGTAGAGGCATTTCTAGCGTGCTTTTTTTGACACGCCGCCGTTTCAGCCACGACTATTGTAAGGTTGAAATTTCACGCTTATTTTATGCTTGCATTTGCATGTCACTCATTTTTAGGCGCGAGCATGCCGTTGTCGATAAATCCAAATGCGGAAATCGTCAAACTCATTTCGTTTAAAATTACGTTCAAAAATGCTCATGATCACGTCTGATCCTAACCGTCCTAAAGACACCGATTTATCACGTTTCAAATCCGAATTGAATAGATATTTAATGACCACGATCATCCATCTTGATTAATTCTGTTTTCAATCAGCCCAAATGATCTCAAGAGACAGTGGACAAAATACCAACGGTTTAACAGGCCCTTCTTTTCAAGTTTATTCGACGACTAATGGCAGAAGATCAGTCTGCCACGAATACGGCAATGTCCCTAGCATATCGCAGATCTTCGCGTGTTCAGATGTCTGGACTAGACACGCAGGGCAGTACAATAAATGAGCTATAGTTGAAGTAGAAACGGAATTACAATATCTTTAAACAATTAACATGCTTACCAGATCCAGAGTCTGAAGCAGCGGGCGTGGAAGGAGTGGCGTGCTTGCTACCGCGCCCTTTGCGTGACTTCTTGGAAGACGACATTGCGCTGAGCGCGTAGTCACTGTCACCTTCGGCTTCCACTTCCATGCCGAATTCGTCATCCTGTATGTTATAAACACTTGCTAACAAACTAGGAAATCCTGAACTCTGTGAACCCTGATTTATGTGTCTATCTTGTGTTTTTTTTGTGATGTAAAGCATAATAATTATGCTAATGTAGATGTAGTCTAATCTAGGGTGTTCGAATTGTTTTATTTTATTTAGTTTTCTTTATTTTTTAAGTTTATTATAAATATAATAGTTTACCAAATTATGTAAATATGTATTAGTTAGTATATCCATAAATATCTTCTAAATAGCTGTTTTTGATATTTTTTTAATAATAATAACAATAATATTAGCTTTTTTTTTTCAATACTATATTGAAAACAGGTGCACATGCACATTTGATTTTTTACCATTCCTAATACAAAGATTATTTCACTTTAATGTTCATATGAAACTATAGGTTCTATTAAAATTGCAAATGCAATCAGTATTCACTGTATTCAATAACATTATCAGTTGTGAGATTTTTATCTGATAATTTAAAAGATAAGAAAACCACAATCTATATTAAGAAACCAACATCAAATAAAAAAGTTAAATATCATTGTTAGACAGATTTAAATCATGCTTTTTTATTCAAATTTTATTAATTATGCCAATAATTGAATTTTGAACCTACTATAACTAGGTCGGTTGTTTAGGAGATTACATTGTAACTTATTTACATAATAATGCTACCAAGATCTTAACATTTGTAACAAGCACTTATTGTATTTTTATTATCTAGCATTGACTTAAATCTTTCAACTTTATTGTATTTAGCAGCAGTGAAACATACACAAAAATAAATAAATTGCTACTCACTTCTTCACTTTCATTTCTTCGCTTCTTCTTTTTCTTTCTGCCTTTTTTGTCTTCTCCACGGGCCTTTCTCTTCTTACCCTTTTTCTTTTTTCTTCCATCCTCAGGGGAGTAGTCTTCATCCTCCTGAACATACAAACCTCGATGATATGGAAAGCATATACTGCCTCACTACCATTTCTAGTATAGTAGAAGGCAAGTGAGTCAAGTTGTTTAACCATTAGCCACCAGAATGGAAAGTTAACTGCTTATTTGTTGTCTTTGCTTGAATACACACATAGTATAACATTTAAAAAAAGGTTTTTTTTATTGCAACAACATAGTGAATACCAGACAAAATTATTATTGTTGGAAATATTGGACAATTGCATTATAAAACAAAGTAACTAATTTGCTTATGTTGGTATTTCTAGAGCAGGTTCGCAAATTAAATAACATATTAGACTGTAAATGATATTACCATTAGCATGAAACTGAAAACACCCACAGAGGCAACAGATTTGAATGAATGTTTTGACAGAGATGAACAATTCTTTACAGGTCTATGTTTACAAAATTAAAAATTGAGTTTCAATGGGTGACCTAATGGAAGTAAACAATTAAGAAATGAACTATAAACATTTCAATAATTTTATTAAAAAGTGATTGTTCACCTTTACCTTCGGTGGTGCTTCATCACTTTCTCCGGAGTTCTCATTCTGACCTTCACCTTCCTCCACATCCTCGTCCCCTGAAACCACAAACTAATGAGAGCACCGCGTGACACCCGCCGCCGGCTCCAAGCACCTGCCACCAGCCCTAACCTGTCTAACCCCACTAACCATCACCCCCTAACCCCACTAATCCCTTTGTTTGGCGGCGTCCATTTTGTTAAGTAGTAATGAGGGAAGATTGCATGTTCTTTTCTGTCACTAACTGCCACTCCAAAATATTTACAACCCAACAAAAACAAATACCACATTATGACACCAGAAAACACTTTTGAGCGAAAACAATTATGTTATTTGTGATGTTATTGTGGAAGCACATCATATTGTAAGCCGAAAATTTCTAAAATTTTAATTGCTTTTACCGCAAGTAAACACATGATACCGCTATTCGCGGCTTACCTATGACATGCTAGCTCTAATCAACCATTACCTGCGAAAGAACCGTCCACTTCTTCGTCTGAAGCCATTTAAATCAACTTATAACACTATTACACGCGTGATGAAAGATTTTGGTCTAGAAAAGATAAAGGACGCGCAGTTTTTTTGCGACAAATGGTAATTAATTCAGAAATTGATGCCGCCGTCACTTCACTTCTCTACGCGAGAAAAGACGATTTTTGAGATTGTTGTCTCACTCTGACACAAACTGGTAAAAAAATACGAGTTGCCATTTCATTTGTACTAGAATAAAACTAATAAGTACATCAAGTTACTAATGAAATGTTTTGTTAAAGTTAGAGATAAAGCTATTACATTTTGTTCTATTACAGACACTTAAAAAGCTTAATACAAATGAACAGATACAATTACGCCATTCAATAAAGAATTGAAATTTACGCAAACTTATATTGTTTACTACTATTTATTTTTGTATTTTTTTTAAGGCAACATTCTTAGCACTACCAACATAAAGAAAAAAATATTAATGTTGCCAGATTGACAATTTTCTCTTTACTTTTTTAGCGCCCTCTTTACGGGATCTATTGAAGAAATAAAATGTCCTCAAAAATGGGTAAACGGTTGCTATGAGAAGATAAACCCTGCGTTCCGAGACGCGCTGAAATCGATTAAAGCACCCGTAATCGCGTTCCGAATTACTGTCAGCTGTCAAAACTCATACGTTTTTTTGCTTTTGTGATCGCCGACGGCGCTGAAAGTCTGATTCGGAATACGCCCAAAAAAATCTACTCATTCATTCATCCATTCATTCATAAAACTAAACGTCAAATTCCTGTCATTGACCGATGCAAAAAAAATTGTTGCAAAAAAATTGTGGATAGGTATTCTCAGGAAGTAAAACTTGGTATTCTATTGAAATATAGCGCGAAATTAGAATTAGATTAGAAATTCTAATTTCACGAAATTCTAATTTAGATTAGAAAATAACTAATCAAACATGAATGCCCTGTTGGGTTACGGGTCTTCATCTTCCAGCGATTCTGAGGAGGAGGCACCTGTTGAGAAGTGAGTATAAGAGCACACTTTATATTCTTTCTGAAGATCTATTCAAAACAGCGAAATGTTGTTTTGTATTTCCAGGTCATCGATAGACGTGTCTGAGAGTTCAAAACCAAAGTTACCTAAGCCAGCATTAGGAGAGAGTGCACTCCAGACTTCTGTATTTTCCAACCCTTTCGCCGCCGCTGAACTCGCCAAGGCAGCAATACTGGAGAAACATGTGAAAATGGTATATGTTGACTTTCTACAAGCAGTCCTCAATAATTACTGTGGTTATTGTACTTTCTCTCTTTCTAAAAGGAGCATAGGAGCATTTCTAGGGGTAACTACTGCCTATTCCATATGCCCTGCCCTTGTTTAATCTATTATCATTATTTTATAAAAACCATATATCAATTGTAACATACAATCGTCAAGTACAAAGGCATTGACTGTAAGGTTCCAGGTAAGGGTGACATGATGATGATAAATGGAAAGAAAATATGCTGGAACTACAGAAAAGGGAGGTGCAGGTTCGGGCACAACTGCAAGTACGCCCATGACTCAGACATACTGAAGACAAGTGAAGAAATGGAAGCAGAAAAACAGGTACTCGGCTTTTCCTTAAAAAAGTTTCTATATATTTATTTACATACCAAAGGCAGTATATAAATCTATGCTTCTATTCCAGAAACTCAACACTGTTGTTTGTGAGGGGTCAGGTACCATGACTTCAGCTCCACCACCAACCATGATCCTCGATTCTAAGCTACCCACCGATGATGATTTATGGGAGGGAGGCCCCGATAGGAAGAAAAAGAGACCTGGCCTCAGCAAAGGCCTGGTGCCGGGCAAAAAAGTTCTTCAAATGTATAAACAACAAAAGGAGAGAGATGTAAAATATAAATCATAAAAAAAAAATTCTGCCTTTATTTTATTTTTTAATTGCAGATATAGGTTATACAGCGAATAAAGAAAATTTAACTAGGTATCTTTCATTCAGTCACTTAATAAATCACATAATGGGCAAGACCCATGCAAGGCCACACATACTTTCGCCGCGCGACCTATATACATATATCTTTTTATACTATACTTTTCCTATATATATATAAATCGTCCTGTGGACCACCCCAAGGGAGCTCCTCAAGGTGATCCACCACCAAGGCCTGAGTTTAAAATATTTTTATATTAGTAGACCAAAGATTAGTAGACATTAACAATGGCAAAATATTAGGATATTAATCTGAGCCCTCACGGGCCATTGTAAGCTTAATAAGCATCTGAACAGGATGGTTCTATCTGAGAATCCTTACTGTAGATTCTGCGCAAATGACGAGGAGAATCCACTTCACATCCTATGTGAGTGTGATGCCCTTGTCAATAAGAGAAGCCTGGTACTGGGAGGACCAAAAATTGCCATCCAGGCTTTAAGCCCCTTATCGACTGTCAGCTTCTTCAAAACTGTTGGTCTAGAGGAGGCTATTTAACACCGAAGGGCCGACTACAATAGATCCATCTCGGGTCGCAGTGGTCATTGGGACATAATTTGCCCAATCCCTTCTACCTAAATCATAAACAATGTACTACCAAGGCGAATAGAGACATTTGTGGTGATCCACCAACTTCTTTTTGTCTACATTTGAGTTATTGGTAACTATATAAATACAATAGGCCACCTAGCTAAGGGCTCGTTCCCAAATTCACGGTTTGCGCTCGAAACAATGTATGAAACTCTGGAGGTGTTCCCGGTTGCAAACCGATCGGCGCCGTGGGCACGCCTCCATAGAGCTTCATACATTACTGAGCGACGACCGTGTGCTGGACCGGCGCAAACCGTGAATATGGGAACGAGCTTTTAAATCTTATGTTTTCTAATATTTTATAGAAGATTATTACATTAAAAAAAATAAGAAAAAGGCGCAGGCTAGGTGTAGGGTAAAATAACGCTTTACTCTCGCGATTTTCACACAGAAAAAGGGTAGATAGGATTGAGTAGGGTAGATGTTGGGAAAAATGGCAGGACAAGATATTCAGGCTTATTCAGCCGTGTACAATAAAACAACAGTTTAGCAGATGCATTTCTTCTATATTAGGAAATAATGCAGACATGTCATTTTATCATTTCCGCAACAGCTTCACAATGTTATAGTCGATTGCACATGTTTTAGATCTGCATAAAATGGATAATTTGGCAGCGATAGTGATTTCTCTGGTCAAGGATATTTTTTAAGTCACAAAGCATTTCCTATCACTATAATGTATGGTTTACGTCAAGATTGCGTCATTAGGTGCAGATTAGAGACAGGCAAGCAAGCCCTGCCAATTATCACTGGGCTCTGGCAGTGTTCACACTTAGGTATGTAATAATTTATGAAGTATCACAACGCACTGCGTTGATATTTCATACATAACAGCAACAAAATATACATACGTCTTACGTATCAGGCAAGGTAAAAATAATTTCAAAGTGTGAATACGACCCAGCTTTTGAATTAAATAGCACAGCCATTAATGCTACGGTGGACTTTTGTCAAAGTAAATATCTTTTTTTATAACTGTGACAGTTCACAGTATACAGTTGTGTCTCCTTAAGATAGCACTACATTACCACAATTAACTTAAATATTCTTGGTAATTTTAAAATATTTACGTAAGTACTAGTTTCCTGGGATAACAAAAATATTCGGCTTAGCGACGTTACTTTTTTCCTAAATTAAAATTTCAATTAAGTATATCTCAAACAATAACACTAGGACAAGAATTCCCCATTCTAAAGGTCACTTAGAAGATAATTACGAAACCTCTATATGCCTCACATTTAAAAATAAATCTCTAACACCAAAGCGGCAAGAACTCGTTTCCTAAAACATTTAAGAACTACTTTTACGACACAACATCGAGACATATAAATATTTTGAATCTATGAAAAATATCCAAGTCTAAAGTTTTGAATTTCAAGCATGTCCGATTCCAACTATTTCATAATAAAAATATGCTTTTCTCTAGCATAACAAAATCAAGTCTATTTTACAAATGCTATCATGTCATAATTTATAATGATAAAATCTTGGTTATTAAATTGCATCTAAACATACAATTAAGTAAAAATACTCGTTTACTAGTATTGCAACAATATTATCTTAAGTACCGTGACACGTGTGGGTTGATATACTGTGTTTTACGTGACGTATTTAAATATATAATATCTGGAAGGCACAAACAAATCAAATGATTACTATATAATTCATTTTAAATTTACAGTCACACAATATTTTTTGTAAAATATGTTGTACTCAAAGAATACTATAAAAATAGATTTCATTTAACAATTTATACATTTAAAATATTAATAGATACAATATGATCTAGCTTTCGGCTACTTCTATCGCAGGTTAGCGTGACGGTTGATGTGCGTGACGTTTATGATTCAGATATTTCAAATACAAGATTATTAATACATTATCAATCCTAAAAGTAATTTACAAACAATTTAGTGTATATTGAAACGTTATAAAGTGGAATTTTATAAAATCGTAAGTCTAAGCGTATAAATTAAGTAGTTTAAATCTTAAGAGCGACCTTCTTGGGAATCTTTGGTGTTTGGAGATCGGCGTGTCCGTTGGGTGGCGAGTGGTCGAGCCGCTCGAGGCGACCGTTGCCGTTGCTCGCGTGGCCGTTGCTCGCGTGGCCGTTGCTGACGTGGCCGTTGCTGTGGCCGTTCATGGAGGCGCCCACGCCATTGTACACGTTCATTTTTGGGCCACAGTGCTCATCATGTCCACTGATCTTATCACTGTGGCCGTGACCGTTCATCACCCCATTTGTCTTGCCTGATGAACAAAAACAACCTCGTTTAACCCCACACTTCTCGATCCCTATCCTCTCTCCGGCTTACTAGTGGCGTAATTGTGTTAGTCACTGAACGAAGCTAATGATATTAGTGTCCGTACGACCTAACGTCTTCGCTTATGTATATGTGGAATCGTCTGTCGAACCCATCCCAGATACACTCGAATCTGCAAAACCATTGGGCTCCTTTAATATGCTAATCTTCTAAAATGCCCATAAAATCTACTCTCACTAGCAAAAGGAACTAGGGTGCAGCGAATATAAAATGTGATGTACTAAGAAAAAAACTAGATCAAAATACAGACTAGAATAAAGTTACTAAAAAATCTAGCTAAACTATCACTAACACAATTACGCCACCAGTAACCACAGTGGCAGGTTGCATGCACACGACATCTACAACCGGGCCGCGCGCTACCGGGCCGGTAGCCGCCCGGCGCGCACTCACCGCGCGTGTTGCAGGCGTCGCTGCCGGTGTAGTACTTCTTTGACGTCTTCCAATCCTCTTTGAGAGACAGGTTGTACATGGAATACGCGGGGTCGCCCGTCACTTCCTTCACGATGGTCAGGAACTTCGGCAGCGACGCCAACAGCTGGTCTTGGTTATCGTAAGCGCTGTACGTCTCCAGTAGCATCAATCCTCGACACCTGAAATGTACAAATAAAAATGAAGCAAGTGATAGATGTCAGAAATTCATAATTTGACTCTGAGCTACCTCTGTTCTACTTCTAAACACACTCATGCAATTACCTTCGAACAGCTGAGCGGCAAGTATATCTTGACAGAGGAATCGAAATAAAAAATATATACATAGAATTATTTTAATAAATAATAAATAAATAAATAAAAGTATTCAATTATATAATTAAATTATTGGTTAATAATTTTAAAAATGATAGTTATGGAGTATACAATCACCTTGGATGAGTGGGTTGTCTGTAAATATCGAGTTGATAATACTGATTGTTGTAGATGAAGCAGCGGCGCTTCTTGAAGATGGTGAAGTGCGCGTCGTCGCGCTGCGGCAGCAGGTTGAGGTAGTCGCGGTGCGCGAGCTGCGTGCGCACCTCCACCGTCTGCCCCGTGGGGTGGATCTTCCGGATGGTGTGTATGTAGGACCAGTGCCCCTTCTGGCCGCGCTTCCTCAGCCGCGCCTGCGCTTTACGGACGTCGCTCTGCAAGTAATTGTGCACGACGTCGAAGTCTTGGAAGGGCGGGAACTCGTTGTCGGCCGGGATGGGCGCTTTGACGAGGAACTTGCGCTTCCTGGAGTTGACGTTGAGCCGGTCGCCGGTGTCGATGCCGATGCGCTGGCACACGCACGCTATGAGCCGATTCATCTTTTTGTCGAAGTCTGTGGAGTTGTCGATCACGTCGAAGTAAGGGTGGCCGATCCACGCCGACGCCGCTTTGTAGTCCAAATCTCGCGCTAGCTCCACGCCTTCTGACCGGCAAGCGTGGTCCTGAGGACAAACAATCATGTGCTTATTAGAATTTTCGTGGAACTCCTCGAGTCTTGATAATACGAAGGACAAGAGAGGAATCTACCTAACACGTTTTTGGCATTTGTCGTGTCGGTTACGAAACAACCTCGGATGCTGTGAAGAGTACAATAAAGAAGGGGGGCGGTAGCCAGATGGGCGCTAAGCTAATTTGAAGATAAAACGAAGTAGATAAAACTAATATTTTTATATTTTTCTCGATAAACTCATGTTTGTATTATTATGATGAACATGACTGCCATATTAGGGGAGAAAATTACCTAATGGAATTAAACACATAGGAATGTAGCCTTGGCACTGTCACTGGTTTTTATTTGCTACTTGGTCCTTAATCATAACGTAGGCACGTACATTAAAAAAGTAAATAAATAATGTGTGATATCACACAATCTTGGCGTTGGTAGGTTTACATGGATTTATTAATTACGTTAATACCCTTCCATCATAATAAACGTGATAATAAAACGACATATCGTACTACCTAAGTATAACAATAGTAAATGACACGTTCCAGTGTATCTTTAAAGATATTATTGTCATATGATTTGAAAGATAATATACGTGGCTTTATTGATAAAATTATAGACAATTGCGATGTAATGTGACCTTAAGATATAAAAAATTGCTGATTTAACGATTCAATTTGAATGTTAATGTACGAGTAATCCAATATACACAATATAATCTGGCTGATTAGTTTAAAAAACTTCAATTCTGCAAAGATAAATTTGTAATTCAGAATACATGAGTACATAATCCGATAATAATATGCATTTAACACTTGAAACAAAATGTAAATTTTCCAAGCAGTAGCTATATGTGTGAAGTAATAACAAGTACAAGTGTAATAGTACAATATGTTGGTATTAGTACAAACAGTAATAGCACGTGTTTTCAGTGTCTATGTGTTTACAATACAAAACGTCAGTGGCTAAGTAATGAGTAATGAAATGACGCAGCATTTAGATGTCACGTTTATTATCATATCACATGCACTTGCGCGTATACGAGTAGTTGACGACTTTGTTCACGTTTAAATAAGCATAACTTTCTACTTATGTTCTAACATAAAAATCACTGGAATGTAAGATCGTAGGATACTACCTGTAGCAATAGCTGTGAATGTCACTCGGGGTGATGTAAGGCTTCTAACGAAACCCCATACATCCAAATCGGTTCAGGCATCTTGATTTTGTTAAATCCTACTTCGAATAAAGACACTTTTATCTTTATCTTTAGAAGTTATCGTGGAATCAAGAAACTCACATACATACATTAACCCACCATTAACCCTGAACCATTCCTTTTTTTGGGAAGTAAGAAAAATTATTTAGAATACGGCGTTTTTGAGATGCATGATTATTGAGCTGGCAAACGAGCAAACGAGCCACATGGTGGTAAGTGGTCATCGTCGCCCATGGACGTCATCGCAATTAACGTATACACAGTTTATAAATGTAAGTGGTTGATTTTTGTTAAAGGAAGAGTTCAATCCGTTAAACTGAACAACTTTCCCCAAGGAACATGGACAAAAAGAGGCCCGTTCATACTAAACCGCGCGGCCAGCTGGTATGGGAGATGATTTTTTATTTTTATTTGTCAATCAATGTTTCTTGGGGAAAGTTGTTCAGTTTAATGGACTTAGAAAATAAACAAATTGAATTTAACGGAGTCATCATCATCATCGTGTGGGTTGTAAGGTCGACAATAGACCTCACAAACCCTGGCGTCAGTGTTATAGAGCCGCCAAAGGCACTGACTTGGCACGTGAATGACTAGATAGTAGCCGGGACCAATGGCTTAACGAGCCTTCCGAAGCACGGAATCGTCTTTATTTTCGGACAATCAGGTGATTCAGCCCGCAATATCCTAACCAAACTGGGGAGTCTCACAAAGAGATTTTAGCTTGACAGTATCCCCAACGGGAATCGAACCTGGAACCTCCGTGATGGACGTCGAAATCTCGACCACTCGGCTACGGAGGCTGTACAAAACTTCACATTAAACTTATTATTATTGCCTAAACTGTGCCATGGCTTAGTAAAGGCCGACTGTATACAACTATCGTTCTAATATCGTTGGACAATGTAAATAAACAATGCATAGTAGGTAGATGTACATAGTAGCTGGTTCGTAATTAATAGCAGCAGCAAATTACCAAGATAATGGGAGGGACGGATAAATTAATTGTTAGCATTCTATTCCTTATCACGTTACGGAAATAGTGCATTGTGTTTTACATTAGTACGATCGGTAAAACAATAAACTGCAATAAGGTATCAAAATTGAGGACAATTCAAACATCAAGACGAATGGACTATATATATATAATACAGCTATACATCCCCATTCAAGCCTACCCTGAATTAGGCCTTAATCGACCACGCTGGCCCAGTGCGGGTTGGTCGACCATATTCATCATCAACAGCTCATAGGTCCCCACGGAGGGGTTCGAGCCTACCCTGAATTAGAACGATTAGGCCTTAGTCGATCACGCTGGCCCAGTGCGGGTTGGTCGACTTCACACACAAAATTTGAATTTCTTCGCAGGAGTGTGCAGGTTTCATTACGATGTTTTCCTTCACCGTAAGAGCGTCAAATAAACGTAATATGAATTCGAAAGAAAACACATTGGTACGTGGTGGGGATCGAACCCGGAGTCGACCATATTACAAATTATTTTTGAGGAGTGACCTGTGAGTGAGTTGTCTATGTCTACTTCCTATATTTTGGGGGTGAGTCAGGTGGTAGGTCACTGATAGACAGACTTCCGTGTCACATACACACTGTATAGCGCAACTAATCAATAAATTATATAATGTATTTATTATGTATGAATAGCATTGGAACGACAGTTTCATACAAACATCCCGGATCAAAGGGAACCCCCCTTTTCCGAAGGGGATTTCTTTTTAGTGTTTGCCAATATCCTAACTAAGAACAACTTACTGTCGAAGTTTCAAGTTTAGGCTATGCGTGTTGATCTGTCAGTAAGTTGGTTTCGTTGTTTTTATTATATACTTATATACAAATATAATTAAACATAACGTGATGTGCAACATAGTCACTATGTCGCGTGCTCACGAGTCACGACACGTGTTCCATTACAGCGGTTGGACAAACCATCTATCACACCTGTTTGATGAATCATATGCTACATTAATTATTTTTTATGTAATTATAATGTGACTTTGATAGAGCCGCTCGACTTGGACCTATTAGCACTGTGGTGGTGTTGTCACTTCACTCCTAGCTTATGATAATAGTCTCAAACTTGACGCTCGTTCGGTCAGTGTAGCATGTCTCGTGATGCGAGTTATCCGAGACTTCCCTGATGTTCAGTTATATTTACATTCGCTTATTAATGATAACATGGTATTTTTTTATGCTTATCTTGCTTGTTAAGTGGAAATAGTTTAGTAGCTTCAGAGAGAGTACGTCACTTCCGAGATCTTATCCCCATCAACATGACTTAATTGTTCGTGCAATGGATATTTAAATTATTTGAACACATGGTTGAGTATCATGTCAATATTAAAGTGCTAAATCAAGCCGATCAGCTGTTATCATAGATAGGTCATACGAGTCTGCATCATTGTAACACAAGTCTGTGAGACTAAACATTGAATAAATATATCTTTATCACGCCTGATATATCCTTGCCCTGTTGTTGTTGTTCTTATCAGCTCATATACATTCACACAGACATTTTGATACGTAAATTCTACAAACAAACACGTCACTTTGAGATATTAAATTCGAAATATAGAGGCCCTACGATTATTTTTCAAAAAGTCTACCAATCGCTGCTATAAATAGTTTTCATTGACAATACAGTGGTTTGCAAGAGATAGTACTTATTAATAAATTAGATAAAGATTTCGATGGCAAGTGGTTACAACAAAGAATAAATTGCAGTAACGCACTTCAGTAGTCATCTTCTTTTTACACGACTGCCCAAAGGAGTGTAATGTGTTCAGGGTGTATAGTATGTATGTGAGTTTGTTTATTCCACCATACCTTCTAAATGCCTGAACAGATGTGAATGTGTGGGGTATCGATAGAATCCTTACATCAGCCCGAGTGACACTGGCTATTTTTTGTTGGCGCATTTTTCATCGTCTGGGTTGTGTAAGGTCGACAACCGACCTCGCATGGACCTGACTCAGTAGAGATTGTGATTGTGACATACCTCTGTGGAGTAGAACTCTTCTGCGCCGTTCGCAGCAGAGACGCAGTGAACAATCTGGTTGTATCTATTGTCTCGAAGCTCCACACTGTTCCAATTGTTTGACGACATTATAGCTTCCCACTTCTCCTTTGATATAACTGCAATAAAAATAAATATTCACACATTAGAATAGAATATCAAACAATTACGATTTCATTGGTTTTCAATTTCAAAATATTTTTACTTTTACTATTTTATTGGGTAATATTTTAAAACCAAAAACACAAATTGAAACCCTGGATCTGCCTTCTAACGAAATATAGATTGTCAATTAATTATAAAGGATGGTTTTCTTATTTTTGTGTTGAGATGATTCCGTGCTTCGGAAGGCACGTTAAGCCGTTGCCGTTAGTCCCGACTACTATCCTCTATTCCTTACTCAAACCATGTCAGTAGCCTTTGACGGCTCTATAACCCTGGCACCAGGGTTTGTGAGGTCGGTTGTCGACTTTACAACCAACAAGATGAACAATAGGTTTACGATCTGAAACTACATTTCCACTTCTTTTCTTACATTTTTAGAATTGTCTCTATTTTTCTGGGACATACATTATAATATAGACTCTATCGGGTCCTTTTGTTTAAGAATGTAAAATGAAAATTATATCAACCGATCTTGCATCGCCTTACTCTTCCATATCGGACCGCTTATCTGTACATGTCATGTAATATCTATCTACCTACTCGTACATATTATTTCTAAAACGTAGGTAAAACAAAACCTGATATCAGATCAGATTCTGAAGCATGCATGGACAAAGCATGGTATTGGAATTACAATCAAACATGCTCAGTACACGTGAATGAAGTAAAAAAAACGAGACACATGTTTTCTTTATTTGTTTAATTAACTGAATTGACTGGCAGTAAAGATAAAAACACAAACAACTGATAAGACAACACCGGGATGTTAATTACGACAGTTATCGACCGAGCGAGCGAAGCGTCTCCGTTTCAGCTTGCCCAAAATTGCTTTAGTATGTCTATCTGGCTGTTTGTTCCACTCTACAACAGGTCGCGATTTTCGTCAGGATTTTGGTTCGAATTTTTTTGTCGAGCCAGTTTTTGGATTCTTTTTAATATTACGGAGTTATGGGGGTTACCAGCTTACAAGCTCTACCGATGAGGCTGTTTTCCTCTAAAAGTCACATTCCTCAACCAATAAAATTGTGGAGAAAAATAAATATAAAAGATATCTTTTCCTTTTTTCTCTATTCTATTTTCTATTTGTAATTTAGGGAATTATATGTTATAAACTATGTCCATTCCAAATTTCATCCAAATCTGTTCAGTAGTTTACAGGAGAGTAACAAACATTCATCCGTACATACAAACTTTTGCGTTTATAATATTAGTAACGAAGTAAGGATTTAGTGGGCGCGGAACTGCTGTTTTTAAATGTGTGCTAATATGTATTATTAGGTTTAGCATGGCGATCAAAACCTGAAGCACCCTGAAGGCTGAGGAAATCAAATTTTGGGGCTTAGGGATCGAACCACAGACACAAAGGCGGCTCCGTAGCCCAGGTGGTAGTGTATCTGCCACCGACGCACAGGGTCGCGGTTCGAATCTCGCCCAGGGCAAACATTCGTGTGATGAGCACTTGTGTTCGCCTTGTGTCTGGTTGTTGTTTATCTATATAAGTATGTATTTATTATTTATGTAATGTATATCAGCTGTCTGGTACCCTTAGTACAAGCTCTGCTTAGTTTGGGTACAGGTGGCCGTGTGTGAAGATGTCCCCACATATTTAAAGAGAAGGCTGATGCAGGGCCAGTACGCTTATTATGAAAAAGAGCTCATTATGCTAGGAAATTGCTGAACACTTACATGCACTAGCGTCCATGGCGCCGCGATCACAGATGATAAGGCAGTTCCTCTGGCACGTCCGGCCGAGCTCGAAGAATGTGTTCTCAATCTGGATCATGGTTTTTAACAGGTTCTCCTGGAACATCGCAGCTGTAACAAAAACGACGCACATTTAAACTCACATATTGAAATAAACTATCCTACCGAGACACTAAAAGCGCGATCGATTTTCGTCAAACATACGAGTAGCTAAAAATCATCCCGATTGAAACAAAGTCATTGTATTCAGGTCGGGATTCCAAGTTTCTTTTTACAGAACCACTTAGAATAAGAAACCCTATAAAAACGTATCTATTCTCTGACATTATTAAAGACCTAGAACTACCTTTTCTTCTTTAAAACAGATACTATGGCTTCTTACGAGTAATCACTCTGTTGCTGCGTTCGAGTTAGATATTTGTAAGAAACTAGTCTCAATCTACATGATTTTGGAAATTTTAAAATAATGTGGTCTACAAATGAAAAAAAGATTGATATTTGGAGTGCTTTACAACTTTACGTAACGTATACAGCATGAAATTTACATCGTCAACCTGAACATATTTCATGAAAAAAAAAATCCTGCGACAAAAATATTTTTGTGGTCTCCATACAAAATGGGTCGGTCGGGAGTCTCACTTTGTATGGAGACCAAAAATGTTTTTGTCGCAGGAATGTTTTTTTTTTCGCGTAAAGTTATTCAATTTGACGAGTGCTATCACTACACGGCGGCGGGAACAAAACGATGTAAATTTCACGATGTATAAATGACTCGCGTTTGACGTGTTGTCGACTGTATATTAAATTAGCTCGTTATCTAGCTTGAAAAAACTAGTGTCGATATAGGCTTATTACGGTGCTTTTTATGCTCAAATAAATAGACGTACAAGGTCGGTCAATGACGATGATAATGATGATAACAGAGTAAAACAGACAAGGAGTTTAAAACGTGGTCACGTCACTTCTGGGTATTATATTATCTGTGCTTCTGGCAAGAAAATATAAGCAACTACATAATGACGTTCAAGGAAATTCTAATCGCTTGCGAGAGTCGTCACGTAAGTAGTACCTACTATGCACAATTTACACATAATAATATGGTGTGAAATATCATCCATCACGTTATCCCCATCCCATCCATTGATGGGGATTTCCCGGCCAGGACACCGTCAATCAAAATTGTGATTGCCCGAAAAAGATACGGAAGTAGAAGTCACACGAACCATGTCAGTGGCCTTTGGTGGCTCTATATCACTGAAATTAGGGTAAAATAAAAAGTAAAATGTTGGAGTATGATTGTTTTAAATAATATAAATTCGCCTTGATGCTTGCAAATGTATGGATGCATATAGAAAGGTGAAAGCTTTGCCAAATAGACCACATACATGTATAAACAAAACAGAGATTGTTGGGTTTGATTTATTTTTCCCAGACATATTTAATTACCACGGCCATATCCGTTACAGGGTGAGTAAAATTACAGGTGTTCGTAATTCAAAGGTTTTAGAAAAAAATTTGAAAAAAAGGTTCTTTAATTCCAATAAATTTTGCATTTTACATCTACTTGATTAATCCCTTGGAGTATGAAACGCATCTTCTTTTGCACGCATATTACAATATAAAAAAAAAGTTTGGAATTACTTTTTGAATTTATGAAACACAAAAGTTTCATATTAAAAAAATATATCAAAATAAAATAAGACCACGGAAAAATTATTTCTGACGACTTAATGTATTTTTTTTATAACATACAATTACAAATTAAGCTCGTGAATATTACACATGTGATAATCTTAATTAGAATTCTGTCGTACGGGATTACTGAGTAAATTCCATTTATTCCGCAAAAGTGTAAGACAATCTAATTGCAAATCAGGGGATGTCACGGAGGCAATCTGTACTCGCTGCCAACTATCGCAGGCTAAATACAGAGCACGTTTTCCAAAACGACCAATTTCCCTAACCCGTGACGTATGGCCATCGATAGAACGGAAGCAAAAGAACAGCCAGTTTAAGGTCTTATCTTAACTCACTCCTGTTAGTACTGCACATAAGTGCTCATAGCAAAAGCAAAAGCTTATTTAGTTCCAAAATCGCAAATTGTCTATGGAAAGATTCAGTCTATCGTTTTGCCCTTTTATTATAAACACAGAATATTATTATTGACCGAGCGAGCGAAGCGTCTCTGTTTCAGCTTGGCCAAATTTGCTTTTGTATGTCCATCTGTTTGTTTGTTTGTTTCACTCTACAGGTTGCGTTTCTCAACCGATTCTCGTGAAATTTTGTGAGCAGGTTCGATAAATTATTCGATTTTTTTTTTGTTGAGTCAGTTTTTGGAAGTTTAAAAAAATGGGGATTGCCAGCTTACAAGGTCTACCGCTTAGGCTGTTTTCCTCTACAGGTCACATTTCTTAACCAATAAAATAAAATAAAGTTTAAAAAAAAAAAAAAAAAAAAAATCAAGGGGTCGGGGATGTTTGTGGAGAAAAAATAAAAATAAATATGAAAAGATATACAGACTCGCGAGTTCTATTTTGGTCAAATTAGATTCCGCGTTGTCAAGTACCGCAAGACCTTTAGTTGAAACATGCACGACCGGACAGAAGCAAATAGGGCACGTAAACTGAACGAGTCATGCCATTCAGATATACTAGAATAGTAGCAGAGCTGATCTAGTTCTTACAAGTTCTGAATAATAATTTATTACGTACTCTTAGAGATGTCCGTAATCGAAGCTAATCGTAATGATAACAGATTTGATACTAACTGATACATCCCGACACGAAATCAGTATTCAAGGGTACACATATCAATCAGCAGCTGCAAGAATAAAATCATTTGGAGAGGAAATGGGTCGCAAAAATTCAAGCGGCTAAAAGCCGAACTGGTGGTGTCGTGAATCGTGATACACGAGAAGATGACGCGAGTTCACGCTTCTCGGACGGCGCGACGACGCGGAAAACGTATTATCACCAACAAATCACTGGTAATGGCCCACACATCCCACCACTTCATTGTCACCATTGCCAAAATTCGTACGACGAACCACATGTGATCGCTAAAAATATTGCTCAATGATTTCAAAATCGTACACTTCCGCAATTCAAGACTATGACTTAGTAAATTGTATTTCTATGTATTTCATCAGTTTTATAAACTTTACTAGTCAATCTCTTATCAACTGTGGTTATGGTCCATTTGTTGGAACATAGCCGATGCTGTTTGTATGAATCGATTACAATTTAGTGTTCCTTTTGGCGCGTTGTCGAGGCTATCGCATTACGACTCGCTCGTCAACGTGTGCAGTTCATTGCCTTGGCGACAGCTGCCTCAGAAACAAGCGACTGCAAATCTAGAGCGATCCTGTTTCAGTAAGCTGAAGCCGAAGTGTCCGGCGCAGGCGCAACCGAGATGTAACGCAACCGCGGTAGCTCGCGCCAGTTACAGAGGTAATCGTTACACCAAGCAGTAATATTCGTCAAGTTTATCACCATTGTAATTATTTTTGACAAACGGAATTTACGCCTCATTAAAACTGCTACGAAAAACTGAAAGTTACAAGAATAAAAGAATGTCTCAAATTAATGGCAGCTGTAATGAGAAATAACGACCCAGCAGCTGGTGTCTAGTAGAATACTCTATCGGAATCCATTTTGTATTAGATACAAATAAACATTGTAATGGTTCGGGAGACAGGCGTCTCTCGACGGCCCTGATTGTCTCGTTGAGGTTTATTTTCACTTTGCCAATGAACTTGATGTAGAGAATCTTCAACAATAGTCATAGAAAACGTGAGTTTACATGCTCATATATGTCCCCACCGAGGGGCGTCGAGTCTACCCTGTATTAGGGCGATCAGGCCTTAGTCGACCACGCTGGCTCAGTGCGGGTTGGTCGACTTCATACAACCTTTGAATCTCTTCGCAGGAGTGTGCAGGTTTTCTCACGATGTATTCCTTTACCGTAAGAGCGTCAAATAAACGTACATGAATTCGAAATTCGAAAACACGTTTACATACTCGTACTGAACAATCATTTTTAGAGAATATGCAGAATGGACTCGGCGTCATCATAAATAGAAGCGGAAATGCTTAATTTGCGACAATCTCGATTATATAAATATAAAAAAAATAAACCTCAGCAATTTGCAAGAAGCGGCAGCAAATTCGCAATAAATTTATGTAATCTTCAAATCCATAAACTAATATACTCGAATATTAACGTCAGCTGGTTCGCTTTATAACCACTGCGTAATTTTAACAATACGTAGGTATAGGTAAATGCAATAAATATTTCATGTTATAATCTTCTAAAAATATTTATTAGGTACCGAATTTAATTTATGGATCAGTAATTTGGAAATAGTCACTACGAAAAACTCGAAACCAGAACTTCTTTGCGATCGATTCATTAATTACTGAAGAAATCCAGTATTAACTTGAATAAATTTGACGTGGTTTGTAGATCCTGGCGTGTGATGGATGATACTACTCAAGTAATTATACTTCATCACTCGCCAGGATCTTTCTGCTGCAAACCAGCACTTTTTACGTTTTTGGATCCTCGATTGAGTAATTTATTATTTAGCTTGCAGGTTTTTATTTCTATGGTAAGATCAAAGAAAGATTAACATCCGATATATTATGAGTTTTTCTCTGACAGATATGTCACATCTCATCCCAGTCAAATAGCATAAAATCTCTCAAAACATGTTCTCTGACCTGTGATATCAATCACATGCACGATTGACGCAGCCAACCGCAACCATGAATCAAAATACCGCATACCAAAATACACACAGCATAGTGATACACCGATATGATAAAAAGACAAATAAATAGTTTTGTATGATGCTGATAAAACATGTAAGTAAATTCAATGTCAATGTTACAAACAATGGTGTACTCAAAGACGTTTGTCGTCAAACAGTAAAATTACAACCGATTCGAGATAATACAAGCACTAAAATGTGTATCATCAGAAAAAAGTCTATCATTTTATGTCATGTTTACGGAAGTCGTAAACAAAACAGATTTCCTTTTGCTCATAAAGAAATCCAATAAAAAATCATCAGATATTCAATTGAGGTGCTTTTAGTCGGACATAATTGAATTCACAAAGGTTAAGAAACGATTTTCTTACAAGGACGAACCTTACGATAGATATAAAAAAGTTTTACGGCCGTGACATTGAAATAGTCTATAAGAATTCTTTAGAATTCTATTACAACTCCTTATCTCGCTGTAATTCAAATTTATCGAGAAATTTTCAATAGCGCTCGAGTATTAGAAGTATGTACTATTTGCAATCCGGTTAGAACAAGAAACGTGATTTGGATAACACACGCGGGGGTCAGCACTTATCATCAATGTGATAGATACTTAGGGCATACTGAAAGTTTCTGGATTCTGATAAATAAGACTAGATATAAGACTTACGGTTTATTTATTGTTTTTCAAAGTATATTCCCTCGCACTAAATGCGTTTTTGCATTCAATGAAACCACTGTATAAAGCAGTTGGACAAGTCTTTCTTAGAGACCTCTTCAATGGCATCATGGAACTCATTCACCGCCAATTCAGGGCTCATAAAACGTGTGCCTTTAATTTTTGGAAATAAAAAGAAGTCTCAGGGTGCGAGGTCCAGGCTGTAAGGCGGATGCGTCATCAGTTCCACATTTGAATCCTTCAAATAGGCTTCTGTTACCATAGCGGAATGTGAGGATGCGTTATCGTGGTGAAGGAGGACATTGCTTTGAGGACGCTTTTCGCGATCTTTTTCTAAGATTCTGGGTAAGCAAGTGTTGACGTACCAATGTGCAGTCACTGTCCTTTGATCTTCAAGCGATACTGTAGTGTATTGTCCTAATTTGTGGAAAAAAGAAGCAACCATTTTTTACCAATGCTTCGACTTTTCTTAATTTCGTCGGCAAATCTTCAAAAGGAAAGAACCACTCTGCCGACTAGACAGGCTTTTTCTTTCGGGTTCCATAAGCAGTACACCCAGGTTTCGTCACCTGTCACGATATTATTATTATAGACAGCCAATGACAGTCCGCCGTTAAACATTTTTATCATTTTACGGCACCACTGGACACGCAGTCGTGTCTGGTCCTCCGTTAAGTCATGCGGTATCAAAGCAGGAATTTTTGGCAAGTAATTTTTTTGTCAGTTTCTATAAGTTGTCGTACGGTGTCAATATTAAAGTCTATATCTAGTCTGTGTGAAGATGTCCCCACATATTTATTTATTTATTTATTTATATCCGCAGTCGCCGGTCGACCTTCACGTATCTCGTCATGGAGATGATCACGTCCACGTCTAAATATCCAAACCATACGAATACACATAGCTGCGATATGGTGCCTCATCACCAAAATGCCAATTGAAGTCTCTGGCAACTCTCTTGTTGACTTAAGCCACAGTAAAAATTATAAAAAATCAACGAAAATGTTCACGAGATAAATTCATTTGGATAGCGACACACGATTTTCGAAAGAACGTCACAACGAAAAAACAAATGACAGTCTCGCAAATTAAAAAGTAACATGTTCCCAAAGAGTTCCATTTTCGAATTCCATACTTGTTTTTTCATTCTTTTATTGTCACGACTGCGTCTAAGTGGCCATATCCAGAGACTTTCAGTATGCCCCACTTATAAGATGATAAGCAGTACAACAATGTCTGAGATTAGAAGTCAGTCAGTGACATTACACAACAAATTATTCAAATGGAGGCCATAAACAGAGCATGTTCCCAAACCTTTAGCAATAATTTGCCTGTAAATTGTTTGCCTACCGCGATAGAGGTTTATCATGGAATTGCGTGTTTTCCCTTCAATATGGCTTTGTTTGTATTGTCTTGTAATTTTCGTGGACTAAATAAATTAGCATTAGCTTCATTGAAGACAAATTACCTTTGCTTCTATTTCAAAGTTTGTTTTAGGTTAATATTCCCGCTATTCTAACTTTAATAACGGAATAAATATTTGTCTTTGCAAGACTTTATCGTAAGCCTGAATGCACCAACTGACTTGACATTAATGACATCGCTTGACGTTGAAGAGCATTGGTTATTGACGTGTCAATAAATAAATGATGATGAACGAGTAGCCTGATGGCTGAAACTGAAGTGTTTATAACAACAACGCGTCGTCATTAGCAAGGAAAACAAGTTTGTTACTGTAAAATCCCGCGTGAATCTTGAAACAACACTAAATCCGTAGATATGACTCAAGTTTGGCTGATATTATAATCTACTACGTAATAACTCTGTAATTTGAATTTAAAATGTTCACAGCTTTGCAATTCAGCTTTACTTATTCGAAAAATTAACATTAAATAGAATACTTAAGTGAGTATAAGTAGACAGAAATCCATTTAAAATGGGCTCAATTTTTCAAGCTCATGAAGTCTATTAGACATGGCACGTAGCTAAAAATAATAGCTTCAGTACAATTTACGAGTTTATGTAAAATGTAGCAGGTTGAATGAATGGAGTGAGTGATTTACGTCGGCTTTACATTTGGCAAGCCGTACAAGTGGACATTGACCAGGGCACGCGCCTCCATTTGCTGACGCGAGTACTATTTAAACTCTAGTAACAATGGCGTAATAACACCTGACCTGGACGTTTGGATTTGAAAGACCAACACTGCTACCACTCGTGAAGCATCAATACCTGATAGCTTTGTTTTTTTTTTTGTAACCATCAGGAAGTCATACATCGGTATTTTAATTGATGTAACAGAAGATTTAACTTAAAAAGTCATTATAACCGATTTGGCAAAAATTATTTAGCGAAGTTTACGCTCCATGTACGAAAGTAAGAGCGGACTTAGCGAGGACTGTGGAGTTTTTTCGGTGAACTCTACTCCACAGATTCCGCCATAGTGTTTGTGAACTCACCCAAAAAAAAGTTAATTACGAATCTAAGTGATGTAAAATCATCCAATTGATAGTAAAATGTTTGACATTGACTTTGCAGATGGCAACGTGTTTTCAGAACTCAGTGGACGAAAGTTTTTTTTTGTCGTTCGCTGGCACTTTCCCTACCAAAATGTGCTTTCTACTGTAGAGAAGAATAACCAAATGGGGCATAACACCCTTGAAGGGGTCGTTCAGTAATAAAGTTATGAATAGCACACCACTATCTTCAGCCAAATAGCGAGAATTTGGCAAGGATTGGAACTTTCGTCCTGTTTACGTCTCGCCATAATTATGGAAATGTGTTCTCTTAGACGACTTTACGACAAAATGTTATTTTGGTTTGTTCATAACGATCCTAAAACAACATTGAGCAGTTTTCAGAAATGGGAATAAAATTACAACCAGCCAACGCAAAGTTTATAAGAAGAAAAAGAAAGCGTTAAATTGAACTATAAACGAAACTTCGCTAGTATTTTTTTGTATGTTTCAATCAATCAACCTATTGCAGTCCATTGCTGGACGTAGGCCTACCCAAGGGCACGCCAAAGAGCATGATCACCCGCTTTCCTCATCCAGCCACCACCAACGACCTTCCTCAGGTCATCAGTCCACCTGGCAGGGGGCGTCCCACACTACGTTTCCCGAGACGTGGTCTCCATTCGAGAACCCGTCTACTCCAACGCTCATCGGTTCTACGACAGACACGTGGCCAGCCTACTGCCACTTCAGCCTGCTACACTTCTGGACGATATCAACTGAGTGACATGTAGCCGGTGGGCCAGTTTCACCGTCATGTTCCACGTCTCGGCTCCGTATGTCAAAACGGGTAGGACGCAATTTCCCAAATGCTGCCCAGCCCAACTGTACTCTTCTTGCAATTTCACGCTCGAAGTTGTCTCTACCCAACTGCAATGTCTGCCCGAGGTAGATATATTTTTAGACAGTTTCGAGCACTTCGCCATTGATCGAGATCGGTTCCGGAATGATTAGTTCGTTGAACATGACCTTAGTCTTGTCCAAGTTCATCCAGAGCCCGACTGACAATGAGGCAACGCTATGACTATGCAGCATTTTTTTGCAGATCCTGTAACGATTCAGCCATTAGCACTATGTCGTCGGCAAAGCGGAGGTGACTGAGATATTCGCCATTAATGTTGATGCCCAATCCGTTCCAGTCTAGGGTTTTGAAGACATCCTCCAGTGCGTTGGAGAACAGTTTCGGAGAGATGACATTCCCCTGTCTCACTCCTCTGAGCAACTGGATGAGTTTTGTTTTATGATTCTGTACTTGGACGGACATTGAGGCCATACTGTACAGGTTTCTCAGTACCTCCACGTACCGCCAATCGACTTGGCATCGCTGCAAGGATTCTAGAACAGCGCAGGTTTCGATGGAGTCGAAAGCTTTTTCGTAGTCCACAAATGCTAGACACAGCGGCTGATTATACTCTTGCGACTTCTGTATAACCTGTCTCACTGTGTGGGTGTGGTCTACGGTACTGAAACCTTTTCAAAACCCAGCCTGTTCCAAGGGCTGGAAGGCATCAAATCTTGCGGCGAGACGGTTTGTGAGGACTCTTGAAAACAGCTTATAGACGTCAATCGGTCTGAAGTTTTTCAGGAGAGTTTTATCTCCTCCTTTATTTTAGGTTTATTTACGAGTAAAACGAACGTCAGCAATATAAATACCCACACTGGTAAATCAAACAAGGATCGATTTACAGTTGTTTTGATTCCATAACGCTGCTGTACGAGTAGTTCGGTAAACAATGTTCTAAATTCATAATTATTATGAGTACAAAACCAGGCAGAGGTCTGTCTAGTGCGGTTTCAATTATCTAAAAGCATACCATTCAGACCTCTGCTATTAGAATTAATTGTGGCGATATGAAAATTAAAAATAAAAGAAAAGTTTTATAAAGTTAACGTATACATCATCAATACATTATGTTTATTATAAGCAGATCTGATCCTTTGATTTGGTGGGTAACCCTAATATCATTGGGGCCATTAAGTTAAGGAATTGGTTAGAGTATAATTAGATAATAAATCACACTCACAGATTAAATCTTGTACGTTAAAGAAAGTGCTGAAAGTTATAAATTATAGGTACTTTTTAATAAATTTAAAATTCTGATTAGTTTGTTTTCGTGAGGTTCAGCCCTAATGTCAGACAGACTGATTAACAATAAGCTTGTCATTTATATTCTTCTTGCTAATGAGAGCCTGTTTTGGAGATGTGTCCATCAAAGTCGACTTCTCTTAGTAAAGGGTTCATACAAATTTGAAATTAGGCTTCCTGCCAAAACATTCAAATAACCATTACGATGCAACATGTGTTTTGGTATAAGTCCAAAGGGAACTTTCCTTTTCACGTATAGCTTCTAAACTTAGGATATTTTGTTACCGAAAAAATAAATGTTGAATCACTTAATGATCATGAACACCAGCAAGGAAAATTACTGATATGTACATTGAAGTCAATCATCATTGCATTTTGGCTAGGTCACTATCATATTATCCAAATAGCGACATGACGAAATTGTCTAAACGTCTTGAATTTAAAATGCCATAGTTACCAAATTGTCATGAAGATTTTTTGCCCAAAAGGGCAAGAATAAGAAAATGACAGTGAAATTGTAAATATAGCAAGTATACGAATTAAAAGACGAATGACAACAGATTAAAAGTAACACCATACGAATAGCTATGTGGTGATGGGCGAATGATTGAGTAATGATCTAAGTACAAGTGCCAAATTAGCGCGATTTCCTTACGTACGGCGGCGGTCTTAGCGTGATTAAGTGGCATGTTGTATGCAGCATTGACGCATGTTTTCCCATTCTTTAGCGACGATATTTAGACATATAGTGGCGTCATTTTATCTTCACCTGACGAGGAAAAACCAATAAAATCAACAAGATTATTATATTGACTTTCTTATTTGAGAGCGAGTGCGAGTGGCGAGTTATTTAGCAAGTTGGATAACAGATGTTTTATATTCAATTTGTGGTTTGTTAGTATTCGTTTGAAGCTTGATTAGTAATAGAAAATCACACCTACGTCTACTCTTTCTACGTCTCCTAAACTTTGCTTATAGAGTGATGTTTCTATAGTTTCAGAATGTCACCTTGACCTACGTACGCTTTAGAACACACCTTCCTAACCTCAGAGGTGACCCTCCATTATTTACGAATTGTATAGTACGCTCTTGTATGCAAAGGGGCGGTAAAATGACGCCACTGACGACACTGGCTCTACACACACGGTGGAGTTTGTTGATCCATTTCTGACTCACCGTTGTTACTCTCGACAGCTTGGGCTACGGCCGCAGCAGTGCACCGCTTGCACCCCGAAACACACCCTGTAACACTCCGCGGGGACTCTGCTACATTTTAGACACGTTTGATTTGAAAATAGAATACATTTATTTTTTTCTAGCTTGGCACCGCCTGTTTTCTTGCTTTTAAATAAATAACAGCATGTATGTAAGTATTCGAAAACGGAATATATTTGTATTCGAAGTAATGCTAAAAATAGAATGCGTTTGTCATTAGCAATTTATTAGCCTGCTGTTTGGTTGGTAACGGACGATATATAGGTATATAAGAAATGTATTTTATATGATTTGAATAACAGCGTCAAAAGTTTTGATGTAAAATATCAATTTCATATTATGTACTTTTCTTAACTCATGAAACGTTGACAAAAGGAACTTGTGGAAACGTTAAAGGTTGCTCAAACTGGTGCGAGGTCGTTTCATAAGTAAATAGAGGTTTCGTAACACTGTCAATATTATCTACGATCAACCGAAATGTTTGAACCCACACCTATATCTCACTTTATGTAGTGTTACTTACAGGTATATGATCAGACTTATATAGGTTCTCTTAACGGGATAAGCAGAACCAGTACTGATAAATAAGACTGGATATGCATTTTTGCATTCGCTGAAACCTCTGTACAAAGCAGTTGGACCAGTCTTCCTCAGGGACCTCTTCAATATGGAAACATTCACCGCCGATTCAGGGCTCGTAAAACGTGTGCCTCTAAGTTTGTCTTTAATTTTTGGAAACAAAACGAAATCGCAGGGTGTGAGGCCCAGGCTGTAAGGCGGATGCGTCATCAGTTCCACATTTGAAGCCCCTTCAAATAGGCTTCTATTAACTTAGTGGAATGTGAGGATGCGTTATCGTGGTGAAGGAGGACATTGCTTCGAGGACGCTTTTCGCGAACTTTTTCTAAGACTCGGGCAAGCAAGTTTTGACGTACTAATCTGCAGTCACTGTCCTTTGATCTTCAAGCGATACTTTAGTGTATGTAATGTCCTGATTTGCCGAAAAAAGAAGCAACCATTTTTTTACCAATGCGACTTTTCTTAACTTTCGTCGGCAAATCTTCATTTTGATAGTGACTCACAATTTTCGAAAGGACGTCACAATGAAAAAACAAATGACAGTCTCGCAAATTAAAAAGTAACATGTTTCCACAGAGTTCCATTTTCGAATTCTATAATTGTTTTTTCATTCTTTTACTGCAAGTGGCCAGATCCAGAGACTTTCAGTATGCCCCACGTAGACTAGAACCACCACCGAGGGTTTGAAGATCATTGATATTCCAAAGGAGAGTGAGCAAAATTGTAATGACATCGGTAATGTATAAAATCCACTAATTTGATTGTGCTTCATCTATTAATCGTCTATTTAATTTAACTGATAAAAATATAATTTTGTATTAGGTGGTAGAGCACGCGAACGTATCAAGTATCAAATTAACCTCCATTAAGCAAAAAACTAATTAGTTGATACTACGATACTTGAGACAGTAACTACAGTACTTCTAGCGCGCGCAATCAGTAATTCTATCTATTCGTCAGCAACACCGCTCATTGAATTATCTAGGTAATTCGACACTTGAATATTTCATCAAAATCTGACGTAGGAATTTATTGACATAGTTGAAACAGTTAATATTTCGAACTATATTTGGGACAAAAAGCTACCATTCTATGTCAACAAAAAAAAAGAAAAAAATAACTTTCCTTCCATGTTAAAAACAACTAAATTGATTGTAACTATTTTTAACTGACCTATATACCAGGCGGCAATAAATAAATAATCTTGTATTTTTATGCTAGTAGGTTATCGAGACCCAAATAAAATAAGTGGTTAGATTAGGATAGCTATTACAGAGAATTTCGACTCAAATAGATATACCTGGGTATTATTTCTACCTATACGACTTTAATTACAGACAACTGCACGTCAAGCTTAACTTCACAGATACTCCGACTACTACGAAGCAAATACGCTCCACAATCCAAGATTTCGTAGCCATCTTTATGATCGATAAAGGCCAGCTCTGTTTCATTAATATAACACAAAGAGTTATCATACGTACGTGAGTGAGCCCTAGAATTACACTTGTTACCTAAGGATCTGCTGACCTCTTTGGGATAAGAACGTGACTTTATGTACAGACTTACATTATTCTGATATGTATAAGGGTCAAACTGTAACAGGAAAATCTGATTAAGACAAAGAATGTAAAGACCTCTTGACCGATTATCAAAAAGTCATATTCGCATATTGTCTGAATCGCAAAAAGAAAACAATAGATTTTGTTTATTCTGTCTGTAAACCAGCAATGCATTTTTACAGGCGTGATAATAGATAGAAACAATAAACTTAGCTGCGCGAGCGCACGTTTGTAGCAAATGTAAACAGAACACCTACTCGATGTGTCGAGCTCTTTGAAGATTGACGTCAAAACTCGTGATCGTGCCTATTGAAGGAGATACAATAAAATTACGTTTATCTCGCTTGTCGTAGAGTGTTCAGAATACTCTTCAGGATTTGTTGCGGTCACTTTGTCGGTTGACTAAGTGTTTCATTTATTATTATTTTTGTGTAAATTAACATCGCTTTGTTGAGTTTATGTCAAGCTGCGCCAGTTTTAATCGGAGTATTTTTTTTTTTTCGAACATCCCAATAAATTTCCGCTGCCACCTTTTGGAAAAAACAAGTAAATTAAACCGCTTCCGACGTGACGGTTTCTTACGACTATGTCAAGGGTTTTTCAAGAACGTTGCTTTTCATTATTTTTATGGACTTATATGATAAAAACTGTATCAATCAAGTTTATATCGAATGTATTTTTTTTTATTTGAATACGTTCCCTTCCTCCGGCATTTCGTTAAAAAATAACACCATTAAAACGACAACGGGCGGGGCTAAGCAAAACGACACTAAGGTTGTCGGTCATACCGTGAACAAATCACCGCGCTTGTCGGAATACATTGCATTATGAGCGCAACTAATTATTGGCCTGTTTGTATGTGTTGTTCTTAGTTCGAACACTCAAGTTACTTGTCATGTCAATGTAGTGTTTGGAGCCATATTTCTCGTCGATTTTGTTCACAGATTCTTTTCCATAGCTTTTAATTCGATGGTCGTGGGTCTGTAATTTATATTGCACTGATCTGTTTGTTCAGTATGTTCCAGTGTAAGGGGATTGAGCATTCAATTGAGATAATATGCTTCAATGAAACTGCCCAGTTGCCCATATAATGAGTAGACACAAATAAATATCTGTGTTGAATGCGGTTAGCAAGCGTAAATAATGATTGGTCTCTCAATGACTCTACTTAAATAGGTAATTTAAATTTACATGCTATAAGGATAATTTCAGATTTCATCAAAATTTACGGGTTGTAAATCGTAGTTTAGTCAATTGTAAAAACGGGCCTTTTTCAGAAGTTCTCGTATCAAGCAAGATAAAATAATACACAGGATTATGGGTCAGAGACGAGTTAATGATTTATGTTGAAGTGGTCGATCTGATGACCGCACGTTGAGAGGATTTAAATAGTAATTTTAACTTATCAAGTATCTCCCATACCAACTAGTTTTAAATCATCGGCACATTTAAAATAATTTCGATATTAAGAACGCTCTTAACTAGGCAAATAAATTTAAAAGTCGAACCAATATAAAGTAACATCGAGAACGCTTTCCATCGGAATGGTCTCGATTTGTCTAGATCGAAGCGGTCGGTGAATCGTAAATTAAAACGGATCCTCGAAATGAATTAAATACGAACACGAAGCGCGGACGGTTCTTTTTTAATAAGACTAGCTGTGGAAATGAACTGTCTGGTAGATCGTAAAAATAGTAGACTAAGCAACTGAATTACTCATGCTACTTGACTAACAAATGTATTATAAACATCTTTGTGGAAATCAGATGTTTTATTAAAACTTGTTATTTTATGTGGGAACATAGAGTAAGATTGTTTTATCAAATACCTAACTGACCAGATCACAAGTATTGGAAGAGTTATTAGCAGGTAGGGACACAATGTGAGCTTTTGATGCATCAAAATCTGGACTACGAACGTAAATTTAATTATGTAACTAGCCGTGAACGTGACCGTGGGCACGCGCCGTCACATACTCACGCGGTGTTCCGCCCATCTCGAAGACCTACAAGCGTCTCCACCTATCACTCGGCTAATCCCTTATAAGAGGATTATAGCCGAGAATGTGTTCAGGGACTCGACCGACCTCGCCTGTAATGGATTGGACAGATTTCTAATATCGTAACCCTTAAGACCCGCTTAAGTGCTTCGCTGCATCTACCCAATAAATACACATACACACTCTACTAACTTTATTCCTCTAAGAGGAAAATGGGTCTTAAAGTTTTTAATAGAAAGCAAGACGACCCTGTGACGTCAATGAAACTTCGTTACGGTGCCAGCCGGGTCTAAGCTGCACAAACCAAAATAAACGCAGCACGTGATCGCTCTACAACCGAAATAAATCCGGTAACCCAAGACAAATTCACATTTTAATACACTTAAATACATGCACTGTTGTACGTAGATCTGATACCTAGATCGGTCGTTTGAGAGGGAGGGACTTTGCCCCCCCCCCCCCCCCCCCCAGCACTGTAATGGACTTGGCCAAGAAAGCCGTCACATTTTAGTGCACGCAAGATGACAAAGCGGGAAGCTCAAAAACAGATTCCTACAAGTGTCACACGATGTTCACTCGACAGACGCTCACTAAAATCAAAACAATTTTTCGGACATGTATGATAAAAATGGCAATGACTAGGAAACCTCCTGTAATATAAGGGTTATCAAAAAAGAAGATAAATGAACAAAAACAGGAAGGTTATCATTTAAGATTAGGCTGAGAAAGGTGACTGGGATAACCTAAGTTCTCGATTTTGGGTGCCAAGAATGTTTTTTCTATAAATACGGGATAGACGATAATTATTTCTCTCGTGCGTATAGTGTGTTATAGAGATGTGGGGAGACTTGGCACGCGCGTAAGCTAGAGTAGTCCTACCTCACGTGCCGCGAAAGACAACAGGAGGCACGTCCTCAAAGTATCCAATCAGCTTTGAACTGCTCATGCCTGACGCTGAACAGTATCATAAAATACTTATGCAAGATTCCAGAGCCAAAGTCGAAACGAACGAAAGCCCGTACAAAAACCAAAGCAATATATACCTATAAAATTGGCGCACGAACGACAAGTAATATTAATATTCGAACGCTTGATATTTTGATTGATACGATTGCTATCAGCGCTCGGGTCAACGGCATTGATTTAAATTTCAAATTGGGCGGCGTAATATTGCATAACCACTATCAAGGTCTATACTCTATAGACAGAACAGATCGAGACCGCAAACCATAATAAGCGATTTCTATTTCAGTGGCACAATGGAGCGAAAAAACGTGTGATTTAAGTTTTGGCAGACGTCTTTTGTAAACATTTGTACTGGCACGTAAAGTTTCCGGCCAAGCCCCATTTTAGAAAATTGATGGTTTCTCTAATTATGATTACAAACAAAATTATACTTAATTGCTTTATATTTTGAGGCTGAATGAGCGCGAGTCAAATCAAAACATGTTGATAACTTTTTGAGAATAATTTAGCGTCAAAGCTACTATTATTTATTCTGTGGACTGTGGTAAATTTGTAACATTTTTATTTCTTACTATGCTTTTGCAATTATTTTTTTATGAATTTTACAAGGTCAATGGTACATTGAGTTGAAGTAAGTTTATAAACGCCGTGTGGTGACGGCAGAGTAGAATACATTTGTCACCAACCCTTACTCTTCCCGTGGGTATCGTAAGAGGCGACTTAGGGAGTACACATTGAACAGGGAACGGGCAGCAGCGCTCTCTGATACAGTAACCTTTTAATCTGCGATCTCCAACCCGCCTGCCAAGCGTGGAGATTATGGCAAAAGCCTCAAAAGTGCTGTATATATTATTGTTTTGTATTATTTTGTCAAGATTGGTTCAGCTGTAAAGGGAGGCGAGAAGTAATTCAGAACTCATTAGGGCCCTCGGTATTTCAGCTTTCGTAATCCCATTAGGCAGGAAAGATGTAGGTACTTGAAATTTTAATAATTTCTACGCATATAATATTTTAACACAGGACTGATGTTATGTAATATTTTAGTATCAATAAACGTTTATTTGTTTTAAATGGATAATTATTTAGATTTGCGGAACGCCATCAAGGAAGGAAACATGTTTATGAAGACTACAGCAAGATTGGCATTTTATTTTATTAATAAAGAGAAATGTATCTTCAATATTATGGATTGACTCGATGAGAAGTCGATTGAATGTGTGTCTGCATCTATTTGTAAACCTGATTGAGTTTCTAGTTAGTATCGTGTATACGGCGAACGTTTGATTGTCTGATGCATGGCGATGGAAACAATAACAGGCTATCATAAACTTTGCTTTTATGATCAGCGGGAAACCTAACATGTTCCAAGCTACATCGAACTTTGTCAATAGTATGCTGGCGTTTATGTCTGGGAAAATTATGATATAATGAGAATATTTGGAAAATGCTCCACATCGCCATTACTTCTATAGATTTGCAAGTATTGTTTGCTTGTTAGTTATTTGTTTGATTATGTAGAATTTTTAGGCTTAATGCAAGAGGTTCATCATTATTCATTATCCAAAAATATCATCATCAATTAAAACTGATTGTCACTATCGTCATTAATGAATACATTATCGACTAGATAGTGTGCAGTGTAGCCATTTATAGGTATTTTTGTAATTACTACTATGTTTAGCAACTTTATCAAAGGATTGTCGTTGTCATCAAAGTTATTGTTATATGACTGTCATAGCAACGTTATTGCGCAGTTGAAACATGCTTATGGCGTTAACAATGCTCGAATGAAATAATTAATATAATTAAACCGAACAAAATTGTAAAAGGCGTAAAAATGCGACTTTTTGCATGAAAATCTAATTTTATCCACAAATTGTATAGGCAGTAGAATATTAGGTAAAAGTACAAAACACAATTTTATGTTATAGTAAATTTCATAGTTATTTCTTAAATCAAAAATAAATAACTTTGTTGTACCTATTTAGAATAATATTTATATTCCCTTTGAAATGAAATGAGGTTTACGTCAGTCAATAGCAGCTTTTAGGGCCATATAAAAAAAGTTCTTGTTATTGGGGTCTAATTTAGCTAACTAACTACTATCACAGACTATTTTATTTAAGCTCTGTTTGTTAATTATCACTTTATCAGCATTCAATCGATACAACTAAAACGACTTCATAATTGCATAAAAATTAAATTAATATTATAACAAGCCTTAACTTTATTGTTTTAAATAAAGATCTTGAAAACTGTCTAATGCTTTGTAATGAAAGATATTATAATAGTGCATGATGAAACTGGATAATATGAATAATATGGTACTTAAAAAAAACTACATTTTATCAAAGTAAGAAACTCACCTTCTTCTGGAGTGAGATCTGCAAACTTGACTCCACCACTGAAAACAAAAGAAATAATTTATTGAAATACTTTACACAGGTCATCAATAAAAAATAATTTAATTTATAAGTATACTGTATAAATTTTAAAGTTTTATAAGTCATCAAAAGCTGAGGAAAACTTTTGTTGACTACAATATTTAAATAAACATTCAACAATTCCTCACAGTGCATATTTTAATTTACTATCAGACTTTAAAAAAATGCATTAAATTGATTTTAAAATAGAAAGTAGCATAATATAACAAAATTGATAATAAGTAAACAGAATGAAAAAGTTATCAGTTAATTTATTTTGATCCATGATTTTCTCATGAAACAAGTGACTGTCTTGCCTGTGCCTGTGCATTAGTGTGCGTGTCCAAAATGAAGACAAATTACTTTAATTGTACTACTTCAAACAACTACTTTTAACTTGATATAGTTTCTAACTGACAATATGACATTAAATTAAAGTAGAATCATTACTGGTACTTAGGAATAGCCTACCACTTTAACCCTCCACCCTCCATCAAAATGTTAATTAACAACATGCTTGCAATAAGCTTGAAATCAATTTAATGCTTTTCAAATTCTGATGCAACATTACAATATTCTTCAATGGACATTTGTTTGGCAAATTGTCAATAGTTAAATTAAGATAATTCAGTCACTTACATTTTACATTTCAAGTTTCTTTTAGTTTAAAATTAAGATGTAACAAAAATATGAAGCTATCGCGAGAAAACAAAAAAATATATTTTGTATGTTTAAAATTCTCACTAAAAGTTTGTATTTCACAATGTTGTCTGAAAAGTTAGAAATTAATCAAATAAACAAATGTCCCAGAAAAATAAAGTAATAAACATGCACTGATGTATGAAGATGGCACTTCGTACCTGAGGAGGACGTTAGCCGTTTCCGGCACCCGGAACACCTGTAAATAAACACAACGTGGAACGATGTTTTATTGGATCTCCATGAGGAGAAGCCATTACCAGTGGGACCCACTATGTCCTCTTTTGAGATTTTATAATAATTTTAATCATATTAAGAAAAAGATATCCTAAGGATTGTTATAAAAATCCAATAATAAGATTAGTAATAATATCTGTTTACAAAATGTATAAAACTTGTACTACTTAATTGGACTGGACTATTATTTTAAGGAGATAAAAGAAATTTCATAAGTAGGTTAAGTACCAAAGAAATACAACTTTGAACAAACAGGGTATAAGTTAGATTTAAAAATATAAATTTGTCACCTCTTGGCGCGATTGCAGCTATGAAAATATCCAAATCAGAAGAAAATTTTAATTAAAAAGATCCTCACCTTCCATCCAAGATTTTCGAAGAACGTGCTAAGCCGCGACTGCCCAGTGGTCTTGCCGCCGCAAGGTCCTAAACAGGTTAAAAAATACAGCACAAAATGAATTCAGTGTGATACACCACCCCACGTGTATGTTCTTGGTATAAAATAGTGATATAACAGTCACGGTCCATTGAAATATAACATTAATACTCTAAGGATTAAGTATGTAACACAATATTGATAACACATTGCCTTAAATTTCCTGCGAATCGTAAAAACTAAGCTAAAATCTTACCTCCAGTCAGGACCAGCCTGTAAACGGTTTTCTGAAACTTATTCGCCATTTTATTCAAACGCATAAAATAAATTAAAATTAAATTACACTAACAAGGGAAACTAGGCACATAAATATCATAAAAATGTAAGCTTTACAAAAGTGATAAGATGATGAGCCATCACAAATCACACACGCATCGCCCGAGAGGCGTGCGCTCAAATGAAAGAATGAATGAAAACGAAGAAGTGACGTTCGTTAGTTGACAAAAAATTGTCTATGGTGCTAACCTTGAAATTGGATAAGTGGAGTAACTATAGAATAAATAGTTTATTTTTATATCGCCATCTAGCTTACGTTTTTGGAAGCTATAATTTTCAAGTACAGTTAGCGTGTGCTGGGCACTTGGAACTCGAGCCTTTCGTAGCAGTTATGGTATAATAATATACTGCGCCTGGTATTCTTGCAGCATTTCAGCGCAAATCGGTGTATTGCACTTTGAGTGACCAAAACGGCGGCGTACTGAATCACTGTCAGTGGGATTACGGCAGCCATTGTGACGTCACGGATTGCTTCATGACCGCCGCCATCTTCCGCTAACGGCGCCCGTGCTCCAGAGCGAAATTTTCGTAAGCGTAATGTCAAATTCGACTTTGACATATTGTTTAGGTACTTATTTTTAGTTAAATGTTAATAATGTAAAATTAACGTGTCTTATATTTTATTTGGTTGAAAAAAATTAAAAACACGTTATTCAATTATGAAATGGCGATAAATTACTGAAATATCTTAAATCAATCAGTGAGGTTAGGGTTGCCAGATGTTCGATCGTAAAAGTATCGAGTAGGGTATATATTACGATAGTTTTGACTTAGGTACATACATACATAAGATAATATCATAGGCAATCTGATAAAATATAAATATCTAACATTCTTTTTTGTATTTTTTAATTTCATGTGCCTATTTAAATCTTTTCTTAATTTAATTCTTTTTAAAAATTCGCATACCTTTTCTTATTTTGGGTACTAGCCATGCGAAAAGTGCTGTTTTCACAGCTGTACGATACTTTTTTAACACTTATAATAATTTAGAATTTTGCCAGTTTTGGTACGATAATCAACATCTGGCAAGACTGAGTTATAAGCAGTTTCAGCGCGCACAAAGGCCGTTCCGTTTTGATTTCGCTCATGAGCCGTATTATTGCGATTTCTGAACGCGAGTAATCGCTGTCAGTACTTTGAGCCGTGAAATCTGATTCGGAATACACCCATAGAGTCTAATACCCTGCGTTCCGAGACGCGCTAAAATCGATTAAAGTACCCGTAATTGCGTTCCGAATCACTGTCAGCCATACATTTCTTTGCTTTTCTGATCGCTGAAAGTCTGATTCGGAATGCGCCCATAGACTATGGTAGCAGTAAAGGCGTTATTTTCCCCGCGTTCCGATTTTCGCTGATAGCACTTTGAGTACCCAAAACCGCGTACCGAATCACTGTCATTGGGATTACGGCAGCCATTGTGACGTCACGGATTGCGTCATGACCGCCGCCATCTTCCGCTAACGGCGCCCATGCTCCAGAGTGAAATTTACGTAAGCGTAATGTCAAATTCGACCTTGACATATTGTTTATTTATTTTTAAAAGTTTAATGTTTAAATGTAAAATTAACGTGTCTTATATTTATTTGGTGGAACAATATTAAAAACACGTTATTCAATTATGAAATGGAGATAAATTACTGAAATATTTTAAATCAATCAGTTTTGTAAGTTAGGGTTGCCAGATGTTCGATAGTAAAAGTATCGAGTAGGTTATGTATATATTACGATAGTTTTGACTCAGGCACATACATACATAAGATAATATCATAGGCAATCTGATAAAATATAAATTCTTTTTTGTATTTTTTTAATTTCATGTGCCTATTTACATCTCCATTTTTAAAAATTCGCATACCTTTTCTTGTTTTGGGTACTAGCCATGCGAAAAGTGCTGTTTTCACAGCTGTACGATACTTTTTTAATACGTATAATAATTTAGAATTTTGCCAGTTTTGGTACGGTAATCAACATCTGGCAAGACTGAGTTATAAGCAGTTTCAGCGCGCTCAAACGCCGTTCCGTTTTGATTGCGCTCATGAGCCGTATTATCGCGATTTCTGAATCGGTACGCGAGTAATCGCTGTCAGTACTTTGAGCCGTGAAATCTGATTCGGAATACAGCCTTGTAGTGTTTAGTCACGTGTTAGCTATATACCGTCCCTGCGTTCCGAGACGCGCTGAAATCGATTAAAGCACCCGTAATCGCGTTCCGAATTACTGTCAGCTGTCAAAACTCATACGTTTTTTCTTGGTTTTTTCCCTTTTCTGATCGCTGACAGCGCTGAAAGCCTGACTCGGAATGCGCCCCGTGTGGCTAGCTAGCACATTTTGTGTGCATTGCGTAGCCAATTAGCTGGAAAAACATCATAATATTCGTCTGTAAATATACATTATCTTATTTACATTACTTATGTATATATTGTTAATAAATTATATTACCCGACGCTGGCAAAATGTCCCCAAAAATGGGTAGACGGTTGCTATAAGAAAAAAAAAAAAAATTGCCTACGCAATGTAAATCGAATTATGCTCCATATGTCGACTGGCCGAACTATTTCTGAAATCCGAATTCCAAACTATAAATAAAAAAATATTCTAAATGGGAAAGTCTTGTGTGAAAGCTTTCGCAGTAAAAAATAAAATCTTTTGGAAGAACTTATCTATATATTTGATTTATTTATGCCTAATCTGCGATTTACCTGCCACCATACATAGAGTACTTGCCACCATACTCTTAGGGATTGGGAGGGTGGCAGGCAATACCACCATATAGATTATTATTCATACAGATTACATCTGTTACAAAGATCTTATTTTGCTTTATAAATCCTAACAAACTTTTGATTACTAACTTTTTTCTTTAAGGAGAAATATAAATTCTAATATAAATTATGGAGTGTACAGTTTAATTAAGTAACACCTAAATTACTGATTTGCAAAACACATTTTTGGTTACAGTTCTTAAATGATTGAAGTACTGCCACATTAACTTGAGTAAAATTTTCATTGCAATTTTTTCCTTTCTCTAGAATTAAGACAAGTGCTGGTATCTGCTGCCAATATTTGCCAAGGCAGCGATTGCGCTTCTCAGTGTATGAATCTTTGGACATTGTAGATTGTTCTGCACCATCTAGAATAAAAATACATTAACTTACAAACTCTAAATTATAATATTAAAAACATTACCCTTTCATCTCTAAATTGTATTATCACAATGAGCAAACCATTTCTAACAAAAGAAACAAAATAAACTATATTATATACAAAAAAACAATGATTATGTATAGGTTCAAATAAATAATATAATATAACCATCTTCAAACATATCTTGATCAATCCATCTGGTTTGAATATTTACACACACTATGGCTATATTCATTTCTTTACATAAGTATCTGCTGTAATTTACAAATGTGTTCAGAAGTGTCAAACCTGCAAAATATCAATTTATTTACTTTACTTACATATTTATTTACTATTTATGTATTTTAATAGTTTGAAATTGTTTAACTAATAATCAAAATTTTCTCTTACCAAATTTATTATCGTCCCCCAAATGTTGAAACATTAAACATGGCAATGAGTCCACTATTATCAAGCTCAAGTTTTTTAGTTCAAATGCCCTATTTTTAACTTTTTTAAACAGTTCAACAATTTCATCCATTGTCCAAATATGTACCACTCTTATTTTGAACATTATTTGTGCCATTTCCTGAAAAGATATTTCAGAATATATGATTAAAAGATAAAGATATTTTTTTTATATAATAAAGAGTTTTTTACCTTATATGAGAAGCCACAAGCATCCAAAATCTTCTGTACTCTTATAGCTGAGAAATCCCCTTTAGTATCCACATAAAGTATTGTGTCCTCGCTACTTTTAACACAGTTTATGGCAAGCTGTAAACAAAGTTGTGTTTTTCCTGATTCTGCTAAACCACAGACTTCTGTTATGTACCCAGTCGGTATTCCACCGTCCAAAATATTATCAAGACTGTAAGAAGAGGTAATATTATTGTTGTTTTTTCTAATATTTTTAGGAGTAAGGGAGCATTTTTGGTTCAGTTTGATCGGATGACACCATATTTTACCTTGGAATTCCAGACGATATTAATCTCTTTTTCACAATATTATTCACGAGAATTGAAGTTCCATTAGTTAAAGATGCTGAATATTTTATCAAAATATCATGTCTTATATCTAAAACTTGCGGTAAACTAAGTTTAGTCAGAGATGATAACTTCTCTGTGTCTTCTTGCAAAAAATCGTAAATTGTAGTGATACGATTCTGCCCAAGAACTTTAAGTACATTATCAGTGAAATAAATATGTTCTCCAGACTTTAATCTTTGCATTTTATTGGAGAAAAGTCTGTATTTCCACAATATTTTTCAAATTCTTTCCGTAACAACACAACCCGGCAGATTGCTCGACTGACATTGACAGAAAACCATTGAGCATAACTCTGACTTTTCTTTCGTTTGTGAGTCCAGAACTACACCACCACGTTTTGTAATTTTCAGAATGGGCGCTATGGGGGCGGCGGCGGCGGACGGCACTGGTGGCGCGGCGATTGGTTGGTGGGTGAATAGGAATCTTTATCATAGACAAAGTAGAGGAAGGAAAATAACGCCCGCCATTTTTGTGTTTGCTGTCAAATGTGGTAATGTCGGTCAGAAACTGCGGATAATTTTCGCTTTTTAAGGCGTAATTTCGTATTGTATTATTAGTTCTTATAGTTTTAAGTATTTTTCACAATGTCTAATATATCTCTTGATAAAGACACATTCTTTCGGCGCATGAAAAAGTTGTATTCTGCGTGGAAGGTTGGTTGTTGTTGCTTTACTGTTGCATGTTCTGAAAATGCATTTAGGTGTTTAATTGATATTTGTAATTTTTACAGGCTGCTGGAGCTGATTCTAAAAATGAGGATGCCTTGGCAAAGGCCGACTGCTTAGTTTCTTGCGTGGGCGTGGATGAAGACACGTTGTACAGCAAGTCTACATCTTTGCAGGTTTGATCTCTTGTCACGCAATGTGCTCATGTACCTGTGTCAAAGTTATTGTAAGCATTCGATAAGTACAACTAACTGTGCTGTTTGTTATAATATGTTAGGCATTTTTACTAAATAGAATATCATACCTACACAATTTTATAAACAATAGAGCCAATTTTGCAGTGCTTAGCCCTTTTTATTACCTTTTGCAACTAATACCTAACATTTTTTATTTTTTTTATGGTTATTCAAAAACTCAACACCCAAAGTTAGATCTGCTAAATTTATCACATTTTTATTTATGCTGTAATAGTACATTATGCAATTATTTTTTATGCTTAACTATTGCTCGAGCAAGGCATAGTGAGAGTGTAAATCTTATTGGAAGTTCAGGCTGCAACATCGGAATCTATAATAGGCGCTGATCCCCATACTTTTAGTATACCATAAAGTTATAGTTCTAACCCAAGTACATTTATAAGCATGATATTCTTTAAAAAGCAGTGCCTTACATGCCCAAAATGTACAAATGTCCACTGCTGTAGAGACCTTATATTGGTGATTCATAAATGAAGCAACCATAATAGACGCAAATAAAATTCTGATGTGTGAAATGATCATTATGATAGATAGCAAGCAGTTTATTTTCATCACCTTTTAAAACCATTTTAGTAATATTGAAGATGTTTTATTTACTATTTAGTCATCAATTAATTTCTCTTGTGGAAAGGCCTTGGGGTATATTATAGTACTGAAGTCACTGTAACTTTATTGTAATTTTTTACCAATGTATCAACTTATATTCAATCATTTCCCCAATAGATTTGGTTGTTTGGCTATGAGCTCCCGGACACAATCACAGTCCTGACAGAGCACTGCATGTGTTTCCTCGCCAGCAAGAAAAAAATTGAATTCCTCAAACAAATTGAAAATGGAAAAGATGAAACAGAACTACCTCCAGTTAAACTGCTTGTTAGAGACAGAGTAAGTGTTCCTATGTATTACTTGATTATAATGGAGGGAGTGCCTTTATTTTCTGCAGATTAGTAGTGAATCATGCATGTGTATGGTGCAGAAATATTTAAAAGTACTGAACACCTTTCATTTGTCTTATTTTTTTACAAATACTGACCAGTTCACCAAGTTTTGTACATGTCTTTGTAGACAATATTCCTTATATTTATGAACTAACAGGCATGTTGTATTATTTCTTATATATCACAAATGCTATCCCATCATTATCAATGATTCATTTCTATTTTAGAATGACAAAGACAAAGAAAACTACAACAAACTTATACAAGAGATCAAAAAATCTAAATCAGGGAAGACTCTTGGAGTATTCGCTAAGGACAACTACCCAGGTGAATTCTGTGAAAACTGGAAAACAGCTATGAAGGCAGAGAAATTTGAAAATGTAGATGTCAGCTCCCCCTTAGCTCTCCTCATGGCACCAAAAGAAGATCCCGAGGTCATCACTATAAAAAAAGCATGTCTGGTCACAGTTGACGTGTTCACAAAGTACTTAAAAGATCAAATTATGGAGATTATTGATTCAGATAAGGTAACTAAAGTTGTGGTTACTTCATACTTTTTAAATTATATTGTACAATGTCAAAAATAAAGATTATTTTATTAATATATTTTTTACTGATATGAATTCCATTGCAGAAAGTTAAACACTCAAAACTCGCCGAAGGTGTAGAAGCTGCGATATCAGATAAGAAATATGTGACAGGAGTGGACACGAGTCAAGTAGACATGTGCTACCCACCGATTATACAGTCTGGTGGCAACTACAGTCTCAAGTTCAGCGCTGTTGCGGACAAAAATCATCTACATTTCGGTGCCATTGTCTGCTCTTTAGGTTGGTATTTCTAAACAATATTAATTCATTAATCATATTATCATAAGAGCGTCGGTGGTCTAGTGGCTAAGGCCGCTGTCTTCCGTCCAGGAGATGCGGGTTCGATCCCTACCACGTACCAATGTGTCTTAGTATTTTGAATTCATATGTACTGTTATTCGATTCTCTTTTGGTGAAGGAAAATATTGTGATGAAACCGGTACATTTCTACGAAAAAATCGAAAGTGTGAAGTCGACCAAGCCACACTGGGCCAGCATGATCAACTACGATCTGATCGCCTTAATTTAGAGCAGGCTCGAATCCCTCGGTGTGGACTTATATGAGCTGTTGATAAAGATGAAATGAGTGGTGTGTAAATACAAACTTTCACATAGGAGTGAGAAAATGCTCTTGTAACTAGAAGTTACATAAAAATTTACCCTATCTTGGAAAGGAACATGTACTTTGTATTTTGGAAGTTTCCTTGTTTTCTCTTGCCATGCCTACATCCGTCGAATAGAAGTATTATCACTCCACTTTGTAAACTCTCTTGTCTATTTGTACATCATAATCCCCCAATCCCTACAGCCTCCGTGGCCGAATGGTCGAGATTTCGACGCCCATTATGTAGGTTTTGGGTTTGATTCCCAGTAGGGACACTGTCAGGCAAAAATCTCTTTGTGAGGCTTTCCCTAGTTTGGTTAGGACATTGCAAGCTGAACCACCTGATTGTCCGAAAAGAAAGATGATTCCGTGCTTCGGAAGGCACGTTAAGCCGTTGGTTCTGGCTACTATGTACTATAGTCGTTACACGAGCCAAGTTAGTGGCCTTTGGCGGCTCTATAACACTCACCAACCTCACCAGGGTTTGTGTGGTTGGTTGTCGACCTTACAACCCACACGACGGTGATGATGATGATGATCCCCCAGGAGCGCGCTACAAGTCGTACTGCTCGAACATCGTGCGCACGCTGCTGGTGAACCCGACGGACGAGGTCCAGAGCAACTACAACTTCCTGCTGAATGTGGAGGAGGAGGTCATGAAGCACCTGGTGGCGGGCGTCAAGCTCTCCGCCGTGTACGAGGCCGGGCTCGCGCTGGCCAAGAAGGAGAAGCCCGGTCTGGTGGATAACCTGACCAAGAGTTTTGGGTGAGTTTTTTATTTTTAGCAGGCGCGGACTTGATTTTGTGCGAGTTCTTCATTCTAAGGCGAAACGAAGCATTCTTTAAAAAATCATCAAGAGTTTTGAGTGAGTTGTATCATCGGTATTTTGAGCCGAAAAGATATTCTTTTAAAAAAATTGTTTATTAAATTTTAAAATATACTGTTTCCGAAATCTGTCTACCATAAAATGGCTTCATGACTGCTACAGTGTGACAAGAAAGCGTAAAATTGAGAAATTTTCCTACGGGTATTAGAAAAAAAATGTTCCAAAACCTCAATAGATGGCGTTAAGACTCGCTTTAACAGTTCTAAATATATTTTTGAGAAAAACTGTACAATTTGTTTAGGATATTACAGAAAGAAAGAAATTTATTTTATTATAACAGACTGCATCAGCTGTTTTCTATTGTGGTCTGATAATAAAAAAAAAAAACTGAAATTATATTGGTTGACAGGTTTGCAATGGGTATTGAATTCCGCGAGAGTTCGATCGTGATTGGTCCCAAAACATCGGCCGTGGCCAAGAAAGGAATGGTGTTCAACATCAACATCGGCCTCGCCAACCTCACCAACAGCGCGGCCACTGAAAAGGAAGGAAAGGTGAGGGAATTGTCTGTTGCTTCTGAATGAATGAATCGTACATTAACTTTTGGATGTTACATAGAGATGTAACATCCACGAAATGAAGCTTATTTATAGCAAATGACAAAACTAAGAGTAGTTTCGTCATTATTTTTTTTTGGGTAAGTTCACTACACAATTTGCGGAGAGTTTGGAGAACTCGCCGAAGAAACTCCACATGCGTATAGCAGTAGGTCAGTTAGAGAAAAACAGTGTCTTAAAACATTAGGTACTATTGCAGACGTACGCGTTGTTCATCGGCGACACAGTGCTGGTGAACGAGGAGCAGCCGACCACACTCCTCACGCAGAGCAAGAAGAAGATCAAGAACATCGGCATCTTCCTCAAGGACGATGATGAAGACGAGGAGGAGGAGAAGGAAAACAAGACTGAGATACTCGGTGAGGACACACCACACACATCCACTCACGACCCATAGCCTATTCACTAGGGCAGGGTTAGATACATACATAGACAAGTATTTATTTAGCACAAAGACACACATTATACTACAATTCAAAATATTTAATAAATTCACTAATGACAACACAAAACAAAAAAGAAAATAAAGGCAGTATTCAAAGTGTGTGCCACAATGCTAAAAAGGCCACAGCTCAGCATAATGATTCGCTTTTGGCAAATCGCTGTTATTCTGCTGCAGCCTGCAGCAGGTAACAGCACACAGATAATAATTTCAAATTAATGATATTGAGTAAGGGTTCCAAATTGTCAAGACAATTACCCTTTTTTTTTCTTTTTTAAAATAGTTCAGTTATTATCAGTTTGATAATTGTCATTGCTATAATTTATGCTTTCGAATTCCTAAGTCTTAAGTCCTAGACCCTTATTGTTGTTGTTGACTTAGCTTAATTTGTGTCATAGTTCAAAATGAGAAGTAGCTTCTAAAAGTAACAGCTTTCTAAGCTGACCTTATATACCTTATATACTTTAACTATCTTATTTTGTTTGGTATTTAATGAGGCAGGTAAACATACCTCATACTCACTATAAAATAAATGGTTGAAATTTAGATGTGACTATTTAACCCTTTACTTATCTCTTCATTTCTTATACACTGTTCTTTGTTTACTTTTTGATATAAATAAGCTTCATTGCTTATATTTAAAAATATCACCAAATTCTTAAATTTTTACATACTCTTTGATTTCAAATGATTTTTTTCGTGTTCTCGCTTTGTATCTTTTGTGTTATTTACACGTTTTTATTTACTTACATGCGACCTGGACCGATAGAGAACGGAGGTGAGTGTTTGGAACATTAATTAATGCATGGCGAGCGCTTGTGAAGCACGGAACATCATTCCATGGTTACGTATCAGGGGTTGGTTACGAATAAAAAAAACAAGGTCATGATACGTGTATTTCTACTCTAGTCTAGATCTATCTATCTATCTATTGCCCGCCAGGTAGATGGACTAGGACAATAGGGGATCGGACTGTTCAGCATATTTTATGAATGTACCATATTTTTAAAATATATATTAGTAGCAGACGATTCGCGAAGAAAAAACAGAATCGGTTGAAAAACGAATTTACAGTCATTTTTTAAAGTTTCAATATGTCTGTCCCTTTCAAAAACGATTTTTTGTATGGAGATTATATGGCGTTACTAACAAATGACGTCACAAGTGGGTATGTGCCTCTCTGTCTAATCTTGAATTTCAAACCTTTATAACTCGGTCAATTTTAAAGATAAAAATTTAAATTTAAAAGTTGTTTTAGTGTTCGATAGCAGAAACTAAGAAGTTTGGATTTATAAAATAAATAAAAAGTAGTCCGATCCCCTATTGGGTTTAAATATCGGCGGCTCCGTAGCCCAGGTGGTAGTGTATCTGCCTCCGGCGCACAGGGTCGCGGGTTCGAATCCCGCCCAGGGCAAACATTTGTGTGATGAGCCCTTGTGGTTGTTGTTTATCTATATAAGTATGTATTTATCTATTTATGTAATGTATATCAGCTGTCTGGTACCCTTAGTACAAACTCTGCTTAGTTTGGGATCAGATGGCCGTGTGTGAAGATGTCCCCACATAAAAAAAAAAATGTTGTCTATCAGAAACTAAAGTAGTAAACTTAGGTGAAACGATTTTTAGGTTATCATTGTTACAGATTACGTCTGTTAACGAAACATCTAGTAATTATAAAGCAGAAAAAATATTTTTTTGTCGATCTCGGACAGGACTCGAACTTGCATCTCCTTGTCTATCCGGGACAGACACAGGCGCATTACCAGTTATGCCAACAAGCTCTGTGAAAGATCGCCGAAATTTGTCACTGCGTTTTACTTTACTGGATAGCCAAGGAGATGCAGGTTCGAGTAATGTCCAAGATCAACAATAAAATTCATTTTCTGCTTTATAATTATTACGAGTTTTAGTTGATTTGATTATTTTTTTCGACTATTCGGTGTGTTGTCTTGTCATTATGTAAATACATCTATGACTTCTGATACGTAACCGATTCATTAAACAGAACCATGCATTATGGCAGGATTCCAAATTTATTAATGCAATACAGTCGGGTCAAGTCGTTGTTATGGTAACTTTATTTTCATAATTTCTTCCGCTGCCAACTCGGTGTGAATTCAGCCTTAAATTTGCTTTTAATTATGATGTTACTCGAGCGCTTTTTTATACAGAATAATTTTATTATAATATCGTACTTTTTAGCCATTAAAATTGTTCGAATATAAACGATTCTTTCATTCAGGACAAAATATGTGCACGGCTCGGCTGCATTGCATTACAAGATCACATTAGCTATCATTTCATTTAGAATTTCAATCATCAGCTATTTATCAAACCTAGCCTCTTAACAAGTCCTTAAACTTAATACAACTCGTAGGCAGAGGAAAAAGAACGGCCGTCATAGAGTCCAAACTTCGCACTGAGCATTCCTCCGAGGAGAAGCGCAAGGAACATCAGAGGGAGCTGGCCATAGCGCTCAACGAGAAGGCGAAGGAGCGCCTCGCCAAGCAGTCCAGCGGGAAGGAGGGCGAGAAGGTGCGCAAGAGCACCGTCTCCTACAAGAGCGTCAGCCAGATGCCCCGCGAGAACGAGGTCAAGGAACTCAAGCTGTATGTCGGTGAGTTCGGATAGGATTTTATTTTACTAGGTGTCCGGGCAGCAATGCTCGCGTTGTGTAAGATTTTCCCGTAGGAATATGACCTTTTCCTGTAAAAAGTATCCTATGTGTTAATCCAGGGTGCAAATTATCATCCAAATCTGTTCAGTAGTAATCAAAACGAAACAGAAACAAATATCCAAAGGTACAAATATATTTTCACATTTATAATATTAGTGTGATGTGATTCGATGCATTTTACAAGCTTTTATTTAGTTTCACCTGTCCCGTTGTCTGTAATCAAATCTTGCAAGTTAAATTTGATCCACTTCCGAGTTTCCGATTGAGCTGAAATTTTGCATTCATGTATAAATCGGATGACAATGCAATATTATGGTACCTTGGAGCTGGTCTGATGATGGAGACGGAAGGTGGCCATAGGAACTCCTCTAATACAGAACACAACCTAGTCGTGTTTGGGCTCGTTAGATTTGTCTTAACAAGATCTTTAGTCATACGTGATGTTCAGGGTCTCATGATGGAGCCAGAAGGTGGCCACAGGAACTCCACAAATACACAACATAACTTAGTCATGTTTGGGCTTGTTGGATTTGTCTTGACTAGATCTTCAGTCCTACGTGATGTCCAGGGTCTCATGATGGAGCCGGAAGGTGGTCAAAGGAACTCCACAAATACACAGCATAACATAGTCGTGTTTGGGCTTGTTGGATTGGTCTTGACGAATACTTTGATACTAAATGGTAACCAGAGTCTGATGATGGAGCTAGAAGGTGGCCATAAGAACTTCGTAATTAAACGACGCAACCCCACCGAGTTTGGGCCCATTTGATTTGTCTTGACGAGTACTTTGATACTACATGGTAACCAGGGTCTGATGATGGAGCTGGAAGGTGGCCATAGGAACTCCGGAACGACGCAACTTCATCGAGTTTAGGCCCATTTGATTCGTCTTGTCGAGTACTTTGATACTATATGGTAACCAGGGTCTGATGATGGAGCTGGAAGGTGGTCATAGGAACTCCGTAATTAAACGACGCAACCCGATCGAGTTTGCGCTCATTTGATTCGTTTTGACGAGCATCTTAGTTGGCGTGAATATGCAACTCCAACAGATTTGGGAAAAAGTTCGTTCCGTTTGTTATGAATGTGGATTATTATATGTCTGATTGATTAGATGGATGCCCCAATGCCAAGGTGAGTACGTGCCGAGGGCTGAATGGTATGAGAGTGTATAAACATTTCATATCGCTAACGTTGCGCCTCAGGGTACCAGGGCGAACCCTGTTGTACTGAAGCCCCTATCCCTCTACAATGGACCTCGGCAAGGATGGCATTCACATAATACAACCTAAATCAATTCAATTTCCTGCTAAATTTAATTACGGCACAGCTGAAAGAAGAATGCTTCTGATTGTCTTGACTTGGGCTTCAACTGTGCACAAAATGCAGGGAACTACTGTAGATCATGCTGTTATTTATCTAGGCTCTAAATTATTTGCTGCTGGTCAAGCTTATGTGGCTTTAAGCAGAGTTAAGTCTTTAGCAGGACTTCGAATCGAAGAACTTGACTGCTCCAAGTTGACTTCGAAGAAACCTTGTAATGTAAAGAAATGGATAGAATGAGAAATGTTACAAATAACTAACTTGTGATTACATAACTAATTTAAACATTAGTTTACCCTACTACAAACAAAAAAAGGAAATATTTAAATATACATAAAATACATAAACTTTAAGTGCTCAAAGCAGCACATTATTATGTGAACGTACTACGGACTACATAACGGAAAAACGCTGCTACGCGCTACTAACTACTTTTTTTTTTTTGACAAGGACCTAATGCTTGTGTCGCAAAATCGACGTATCAAGCGTAACCGGACTTTTGGGGGAGCGGAAGGCTCTTACCCCTAGTATTATAGCAACAGCCTAAGGGCGCCCACTTGGGGGCACGGACCTCGGCCTAGGACGTTGCCATGGCGAGAAGCGCGCGGGAGAGGAATGACCCTGACGGGGTCTTCCAGGATTATGCAGAACTTGATTGGGTCTACCGCGTCCCCGCCGGCGGGTGCGGTTGCTACCAGAAGGGCATTCTGTGGAGTGTACTCTATTGGCAATGGCTATCTCAACAAAAGACTGGATGCGATCGACAGGATCGGACAGAGAACGCTACTAACTACGTCGTAGTAAATCTCGAATTAAACATACTAAAAAGCTAAAAATAAAATTAAAGAAAAAAAACCTTTTTTAAAAACAAGCTTTTATTATTTGGAAAATGAACAAAAAAGTTAAAAATAAATTAACTCTAATTAGAAGTATAACACTTTATAAGTTCATTGTAACCTTTAACGATAATTAAGCTTCTTTGTCTACGACAAAATAATTCCATATCGTAATCATATATTTTTAACACCAAAACTTTACACCTTAATTATTAAATCTTCCCGTTTTTATTACAGTCCCAATTTTATAAATAAAAAAGCGTGTTACATTGTGATAGCTTAATTATACCATCAAAATGTAACACGCTTTTATTATTTATAAAATTGAGACTGTAAAAATAACGGGAAGATTTAATAATTAAGGTGTAAAGTTTTGGTGTTAAAAATATATGATTACGATATGGAATTATTTTGTCGTAGACAAAGAAGCTTAATTATCGTTAAAGGTTACAATGAACTTATAAAGTGTTATACTTCTAATTAGAGTTAATTTATTTTTAACTTTTTTGTTCATTTTCCAAATAATAAAAGCTTGTTTTTAAAAAAGGTTTTTTTTCTTTAATTTTATTAATCTTCAAAAGGTGAAAAGGACGGACGAGCTTAAATTAAGAATAGAGCGTGACAGTGAGAATTTGACTCATTGTTGCAATCTTGTTCAACAATAAACAAAGTCTGTGTCTGATAACTATCTGAGCAGGTCATCTTAAAAGGCGATCAACCGGATGCACAAAAGTTAGTTGACACTGAAAGTTGGTCACATTTCACTGTAACGTTCAGAGTGGTATACGTCGGTCTTTGCTTCATCAACAGCCGAGGGGCTCGAGCCTACCCTGAATTAGGGCGATTAGGCCTTAGTCGACCACGCTGGCCCAATGAGGGTTGGTCGACTTCACACACAACCTTTGAATTTCTTCACAGGAGTGTGCAGGTTTCATCACGATGTTTTCCTTCACCGTAAGAGCGTCGAATAACGTACATATGAATTCGAAATTCGAAAACACATTGATACGTGGTGGGGATCGAACCCGCGTCTCCCGGACGGGAGGCAGCGGCCCTAGCCTAGTGGTCTAGTGACCACCGACGCTCTCACGACGACGACGACGGTCTTTGTTTACTTTGTTGCTTCTATTTTAAGTTGAAACTAAATTTGAGAAGAACTATTAAAGTCTAAAAAACGTTTTCGTATAAAAAATAACTAAAATAACTAAAATGGCGATAATCGAAATGAAATTAATAGTTTATTAATTTTTATTAACTCTCTTAGTTTCGTCAATACATTTTTTTTGCGTGAGTTCACTACACGATGTGCGAATTCTGTTATCGGTTAAAAGCTTCATATTGCATATTACACAGTTAAGGTTTCTTCTATCCTAGCTTTAATTTTCCCGAATACTTTCAGATCGCAAATACGAGACGGTGATTTTACCGATATTCGGCATCCCGGTGCCGTTCCACATCTCCACGATCAAGAACATCTCGCAGTCGGTCGAGGGCGACTACACGTACCTCCGCATCAACTTCTTCCACCCGGGAGCCACCATGGGCCGCAATGAAGGCGGGAACTATTCCCAACCTGACGCTACCTTCGTCAAGGAAGTGTGAGTATTGCACCACTCAATGTATTGTTAACCGAATTTAATTTATATTGCTACATCACTAGTGGTTAGGTCCATAGAGCGCATGCGCACAACTCTAGTGGTGGAGTGGGTGGGGGACTTTGACAGATAGACTGCGTGCTCTCGCGCCAATTAGCCAATTTGGTAGCTCTTGTAAAAATATAATAATTACGTGTGATAAGATGGTTTCTAATTGTTTACTATTTAATGGTATGCAATACCTACATATTTTTTAAGTCCGCGCCTGTAATATTACCACTTTGGCAGAAACATTAGTGTGATGTGATTTTTATTTGCAGTACATACCGAAGTACAAACACAAAAGAACCTGGCGAAATATCTCCCCCGTCTTCGAACCTCAACACCGGCTTCAGGCTCATCAAGGAAGTGCAGAAGAAGTACAAGACGAGAGAGGCCGAGGAGAGGGAGAAGGAAGATCTCGTCAAACAAGACACCTTAGTGCTCTCGCAGAGCAAAGGCAACCCCAAACTTAAGGACCTGTACATAAGACCCAATATCGTTACGAAAAGAATGAGCGGGTCTCTAGAAGCACACACGAATGGGTTCAGGTTCACTTCAGTGAGAGGGGACAAAGTGGATATCTTATACAATAATATAAAGAATGCGTTCTTCCAGCCCTGCGACGGAGAAATGATCATATTGTTGCATTTCCATTTGAAACATGCTATAATGTTTGGTAAGTTTTAAAATCGCAAAGATCTGTTTGTATTATTATTCAGTTTAGTATGCATGATTTAGCGACGAACAATAATATGTTTTCGATATATTTAATCATAAACACACTAACGAACTGATATTTGTCATTATTTTTTGCATGTATTTTTGTATTTTATTTTACAAAAGCGGGCGAGCAGCGTTGTATGTAGTTCTAATGCGTATATACAATTGTAAATGAACTCGCACATTCATGCACCAGCCCGCTCGTGCCATTTCGTGATGACAAATCTATATTTAAAACTGTTGATTCCCCTGTGTATTCCAGGCAAGAAGAAGCACGTGGACGTCCAGTTCTACACGGAGGTGGGCGAGATCACGACCGACCTGGGCAAGCACCAGCACATGCACGACAGAGACGACCTGGCCGCCGAGCAGAGCGAGCGAGAGCTGAGACACAAGCTCAAGGTCGCCTTCAAGAGCTTCTGCGAGCGCGTGGAGAACATGACCAAGCAGGAGGTGGAGTTCGACACGCCCTTCAGGTGAGACAGAGACGACCTGGCCGCCGAGCAGAGCGAGCGAGAGCTGAGACACAAGCTCAAGGTCGCCTTCAAGAGCTTCTGCGAGCGCGTGGAGAACATGACCAAGCAGGAGGTGGAGTTCGACACGCCCTTCAGGTGAGACAGAGGCGACCTGGCCGCCGAGCAGAGCGAGCGAGAGCTGAGACACAAGCTCAAGGTCGCCTTCAAGAGCTTCTGCGAGCGCGTGGAGAACATGACCAAGCAGGAGGTGGAGTTCGACACGCCCTTCAGGTGAGACAGAGACGACCTGGCCGCCGAGCAGAGCGAGCGAGAGCTGAGACACAAGCTCAAGGTCGCCTTCAAGAGCTTCTGCGAGCGCGTGGAGAACATGACCAAGCAGGAGGTGGAGTTCGACACGCCCTTCAGGTGAGACAGAGACGACCTGGCCGCCGAGCAGAGCGAGCGAGAGCTGAGACACAAGCTCAAGGTCGCCTTCAAGAGCTTCTGCGAGCGCGTGGAGAACATGACCAAGCAGGAGGTGGAGTTCGACACGCCCTTCAGGTGAGACAGAGACGACCTGGCCGCCGAGCAGAGCGAGCGAGAGCTGAGACACAAGCTCAAGGTCGCCTTCAAGAGCTTCTGCGAGCGCGTGGAGAACATGACCAAGCAGGAGGTGGAGTTCGACACGCCCTTCAGGTGAGACAGAGGCGACCTGGCCGCCGAGCAGAGCGAGCGAGAGCTGAGACACAAGCTCAAGGTCGCCTTCAAGAGCTTCTGCGAGCGCGTGGAGAACATGACCAAGCAGGAGGTGGAGTTCGACACGCCCTTCAGGTGAGACAGAGGCGACCTGGCCGCCGAGCAGAGCGAGCGAGAGCTGAGACACAAGCTCAAGGTCGCCTTCAAGAGCTTCTGCGAGCGCGTGGAGAACATGACCAAGCAGGAGGTGGAGTTCGACACGCCCTTCAGGTGAGACAGAGACGACCTGGCCGCCGAGCAGAGCGAGCGAGAGCTGAGACACAAGCTCAAGGTCGCCTTCAAGAGCTTCTGCGAGCGCGTGGAGAACATGACCAAGCAGGAGGTGGAGTTCGACACGCCCTTCAGGTGAGACAGAGACGACCTGGCCGCCGAGCAGAGCGAGCGAGAGCTGAGACACAAGCTCAAGGTCGCCTTCAAGAGCTTCTGCGAGCGCGTGGAGAACATGACCAAGCAGGAGGTGGAGTTCGACACGCCCTTCAGGTGAGACAGAGGCGACCTGGCCGCCGAGCAGAGCGAGCGAGAGCTGAGACACAAGCTCAAGGTCGCCTTCAAGAGCTTCTGCGAGCGCGTGGAGAACATGACCAAGCAGGAGGTGGAGTTCGACACGCCCTTCAGGTGAGACAGAGACGACCTGGCCGCCGAGCAGAGCGAGCGAGAGCTGAGACACAAGCTCAAGGTCGCCTTCAAGAGCTTCTGCGAGCGCGTGGAGAACATGACCAAGCAGGAGGTGGAGTTCGACACGCCCTTCAGGTGAGACAGAGACGACCTGGCCGCCGAGCAGAGCGAGCGAGAGCTGAGACACAAGCTCAAGGTCGCCTTCAAGAGCTTCTGCGAGCGCGTGGAGAACATGACCAAGCAGGAGGTGGAGTTCGACACGCCCTTCAGGTGAGACAGAGGCGACCTGGCCGCCGAGCAGAGCGAGCGAGAGCTGAGACACAAGCTCAAGGTCGCCTTCAAGAGCTTCTGCGAGCGCGTGGAGAACATGACCAAGCAGGAGGTGGAGTTCGACACGCCCTTCAGGTGAGACAGAGACGACCTGGCCGCCGAGCAGAGCGAGCGAGAGCTGAGACACAAGCTCAAGGTCGCCTTCAAGAGCTTCTGCGAGCGCGTGGAGAACATGACCAAGCAGGAGGTGGAGTTCGACACGCCCTTCAGGTGAGACAGAGACGACCTGGCCGCCGAGCAGAGCGAGCGAGAGCTGAGACACAAGCTCAAGGTCGCCTTCAAGAGCTTCTGCGAGCGCGTGGAGAACATGACCAAGCAGGAGGTGGAGTTCGACACGCCCTTCAGGTGAAGTTCCTGATGTAGGAACTGTAGTGAAACGCACGTGACGTGTTTTTAAAAACCGGCGTTCCTATGAGGTTAACCAGCAAACTAGCCTGAACTTCCTTAGGCTCCTTGCTCAGTCCTGACGCTTTGAGAAACACCTCACAGTTTCCGCCATTTTCGCCACGACTCGGACCGCGCAGCCGGACCGCCATCGAGTGATAATTCCGCTGGAGGAAGTGCGTGTTCCATAATTACACAATTTCACTGTATAGTACACAGATTTTAACTATATTTTATAGGTTTCAGCCCGTACAGGAACTAGACATCCTAGTCCAAAGTAGAAAGAAAATTGCTATTTCGAAAGGCAGCATCAAATGTTTTAAAATCCGAACTATCCTAACTGCAAGTAAATGTACACTTTCATATTACATTCCTTGATATATTCTTGTACACTGCTGAAAACAAGATACTAGCAGCAGCTCTCCTATGTAAATGGTAGTGTCTACTTTTGCCGACTTCAGTTATTGGGCTTATGGCAGATATAATCTAGGTTTCGAGGTGTAACAAAGGTAAGATCTCCAGCAGTAATTCATCGATTGAAAAATACTCTTTAACCTGTGCATCATTGTTTGTATGTAAAAACTTCATCGGTTTTGAGCAGCTCCTGTCCCGACTGTACTACTCATCAACAGCTCATACACGTCCCCACCTAAAGGCTCGAGCCTACCCTGAATTAGGGCGATTAGGCATTTTCGACCACGCTGGCCCAGTGCGGGTTGGTCGACTTCACACACAACCTTTGAATTTCTTCGCAGAAGTGTGCAGGTTTTATCACGATGTTTTCCTTCACTGTAAGAGCGTCGAATAAACGTACATATGAATTCGAAATTCGAAAACACATTGGTACGTGGTGGGGATCGAACCCGCGTCTCCCGGACGGAAGTAAAACTTATTAATTTTATTTTTTTACTCCAACAGAGAACTCGGCTTCCCCGGCGCGCCTTACCGCAGCACAGTGTTACTCCAGCCGACCTCTGGAGCCCTGGTGAACCTGACCGAGTGGCCGCCCTTCGTCATCGCGCTGGAGGACGTGGAGCTGGTGCACTTCGAGCGCGTGCAGTTCCACCTCAAGAACTTCGACATGGTGTTCGTGTTCAAGGATTACGCCAAGAAGGTGGCCATGGTCAACGCCGTGCCCATGAACATGCTGGACCACGTTAAGGAATGGCTCAAGTGAGATATTTTTTTGGAGATCCTTAGCTTATTGAAGATCCTATGTTTAGAAATTGGAGTTTTTGGGCTGAAATGATGATGACGATAGTAGTCATATTGTGTGGGTTGTAAGGTCGACGACCGAACTCACAAACCTGTCCCCGTAGATAAAATAAACCGCGCGACATAAAACGTAACCCCCAATAGTAACATAGTTCTTATCATCGCGCGATATAAACTTGGATACTATTGGCGGTCACTTTATATGTCGCGCGGTTTACTTTATCGACGGACGTCATGTAGCGGGAGCTGGTGTCAAACAAACCCTGAGCTATTTATTAATTTTGCAAAGGCCTCTTATAATGACTCAAACAAGGTAGAAGGAATCAACGGCTTAATATTTTATTTGCGGCGCTTAGCGTCGCCTGCGCCGCTGCGTCAATAAGTCTTGACAGCCGCATACAAGGGGATATTTTTTGCCGTCAATACGTCTCGACAGCCGCATACAAGGGGTGTGTCTTCATAATTTTGCTTATTGGGCAATCAAGCGAGTTAGTCTGTAATTTCTTAAACAAACTATACTTGGGTTACTATAGGATGAGCTCTGACAGATTAAAATTTTAAAAACTTATTAATTTTATTTCGTTTATTTATTAAGTAAAATTACATACTGTTTAATTATAAAATAAGAGGTGAAGTTACTTTGTTTTAAAATTTTAGCTATTATGGTTTTTAAACTGAATATTTTTAAAAAAGTTGTTAACGTTGTATGAAAAATTTTGCAGCTGTCAGTCCTCTTTGAATGTGAAAAATTGATTCGATAAAAATACAAATAATTTAACACCTGTGTTACATCTTATTTGTAAACCTTAACAGCAATGTCCCTTTATTCCAGCTCGTGCGACATCCGCTACTCGGAGGGCATCCAGTCGCTGAACTGGACGAAGGTGATGAAGACCATCACGGACGACATCGAGGGCTTCTTCGACAACGGCGGCTGGTCCTTCCTCGACCCCGAGTCCGACGCCGAAAATGCTGAACAGGTTGGAGTTAGTGATGTTCATATTTAATCGACATGTTTATAAAAAAAAAGTCGTAAGACCGTTACTAATTTGTAAAAATCGTTTAGACCAAGGTATAGGCGAAGGAATAGCCAAAGGAAAAAAAATAAATAATGATGGAAATAAATAATTTACAATGGCAACACCAGATAAACCGGCAATGACTGACCAACAGATAAAGTTTTATTTTTTTCTATTTCATTTTAAAAATATTTAAATAAATTAAATTTTTACACTGACCCAAACCATTGTATTTTAATAAAATAGTGTCTTGTCAATCCATCAAATAATGGATTATCTTAGTGGAAAAGCCGTAGCGGATTTGTTGTGTAGAGGCCTTTACCGTTCCTTCAAAACATTGAAATATATTGTCCAGCGCGGCCTATGATTCACCTTGGAAGATTCAAGAACCGCCCATATTTTATTCAACTTGTCCCTTTGTTCCCTCAGTCGGAAGATTCTGAAGAAGAGGAGGACTACCAGCCGACGGACGCGGAAACAGAGGACGAATCTGAAGATGATTCCGAATACGATTCCGAAGCTTCCGATGTCTCTGGCGAATCCGGCGAGAGCGAAGGTAAACTGGCAATGATATTAACCTTCAACATCATCAACGGCCCGTTACAGTCCACTGCTGGACTATGAGCCTCCTCCACTGAAGTGGAGGGTTTTGCCATAATCTCCACGCTTGGCAGGCGGGTTGGAGATCGCAGATTAAAAGGTTACTGTATCAGAGAGCGCTGCTGCCCGTTCCCTGTTCAATGTGTAGTCCCTAACTCGCCTCTTACGACACCCACGGGAAGAGTAGGGGTTGGTGACGAATGTATTCAACTCTGCCGTCACCACACGGCATGATATTAATCTTAATTCCTGATAAAAAAAAATTGTAATACATGTATCAACAATAGTGTCTATAAGGTCGGTTGTCGACCTTTCAAACACGATGAAGAAGAAGAATAGTGCCTACCTGTTTCGATACCAAGTGACACGAAACAGGATTTTTTAATTCATATTTAAATATTTAACTTGTCTTCGCAGCCTAACCGACAATGTACCTAATATTACCAACCTAGTCGCATGGGAGTATGGTTGACTAATGCACTGCCTAAAAAAAGAATTATCAGATGAATAACAAAATATTATGTCACACGAGACTGTTTTTTGCGCCCAAACACACCCTTTGAATTTTGATACAGATGTTATTTTACTTCCCGGATTTTTATACATCTGTGTAAAGGTTAAATGTGTGTGAACAGCACACTCACGTTTTCGACGTCAACTCCACAGAAGAAGACGAGGAATCTGGCAAGGACTGGTCGGACCTGGAGCGAGAAGCTGCCGAGGAGGACAAGAAGGAGCGCGGCTACGACCGCGGCGAAGATGTCCTCGCACCGAAGCGGAAAGGCAGCCGCGACCATCGCCGGTGCGTACTAACACACTAGCTAGCTTGTTTTTCGATTCTAATTATTCAACAATATTACTGGGTGTCCAAAAAGGGTGTTGGCAGTTTATATACGAAAATCATAAATGAAAAATATATCATTTCATAATTTTATTACTATTTGCAAAAAGTACATACAATGGAAAGTTTACGACGAAAAAATTATGTTGTCCAAATGACGTCCATTACGATTTTGACACTCTTCAAGTCGTGGCCGTAAGTTGCCTAAGACACGTTCACATAAAACGTTAGTGATTTTTGTTATTTCACTTGCAATATTGTTTTTCAATTGGCTAAGAGTTGACGGCTTATTTATGTAAACCTTACTCTTTAGGTAACCCCATAAAAAATAATCAAGTGGACTTAAGTCCGGGCTCCTAGGGGGCCATTTAAGGTTCCCGTTTATTGAGATAACTCTTTCTGGGAATAACTCATTCAATGCTTCAATAGACCTTCTACTCGTGTGACATTTGGCACCGTCCTGCTGAAAAAATGTTGCCGAATTGTAACCTCTAAATTCCTGTAAAGATGGTGCAAAAAAACTTTCAATCATGTTACAATATCTGTCCGTGTTAACTGCAAGTGCATGTCCCCTACCGTCCTCAAAGAAATAGGGGCCGATTATGCCCTTGGCGGACATTGCTGCCCACACTACCACCTTAGGGCTGTAAGTGGACGCATATGCTTATAACGAGGATTTTTATCACACCAATAGCGACAGTTTTGTTTATTGACATGGCCATTTAAACGGAAATTTGCTTCATCGCTAAACAAGACATTGTTAAAGTTGGTAAAGCGCGCAAACATCTCCTGAACAAAATTTTGCCGCTGTTCATAATCTGTGGGTTTTAATTCTTGCACTAATTGAATCTTGTAAGCACGTAAATGCAAATCCTTCTTTAAAATCAGGTGCAATGATGATTTTGCAATGTTTACGGATTGACTTCGCTTTCGCAGTGATAGTGAGGGATCTTGCCTTACCGACTCGTGAACTTCTTGAATAACTTATTATTTTCCTTATTTCTTATCTTGTTTTTTAAAGTTGTCCCTGTAGCCTCAAATGTCTTAATCCATTTTCTAATGATATTCGCACTGGGAGATAAAGAAATGTCCCGTATATTGAATTGCGCGCGATATAAGCGGCGAGCTGTTATTATCGAATTATTGTTTTGATAATAAACTCGTACACAAAATGCACGTTGAGCTCCGATATACGAATCCATTGCAACTAAATTTCCAATAAATTCCACGTATGACATTATATATTTTTTTGTTATCTACCCTCATTAAGATGATTTATTGATATTTAAAAGTGCAAATACCCTTTTTGGACACCTTGTAGTTTACACTACGCAGCGTGGGTGGACCGCCGATCGGGTGAAGGTCTTGGGAAGCCGCTAGATGCGGGCCAAGCAGGACCGCGAGTTGTGGAAATCCTTGGGGGAGGCCTTCGTCCAGCAGTGACCGACTTTCGGCTGAGATGAATGAATGATTAGTTTACACACAATAACATTTTAAACTCTCGCGATAATATATCGTGATTAGACCCGTTAATACATATAAAAAATGTAGTTTACACACAGTCCGTTATAGTAATAATCGGGTTATTCCAATCCTCGGTGACTTGTTGCCCCATTAATAGGTATGTCTGGACATTATTCTCCAAATACCCCTCATGAAGATACAAAAAAAAACAAATCCCCTTTGCTTCTAAATAAGGTATTTCCTACCTACCTATCGTTAACTGAAAACTATGTCATAATACACATCTGAATACTTAAAAGTATTTTGTGTTACAGGTTCGAGGATGACCGCAAGAAGAGTAAACACGATAAAAAGACGAGTCACAAAAGTTCCAGCTCGGGGCATAAGAGCTCGCACAAGAGTCCCTCCAAACACAACAGCAGCAGGTAACATAATATGCATAGTTAATAAAAACAATTCATTTTTCAGATGATAAAGCTTTCGGGTTTCCTGGTACAGGCAAAATTTTGCTTAAAAGGAAACTCCAATCGTCTTCAGTTGACAAATTTGTTTAAAGAAAATAAATAATTTTGAATTTGAATTTTGAATTTCACGGGTAAACAAACTTCTGTAGCAAAAACCATACATAATAGCGTGGTGATTGGCGAAGCGGTAAATTAATTCCCAGAACGGTCTTGGTGTTCTTCTTTTAAATTGAAACTTTTCTTTTTCGATAAAGACTTAACTTTCGCTACTAAACCCTTGTTATGTCGCTGACCTATTTATTAAAGTAATGGTATTGTTCTTTCTTGGTATGTCACTGACCTATTTATTAAAGTAACGGTATTGTACTTTCTTGGTATGTCACTGACCTATTTATTAAAGTAACGGTATTGTACTTTCTTGGTATGTCAATGACCTATTTATTAAAGTAACGGTATTGTACTTTCTTGGTATGTCGCTGACCTATTTATTAAAGTAACGGTATTGTACTTTCTTGGTATTTCACTGACCTATTTATTTAAGTAACTTTATTGTACTTTCTTGGTATGTCACTTACCTATTTATTAAAGTAATGGTATTGTTCTTTCTTGGTATGTCACTGACCTATTTATTAAAGTAACGGTATTGTACTTTCTTGGTATGTCGCTGACCTATTTATTGAGTAACGGTATTGTACTTTCTTGGTATGTCGCTGACTTATTTATTAAAGTAACGGTATTGTACTTTCTTGGTATGTCACTGACCTATTTATTAAAGTAACGGTATTGTTCTTTCTTGGTATGTCACTGACCTATTTATTAAAGTAACGGTATTGTACTTTCTTGGTATGTCGCTGACCTATTTATTGAGTAACGGTATTGTACTTTTTTGGTATGTCGCTGACCTATTTATTAAGTAACGGTATTGTACTTTCTTGGTATGTTACTGACCTATTTATTAAAGTAACGGTATTGTTCTTTCTTGGTATGTCACTGACCTATTTATTAAAGTAACGGTATTGTACTTTCTTGGTATGTCGCTGACCTATTTATTGAGTAACGGTATTGTACTTTCTTGGTATGTCGCTGACCTATTTATTAAGTAACGGTATTGTACTTTCTTGGTATGTTACTGACCTATTTATTAAAGTAACGGTATTGTACTTTCTTGGTATGTCACTGACCTATTTATTAAAGTAACGGTATTGTTCTTTCTTGGTATGTCACTGACCTATTTATTAAAGTAACGGTATTGTACTTTCTTGGTATGTCGCTGACCTATTTATTGAGTAACGGTATTGTACTTTTTTGGTATGTCGCTGACCTATTTATTAAGTAACGGTATTGTACTTTCTTGGTATGTTACTGACCTATTTATTAAAGTAACGGTATTGTTCTTTCTTGGTATGTCACTGACCTATTTATTAAAGTAACGGTATTGTACTTTCTTGGTATGTCGCTGACCTATTTATTGAGTAACGGTATTGTACTTTCTTGGTATGTCGCTGACCTATTAATAAATACCAAGAAAGTACAATACCGTTACTTAATAAAGTAACGGTATTGTACTTTCTTGGTATGTCAATGACCTATTTATTGAATATGAGTTAATACGCGATAATTTTCTTACCGCGTTTCTGCTCTTCAATATGTTGAAACATAAGGTCCATGATTCCACGTAAATTGAATATTAAGATTAAGAACAGATTACAGATAAAGGTTGACTGATAAATGTGGTTGATATTATGGACGTTCATCAAAGATTAACCGAACAATTACTTTCTTACAGTCCTTCTAAAAACCGCGACAAGCATCACAAGTCGTCGCACAGCCGCGACAGCAAGAAGCAGAACGGCGACCACAAGAGCGACAGAGACAAGAGACACTCCGACCACAAGTCTGCCAAGCGCGGGCGGGACGAGAGCCGCGAGCACGCCCGCAGCCCCAAGAAAGCCAGGTACATAAATAAGTAAATATATCAACACACGGCCATCTGATCCCCAACTATGCGTTAAGTACCCGTGGTCAGATCGCATTGTTAGATCGATATGGCCACGTCCACTCTTTTGTGTTCTTGGTCAGATTTCAATAGTCTGGCTAATTACACTTGTGATATACGATATCTTTGGTCAGATTGCTATTATAAACAGATATACGTATACTGCGTCGACCTTTTTGTGATAATGTTGAACTGGTTGTTCTAAGCAGACCTTGTACTATGGGTATCTGACAACTGATATACATTACATAAATAGATAAAATACATACTTATGTAAACGACATCTAGATCAGCAAATACAAGTGCTCATCACACGAATGTTTGCCCTGAGCGGGATTCGAACCCGCGACCCTGTGCTTCGAAGGCAGGCGTACTAGCAACTATTTTAAAAAAATAATACACATTATAAAAGCTGCGACCTGGTGATCAGTTGCATTTTACGTGCTTGTGAAAAAAGCAGTGATCAAACCACTTGAACTTTGGCTACCAAGTCGTGTGGCGCAGCGCTTAAAATAATCAAAATGTTTCAATGAAAAAGAAAGAACTAAACAAAATGTTCTTTAGAAAAGTAAAAATAAAAATATTCTTTTAAACCATTTCTTTTTTGTTTCAGGAAGTAAATGTCGCTGAATACAGTACCTCACCTCCCCAAGTGAAACGGATTTCAGTTGTTTTGTTGCACGGGTATCGCGCTGTCTTATAAATATTATGTTGATACGTTCTCAATCCAATGTCCGTCTGTGTTTGATGTTCAAAATCAGGTCTGAATGTTTGTATGTATTAGTATTTTAATTTTAATGTTATTGAAATTCCAGCGATAATTGTAATTTAAATGATAGGAATAAAATAAGTTTATTAATCGCATATTTCATTTATTCCTGAAATATAAATTAAATTAGAGGAACTAAGTCGTGACGTCTAGAAAAGAAAGTTGTGGTAACAGTCGTTGTCAACATAAAATGTCAGCAAAAAATTCACGGCAAAGTGCCCGAAGACGTCATAAGCTGATAGCGTAATAAACTGGTTAATAACTTACAAGCTCTCTAAAACTGAATCACATAATTAATTGTACATTATTTACATAGAATACTATATTGTTTAAATCTACATAGGTGTAGATTAATTTTCTATAAGTGAGTCTTGCGCCGCGACTACGGGTCCCCTGGGCAACACCGTGATCGCGGGGAGTTTGCTCACGTCCGGCGCTTTGCTAACTTCTCTATCGTCCTGCGCGTTGGCCGAACTCCAGTACTTCTTATTGACTAACATAAGTAGCATTAGCGCAGGCAAGTGTATGAGGGAGAACCTGAAGAGTTTGCGTGAACTGCCGCTGTCCGATTTCTTGTAAAATTCCCAAGCTGAAACAAGATGAAGTGAAAAATTTAATTTATTTAACGATTGTACACAAGAACAACAAAAAAACAATTACATTGACAAACACGATTTCTAATGAAGTATTTTGTATATGGCATTAATTTCAACTTTAAAAAGGGACTTGACTGACAGACAGACTGGCCTCGATAATTCTAATTTTAAAATCCAGCTATCTTTTCGTTTTTATGACCAATGAAAGAGAGGTGATGAACGAATGATAACCTAAAATAAGGGCATAGCTGTCAGTTTAACAAAATTTTAAGTCAAGCGTTTTAAGTGCTCTCTAAAATTGTGCAATCGACACGGCCATAAGGTTCAAATTCGATGTTTGACAGCTCTAATATTAGAATCATTCACACAATCACGGCTTGCGCCGGCCCGGCGCACGGTCGCTCAGTAATGTATGAGGCTCTATGGAGGTGTTCACACGGCGCCGGTCCGGTTTGCAACCGTGAATGTGGGAACGAGCCCCAAGGGTTCCTTTTTTAATTTTAATTGTAATAATTTTCTTTCTAAGTAACACAGAAGTTGATAATGATAGATCAAGTCAGTAAAGCCGATCATTGTAGCGTTGTTTTTGTTACCTAAGTACGCGAAGTAGAGGTTGAGGGGCAACGACTCGACGGCGAACCAGGTGTTGGTGACGCCGAGGTAGGGCGCCGCCACACACGTGGCAGTGATCACGCCCGTGTGCCGCAGCGCCACGCGCCGGCACAGACCTGGAATGGAATGACGACATTCATTAACTTTTTTACACTGGCCAAATAATTCTAATACATTCTTGAGTGCGTATCAAAACGAGGAATATTATTAATTTAAATTGCCGTTTTCCTTGCCGATCCACGGCTCATACTAATATTCATAATCATTTATTTGTCTGCACCATGGTATAGACTATACTATACAGGTCAACATGTAGCAGTAGCGCCCCGAGAGGCGATGTAATCATTGAGAGAAGATTTCTTTTTTACATGTGATTGCATCTGTATTGAAACACTCTCTTATTTCACCAAATAGTACTGCATATCTTTTTATTAGTGTTAGAGGACTATGTTCGATTGTACGTGTTGCTGGAAGCTATATACCTATAGCATGCATATGCGTCCTGCACCTGATAGGTCAGGGTCAGTGACCGACAGCATCTTATAAATATGGAGTTCCCTACCGAGTGAACCTACCAAGGTCAGGGTTATGATTATTATGATTATGATTTAGTTAGAAGGGATCGGGCAAGCTACGTCCCAATGACCACTGCGACCCGAGCTGGATCTATTGTAGTCAGCCCTTCGATGTTAAATAGCCTCCTCTAGACCAACAGCTTTGAAAAAGCTGACGGTCGATAAGGGGCTTCCTGGGTGGCAATTTTGGGTCCTCCCAGTACCCGGCTTCTCTTATTGACGAGGGCATCGCATTCGCATAGAATGTGAAGCGGAGTCTCCTCGTCATCTGCGCAGAATCTGCAGTAAGGGTTCTCCGATAGACCCATCCTGTTCAGATGCTTGTTAAGTTTACAATGGCCCGTGAGGGCTCGGATTAATATCCTAACATTTTGCCGGTTCAATCTGAGTACCTCGGCAGTAAATTTGGGCAGGAATCCCGGGATCAGTTGCTTAGAGTGTGTCAAACCAGCTGATCCGTGCCACAGCTTATTAGCCTGGTGTCGTTCCCAGGCTAGGAGTTGGCGCCTGGAACCGGACTTCGGCACTCCAAGAATGGGCTCTGGTCCAATAGGTCGGGAACTGGAGCCTTCCCTCGCCAACTCATCCGCTGCTTCATTCCCCCCAATCCCTGAATGCCCCGGCACCCAGCCCAGACAAACCGAGTTCCTGGTGCCAAGGTAATTCAGGGCGTTGATGCATTCCAAGGTTAACTTGGAGGAAATTTCGTTGGACACCAGTGCTTTTAAAGCAGCCTGGCTGTCCGACAGGATAAGGATCCTTTTACCGGAATACTCCAGGTTAAGATGTACACAATCGATGATCGCATACATCTCCGCCTGGAAGACCGTAGCAAAGAGGCCCAGGTTAGTAATTTTCCTAACTAGAGGCTTTTTACAGAAGGCACCTGAGCCGGATAAGCCATCTTTCTTGGAGCCGTCGGTAAACCAAACTAGCTCCGCTTTTCTGAATGTAGAAGGTATTTTGTTCTGCCATTCTTCCCTTTCGGGTATAAGAACTTCATATAACCTAACAAAGTTCTGATTCATAGTCATCACATCAGAGGGCATCGCCATGATAGGATTCCTGATTAGATTATCAGCTAATCTACTCATCACATTAGAGGACCACCTCTTCCTTCCGACCTCAAGCGAGCGAAGCATAGCTGTTCGAGCTTCTTTCTGGACATGTATGTGAAGCGGTGCAATGTTAAGCACCGCTTCCATGGCCAGAGTAGGTGTCGACGAGATGGCCCCTGTGATAATCAAACAGGCAAGTCTTTGCAGACTGTTCAGGGAAGCAATATATGTTCCCATAGTGGTTTTCTTAAACCACGACACGCAGCCATAGGTAACCATAGGCCTGACTATGGCAGTGTACAACCATAGAGCGTGTCGGGGTTTAAGCCCCCACCTAGAACCGACCAGGCGACAGCATGTGCCCAGTGCAGACTTTGCCTTTTTAACCACATAGTCTATGTGTTTATTCCATATGAGCTTATGATCAAGGTATATACCGAGATATTTAGCTTCATATGCAAAATTTATAGTTTTGCCGAAGAGTGTAGGCGGCCAGAGTTTATCTAGACTCCTTCTCCTCGTGAAGGGAACTATGACGGTTTTGCTAGCATTGACAGATAATCTGAATTGCACGCACCACCGTTCAACTTTCCTAAGAGCATTTTGCATAAGACTTGATACCGTTTCGGGACATTTACTCACAATGGATATGACCAAGTCATCAGCATATCCCTGGGTATACAAGTCTGCCGAATTAAGTTCGTTTATCAGGCAATCAACTACAATGGACCACAGTAGCGGGGATAATACCCCTCCTTGCGGGCACCCCCTCGTCACTCTTACATCAAGAGTGCAATCAAAGAGGGTCATCCGAACTGTCCTTGTAGTCAGCATTGATTCGACCCACACTAGTGTCGTCTCATCAATACCTCTATCTCTCATACATTTGAGTATGATGTCTGTGGAGGTGTTATCAAAAGCTCCCTCAATATCAAGAAAGGCACAGAGGGCGATCTCCTTGTCTTCAAGCGCTCTCTCCAAACGATCCGTAAGCTCCATAAGGGCGGTTTCGGTCGATTTTCCTTTCTGGTACGCATGCTGCCTCACATGCAGGGGTATCACACTAAGGTAGTTCTCCCTGATGTGCAGATTAATAACCTTTTCAATCGTTTTTAGAATGAAAACGGTGAGACTTATCGCTCTAAAGTACTTAGGGTCGGCTTTATCCCGATCACCCCCCTTGGGAATAAAGGTTACACGAACCCTAGTCCATTGTAGTGGAATATGTCCCCAGGCCAAACTAGCTCTGAAGATTCTCACTACAATCCCTAAGGTTGGGTTGGGTTGGGTAAGGTCAGGGTTACCGCCAACATCTTGTACGTATCTTGCTCGGCGACCACCATCATCCTACACATTGATTTACCTGTATAGCAGTCGGTGACCCGCCCAGTGTCGAACCTACTAGGGTCAGTGACCTGTACGTACCGGGGTCAGTGACCGCCATCATCCTGTAGCCGGCGCGCGAGTAGTCCGGGCGTAGGTTCCAGGACAGCGCATTGAAGTGCGGGAACTGCCACGAGTACAGGATCACGCCCAGAACCAGCGCGCCCGTGTCGAGCTCGCCCGTGCACCCCACCCAACCCATCAGGGGGGGGATCGCGCCAACTGGAAACAGTGCTTCTTTAAAACCGGGAGTATTATGCGATGTAAAACTAAAATCTCAGATAAATATGTGGGGAAATTTATGAAAGCTCTCCTTTTGCGATGGTTACTTATGAAAATATGGAAGCTAGCTATTCATCATCATCATTGTGTAGAATGTAAGGTTTTGTTTGACCTAAATTTATTTGTTTTTGTATTTGTATTTGTAAAGGCTATACTAAATCTTGAAGACAAATACATGGGTTTTAATATTTTCTTATCATTAAAAACTACGACAGAACAATACATGCAATACGAGTTTATAATGTATAATAAAAAAGATTTGCGGTAGAAATCGGGTCGAGTGAGTGAGATGGCATATTCAGAGATATGCAAACGCAACCGAAAGAACGCGAGTGAGTCCCGCATCAGTTTGAACAGAGCATAAAATCGAATCATTTATTAATTAGCTAATACTAACCTACAGACCCTAACCACGTGTTAAGTATAGACATGCGCTTCATGGGCGTGTAGACGGACGTGTACAGCACCAGGTTGCCTGCGCCCAGCGCCGCCGTCAGAGGATTCACTCCGAAGTACAGGATGCCTAGACCAGTCGCACTGGCTACCGACGCGAAGCTTATTGCATGCACTGGCCTACAAAAAAAAAACGGAATTAGAAATATAGGAATAACGAAAGTGATTCATGTCTTTGATAATGAGAGCATTCTGAGTAAAAGTTATGTGAAAACAAAAACGCTACTGGCTGAACTGGTAACGAAAAACCAGCAATAGCTATTTGCTTGTGAATAGTAAGCATTAAAAAAAAAAAAGTACATGTTGCACGTAATAAGTATCAAAAGAAAATCACTTCAAAAAGATGTTTTTTTTTTAATTCATTTTTTTTTCACTTACTCTAATAATCCTTTGACCAGCACTCTGTTCTTCGTCCTAGACATCTGTGCATCGAAGGGAACCTCATGATATTGATTGATGGCATTGGCTGCAGCGGAAACGAGGCCCGTGCCCGCCGCGCATAAGGCAAACGTCGTCAGCTCAAACGGCGCCGGCGCAAGAGCATAGCCCGCCATTGACGTCATTACTACTAGAGCTATAAATGAAAATCAGAATTGTTTTGTAAACGAAAAAGAATATACACCCATATAACTAACTATATTAGCTATTTCGATTTTCGTCCAATGTCTATGGATATAAAGAAATGATGCATCTTGATTATTTTAACATTTTGCGCTAGCCTAATCCTTACTTAGTTCATACTATACATTGGTTAGAATTATGCAAAATAACATTTGAAACCTGAGCAACATACAAGAGGTCTTGTTTTCATAATACTATTCTATGTTAATATAAATCTTTATCAATATGTCGAATGTAACTATGCTGTAACATAACAACACTTGATCTTAATCATCAGTCAGTGCAACGTCACAATGCTCTGCACTGCAGTAATGTCTCACATTAAATGATTCATTAATCTATAATGTAGGTATTGTTTTATTTTTATCATGGATACAAGTGTTATGTTGCTGATAAGAGTGTCCACCCAACTCTAAAGAATTATTGTTTATATGACTCTGTTATGTATGAACTGATAAGATAATCATGGATATAATACCATGTAACAATTATACCCATATTCAACTTTTATTAGCATATTTTTTCTATCTGTTCTTCTGTCTTTCTTAATGTAAATATTAATTTATTTTAACTTATTTTCCTGACACATTTTTCCCAAACAAGTCTCTTGCATTCTTCAAATATCTTAAATCATATTCTAACAATTACAATGACTGACTAATATGTAATATTATACTTGTATGTATGTATGTAACAATTACAATGACTGACCAATATGTAATATTATACTTACAAGTCAACCGAAACTTGGACAGCATCATGCAGTAATTGCCGACATTTGCCTTCCGGTCGTGGGATGGAGTCTCCTTCCACACCCTTGTATCCTGAGGGACCTTGCTCTTGGTCTTGCCACATGTCTGGGCCTGGGTGGTCACTGGCAGCTGACTACACAAAGCTTGCGAGGTAGATAGCTTGGACAGTTGTTGCGAAAGTGTGCCATTCTGAAAGAAAATTTATAAGCCCTTAAGTATGAATGAGATGGCCACATTGCTGGAATGCCACCTCAACTGCAGGCTGTAACAATGGACTGCGTTCCCATTGGGAGAGTTAGCAAGTAGCAGAGGTGTGGAAGATAGGTTTAGAGGCATTGGGACACAACAGGCTAGATAAGCTTAAAATTACAAACATTTTAACAGTCTTATAAATTTATGAAAATATAGAAAATGATATTATAAAACTAAATTTCAATTTAAATAAACATTTCTATTTAAACACTACTCACTCCAATTTGCAGCAGTACTGACTTTGTGGAGGCCACCGTGCCATGTTTCAGGCATAGAGTACATTGGAGAACTTTCACATAGGACATTTTTGATCTCAGTACCCATTCAAGTCAACATCCTGTAAATGAGAATGACTGTTTACGTTTTCTAAGTACTCAGGTACCTACTTCTATAGGCAGTGCAAAGAACCACACACAGAGTAATAAAATATTATTATTTTCTCTAAGGACGGGTAACAATTTATATTTTTAAATTTTTGTGGTTTTTAGGCAACCGGTGTACAATTATTTCTTACATTTCGAAATGGTATTAGAAATAAGATACAAATTACACAGAGAGTAGACCAAACCTATATTTAATTATAAATCAAATTAAAAACTGCAGCAGTAAAGTATATGCAATCTACAGAAACACAGCAACCATGATGATAAAATCTACCCAAATAAAACCCTATAAAACTAAACATAAGAATATTATATCTACAAAGTTATTACGAAATTCTGATGTTTTTAAAAGAGTAACAAAAATTATCAGTTCATTAACTTCATATTTTTTATGATTATTATGGAAAACAACAGCCCTTGGAAGTCAAACATTGTTGAAGAGTAATAACACATCCGTCTAAAACTAACGTACCTGAATAAAATTGTGTTGGTGCAGTAATTTATTTTGGGATAAAGATTAACTTTAACACTATAAAATAAATTATTTTACTGAAAAACGGGAAACCAAAACATTGAGGTTATTTAGGTAATCGTCAAGGACGATAGCACGTTTCGTTTCAAGCAATTAGCTGGACTTTCACGTTTTGTTTCACGTTCTATCTCCATTTCCTTATTATTGTAGACATACCATAAGCTTCTTTAGTACTGAAATCATTATAAATAGGTATTTATTACAAGTGCAAAATAAAACACATACTATACACCTATTATTACATTTTTCTATCTTATTTATATTTCTGTGTGAAACGAACAATCAATTTCTGTTGACGTTGATTCAAGGTTGCCATTTATTTATCATGATTTATTTAAAACTAGTCAAATAAATAAATATCTAAATAAATAAATTCTAAATTTTTATGCAACTGATGCTATTTTCTGTGTTATAATTTTATAAGCTTATTTTTAGCAAGTAATCAATGTAACTCTCCCGTTTTACACCTAAAAAGTTATATTATTCCGACTATTATAAAATGGCTACACCTTGGAACAATGTCAGGGATACCAGAATTTTAATTACCCTAAAATCAAGCAAATATAAAATATTGAAGAACACAATTTGTTTAGCATACACACTTATTTGTTAAGAACACAATATTTATGTTTGCCCCACTCAGATAGTCTAGTCTACAGTAATTATTCCTTGAGCAGCTTTAAGAAGATACTATTGTGGCCTGACCAAGAAATTATAAATACTTAATACTAACGCACACCGAGCGCGGCGCGGCGAAGAAACTGAGAAGTCAACCATTCAAATTAAACCCTAATACCTAACTTATAAGGTCCACGCGCGCTGGCTCTCGTGGACGCTTCACTGCGCCGGGCGCCCCTTACTCTTATTTACCTTTGCCTGGCGTTTTCAACCTTATTGGATAAGAATTAGGGTTTAATTTAAATTGTTGACTTCTCAGTATATTCGTCGCGCCGCGCTCGGTGGGCCTAAGAAGTTTTTTAATGTCCTCTACTTTTTCAGGTTTTAGTTTGAGTTGTCCTACAGTAGTTAGATGCCAAAATATTTATCATATCATATTATTTCGAGAAAAAAAACTACCAAAATTCAAAGCAAATTGTTACCATGAAATGAATAACACTAATAAAATTCAAAGTGATTTATTCACTTATTCATTGGACTTAGAGATTATTATGAACTTAGGGATTTATAAATTCCTTGGCGAAGGACTTAGAGGTCCTGAACTGACTTAGAGATTTTTTAGAAATAACTCATTCACGCTAGTCGATAGAGAAAAAAACTCTATCTCTCAGTTTAAAAACCATAAAAATGGACTAAGTGATTTTTAGAATTCGAGCATCCATTTAACCAAAAATAAACGCATCATTGCAGTGACGACGTCCTAAATATTTACCTGTGAAATGTGCAATTTTCAGGATTATTTCTATGATTAACACCGCAGTCACTCACAGAACATGTAACCATTCTTGAATACAATCGTATTTACTAAAAATAAACCACAATTTACGCAAAAAATACAAAATACTGAGGAGCTTCCTCCATGCGTGCCGACTTGGGCCGTTTCACGAAGTTATAAGTTACAAATTACAAGTACGATTCGATGTACATTGCGTAGAAAGTGAGTTTAAACGATAAGGCCTTACAGTTTAGGTGCATTAACTACGCAATGAATATCAAATTGTAACTTGTTACCAGTAAATTGTGAGCCGTGCGGTGACGGCAGAGTAGAATACATTTGTCACCAACCCCTACTCTTGTGGGCACTCCCGTGGGTGTCGTAAGAGGCGACTTAGGGACTACACATTAAACAGGGAACGGGCAGCAGAGCTCTACAGTAACCTTTTAATCTGCGATCTCCAACCCGCCTGCCAAGCGTGGAGATTATGGCAAAACCCTCCAAATAAGTGGAGGAGGCTCAATAGTCCAGCAGTGGACTGTAACGGGCCGTTGATGTTGATGACTAGGAAATTGTTGCTTCGTGAAACGGGGCCCTGTCAACCAAAACCGGTCACAGTTCCAATAGATTCGCTTTCCTTTTCTATCTTGCTATATCTCCGTAAGAGATTTTCTTCTCCCTCCCACGCTTTGTTGGTCTATATATTATAAGTCTATGGTACAGCATGTGGGGAATATATGCGAGTATTGTAGGCAACATTAGCTTTTTTGTTTTTATTTTGATTATTGGAGATTCGAACACGGAAGTTGCTCGCTGTTGACGCTCGTATTGTGAAACATGTCTTTTTGCTTTTTCAGAATAGTCTGAAAATGTCTAAATTATGGTGATTAACTCGTCGTCCCTGTAAAAGGAAGGTAAATCCTAACAATGGCCTCGCGAGGCGACAAAGGGAACGGAAATGGCGAGGAGCAGATCGTCGAGGTAAATCGATGTGGCCTATATTTTTGACAGTTGAGGGTCAGATCAGATGTGAGAGGATGTTTTGTTGCAGACACTGGCGGAGGTGTTCCGTTGTTTCATCTGTATGGAGAAGCTGGTGGACGCGCATCTGTGTCCGCACTGCTCGAAGCTGTGTTGCTATGCCTGCGTGCGGCGATGGCTGACGGAGCAACGGTCGCAGTGTCCGCACTGCCGCGCCTCGCTGCACCTGCACGAGCTGGTGAATTGCCGCTGGGTGGAGGAGGTGACGCAGCAGATCGAGACCATGCAGCAAACCAACTCTGTCACCCAGCGAGAGAGCTACCGGGACAGGTTGCCTATAATTTTAATAATCCTATTGGACAACTGTTCAAGTAGTAGATAGCATCAAAGCAAAAGGAGAATCTGAATCTTACCTGTAAACCCTCTGCTTAATTAATTTTACAAGTCAAGCTCCAAGTGGGACTGGATTGGTCTGGATCAAAGGGAGTCTATTCTTCTTAATCTTCGTCATAGTCCTTACAGTTTGAGCAGGGCTTCATGTAGCTCTTAATTAGACAATGAATTATTATTTATTTATTATTAAAGAAAATTTACAGCATTTATAGTTTATTACTAAGGAATTCACATTTATATTTATATTAAATGCAGCCCACTTCTACATTACAATTATATTCAACAAGTCCCTATGTAATGACCATCAAGATATATAACAAACTAACCCAAAAATTAAAAGATGAAAAAATATAAAATATTTATTTAAAAATTAAAAGATTTGTCAAAAAGTCAAGTAAAAAAAAAGTTTTTTTTTTTTATTCGAATTAAGATTTTTACAAATCATTTTTCGACGTCAAAGCTAACATGGATGGCACATTCTCTACCAGTGTACACCCTCTGTGGAGAAGAACGGCCAGAAGAACCTCCACAGGAATTGTATCTTTTGTACTTTTCTTTTAAACATATAATGAATCATACATGTTACTTACTAAGTCATACTATAATTTAAAAGAATATTTTAAAGATAGATCATTATAGATCACAGAACAGTTACTGTTCTGTGTTATAGATTTAATAGAACATTGATCTCATTACTTAGTACTTAAATAAATATAACATTTAAAATATTTATGTCCTACAAATACATCTTGCTCTCTCCAAATTTTTTGCTGTGCCCTATTAACAGGGTCCAGTCTGTGTATTAATTACTTTAACACCTATTGTTATTTTATGGATGTGCAATAAATAAATAAATATTGCATACTAAGGAACAAAAACATTGCAATAATCAGTCATTTCTGTGGATCATGTTAACTTTAATTTTTTACTTATAATAAATTTTTAGTAGGATATTTTATTTAATCTTATTATTCAATTTATTTAAGTAATGTCTACATGAAAAGAGCTACCTAGGACCTATTGAGTATCTCAGTGTAAAAATTGAGATATTGGTGTAAATAGGCATGGCATGGTTGGAATTGTGGGTGGGTACATATTCCATGCATGCCTACTAAATTTGTTTTATCTTATGAGGTTTAGGCTGCTATTAGTGCCACAGTCTGATACATATAAAGAAAAAACAAAGAAAATTGTCATATGTAATTCAGGTGCCCGACACATCAAGAGAAGCTGACAGTGTACTGCTGGACTTGCCGCCGCTGTATCTGCCACCAGTGTGCGCTGTGGGGCGGCACTCACTCAGGACACACCTTCAAACCACTGGAGGAGGTCTACGACCAACATGTCACCCAGATCCGGGATGAAGTGGCCCAGCTTAGAAGACGACTGCTGGAGCTCATTAGTCTGGTTCAGGATGTGGTAAGTATTCAAATAAACTTTATTAGCAGGACTAGGAATTGCTAGAAATCTTCCTTCCAGCCTAGTAGTTAATTTTGTTTTGAATTTTTAATGTTCGTATTTAAAATAAGTATTATTAAACTAATTTGAGTACTAACACCGTCCTGGCCATAATTGCGACTGAGACTGGACTGTCCGTATGTGCGACACCAGACTTGCATGTCACACAACATGCAGTATATTTACTTGTACTGTTTCTTTTATTTTATTATTTCATAGTCTTACATTAGTCTCAAAAACATGAATAAGGCCTTGGACAAATAAGCATAATATGTTTTTGAATTATCATTTATGTTATTTTAGCTTTTTATTAAAATATTAAATAACGTTTCCACATAAATTCGGTTCCTAACGCGCCACACAAATTATTATTCATGCAAAAAAATACGTGACTCTCAACTAACTCAGAGTCTCCATTATCCCAACCATCAATATTATTCGTAGGAGCGCAACGTGGAATCAGTCCGTGCCGCGAAAGACGAGCGAGTCCGCGAGATTCGGAACGCCGTGGAGCTGATGATATCGCGCCTCGACTCGGCGCTGAAGGCCAAACTGCTCACCCTCATGGGGCAGAAGAACAGCCTCACGCAGGAGACGGAGCAGCTGGAACATCTGCTGCAGGAGATCGAACACCAAATGCATTCTAGCACCAGGTTTGCAGAAAATAATCCTAAACAGTAATTATTTCTGTTAGTCTTGGTGCACAGATAATCACTTTGTGTAGAGATTTGTTTCTAATATTAGGAAGACCAGGCTACCGCAATCAAGCATTCAGGAGATTTCTACAATCACTCACAGGTTGAACTATGACATCATAAAAGAAGGCAGTTTATAGTTTATGCATAACTTCGCGTTGTGTACGTACAGTACTTTTAATAGAAAGTTCTTGTGTTTGTAAAATGATTTTTATTTGAAGGCTTCTTTTACAGGTCTGAAATGATAGCCAAGAGCGGTGAACTGTCCAAGATGATTCACCAAGTTCGTAAGAAACCGATGGCAAGTTTTGTGACTGCGCCAGTCCCGGCTGATTTCCACAGGTGAGTTTACAACTCAGAGTTGTTTAAAGTGATCCGGAAAATTAAGAAAATTTATAGGCTGTCTTGTGGCTTGTGATTATTTTTCTTTTCTCTCATTATTTTATACATTAAATTATTATGTTACCCAAAAGAAGAAGGCCGATCTTCATACGGACCGGTCCTGGCGAATTTCACCATTGCAAATTAGACATGTCGCAAAAGTATAGCTGAGTTATTCAAACAAAAACAAACATGACATGATATTGCACACATAGTATACATTAGAAGGAGATTTATCCAGGTCCAATCCAAGTTATTCTACAAGTAGTAGCCTCTTCATTTTATTGTGTGGGTTGAAAGGTGAGAGAGTAATTGAGCCGCCAGAGGTCAAGGGAGGGATACCTTACGTCTTCTTTTCATATCAATGAGGGCTAACCAGTCGACCCCAAAATAGAGCCAGAGCTCTACCGTCTTTTCAGTGGCCTCATTTAAGTCTTTCATATTGCAAAAAATAGGGCAGTTAAAGCATGACAGCAGGTGCTCGTTTCAGTAATTCCACAACCCAACCCTACCCAAGATCCAACCCAACCTACAACACCTTCCCACATCCCAGCCATTTCTTTCCGATTGTAAAGGACAGCTCCTCTCGTCAGCGAAATCGTGCCGTCGTACGACAGCAGCACGTTCCCGCTCGGCAACTTCACGCAGCTGCAGCACGCGGCGGCGCCCGTCTACTCGGCCCCGCTGCACGTCAACGGGCTCTGCTGGCGGCTCAAGGTGTACCCCGACGGCAACGGCGTGGTCAGGGGCAACTACCTCTCTGTGTTCTTAGAGCTGAGCGCTGGACTGCCGGAGACTTCCAAGTTAGTATATTTTTCTAGAACATTTTGGTTTCAAGTTTAATAAGACATATAAAAATGGAAATGTGTTTGTTAAGGCCGGATTGCTGGAGAGATGCAGGTTCAAACCCTGCTCAAGATTTTTCGCCTGGCGAATAAACACTTGTGTTACTTTCATGTGTCGTTAAATAATATAATATTTAGCAGTTGATTACATCCACCAGTTTATTTATTTTAATAAAGATCCAAAGTTACTGTGATTTCTAACATGCTATAACTTACAGTTTGCAATAAATCTTACTGATTTTTTCTTCAATGTATGTAGAGTTTATGTTTCTTAAAAGATGATTCTCAGATTTCAAAGAACATGAAGTCTGATTAAATAATTTGTAAAAAATAATAGAAAAGAAAATTTTAATGTTTACAAGCTCGGCTTTGTACAGGGTAGGAAAAAGGTGAGTTCGTTTTGAATACAATATATTGGATGGTGTGGAGATAGAGCAAACTTAGCGCCGCAGTGCGCAAGCAAGCATGTGCTGTGCCGAACTTAGCTGAAAAACTTAACCAACCGCAATGTCTACCTTAGGGTCTCGCCAAACTTAGCCGGTATTTTTTATGTTTTAGTTACATTTTTTTGCCTTGTGTTAGATTTTGTCTAGGGGTTTTAATGTAGCTTTTTAGCTTGCTTTAGTTTAGTTATATATATTCTGGAACAGCGAACTTTCGCTTCACGCGGGCGTCGAATCTTCGTTAGAACGAATCGATGACTAACTGTATTTACGTTCCAGTATTTAACTTTAGTTTAACATATTTAAAGAACAATTTTATCATTTCTGGTACCAAAAACGCTATATGTGTGACGATGAAATATCTTGATAGCAGGGGCTTCGCCATGAGGAGCCATTAGCGCATGTGATCGTACCTATATAAAAGGCTTTTAGTGATTTTAAAAATTTATGTGAGTTGAATTTTTAGACGTTTTGTCATCAAAAAATCTAATTAGTCCGCCAGTTATTACTAAAAAATAATGTACACGTATTTTTTTTTTGTCTGGCAAACGAAAAATGCCGACGATACAGCACTTTGAAACTTCCAGTGAGGACACGCTGCGCCATACAAATTGTACGAAACAAGTGACGTCATAGCACTCTTCTCCTACATTTTGATGCGATCTATCTTCGTCAAATTGAAAAAAAAATACGTGTTCAATTTTTTTCGATAATCTAGCTGACGGACTAATTAGAATCGATTTATTTTTTCCAGGACACTTCCCTATTGCACCCATTTGTTACTTACATCATTACATGTGCTTGTGGCGCCATTTATTTTCAAATTATTCCCTATTAGTGAAGCATTTCCGCGTATTAATGACGCAATGAGTGGTCTTTGCCTGACAGTAAACTTCTTGATGATGATGGATAAACAACGTGATGTATCGTAGGTATGAATATCGCGTGGAGATGTTGCACCAAGTGTCGCGAGATCCATCCAAGAACATCGTGCGCGAGTTCGCGTCCGATTTCGAAGTGGGCGAGTGTTGGGGATACAACCGGTTCTTCCGCCTCGACCTGCTGGCCAGCGAGGGATACCTCAACCCTGAGACTGATACGCTCATACTCAGGTATGTACTCGACGAGCCTAGTTATGCCTAGTTTGATTTGGATACATGCGTAAAATAATGCTGGATAAGGTTAGTAACTAAAGCCGTGTGATTCCCAGCTTCAGAATAGGGTCATCCCATATTTTCTTTTGTCTACCTAAGCGATTCTCTAGAAGTCCTTTGTCTTGGGTTAACTGCAACATTATGTAGACGATATTCTGACAACAAAAGAAAATTGCACTGATATTTAATATCGGTATGCCTTAGTTTAGGTGCGTTTGAATCTTAATCGTACAATCTTGTGCGTGATACCACCAACCAAAGCTCTACTCGCTCACTCTTTTAGAGATAAGATAAAAGAGTAAGCGCATAAGCCGAATCTTAACCCAAAAATATTGTCAAACGTGATTGAACTTTAACAGTCTTACTACAAAAAAACTAAACACGCGTTGAACGATTGTTTAAGAAAAATTTTACCACAAAATCGTGTTTAGTCAGTGTTTAAAATTAGACACTCCTTAAACCTGTTTTAAATTTAAACACTCTTGAATCGTTGTTTAACAGACGTCTAAAATAGTTTTGACAGCTGAACTGAGTACCTATTTTGGATTATTCTAACCAAAAAAATTTTGGAAATATTGTTGTGGTGGCTTTTGTTGTAAGAAATGGAGCTCATTGATTTGGTTAATGACAATGATTACGAAGATATTGATTTGTTTCGGGACGAAGTGAATCGTGTCCGGATTAACCCATTAGAACGGTATACTGACGCGAAATTCAAGAAAAAGTATAGGTTCAGCAAAACTTTCGTTAATAAAATTATTGACTTAATTAAAGACGATCTTCCGATTATTATCTTGCATTTTATTGCTTTATTGCAAAAAACGGATTTAAGAATTTCATGAATGACAGACAAATTGACGTCCATCCACGGTTCATTTTCCCTGCGTTCCGAGACGCGCTGAAATCGATTAAAGCACTCGTAATCGCGTTCCGAATCGCTGTCAGCCATACATTTTTTTTGCTTTTTTGTTCGCTGACAGCGCTGAAAATCTGATTCAGAATGCGCCCTTTGTTTTTTTCGGTTCAAGGATCTCGTTTTTTTAGGCGCGTGAACGAATACCTCTAAGAGTTGCTATAATATAAAACAAACCATTCATTTAAATAATGTTTAAGTAAACACTCGTAAAATACGATTTTGTGGTAAGGATATTTTAGACCATGATTAAATCCTTAAACACTCTAGCTAAATACTGCCTAAAATCGATTTTAAGAGTTTTTTTGTAGTAAGACTGTAAGTATCTATGCTTGCATAAAAGAGTGACTTGCTACATACATACATATGTGGAATTCTAGCTAGGTACTGCCCAAAAAGCTTTAAAACTGGCTATACATTGTGAAATTTCATTTGTTACAACGTTTAAAACAAATATAAGTTTGACGGTGTATTATTGCGTGCGTAGGTTCCAAGTTCGTCCGCCGACGTTCTACCAGCGCTGCCGCGACCAGCAGTGGTACATCAACCAGCTCATCACCATGCAGAATCAGCACATCCTGCAGATAAACGACCTTAAAGAGGTATCCTCCCTCATTATACTCAATAGACAAGGAACTCTATGCCCCAAATTGAGGAGACTTATTAATGGAGATAGTGAACTGAGAACGTTTTGTTCTGTTTATTCGAAGCTGTCACGGTAAAGGAATTGTGACGAAACTTGTATATCTGCCAAGAGTTCGTGAACTCAAACAATCCGCACTGGGCTGGTGTGGTGGACTCTGGCCTGATCATTCTAAACGCACTTCCAGGGAGCCGTTTCACGAAGCTACAAGTTACAAATTACAAGTACAATTCGATGTACATTGCGTAGACGATGAGATAAAATTTAGGCGAATAGGGTATTTGACTGTTTCTAAATTTAGCACATTTTTTGAATTAATTTTAAAATATAGATCAGTAGCAGACGATTCGCGAAGAAAAAAACAGAATCGGTTGAAAAACGAATTTACAGGGATTTTTAAAGTTACAATATGTCTGTCTCTTTCAAAAACGATTTTTTGTATGCAGATTACATAGCGTTACTAGCAAGTGACGTCCCAAGCTAGTATGTGCCTCTCTGTCTAATCTTGAATTTCAAACCTTCATAACTCGGGCAATTTTAAAGATAGAGCAAAAATTCGTTTAGTGTTCGATAGCGGAAACTAACAAGTTTAAATGTATAAAATTAAAAAAGTAGTCAAATACCCTATTGACTACGCAATAAATATCAAATTGTTACTTGTTACTAGTAAATTGTTGCTTCGTGAAACGGGACCTAGATGTACGCGTTTATATGCGATTTACAGTGCGACACAAAAGAGTAGAAATAAAAAAAAATATATATAATGATGGAACTAAATTATTTACCAAAAGCAACACCAGATAAACTGGCAGTGATTGGTAGCCAAAAACAGGAAGTTACAATGATTGGCTGAAAAATCAACAGTGTAGCCAATTTACTCCGTACAGCGCAGCGCCCTTATTTACTGTCTACTCTTTTGAGTCGTACTGTTAAGGCGCGTTTCCATTGTGCAAGTGCTTGCATGCAAGTATGGCGTCACACTAGCTTACAAGTTACTTGAATTGGAAACTTCATTTATAGAACTAGCACCTCGCATGCAAGGTTTTACTGGCCAGGCCTTGTATCAATAAGTATGTTCATCATGGGCCCCAGGAGACGTGCTGTGGTAACTGCTGCTTGCTGATAACCAGATAGTAGATGAGCGATACAATTGTGCGACCTGTGTCACTCGTTTATGTTTCTAAACTGGCACTTGCGTGCGCAACTTGCATATCACTTGCACAGACAAGCGTCAGTTGCGCATTATGTTTACAAGTTCAAAACTACCCGCATGCAATTTGCAATTTGCATTTATAATATAGTTGTTTACTGAACTCTGTGTGTGTGTGTGTGTATTGATAACATTAATAAACGTTTTTTCTTCTTCTTCTTCTTCAGCGTGCATGCATGTTTACGTTTCCATTACTCAAGCTGCATGCAACTTGCACCTTGCATGCAGGCTACTTGCATAATGGAAACGCGGCTTTACTGTAAATATTCGTGTGACAATCTGCATCAAGCAGTTCGCGTGTCATGTCATGAAGTAGCATGAAGCTTTGGAATTGACATTCTGTGTCACAAGTTCATGCTACTGAAATATGTATTTCAGGTCTGTGCACAAAAAAACAGTGTACGCCTGAAAGCGGTGTAATAAATGGCGCCACATAAGCATGTTAAACAAATATCAGATGGATTTTTTTATTTTTTGTCATCCAATAGCGGCCATTTGGTACATACTCTTGTGGTGCCATTTAGTTATAGTTTTATTTCTTTAAGGCAGGTTCTAGTGTGAGCGGGTTGACTTATTTTGTTTTCGTCCCAGCGTCTATCTTTAGAGATGTCACGCAACTCGATAGCGGCGACCCGCGCGGCGCCGGGCGCTGGCGGCGCGGTTGGCGGGGGCGCGGGGAGCGAGGCGGACAATCCTGCACAGAACAACCCAGTGGACGGGAACAGCCTCAGTGATTCCCTAGTGTTCTCGCCCTGGAAGTTCACCCCGCCCAATATAGTCAGCAGCCAGCGACTCGCCAGCCCAAGTTAGTTGCAATAATTTCTTACAGTCTGAACAATTAATATTCATCATATTTTTTATAGTCTTCAATTTCATGACTTCTGGAAAACTAAAATTTAAGGATGAACTAATTTATTATATATGCATTTATCATATTTTTTTAGTCTTAACTACGAGAGTGCTATTTATTATCATTGCGATACCACACTACTACCATAGATAAATAAGGGGGTATAGATTGTTCTTTTCATACTAAGAGTTTTGCTATTTAAGAAAACTGTACTAGATGGCGTTACTTGGCTTGTCGGAGGTAACATTTGTCTTAAATGGCCAAATTAAAGCATTTTTCATCTCGAGGATTTAATATTTATTTTTTATTACTATAATAACAATGTTTTTTCATTACTAGACACAATAAATCAACAATTACTCACTATTCAAATTAGCACTCAATTTATTGAACCATTAAACTAAAAACCTAAAACCTTTTCACGTTAGGAGAGCACGCAGTTATTCTGATTTTCAACAGATGGCGTGTTTTTAGAAATAGCGCTACAGAAATATTGCCAGATTTTAAAAATAAATATGTGTCTGATCTATACTTGGTTAATTTGGAAGAAATAATGTTTAATAACAAACATCAGCTGTCGCACATACAGAAAACATTTTCTAATTGATAAGTCTAAGACAACAATATTGATAGCTGCATAACCAAACTAAAATAAGTGCGTTCCGTTTCATTGTGAAAAATTATTATAAAGTATCTCGTTTTTTAACACTGCTGCTTAAGCCTGCTCCAGAATGTCCAGACTTAGCCCACGGATCGCTTGCTAAGTGTCATTCATGGAGCTGTTTTCTATTGTACTTCACGCTGTCTTTCCCAATTTTTTTCGGTTTTTTATCCCGCGGGTCTTTGCGAACATCCATACATCCGTCAGATACAAAGTTTCACATTTATAATATTAGTAAGAACAATGGACCTACGCTCGCGTTATGTAAGATTTTCCCGTAGGAATAAAACTTTCTCCCGTAAAAACTAGGTATAATGTTCAGGTTACAAACTATCTTCATTCCAAATTTTATCTAAATCCGTTGAGAACTTTAATCGTGAAGGTGGAACATACAAATATTATTTTCACATATTTTATAAGGATTAGTTAGTACAATAAATCTTAACACGTCTGGCAATCTAGTTGTCATGCGCGTGGTCATACTCTGCGTTCCGAAACGCGCTGAAATCGATTAAAGCACCCGTAATCGCGTTCCGAATTACTGTCAGCTGTCAAAATTCATACGTTTTTTTGCTTGTCTGATCGCTGACAGCGCTGAAAGTCTGAATCGGAATACGCCCATAGATAAATAAGGGCGTGGTGACTGGTGTTGTGTTTTGTTTTCGTGTTTGCGCTTAGCAACCGACTCGAGCGTTCATGGCAACAAAGGTTGCCAAACGCGATACTACGTTGTGCTGTGTGATTATCTTGCTGCTGCTGCTTTGCCAAACGCATGAAAAATTTGTGATTTATCATCTACTTTTAGTAAAAATTTATGATTTCTGTAAGTCACAAAAGAAAAATGTTTTAGAAAACAAAATCAATCCGAAATTAAAGATAATAAAAAACTTGTAGGTAATTAAATGATGGTCTTTTCCTTATTTCGCTGAACCCGATTTTTTCACAGGCATAGGTAATCCCTCACGGGTTAAGAAGATTTGGATAAGAAACATATTTTCATACATCACACTAACATTTTTGTGAAAATATATTTGGATGTTTGCTCCGCTTTCACGCCTAAACTACTAAACGAATATGGATGAAAATTGGAATAGATATAGTTTGTACTCTGGATTAAAACAATCGAGACTTTAAAAAAATATATTTTTACCACGTCTTATTCCCACGGGAGAATTTTATATAACGCAAGCGTAGCCGCGGGTGGACCGCTAGTTGTTCATAAAAACGGAAAGGATGACTGGTTTTTAAAATTATAATTAGAGCGTGATTTCGGAATGCAATAATGGTGTTTATGATGTTATAATTGAATCTAGCTAGAATAAAGTGTTACGCCACTCATGTGTTGAAACTTTATATCTTTACGAGTGCTTACACCCAATAAACAGAATTTTTATATTTTGTGGGTTACGCCACTTTTGCACTTTTGCACCTTTTAACGTCAAACGGCTGACAATAATGTTAACATGATAATTTTGAAAAGTAAATATGGTCCTTCTAAAAAAAAAAATATCTTTTTTTTCAATTTTCCGCGCAACTTTTTTTATTTTATTAGAATCTTCTCGTGACAAAAACAAACTCAACAAAAAAATAATTAGCTAAATCGTTCTAGCCGTTCACGTGTGATGCCGTGGTGGTAACAAAGGCAAATAGGGATTCATTATTAGAACATAGTAAATATTAGCATAGAGAGTGAGTTTACCAATAAAGACGTAAACATAAATTCACAAATAGTACGGGCAAGCCAGTTCGGGGTCGCTCCACATTTGCGCCACCTGGCGACTAAAGGAAACCACGTTCAGTTAGAGATTTATTAATAGTTCGACAGATGTCACTTGATTAACACAGATAGGCTTAGAAAGTAGCGACATCTAATATAATAAGCAAAACTAAAAGGTACCGGCGACAATAATAAGTTTTACGCAGGTTGGGCATGCAAGTATGGAGTTAGCAATCTATACCCCCTTATTTATCTATGCTACTACTTATGACAAGTGGGAATCCCCGTTCACATGCTATATTCTGGGAAACTAAAATATAAAGATCAACCATCGACACGACAAAGAACTTCACGCTTGTCGCGAATCTAATCGCTCGCGTCGATTTGCGTTAGATTGAACATATTCTCAAAAAAGGTTACGGGAGCGATTTATCACTGATATATCTAACATGATTCTTCTGTCAGTGGGCGCAGGCATGCTGAACGCGGCCTTATTCGCGGGTGCGGGCGTGGCCGGGCTGGAGGACACGCGCAACAACGAGGTGTGCGTGCCCCCTTACGGCTACGGGGACTTCGCGCACCTGGAGCGCCGCGCCGCCGCCGCGCAACCGCTGTCGCCGCGCTACAACCTGCCCTCCACCTCCAGGTAACTAGTGTAGTGGATGGTGTCAGCAACGAGGTGTGCGTGCCCCCTTACGGCTACGGGGACTTCGCGCACCTGGAGCGCCGCGCCGCCGCCGCGCAACCGCTGTCGCCGCGCTACAACCTGCCCTCCACCTCCAGGTAACTAGTGTAGTGGATGGTGTCAGCAACGAGGTGTGCGTGCCCCCTTACGGCTACGGGGACTTCGCGCACCTGGAGCGCCGCGCCGCCGCCGCGCAACCGCTGTCGCCGCGCTACAACCTGCCCTCCACCTCCAGGTAACTAGTGTAGTGGATGGTGTCAGCAACGAGGTGTGCGTGCCCCCTTACGGCTACGGGGACTTCGCGCACCTGGAGCGCCGCGCCGCCGCCGCGCAACCGCTGTCGCCGCGCTACAACCTGCCCTCCACCTCCAGGTAACTAGTGTAGTGGATGGTGTCAGCAACGAGGTGTGCGTGCCCCCTTACGGCTACGGGGACTTCGCGCACCTGGAGCGCCGCGCCGCCGCTGTCGCCGCGCTACAACCTGCCCTCCACCTCCAGGTAACTAGTGTAGTGGATGGTGTCAGCAACGAGGTGTGCGTGCCCCCTTACGGCTACGGGGACTTCGCGCACCTGGAGCGCCGCGCCGCCGCCGCGCAACCGCTGTCGCCGCGCTACAACCTGCCCTCCACCTCCAGGTAACTAGTGTAGTGGATGGTGTCAGCAACGAGGTGTGCGTGCCCCCTTACGGCTACGGGGACTTCGCGCACCTGGAGCGCCGCGCCGCCGCCGCGCAACCGCTGTCGCCGCGCTACAACCTGCCCTCCACCTCCAGGTAACTAGTGTAGTGGATGGTGTCAGCAACGAGGTGTGCGTGCCCCCTTACGGCTACGGGGACTTCGCGCACCTGGAGCGCCGCGCCGCCGCCGCGCAACCGCTGTCGCCGCGCTACAACCTGCCCTCCACCTCCAGGTAACTAGTGTAGTGGATGGTGTCAGCAACGAGGTGTGCGTGCCCCCTTACGGCTACGGGGACTTCGCGCACCTGGAGCGCCGCGCCGCCGCCGCGCAACCGCTGTCGCCGCGCTACAACCTGCCCTCCACCTCCAGGTAACTAGTGTAGTGGATGGTGTCAGCAACGAGGTGTGCGTGCCCCCTTACGGCTACGGGGACTTCGCGCACCTGGAGCGCCGCGCCGCCGCCGCGCAACCGCTGTCGCCGCGCTACAACCTGCCCTCCACCTCCAGGTAACTAGTGTAGTGGATGGTGTCAGCAACGAGGTGTGCGTGCCCCCTTACGGCTACGGGGACTTCGCGCACCTGGAGCGCCGCGCCGCCGCCGCGCAACCGCTGTCGCCGCGCTACAACCTGCCCTCCACCTCCAGGTAACTAGTGTAGTGGATGGTGTCAGCAACGAGGTGTGCGTGCCCCCTTACGGCTACGGGGACTTCGCGCACCTGGAGCGCCGCGCCGCCGCCGCGCAACCGCTGTCGCCGCGCTACAACCTGCCCTCCACCTCCAGGTAACTAGCGCATTTGGAGCGCCGCTTAAATTTTACATGAATAAAGTGCATCGAAAGGTTTTTACTGTAATTTGGTTCCAGCTCGAACGTATTATCGCTGAAATAAGACACGCAATCGTAAATCGTTAGCATGTTGTTTCGTAACGCCGAAACTCCGAAAGCGAGAGTGAAAATGAATTACATTCGGTTTCACTTTCGTTTAATGCAATTTAACGTCATACTATTTCGTGCTCTAGTGGCTTTCCGCGCTGTTATTCAATTCTATTTTGTTTTTCTTTATCACTTCGACTGGATGAGATCTTTTGTCTTTTATCCATCCCTATGTTTATTTATTTTATTTTATTCAGATAACAGACAAACAGTCAAAAGTTTTAAGATTAAATAAATATCTTTCGGCATGCTTCTAGCAGACCCAACTTAGAATTATGCAGTGAAAAACGAGCTTGTCCTTACAGATCGGCGAACTCTCTCCATGTGTCCGGTGGCTTGAGTGGCGGCGGAGGCGCCATGTCAGCTCGAGGAGGCGCAGACAGCATGGCGCTGGTCAGCCTCCACACGCTGCTGAGCGCCGCCAGCCCCTCGCGCGTGCCCAGCAAGCTGTGCAACAAGCTACACCCGCCCAGCAAGGACGGCAGCCCAGCCGGTACACACACACTCCCCCGCAGACAGCATGGCGCTGGTCAGCCTCCACACGCTGCTGAGCGCCGCCAGCCCCTCGCGCGTGCCCAGCAAGCTGTGCAACAAGCTACACCCGCCCAGCAAGGACGGCAGCCCAGCCGGTACACACACACTCCCCCGCAGACAGCATGGCGCTGGTCAGCCTCCACACGCTGCTGAGCGCCGCCAGCCCCTCGCGCGTGCCCAGCAAGCTGTGCAACAAGCTACACCCGCCCAGCAAGGACGGCAGCCCAGCCGGTACACACACACTCCCCCGCAGACAGCATGGCGCTGGTCAGCCTCCACACGCTGCTGAGCGCCGCCAGCCCCTCGCGCGTGCCCAGCAAGCTGTGCAACAAGCTACACCCGCCCAGCAAGGACGGCAGCCCAGCCGGTACACACACACTCCCCCGCAGACAGCATGGCGCTGGTCAGCCTCCACACGCTGCTGAGCGCCGCCAGCCCCTCGCGCGTGCCCAGCAAGCTGTGCAACAAGCTACACCCGCCCAGCAAGGACGGCAGCCCAGCCGGTACACACACACTCCCCCGCAGACAGCATGGCGCTGGTCAGCCTCCACACGCTGCTGAGCGCCGCCAGCCCCTCGCGCGTGCCCAGCAAGCTGTGCAACAAGCTACACCCGCCCAGCAAGGACGGCAGCCCAGCCGGTACACACACACTCCCCCGCAGACAGCATGGCGCTGGTCAGCCTCCACACGCTGCTGAGCGCCGCCAGCCCCTCGCGCGTGCCCAGCAAGCTGTGCAACAAGCTACACCCGCCCAGCAAGGACGGCAGCCCAGCCGGTACACACACACTCCCCCGCAGACAGCATGGCGCTGGTCAGCCTCCACACGCTGCTGAGCGCCGCCAGCAAGCAGACAAAAGCACACATCAACAGCCATTACCTCTGCTTGATCTGCCAAAAAAAAAACCCGCCATAATCTTGCCATATTACTTAAAACATCAAGCCATTATTGATTGGCCCCCAATTTCATAACCCCTGTTCAGGCTACGTCTATCCAGTTCATTACTTTGTACTGCTTCAAATTGAATTTACAAAGTAATAGACTGGATAGACAATAGACATAGAAATCAATTTAGACTTGGGCAGTTATTGTGTGGGCAAGTTTCTTGTCTATAGCTCACCTGTTCTTTATCACCACTCCACCTCCTCTCTGAAACATTCTATAAAATCTTAACGATTTCCTAAACTTTTCCAAACACTCGAACCCTGCATCCTTTAACAAGATATATCATCATTGTTCCAGCCGTAGCCAGCAGTCCAGTGACGGACGTGTGTCCTCAAATGGCGAACACGGTGCTATGTGCGTCCATATCGTCCCCCGAACTAGCAGCTGGAACCCAAGGGCCCCCGGATAGTGGCCGTAAAGAAGTGGACCCGCCCAGTGAGGGGCAGTTGGACAGCCCTAACAACACGCAGACAGTTCACGCTGCGTCAGAGTCTAGCAGCGATACTGGCGTGAGTATTTCTGTATCTTGCTTGTTCTTCAGTTGGGAATGGAGGCCTCTAGAGAGTGGCATAATAGTGAATTCCCTCAAGTGAGGGACAGCCCTAAAAACATTCAGACGGTTCATGCTGCGTCCGAGTCTAGCAGCGATACTGGCGTGAGTATTCCTGTCTCTCTGTTTTGAATCGTACTCGTTCTTTAGTTAGGAATCAAGGCCTCCAGAGAGTTGCATAAAGAAGGTGGATTTTCTCGCCAGCCCTAATAATATCCAAGCTTAGGTCCAAGTTTAGTAGCCGTACTGAAATTTGTATTTATATCCTTTGCTTATTCCCTATTTAGAATCAAATCCTCCTCTAGACGGTGGAAGAAAGCGAATTAATTTTGACATTTCAGTCTTTTTTCTTGATCTTGATTATCTTGTTTTTTCACTAACTTGGAGGAAGAGTGGGTCTTTGTCCAGCATAGTTTTCGGACGATATGATGATGAATTATTTTTACAGGATATGATGTTCAGCGAGCTGGAAGTGTTCGCTGATGAAAACAATCAGAGCCACCATGATGACAATTCTAATGAAGAAAACGATGTTGATGATGAAACGATGTCTGGTAAGTCTTATTCCCTTACCACTTATATCACGTTTTGTTCTCTTACCATTAAGTAACTCATTACCCATTATGTGTTGATAACATAAGACTTTTCGGCTACAGTTTTAAACACATTTCTTTTCAAGTCTTTTTGACTTGTATCTTAGTTACTTTTAGAATACACACGGCCAACTTTAGTCGTCACAGAATATCTCTTTCAAAGTGTATTGACTAGGAGACAAAAATGTCGCCATGACTTAAAACGATCGGAGAGATCATTATCATTAAAGTGCGAAGAGAGAGACAAGTCTGTCGTGTGCACTCTTAGTTGAGTAATTTGGTTAGGTTAGGTTACTAGTCAACTAAAGTAGTAGACAAAACTGTTCTACGGCAATCTTACCTTCCTGCCCTATATCCCCCCCCCCTTCCTCACCCTCCCCTCCCTGCGCAGACGGCTCGTCAGCGAGCGGTTCGTGCGAGTGGTGCGGGCTGGTCGACTCGCCCGCGTCCGTCTGCTCGGACTCGCCCCCCGCGCCCCGCAACTACTGCGCCTACCGCCGCCACCGCGCGCCGCCCCGCCCGCGCCCCGCGCCCTACCCCCGCCCGCCCGAACACAAGCACCACGGGAACGACAGTTGCGGGGATATCTGATTACTACACACACGCACACGCACACGCACACTGAATCTATAAGAACCGTGCACGGAATAAGGGATTCTTTAACTAATTAAATAAAAAAATGTTCTTAAAAATGTTATGACACTGAAGATTTGCAAAATATTTAAAGCAGGCAGGATAACAAAATAACTAGTTTGACATTTGTCTTTGTGGTTATCTCGGATTCTCTGATACCTTAGAAAAATAAGCCACAATCTATCATTTTAGTTGAAACTATTTATTACGAGCTGTCAGAAATTCCCCATTAGGCTACACTCTCACTCACTGTCCGAACGTGATCTGAATGCATTCGTGGCCATAGAAGTCACATACAACAGAGCTGTATACAGATCACGCGCATACTATAGATAGATTGATCTGCACTATATTAACCCTGCTGCGTGGTGATGGGACAATCACAATATTCCATGTTTTCTATGAGCTTAACTGCACTACCCTGTCGGTTAACGTTCTTAATCAAGATAAACAATCTTGGTGGGGCTATTTATCAAAAAACACATGTGTAAAATTCGTTATAATAAATGCTAGCAAAGAAATTCTACTATCATAACTGTTATTTTCTTGGCTAATAGCTGAAATAGATTTTAGTAATGAGTTTTTCGATTAAAATTGTGTCAAGATTGTTTACCTATACGTGAACCGACAGGCAATACTTTACATACACTTGTAGGTTGAATCGCACACAAGTCCTGCAATAAAACAGTGATATTCAATTTTTCGATTTATATGATCTTTACCGTATTAGAGCACAACAGTTGAGTCCTTAAAAATATGCTGCCCTTAATGTGTAAAAGTTGGCTAATCATATTCACATAATTGTAATTTCTTCCAACTATTAAACTTGAGTCTATCTGTATTACAGTTATTTGTTCCCACCTTACCTTTTTCTGAATTTATATATTTGATTCTTTAAGCCCGACTACGCCACTCCTATTTCCCTGCACGGTTCCTATATGATTCCGTGCTTGAAAGGTAAAACAATATCTATCTATAAGATTCGCTCTTCAATAATGACAACAATTTTAGGGTTTGTGAGGTCGGTAGTCGCCCTTACAACCCACGTAATATTATGATGATAAACGCAAACATCTTTTGTTTTCAGATTTCGTTTTTAGATTGGTTTACCTTTCTAGCACAATCAACTTACAAATTAGTTAAACCTTCAGCAGTTGTTAAATATAATATAAATGAGTCGCAGTATAGTAAAGAATAAAAGTCTGACATCTAGATATAAAAAAAAATACAGCTAAGGTAGTGAAGTATTGCATTGATACCACTAAAACTGATAATAATATAGTCACTACAAATCGATATAGTTATTTTGAGTGGTGTCTGTGCCGAAATATAATAAACACTGTGTTCTGTTGATAAAAATGATACAGCGATTTATTTTCAACTAATAGGATTACAATAGTAATTAGTTTATTTTCATTTGTAATAGGTAAAATCATTCGAAAGAGTTAAAATTCATCATTATCTTTCTGAAGTTTAAATGTAATTAACAAAAGAAGTAACCATATTATTAATATTTTAGTTTTAAATTATAATCGTCTTAAAATAAATAACTGATGATAAGTAAAGTTTTGTTTAGATGTAATTGGTCCTTTTTTTGAATAAATTAAAAGTGAATAAAGCTTAACTAGTTTACATAATATTTTACTCAATTCAGTAACACAGCAACATTATGTAAGTAAAAACTTGATACTCGGTTCTTTTGAGCTTAGATTTATCTTAGGTTTTTGCTCACTGTGTTTCCAATCCTATTTTTTTGTTTTTTATCTTCAGCCATTTTGACATGATTTGACATCTTTTGAAATAATTAAAAACTTTTTTTATATAATTAAAAAATATATATATTTTTTTTTAAATAATTAAAAACCGAAATATTGTTTTATATCTACTCTCTCGAAACTGTAAATACCTTTTTGGTTTTATGCTATAGCAAGTAAAAAGCTCACCCCTAAGCTCAAAACGACCGAGTAGCTCCTAACTTACCCGGACCGATACAACATTGAGTCCGTATCGTATTGCAGGCGAGAACGACATCGAGGGCGCCTGCGGGGGACAGGCTGAAGCGGGGGGGTCGGATATCCTCAGCCGGTTGCTTTGTGCCGTGCACGGGCGGGGCGCGGTCGCGGGGGCGATGACCCCGGCCGGCACCGACGGGTCAATGCCCCCGGCCCCTTCAAGGCACGAGAGCGACCCGCAGCTGTCTACCGCCGCGCATACCGACATGCTACTGCTGAACCTCATGCGGATCAACGGGTTGACGCCGAGACATTCCAGACAGAGTGAGTTTATAAACAAAGATAGATGGGGGGCCGTCGCGGGGGCGTTGACCCCGGTTGGTACTGACGGTTCAATGCCCCCTGTGCATTTAAGGCATGAGAGCGACCCGCAGCTGTCTACCGCCGCGCATACCGACATGCTACTGCTGAACCTCATGCGGATCAACGGGTTGACGCCGAGACATTCCAGACAGAGTGAGTTTATAAACAAAGATAGATGGGGGGCCGTCGCGGGGGCGTTGACCCCGGTTGGTACTGACGGTTCAATGCCCCCTGCTCATTTAAGGCACGAGAGCGACCCGCAGCTGTCTACCGCCGCGCATACCGACATGCTACTGCTGAACCTCATGCGGATCAACGGGTTGACGCCGAGACATTCCAGACAGAGTGAGTTTATAAACAAAGATAGATGGGGGGCCGTCGCGGGGGCGTTGACCCCGGTTGGTACTGACGGTTCAATGCCCCCTGTGCATTTAAGGCATGAGAGCGACCCGCAGCTGTCTACCGCCGCGCATACCGACATGCTACTGCTGAACCTCATGCGGATCAACGGGTTGACGCCGAGACATTCCAGACAGAGTGAGTTTATAAACAAAGATAGATGGGGGGCCGTCGCGGGGGCGTTGACCCCGGTTGGTACTGACGGTTCAATGCCCCCTGTGCATTTAAGGCATGAGAGCGACCCGCAGCTGTCTACCGCCGCGCATACCGACATGCTACTGCTGAACCTCATGCGGATCAACGGGTTGACGCCGAGACATTCCAGACAGAGTGAGTTTATAAACAAAGATAGATGGGGGGCCGTCGCGGGGGCGTTGACCCCGGTTGGTACTGACGGTTCAATGCCCCCTGTGCATTTAAGGCATGAGAGCGACCCGCAGCTGTCTACCGCCGCGCATACCGACATGCTACTGCTGAACCTCATGCGGATCAACGGGTTGACGCCGAGACATTCCAGACAGAGTGAGTTTATAAACAAAGATAGATGGGGGGCCGTCGCGGGGGCGTTGACCCCGGTTGGTACTGACGGTTCAATGCCCCCTGCTCATTTAAGGCACGAGAGCGACCCGCAGCTGTCTACCGCCGCGCATACCGACATGCTACTGCTGAACCTCATGCGGATCAACGGGTTGACGCCGAGACATTCCAGACAGAGTGAGTTTATAAACAAAGATAGATGGGGGGCCGTCGCGGGGGCGTTGACCCCGGTTGGTACTGACGGTTCAATGCCCCCTGTGCATTTAAGGCATGAGAGCGACCCGCAGCTGTCTACCGCCGCGCATACCGACATGCTACTGCTGAACCTCATGCGGATCAACGGGTTGACGCCGAGACATTCCAGACAGAGTGAGTTTATAAACAAAGATAGATGGGGGGCCGTCGCGGGGGCGTTGACCCCGGTTGGTACTGACGGTTCAATGCCCCCTGTGCATTTAAGGCATGAGAGCGACCCGCAGCTGTCTACCGCCGCGCATACCGACATGCTACTGCTGAACCTCATGCGGATCAACGGGTTGACGCCGAGACATTCCAGACAGAGTGAGTTTATAAACAAAGATTGATGGGGGGCCGTCGCGGGGGCGTTGACCCCGGTTGGTACTGACGGTTCAATGCCCCCTGCTCATTTAAGGCACGAGAGCGACCCGCAGCTGTCTACCGCCGCGCATACCGACATGCTACTGCTGAACCTCATGCGGATCAACGGGTTGACGCCGAGACATTCCAGACAGAGTGAGTTTATAAACAAAGATAGATGGGGGGCCGTCGCGGGGGCGTTGACCCCGGTTGGTACTGACGGTTCAATGCCCCCTGTGCATTTAAGGCATGAGAGCGACCCGCAGCTGTCTACCGCCGCGCATACCGACATGCTACTGCTGAACCTCATGCGGATCAACGGGTTGACGCCGAGACATTCCAGACAGAGTGAGTTTATAAACAAAGATAGATGGGGGGCCGTCGCGGGGGCGTTGACCCCGGTTGGTACTGACGGTTCAATGCCCCCTGTGCATTTAAGGCATGAGAGCGACCCGCAGCTGTCTACCGCCGCGCATACCGACATGCTACTGCTGAACCTCATGCGGATCAACGGGTTGACGCCGAGACATTCCAGACAGAGTGAGTTTATAAACAAAGATAGATGGGGGGCCGTCGCGGGGGCGTTGACCCCGGTTGGTACTGACGGTTCAATGCCCCCTGTGCATTTAAGGCATGAGAGCGACCCGCAGCTGTCTACCGCCGCGCATACCGACATGCTACTGCTGAACCTCATGCGGATCAACGGGTTGACGCCGAGACATTCCAGACAGAGTGAGTTTATAAACAAAGATAGATGGGGGGCCGTCGCGGGGGCGTTGACCCGCCGCGCATACGGATATGTTACTGCTGAATCTGATGCGGGTTAACGCAGAGACATTCTAGACAGAGTGAGTTTAAAGAGAGCAGATACTTGCAGCTTTGTTCTGCATATTTGCCGCTAACGCTTGCACGGACGGAACAGCTTTTGAACGTTAAGATAGGTAGATAGGTAGGTAGATCTACAAGGTTCCAGCTCTAGCTCTGCTCTCTATATTCGCCGATATCCTTTTCATAAAACAGTTCTTCTGGCAGCATAGAATATTTTTCCGTTATTTTTTAAGTTTTTTTATTTTTTTTTATTTATCTTCCTAGATAACGTAGAAGGTTTTCTTTGTAATAAATTTAACTATGAAAATTCAAAACAGCCTTATCTCATTCACCCAAATGACAGATATAAACAAATTACTACGAAAACTTAAATAAAAATGTCACAGTCGCATATTTTAAGTAGATGTTTATCATACAGGTCCGAAACGGCACTGGGCCAGCAGCAGCCAGCAAGGCGGGGGGCGAGGCCGCTCGGCGGTGGGCGGGGCTCGCCCGCGCCGCGTCCCGCGCCTGCAGCTGTCCCCCGGACAACTCGGCCGCAGGCTCGTCCAAGAACGTGAGCCTCTCAATACGCCACACTAAACCAAGCAGGGCTCTCTACATGTTAATATCAAAGCTGGCCAAATCCATGACATGTAATAGCAAATAAAAAAAAAATAATCATAAAACTTCGATAGATGGTGTTGACATTTCGTGGATGAAGAAATCCGGCGAGTCACCAAGAGCCATAAAAGGGTTAAAAAAAAAAAGAAGCCACGAAGTACACCTGTCGTCATCTATCGTCTTAATTAGAACTATTATTTTTATTTTTAGAGCTGTCAGAAAATTCCCCATTTGATTTTACCATATTTGATACTAGACTTATACTACTAAACTTTCGGACAAGGCAAAATCAATATACATTGGGGTTAATTCGCAATGATACACTTGTCGTTAATTTAAATTCGTCAGCTCTTTTCGCCTTTTAGAAATGGAAAAATTATAGGAGGATGAACATCTTACTTAATATTAGCTGCTATATTGAATTAGAGCCACGCGCTATAGACACTTGTCCCTTGCGTTTGTCATAATTAATACTTACCGTATTTAGACAATCACATACATTGTATTTTTACAGATGATATGCCACGCGTGGGACCGAGAACTCCAGGTAATAAGTTAAAAGTAATCAATTGTAAAAATAATTTTTAAAATAAGCACACAAATTTTTTGTAAACCAAAATCCTACAGGTTCAAGAGTTTTGAGTTAGAAAAAACCATAAGTAAGTTGTAAACTAAACCAATATAAACCAGCATATATTTATGATCTGCTCCTTTAAAAAAAAAACAGATTTTACTTTGGTGTGTGTAATTTTATATTCCGTGTCTTGTTTGTCCTTGTTATCTAAAATATTAGCATTATAATATATAGTATTAATTCTTTGACAGAAAACATCCCCGGCACGCCCGAACGGCTGGTAGTGTCGCCGCTATCATCCATGTCTTTACTGGACGCACCATTGGAGCCCGAGCATTACCCGCTGGTCGCCGACGGCCTGAGCGACAACGAAGAGGTCGAGCTCTATCTCGATTACAACGTAATAACGCCCATCATGTAGCGCACGCACTGTGTATCCCACTTCTGATTACCATCCCACTTATGATGTCGTGATGTTGATTGTCAGCGTTATGTTCACGTACATGTTCTTACCACGCACAGGACTGCGGTGGCTTGGTGACTTAAACAAATACGACTTCGACAATAACAGATTTTTGAGTTGTTTCGATGCTGTGCTTTTCGTTATTTTATACAGGGTGGAATTTTTTAATGCCACCCGGAGGGAAAGTAAGCAATGAAAATAGGAAATTTCGCTCAAAGGAAACATTCATTTATTTTTTAAAAGAAACAAAACTGCATGCAAACATTTTTGATAATACGCTTGCCACACCCGGGAATCAAACCGGTTAAAATCCTAAAAAATAACACCCTGTATATTTCAAATAGCACCCCAATTTCAATCTTTAATCATTTTTATGAACGCTGTATTATTTTAAGACACACTATTCAATATTCTGCTGAGAGTAGTCTGTAGGTCGAGTTAATTTTTTTTTACTTACAGTAATGGCTCAATATATAAATCAGATTGTTTCGGTGATGTGGTTTTAATCATACACAAACTACTAGATCACTAAAATAGTTAGAAACTAGAAAGCTGTAGCTGTTTCGATGCTATGCTGTCACGCGTCAAGTGTAGATTTTTTCTAAAAAAATAATAATTATTATTTGTTGTGAAATGTAGTTACAACACTGTTGTTATTCTTCCAGGACACACTATTCGACATGCTGCTGAACAGCTTATCGATCGAGGGTCCGCCATCGGGAGCGGAGTGCTCGGAGCGGGCTCGGCCCCCCACGCCCCCCGTGCAGCCCTGGTCGCCCCCCTCCGCGCCCCCCCCGCACAAAGAGGTGAGACGTGCACGCAGAGGCAAGAAGAACGCTAGCTACAGTCGTTCTATCGAGATGGCACAGGCATGCGTGGTACAAATAGAACGACAAATGATGAGCTCTATTCTTGAATGCGCCAGTATCTAAAATGTGTGTATGTTTTTTGTAAGTTATCTACGTGTTGATTTATTTGAAAATTGTTAAAAAAATGTATGATGTAGAATACATTGCTGTGCCCTAACGGGGCATCACAATTACTACTTTAAAATCTTAAACTACTATTATTATTGTACTTTATAATTATTATTGTGATACTGCAATAAATGATTATGAATACAAAATTATAATTTAACTAGCTGACCCGGCAGACGTTGTCCAGCCATTTTTCCTACCTCTACCCTACTCTACACCTACCCTACACCTACCCAACATCTACCCTATACCTAACCTACACCTACCCTACACATACCAAAGCAGCGCCAACTACCCCGGTAGTCCAATTGTGTTTTCAAACCATCCAGGAATCCATTGAAATATACACACAAAATTTCGTCCAAATCGGTGCAGCCAATTAGGAGTTAGGTGACAAACACACGTACAGAAGAATTATATATTATTTAAGATAGCCAAAAAAAATAAAAACTTTATGAAAGTAATGAAATACATAAAAATACCTTGTTATTTGTCTCATTTTACTTATATATAATGAATAAAAACTTTGGTAATAAGTATAGTTTTACGATAGATGATTGCGAGGGTTTCGCGAACTTGTAAACTAGTACATTACGATACGAGGATCTTAGGTTGCAAACTACAAATGAGATGACTTTTGTAAGCCCGAGCCGCAGGCGGGGGTTTATAATGTCACGAGTTTGTTATAACCTAAGATCCGTGTGTTGTACGACGTTTTTCAATACACTTGTGAAAAAACAGGTACTAAATAATTAGAATAAAATGGTTAAGAAAAGTATCTTACAAAAGCTAAGATTCTACGAGTAAAAATTGTTCATGTATAAGTTGTAAAAACTAACCTTTTACCTTTTTTTACGAATCGATTCGTTTAAATCGAGTTAATCTTATTTTTATTATTAAATTATTACTGGCTGATAATACTTTTGATACAATTTGTTGAAGTAAAAAAAATTGTAATGAAAATCACACTAGTTCGGTAAAACGCATTTACCGCACAGTTTACTGCCTTCGTAAGTTAAATTTTCGAGCAAGGTGCATTAAAAACATATTTTTAGGAATCTGTCATTTAGCTTATCATAATTTGGTGTAGACGGTAGGATATAGACATAGACAACTTAATAAAAAAATATATAAATATTAATATTAATTTTCCTTTCTTTTTTACGTAGGTTCCTGACGTGGATTGACCCTGCGACTACTTCAGCTTCCCCCGCTACCGCTCGCCGCGCTCCCCCCGCCCCCCGCGCTCCCCCCGCCCCCCGCGCGACCACCGACCTCACCCCCGCGCTCTACAGAGGGAGTTCCCGCGCGAGCATCGCAGGGAGTACTATCATTAACTTCCACAGCTCGCCAACTGAGTAATCTACAAGAATCTGTCTTACAATACAAGCGGTAACGTCGAAGTAATAATGGTCAGGAAACGAAAACCGTGGGAATATTGGTGCGAGTATTCGAACGAAAGAACTACACGTACAGCCTACCAATTTGTAAAATGATAGGTGGTGCTGTCATAGTTGTGTTCTGTATATATGTCGTGGCCATATCGTAGAATTGACCACATCATGAAATGGTCACGTTTCATGAAATTTTCACTGTCCATTGGCCACATCATGATGTGCCTTGGCCAGATCAATGATAAAAAATCGTTTGTCGATATGTTCAACTAAAACGCAGCTACTTACTTCATGAAATGGTCAAGATTAATTGATCATATCGTAAAATTATTACATTAATTGCCGATAGAGGCGCTGGAAGCGCTTTGTTTATGTACCAACATGGCGGCCGCGTTATTTCTCGCAGAGAAAAAGTGAATAATTCATTATTAAAATGAGGAAGAAAAAAGAGTTTATGATGAAAAAGTACTCTGAAAATGTGTGTCGGACTTAGAGAACAATAAGTACCAAACATAATTTAGATTCTTATTAAATATTTCATGGACGCCCTATTTTCACGATATGGCCAATCGTGGACGACAAAATCGTTAAACGTTCACGATTTAATGATCTGGTCAAATTTAGTTGCCCACATCATGAAATGTGGCCATTTCATGAAATTATCGAAAATTTCATGATGTGGTCAATTCTACGATATGGCCACGACATATACATAGCCATTAGGTCAGTTAGGGCAAAAAATAAAAAAACTGTTCTGAATGCATTTCCATAGCAATGTCAGTAGTTCCAATTTTGGCCATTGGCTGATACTCTGGTAGGTCTGTAAGGCCAATTAGCTGCGCTTGCGTCACGCGTTACATTCCAGCAGCCGCGGTGATTGGTTCCCAGGATGAGATGCCCATTTTTAAGCGAAACTCATGTACGAGGGTATTTCGTGTAAAAATAATATGGGATAGGACGAGAGAGAACATTGTGAACTGACCAGCCACACGCCTCGTTCCTGTTCTCCTATATAGGTATTCGATAAGAAAATGAACTTTATCATAATATGTTCTGCCAAAAGTACTCGGCTAAGTTCAAGACAAAATATGGCGACAAACGGTACACCTAAAAAGGTTAAATAAATGAAATAACATTACATAAACAGCGGAAAATTATTGATAAAAAATACTATTCTGGTTTATTTAAAGGTCTTAGGGTAGTATTATTATAATTGAGTTTAATTTTACATGGCAGGAAGATTTACTCGATAAACAATAATAAAGCCATAATATAATGGTAGTTTTGTATCCGTTGTATGTACGGGTACGGATTTTGGTTTTATTTTGTTATCACTATTTTCTTAGGGCTAATGAAGTTAAGAATATTCATTTACAACTTTCATCATCTATACCTTATGCCGATATGAAATAACCATTACAATTTTATAAATAAATAATAAAAAATTATATACTTATTTCATATTTAACTAAATTTTTTTTCATAATAACGACAAAATTATTCGGAGTAAAATACTCGAAATTAAAACGATCTCTCAAAGTAAGTATATTTTTTAAATTAATTTTTATTATTGTTAATTAATAATGATATTAGCACATATAATAATATAAATTATATTTATTAGGAAATCAAATTTTCATCTTTTGTTTTAAACATCATAATATTATAATTGAGTGATCTTAATAGTCATTGCATTTATTTATCTGTATTGTATTTTGCTATCTCATAGATAATAATAGGAAATAAATGTTTGACATTTTATTATGTTATGTTTCGGACACATCTCGGGCCTGAAGTATTATGTGATTGTTAATATCGACTGTAATAAAAAAGGGACTGCTAAGCGATAATTGCAACTTTCTCGGCTATTTATTATTAAGTCTCCAATTAATTCGTCGTCGACCTGTAGCGTCACAATAACGGTCTTTATATGAGAAGAAGTTTCTTAAATGCTGCTGTACTTATTATATGTCTGGTGATTTTAGTCAGAAATATATTCGCATTATAGTTTTGAACAGTTTCATAGTTTTGCCGGCAACCCAGATGTGTACGAAGCTTAAGCAGTGGACAATCTTTGATAACTTGCCAACATTTTAACTACTTTCATGACAATAGTGGACCGGCAATATTTACAAGAGCAAGAATTGAAACTTAGTTTTAATTTCTTTTAACACTAGAAATAACTATACCTTTGTATCTATGAAGTAAACTGTCTGTCTGTTCTGTACACTTGTTCAATTAAATGTTTTTTTGGTACACGTTTACAATACAACTTGACAATGTGTTGCCTCTTCTTGTTTGTATAACTCAAATCATACTGTGTCGTAGTTCAATGTTTCTATTTATTGTGAATGGTGTAGATAGCATAAGAGCATTTGTTTTTACTGTGATAATAAATAAACAAAAGTTCGTGGCAAAATTTCTGGGTTATAAAAAATCGACCAAAATTAAAAACGTTAGATGTTTTAGATAATGCTTTAACTAATTGAACTCTTATCTTGAAATAAATGCTCATATTCCGTATACAGCTTGTGTCGTTGAAATAGTTCAAAGTTGTTGTTAGATGTTTGGCCCGGATGTATTGGTAACCGGGAGTAGGCTCATAAGAGGAGTTGGTAGTACGTAAAACTGTATTCCGGTTAAAAAAATAATCCTACCGAGGTTAATATACACTATATTGTGAAAGTGGATAGTGGATACTGTCGAACATAGTACGCGCTCTTAAGGTCTGACCGCACTAGACAATACTACACTGCACGACGACGATGCGGAAATATATTAATCACCGTCCACTCGGTGTAACAGCACTAACTACACTGCCAGTAAAAATAGTGTCATACCGACATCGACCGTGCAGTGCAGTCACTTTAATAAGTTAGCTGGCTAGCTTAGTTTTACGTAAGTACAGCTTGGCAAAAAAGAGATTGGAAAAAATGAGGGCGCAGAAGCGATAGATATCGCACTTGTAGTCACTTCGTAGTCAAATAGGAAAGGAAAAAATACTTAATTTATAAAATATTGTAAAATTAACGAATAAAAATCAACATGGCATACCAATGGGATAATAAAAAGCAACCCAGCATGAATGGCAGCAAACTAAATATTTAGTTCCACCTGTCACCGCTCCAAACTCTTTTTTGCCAAGCTGTATTTCAGTCGTGACTATAGACAAAACGTACTGCCGTAAAAGGTCACCCAGAATAGTCGGTTAGTCAAAATAATAACGGTTTTTTACTGTGAGTGCGGTTCCACCTTTATCTCTTATGTATCTGTATAATTTAAATGTCAATATTTACTCTCTAGTTTAGTAGAACGATTGACTGAACAGTTCAAAGAGTGTGATCGATATGGTTAAGAGCCTAGCACTGATTAAGGTAAAGCTTGAAATGTATAACAGTGTTAAGAAAAGTATTAGTAGATATTCCTAAAAGCTATTGTATTAGTAAATTTTAGTTAGAAAAGGAGTATAATATGGTCATTGGTCATGGAATTTTAATTTGTTCAGGAATTTTGATACTTACAATTTAAGGTATTTTTGGATGGGCAGTATGATTGTATATATTTTTTTTGTAAATATGAATTCGGAAATATTTTTTTGTCACACTACAATTTGTTTTCTATTAGACCACATCTGTCCGACAACAGATATTTCCGTATTTCTATCGCTTTCGAAGCCTTCGTTTGTTAAAAAGCCGCGCACTGCGAATAGAAACGTATGAATCCGTCGACAGATGGACTGGTGTGGACCGACCCTTAAGGTTTAAGATTGATGATTTAAAAAATACTTAAAATCATGACGACTATAAGAATTGGTTTTCGTTATATTCGTGGATCCTGGGCGTCCGTAGGAATTTTTAGAAGGTATCTGTGTTAGCAAAGCACAGACTTGAGACCTACATTTACTTAAGATTAGGTAAGTATAATGGGATGGTCTCTAGCAAAGAAAAAAAATTGTATTGCCTTTTATGTCATAAAAACTGCTGCGGAATGTTATAAGGGTTATGCAATTTTACAAAAATTCTTGAACTAATTGTGTTAAGGGTCCTTACCTAGATATTCATTGTGAAACAAACAATTTGTTAATCTATATTCGAAAAATAATCTAATTGTTATTGTGGACGAAGCTTTATATCTTTATTCTGACCAGAAGCTAGAAAACATGTCCTGAATATGAAACATGCCCATGTTTTTCAGTTTGCGTTAAATTTCGGAAATATGGGGACGATTATCGTAAAAGATAATAAATCGATTTGTTTTATATTCGTATGTCCAGTTTCTGCGATAGTAAATAATGTATTTTTGTTTTTTTTCCTAAGATAATGGTAGTTATTAATATTTAATGAGTAATTGAATAAATGATATTGTTTGAAAGAAAGTAACAATAAAAATGCATTGGCACAAACTGTACCGTTTGATTTCATATTATTTAGAATTTTCTTAAGTTGGCACGGATAGACAAGTGGTGCTGGATTTATCAATCTGACTATTCCTCAAAGTATTAGCAAACGTTCACAATGAACCATCCATCCATTGCCGGTTATTAAGCGCACAACGAGGTGTTCAAACTTCAAAAGCCGACAACAGGCGGCAAAGGCAAATTGTAAACTTTTGCTCAAACTCTGAATATCTGTAATGGCACTACTGGTGCAAATATTGGTCATTGGTCATTCATTCACAATGGAGTTTGCACTTTCGTTAGAGCGAAGAGATAAACAACTACCTCCACATTACTTTTGCACATTGATTTGCTGGCCGTGTTGTGGTGGTTTTTGTCTACCCACACGCATTGTAACTCAATTTCCTAATGGTCCGCTAACTTTTATCATTTTTTTTTGTTTACCGTTATTTATTTGTTGTCCGTTCTTGGTGTAGTGATCCTCACGTGGACCTATGTGCGCCTATTGGACTGAAGTTTAATCTATCGCCTTACTTAAATGCTAATGTTTATAAGCATCTTCTGTCGGTGACTATATAGTGATCGACGAGTGATGATAACCTTTGTTAAAAAGACAATTTGGTGTGTACAAAGGTATCGGAATACCTACACTAAACAAAAAAAAACCGTCACTAAAAGGTCAAAAACCCGTCACTAGTTGACGGTAGTCGGTATATATTCCCGGAGTTTTGTGGTAGTACTACCCTACGTTCCGAGACATACTGTAACCGACTACAGCGCACTCAGCGCGTGGGCGAAACACTTAGATCAAATATAGAATACGCGAACCACATTTATTTTTTGCTTTTCTGATCGCCGACGGCGCTGACAGTTTGATTCGGAACGCAGGGCTAGGACCTCGACCAGTAGCATAGTTTTCCTCGGCGACACTCAGTCCTTATTTTAAAATTATTAGAATATAATAAGGTGATTGAAATGCAAACAACGTTGTTAAATTGTTTCAATATTTTATTTTCATTGCTCCAAAATATACACAATGACATTGTAAATCTGGATAGTACCATTTTTGCATAAATGTCTTTAAGGTGTTTATTTGAATTTCATAGCTGATTACACGAAGAACATGAATAGATTACTTGTTTACAATTGTTGCAAGCGGCCGGGCGCGCATCTGTCTTTTGTTACTAATACGTGCACCGCCCTGCTCTACCTACGATACGACCAAGTAAAATTAGTAAATTCACTGTTCCTACATTAAATGAATATTTACAAATAAAACTTTAAAAGGAACGCTTTGCAAACATTCAACAAACTTGAGATCGTCTTAACGTAAAGATGGTATAAAATTTTCAAAAAAGTTAAAAGAACGAAAGTCTAAAACATTGCCGACGAAATATTTACAATATTTAATTACAGTTTTACGAAATGAAATTGTGCCAAATCACATTTTACAGCTTTCGCAAATAAATAACAATAGAATTTAGCCTAAAATACTTCTTTGATAAACAAAACAATAAAAATAATTGCATTCAACAAAGCTACAATAACAAATTTAATATAAATTAATCATGAAATGTACAATTTTTACATAGCTAAGGGGATCACGTTGATTATTATCACTGCTATAGTGTAAACGTCAGTTAGTTGCGCTCGCGCACGCCAGGTGGCCGCGCGGCGAGTTATTCTATGTCGTAGTAATTATTGCATTCATTATTTACAATACATAATCATCATTCGCATTCAAAATCTAATTAATTAATTTAAGCAGAAATCTACATTTATCAATTTAATATGCATTCAAAATTACTTTATAATAATTGTAATTTGTCATACACCCATATTCTCAAGAACTACAAGGTAACTCAGATTTATAAAGGTACCTATTCTATTAATCATTGATATTTGATAATAAAATTGTGCAGTAAATTCAAATAAGTAATCTAAAACTATTGAGAAGGCAAGTAGTGATGTATGCTTCCATTTACTTTTCATAAGAACAACTATTTGCAACTTCTGAAGTACCTATTACACATTTTATCTTAACATACACATACCTTACAACTAAATGGTGTTATAGTACTCTGGTCATACCCGCGCGGGGCAGAGTCTACGAGCTAAGTGTTTATCGTTAGGCGTCATATTCATCTAAATAACATTTAATTGTCTACTCTAATAGCACTAATGTATTATGCTTTTTATTTGCACTCAATAAGTCAATACCCACAGTAAACTCCGTCAAAGTAGTTCGATACCTACAAGGGGAGTTGTTCTACAAAGTAGATAGTGGGCGTGTTTGACAGACACGCTATGTGCCATGTTTCCCGGCTGTTTTAACTGTGCGACTGCTTAAATCGTCATGTTGCTAGCAGTTATATTTTACCAGCCCGTTTTCTGAAAGTCCACAAACGAATGAGGAAACTAAGAAAATACCGAGTATTATTTGAATACTTGTTTTGCTTATTTCAGATAGAGAAACGACTTGCTATTACCTCAATCAAGCAATCGCACAGTTAAAATAATTGGGTTATAATATTCACGTTATTTGTATAATGTGCTTCACTTCCATGATTGGTGAGTGTAGTCTCCCATCGCCTTGCATGCCTCGTCTCGTTTTCCGTCAATCTAGTACTCATGCGCACCGCAAACATGTTATTCAGTTTCTTCAACATTCTTTGGCATTATTTAGTGAGCTAAGTTTATTTAGGCTTCCACTAACAAAATTTCGTTTCTAATCAATTTTTCAATATTGCACCGTAATTTGTTTTTTTTTCTTGTTTTATCCTAGACTTTGTTAAAACATGATATAAGTGAGGGTTATGATTCAGAAATGTGCATGGAATTCGATAATCTCAACATGCTTCTAGATGACATAATGCTTTGAGTATTATTCGTAGTACAGTAAAAATAATTACAGATATTTGTGACCTAATCTATTCAGTCGATTGAATCGAATCAAATTAAATAGCCTCTCTCGAAATAAAAGCTGTCAGTACCGATGTGGTATGTAAATCAGACTACAGTTCCTTATAAACATATTCGTTTGAAATATTCGATTCTTCTATTACGTTGAAAGTGTGTTTCGTTCGTTTAGCGTCAGAGCACAAAAGTGAATCATAAGAAACAGCACCGCACAATAGACACCGATGGAGGTTTACAAGTTAGAACTCAAAACTGCGACATGTACTTTGTGGGGGGTTTGTAACCCGGTGAGGCGCTCCCTTACAGGGATTGCGTGTGCTTGTGTCAGACGTGCGACTCCAGCGGGGGCCGGGGGGGCGGCACGAGCGGCGCCCCGGGGGGCGGCACGAGCGGCGCCCCCGCGCCCTCCGCCGCCGTGAGGTCGGGCGAGGACGTGCGCGTGTGGCGCGCGCTCCAGCCGTCCTTGTCGAAGTCCTTGGTGCCGCCGACGGTGTGGCGCCGCTTGATGCCGCGCTCCGGCATGCCGTTCTTGCGCTTGAGCTTGGTGGAGCGCCAGGCGCCGGCCTCGCGCCGCCGCACCACGTTCCACTCGCCCTTCTCCAGCTTGCTGAGCCGTTCGCCCTTGCTGAGCGACTCGGAGCGCTGCACGCGGCAGTTGAGGCTCTCCGAGCGCAGCACGCGCGTTTCGTTGCGCTCCGATTCACGGTTGAGGGATTCGGAGCGCTTGAGTTTGGCGCAATCGTCTTTGTTTTTATCGTCGCTGTCGGCGTCGCGGTCGAGCGCGGCGCTGTTGCGCTTCACGCACTCGGGGTTGGAGAGCCGCAGCCCGTAGGCGGGCGGGAAGCGCGCGCGGTCGTTGTCCGGCAGCGGCTCGTTGCTGGACGCCTGCGAGCGCGTGTCCACGTCCTTCTCGTCGTCCGGCACGTCGTCCGGGCTCGTCTTCTTGGGCACGAGGCAGTTCTCTTTCTCGGAGTCGTTGCCGTCGTCGCGCTTGTGTCGGCGACGCGTTGGGAGGGCGAGGGGCGCGGGCGGCGGGGGCGGCCAGGCGCGCGCGTCGGGTTCGTCGCCCGAGGAAGAAGAGGAATGGCGATGGTCGCGCGCCAGCCACGCCGCCTTGAGCTCGTGCGCGCGCGCCGCCACGGCCGGCGACGGCGGGGACGCGGGGGACGCCCGCTCCGACGCCTCCGTACTGGACTTCCCGTCCTCATCCTGACACTCATCCGCGTACGGAATACTCCCGTCGTCCAGCGGCGACGAGTTGTTGAGCGTGCGCAGCTTTTGGTCGAACGTGCTCGTTAGAGACGACACGAGATCTCCCGTTCCTGCAACAAAACCAACCCATCATTACCACGTGATTCCCACTTCCTGACTCTGTTAGAACACGAGTACGTAAGCGTGTTAGATATCTGTGCGTGATTGATGTTGTATAAGTATTGATGGTGGTGATGTCGGTATATCGGTATGTACAACGAATGCGATGATACGCCGGCCTGGCTCGAGCATGGCAAGCCGTGCTGGCAGCAGCCTGTAAGCATTAGTCGTGGAGTCGCCGCCTTGGTCCACATCCATTCAAACTGGCTAAGTTTCGCTGTATTTTCGTGCTTTTTATGTAAAGGAGCATTCAAACGGCGAACACGGTTATCTCCATTTTATAGGAATAGAAGAGTTGTAGAGCAGAGCAAGGAATATGTTCTTTGTTACCGCATAAGCCGTCTGAATGCGTCCAAATCGTCACAGATAGGTTGTTACTACGCATAACAGTAGGTTATTTTACTAAATAGTTGAATAAGGACAATTTGCTCAACAGTCTGTAGTAATTTGGAACATATTAGCACCATTATTAAATTATTAAACATTTGGGCGAACAGAAATTTTGTAATTTTAAACTCTTAGAAGTTACAAAAAAATACTGTTTAGAAGTAGACGGGATTTTAATCTGACTTGCCATAGGTATATCTAGTCTCTGTTTGCCCAAAACGTTTGGAGAACGACATAAAGAGACTACTGTTACGAAGTAATAACCACATTTTATTGTGACTTGAAACGAAACTACGAGTGAGCTGACATTTTTAAACAGTTTTTTATAAACAAATAAAGCTTTTTGATTGGTTAACGCCGCGTCCGACACGCACACACTCTCACACGCAGCATTCCTATACCTTTGACTGTGGGAAAGAAAGGATTGGTGTGTCTACTCTCTGACGTCAGTACTGGATACCTATAGGACCAATCAGACACCTTTATTGTAGACTCAACGGTAGATAATAAAAAAACAGTAGGGATTGATAGAAGCAATGTTGAGGGTAGTCCAAAAGAACGCCTCGCATCGCACATTATATTTTGTATAATATGGGCAAAGTTATTCGAAAAATAAATAGCTATATAAGTTATAGTAAACGTGCTGCTACTCGTATTAATAGCTATTTTTGTGCTTTACATTTTAAACATTAAAATATTCGGAAGTCGGTGTTTTGAGGGCAGACAAGTCAATTGAATGTGTAAAAGGAATGGTATCTTCGCTACTTTGACTCTCTCGTAGATACTTAAATATGTCTCAAGTGTCAGGAAATTCAAATAAATCTGGTCAAGGGTCCAAAAACATGACAACATAAAAAAGATGTTTACTCACCATCTATGGAGAAGTTGTTCAACGCATGCGCGTGCCGCGAGATTTCTTGCCGCCCGCGGCTCAACGTCATGGTATCGATCTCGATCCTGGAAATAAATAAGAAACATTTACTATATTTGTATCGATACATTGTTGCTATCTTGCGCCCTTGCTATCTTTCACACTTATCTCGACTAGTTCGAACATTCTGTAGTAAGTTGGGAGTGGTTGGTAATTTCTACCTTGCTTTCAAGATTCCTGATAGAAATTAAAAGTGGCGCATGTTAAGTTTATGCCAAGAGGTCCTTTGTAAGTTTGATGTCATAACTTATTAACGAATTTTAGTTTTAGGTCATAATTTTGGAATGACTAGGTTAATGCCCTGTAAAATTTACTGAACCGGAGTTAGGCGATTTGCAGATAACAGGTATGATTACGTACTTGTTGGTCCCAGCGAACCTGGGCAGGCCATCATAATCAGCGAGCGTAGTGGTAAGATGCGCGGGGGGGGAGGTGAGCGGCGAGGCGGGGGGGGAGCCGCCGGGCGAGGCCTCCGCGCGCGCCTCCCCCGCCCACTTCTTGTCGGGCTTGCGCGGCTTGCGCTGGATTTTGCGGTTCGCCGCCGATATTATCGAGGAGACTATGTCGCGGGTGGACACGTCTTTGCCTGGAACAATGGTAAAAATGGATTATTTATTGTCTGTGTTGTTCTCTACTACGATGTTCTTATCGTGTGGTTTTGTGAAGTCCATAACCGACCTCATAATATTGAAGTGAGATATTTTTCCTTTAGTCCCATCTCGTAGCCAGGTTTCGTGTTTAGGTAATAATAATATTAACCGTCACTTTGACATCAGTTTCTCGCAGTTTCAGTTGCACTTAGTCTTATATCTGTTCAGCTAAATAAGGCATTCGACGAAGCAGCACAGCTCTCAAACACCGTTAACCTCCCGGCCTTGGCCACAAGTGCCAATAGCAAAACTTGCAAATTGATGAAGTCTCTTGTGTCATCGCAAAATAACATTATATTGGGTCGTGAACCTGGTCGTGGAATACGAGTTAATACCAATTCTTACTTTCACCATGGCGTTAGCTCTTATAGTTGATTCTAGATCAATAAATTTAAACAGATCTTACCTTCAATCTTCTTTACGTTGTGAATAAGCAGGTCCCTAGACGGCGCAGGCGCAGGCGACAGCTCTTCCGACGTCTGCGGCGGCTCTGACGGGGGATCTCCCTCCTCATCGTCGAAATACCAGTCGTACTGAAAAAATGTAAAACAGTTCAGTATATATTGATCGTTAACAAGTTAACAGAGACTGTGCCGTTAATACACCCTGCAAACTGATACAATATGTACCTAAATCATGTTAAGATAACTGAAACACGAAAGCAATTCAAGGGGGTAATTTGACAAAATATACCATAAAAGAAACAGAAAGGTGAGCCAGTTACTGAATGAGACAGAGATAAAAGGAAGAGAAAAGAGAAAACAATGCGAGGCAGAGTAAAATCGTAAGATATCATTCTGAGCTTTATTATTTTTTTGTCTATGGTACTAATCACGAGTTCGGAACTTACTATTTTTCCGTATTCTTCTGTAAAGCAAATAACTTACATGCATGAGGAAGGACTCGATGATGCGGCACTGGCTGGACATATCGTTGACCATGGCGAGCATGTCGTCACTGGCCGCGCGCACGAGCGTCGGCCCGAACACGATGGCCAGGTTGCGCGCCTCCATCTTGTTGAAGGCGGAGTGCGCGACCACGCGGCGCAAATGCTGGATCAGGTACTTGAGGGTCTCGAAGTGGGCTTCGGGTAACGCTTGGACCAGCCGCCGTAACTCGCGGTGGCGCTCTGGTGAACGATCCGCCGCTGAAATGATCAGACATGATTAGTGCTGAGGTCAAAAAATAAGAAGAGCAAACTAACTCTTCTGAAGGAAAACCAGAGAATTTCGAAGAATTTTGGCTACTTTTCGCTTTTTGCCACTGCCGGTGATGATAAACAACATAGATAGAACCAATCAGGTAAATACTAATTTTAACTGCACAACCCGCACAAGAATGGAATTATCATAATTTCATTGTTATTCGAACATTTTCAAGACGTAGTACTTCAAGCTGACTAACTTACCTATGAAAGCTGGATAGAGCTCCGCCGTCAGCAAGGGATCAGGTAGCCTCCTGAGATAGGCTTTCAGTAGACTAGAGGCGACGTGGACGTCTGCCCAGCGCGGGTCGCCCTCTGGTGGCGGTTCCCCGCGGTCCAAGGCTGCTGCCAGCGCCGCCACGCCCGCCGCGTTGCCGGGTACACGGTACACGCCCACTGTGCGCAGACCGTACGACTGCAAGGAAGAAACGGTCATGAGCAAGATAGAAGATTGATCGAGATCTTCTCTGGTGGAGCAACGATGATTGGAAGTGAAAATCATATTTCATTTGAAGACGAAGAACATGTTTATCAGCACACAAAACATAATATTTAGAGCAAATCAGATTTTTGGTCATTGAAATATCATGACATCTGTAAACAATTCTACATTAAAATTAGCTTGAAGCACAGAGCTTTAAGTTAGCTCAGAAAACTTACCTCGACGGCTTGAGCTGGTAGTGACACAGCCCTGGGAACACAAGGGTTGGCGGCGTCAGTGGGACACCTGTCCAGTGGAGCCCCGAGCCACCCAGTTGCTGCTGGCTGGGCGTGACCGCTGCCTCCAGGGTGCATACGACGAAGCTGCTTTGCCATGCGTCCCTTCCAGGTCTTGTTCTTGGGCGATGATGGGAGAGTTGGCGTTGGAGGGCCTGGAAAATAATACCTGGTTAGAAGTTCTTTGCTTTAGGATAAATAGCTTTGGATGAGAATTCCCGGGAATCGGGTAAATTCCCCATTGACAATGATGATGTCTGCTTATTTGATTTGAGTTTAGTGTCACGCAAAACCTAAGAGGATATTTTCGGAGTTTGTTCAATGCGTCTTCTTACCAGTAGGCGATCTATTCCTGCCGATTTTCTTGCTTCTCTGCGGGGGCAGCGGTGAGGGGCACTCAGCTGTGGTGGATACAGCCGGTGCTGGTGTGGTCTTCGTTTCTGGAGCAGGATCTGCTGGCTGAGGTTCCGCTGAGTGTCTTCGGAACGCTGCCAGCCAGCGCTGTGCGTCTGCTGCACCTTCCGCCTGCAAAAAATACGTGTCATATTATCATCATATTATAAATTTATAATTGTTCTTTTGAAACAAATTCTCATTTGAAATTAGATAGATAGATAGATAAAAAGTTAAAGTAAAGTTAAGTTTAAGTAAATTAAAGTCAAGGGTACGTCAGTTGATTATTGTTATTAAGATTTTAGATAGACACAATGGGTTATGGATGTAGAGACCTTGTAACTGTGGGAAAAAAAGCCATTTGTTTAAGATTTTCACTCGTTTTCGGTCGCTGGAGTGTATCACACGTTGTGGCTGAAAGACATATTTTTTTTTGCGACAGCGATCACTAGAATTTTACCAGTTTCATGACTGAGGAAAAGACTTGCCATTCATTGAAAATGCTGTTCCTAAAATCTTCATGCAAGATGCCTCTGACGACTCTGATATGATGATGACGAGCGCTTACCTGTAAAAGCAGCTCTGCCCCAGCAGCCGTGGTTACGCGCACCACGTGCTTCCTCTTGGTGTAGTCGTCGGCGAGTGCGGCGAGGGAGTAGCGCACGTCCAGCGCGTCCCGCGAACCGCTCGCCGCGTCCGCCGCTCCAGTCACCGCGCCGGGACTCTGCAACAATACACGAAGATAAACATACTGAAAATTTTAATTTTTGAAGTTTTTTCATTTTATATTTTAATAAAGTCTGATTTTAATGCCGGCTTTACACATGAGTGGTGGCTGGGCACGAAAGAGACCAGTCAATGAAGTAGGTGTGGTTTTCTAATTCGCATTAAATCTAGTACTTACGACGATGTACATACGACTCAATCTGCAATCACTTATTCAGATCATTTCTGCCTTTGATTGAACCAGTCATAGTCTCAAAGATGGATGGAGATTTAAAGATCTTTGCTCCTGCGCATTTTGGGGCGTGTTGGTCAAGTAGTAAGTGAACACACACTAAACTTTCCGAGCGAATATTCATGTTACTGACAAATTGGAATGTAACCTAGTCTAGAATTTGCTCTACTATGTTAAAGCGTTAAAATGAGGCAGCCAGACAATGATCGATTCGGCGTTCTCAAGTTGACCGAGTTTTAAGAACGATTTAAATTAGCCCGTTGCAATGTCTACAAGCGTCAGCATCGTAAGGAAAGGATCCATTACGCGATAGGTGTAGATATGTTATCTTGTGCAGAGGTCAAATTGACCGATCACCGTCCTGTGCGTGTGCCTTGGGTGCTTAAAATCTTAACTGGTAAGAAATTGGTCACAAATATGACAGCGTTACTTACGTATCAGAAGAAAAATTTAACCTCTTTTTAACTATTGAAGTGTAGGCAAAGAAACATGGAAGGAATCACTAGGACAGTGTCGGAAAAGGGGTGATAAAAGAACCTGAATGAAACTATCTTCTCTTTTTGAATAGAAGACAGAAGATGAAGGGGACCGTATGACATGATAAATTGAAGGGAAGCTAGTCGAACTAAAGAAAAAAAAGGCAGAGAAGTTACTTTGATCAAGTAAAGAAAAAATAACATAGCGGTCTTCGTAGACCACCAAGTGCTCATGCTCGTGCTGGTTCGTTTTTGTTTTAATTTATTTTTACTCGTGTAAGACGTCAAATGTCTGAAAAGAAGAGTCGTGATGAATCCATCGACAAGAACAAACCTTTTGTGACTATGAACCACCATAGAAAATAGTCAAAATTCCATGACGTTCTTCAAGATCACGCTTAAGTCGTTATCATAATAATTAGAGTTATTATCTAGACATTAGATCAACTCTGGCGCATTCAAAAACAAGTTGCCAGACAGATCGTGTGAAACTAAACGACAGTGCTCACGGAACTAAAATAAAAATTGGGTACCTACTTTCACCCCCTAATTATAGGTATTAAGAATGATTAGAAGTATGAATCAGCGAGACAAGTGTTTATAATGCACACTTGTACGGTGCATACGGTTGGCAAGTAGATTTTCAGAAGTGGTATTAATAATTATGTATGAGATTGTGTTTAGCTGAAGTGTCAGAGGCTTGGGTTTAAGCGAAGTTCACCTAATGGCACTACCTATACACCACTAAAGAAAACATTATAAAGTAACGAAACTAATTTCAATTTGCATGAAGCCGGTCATAAGGGGCCGGTGTGGCCGACCAAAGCCCTGTTGTCCCAATTTAGGGCAATTTCTCAATGGGTAGGTACGTACATTTATAGGTCGATGATGATTAATGAGGACAGTTTGGAAAGGTTAGCGAAGGTAGGTTACTGGAACATTTTGCCGAAACAACTCACAATCGATTGTAAACACCGTCGGTTTACTTTAGACGCATCGGTAGGACCGTGACGCTGGTATTGGCACGATTGTTTCACCTACTTGTATTGGTACTATGGTTTAATTGAATGTTTGCTAACAGAAGGTTCTGTTATCTCTCTTAGTAATCCTTTAAGCCCTTTGTTTCTTTGAGCGCTGATTACTAGATGGTCGTACCCAATGCGTAAAGATGGGCAGTGTACTCAGTTCTTATATGAATAATACTCTTTTGGAGTTCCCCAAGGAAGTATTTTAGGACCAACACTGTTTTTAATTTACATATACGGCCTTTGAAATTTAAAATTGGTTCTCAATAGATTTATCTACATTCTTCTTGTAGTGGATTGTAAGACCGACCTAAATATTTTGTACAAATAACAAAACGTTTGTTTCGACCAGAAAAAAATAACAATTTATTTGTATTTCTATAGATTTGACGACGATATATAAATAACATTTCAGGTTGTTCAGTTCAGAGTATAGGTCAGTAAGTTTTTGCGCTATGCTAATGAACTGCGAAGACGCTTAGTTTGTGGTAATGATGGAGGAAGTCTCATTATACGCTTTCTCAAAAAAAAAAAAAAAAGACGAATTGGTACTTAAAAAAGTTATGACTTATGAGTGAGGCATGTACGAGTGCGAGTTTTCGTAAAGGTATTGTATTTTGTGCTGTTTGTATAAATGACGCATTGTATGTAGCCATATAATGTAAACTACCTCAATTTCCAATCAAAACATTATTATATGGAAAAAGATAATTAATTACCTAAACGATTACGTGTTTTTCACCTCCAACTGTTAACAAGGTACCTCTTTTCGCCCTAGTACAGTCAGGCCTACTTAGCTAAAGAAATCGAAAGCAAGCGCGGCCAAGATTTCTTCCGTAGCTCTCAAAGTTCCAAGTAGCCGACTCTCCTCGTCACGGCTCCGGCCCTTAATCCACCGTGATGCCAATAATTTGTGATTGTGATAAACAATTCCTTTATTTCTAAAGAAGACAGCTTTTAAGAGCAATTCGTCAGAGCAACGTTTGACCTACAAAATTGTGAAACTAATTACTATTTTGTTTCTTACTGTTGTGATAGATGGGATCTAGACCTTTTGTTTGCATGAGAACATGAGAATATATTCTCGCTTTCAATAGCCTAAAATTACGCGATAAGAATCGGCAATCTTCGGTTGACCTAGAAACAGCGTATGCAACATCAAGGGATTAAACTTGTTTGTCCAAGTTTAACCCATCACATCAAATGCAATTAGCTCAAGCAGTCGCTGTGACGTAACGAGCTCGCGAGAGCCACGCATCTCTGCAGGAAACTGCTAACTCGCAATTAACAGGGTAACAAGGATGCCTAATCAAACCCAATTACTGCCTAGAAAGCAGTTACGAGTGAAAGAATTAGAAACTTAGTAACTGACCGGAGAAACAAACAGGCGGCGGCGGTAGCTTCTATCGATGTATGACTGCAGGAAAGACTATAATAACATATTACCAGTAGGTCAATTGCTTGTAGCCAATAATCGTAATTGCTGGCGTGTTGACGCCTCCGCCCTCACCATACGAACATCTCTAATCGCTTTACGACTCTTGCTATTGCCCTCGATTGGCTCACCAAAACCACAGTCGAGAAAGCATTGTTAAACGAGATTAATTGCTCAAATTTTTCAACTGTAGAGGTCAGCAATATCTAAATAGACACTCTCACTTTGATATTAATATCTCTTGACATTGACAATTATTCAGGCTAGAATAATATTCAGAAAAACGGGTTCAAGGCTTGTATCAAATGACAGCGCAGGGCGCACACAATGCGGTCCGCAGTGGCTTGTCTTGACGCGATGATCTTGTTGCGGACAATTGCAAAAAGTTTATTTCAGTTAGTTATTGTGGAATATCTTGGGTAACGTCCAAGCCACGTTCCCTACGAACTGCCAGAAAAACAAAATAAAATAATGTTTAGTTACAATCCTAGGAAATGCAACTTTAAATTCGTTTCGGTGTTTTGACTTTTCCTCAATGCAAAAAACTTCCAGCGAAGCTCACCAGTATATTGGTGTACCAGAGCGTCATGTTTTGGCCGGCGTCCACCAGCGTCACAATCACAACAGGTAGTTCGTCACCTGGTCATTGTCGCAGTACTGTCACACAAATAATGCACTTGCTTCCTACAATCCACAATTTCACAGAGCACTGCACGCAAATTGTGGAGGGCAACGGCCCGCGTCACTTGCGGTTTGTAAACTTCCAAAATTACACTGAGAACTGATTGGTTCGGTTTAACCGCGGTTCAAATTGAGATCACAATAAATCAGTCACTTGTGTTAACCACGAAATTCGTATTGAGGTCACTGTAAAATAAGACTTTTTATATTTCATACATAACCGGTACATCGCGTAAAAAATGGAGTCTAAAATTTCCGGAAGGCGTTAAAGTGGAGACGACTGTCGTCCACGCGCGCCTGAAGGACTGTGATCTGCGCCCGCGCGCTCTGCGGGCTGGCGGCAACGCGCAGAGAAAGTGTTCTGCAGACTCCGCGGCGTCTGCGTCTTCCAAACGCTCGTTTTCTTGCCCACGTTACCGCCGGCTTTTTCCGGGCCACTCGTTTGGCACAATAGTCTGTCATATTTCTTATTTTGACATAGTTTATTGTCTAGCGTTACACGCATTTGTTTGGCAATTTAACATTACCGACCAAAATGTGCTAAGCATAGCGGAAAATCCGTAGAGAGTTTTTACTCGCTACGCCGCCGTAGCACGGTTCAGTTAGCAGTAACAATTTTAAGTTTTTTAACCATAATACATATTAACTCCATTGCACATACGATTATGTAGCACATGCTCTGAATCCGATTTTCAGTGAAGCTATTTTACTATACTATATATATATATATATATATATATATATATATATAATATAAATATCTTAACAGGTACATTAAGTGTAAATGGAATGCTTGGACGAATAAACATGGAATGTCTCTGAAAAGTGTGTTTAACTGAGCGTGATCTTGGGTCGCTGTCGTTGAATTTCATTTCACTAGCTGTGACAGCCAGGGTAATCGCAATTTGTCATACTTTTCCTCCATCTGCAGGGCTGACAGATTATTTCACGGTACACGAATGATTTAAAACATATGTAACGGGAATATGTTGGATTTGTTACATCCTCATTGACGTCAGAAAACCTACTAAAGAGTTCCGAGAAGTGTATATCTGCCAATCCGCATATCGGGCCACCACTTTTTCAGTGCGTCTGTCTTTAGTCATTAAGGATAAGTATTTATTTCGCGGTGAGCTATTAATTTTGTGTCCTATTGGCGACAGCCCTGTCCGAGTGATCCGTCGCCGGCTTGTCATTGACTTTTTGACAGAAGTTTTCGCACTTCCCATTAACGCCAAATTAGATCGAGGTGAAACGCCTATTAAAATGGAACCAGCTGAATTTCATAGTATTTATTGCTGTCCCCAGGTTCGTTAAACTTCTCCATAATGTTCGGTATTTAATGTTACAAGATAGGAACGGAACTGAGAAAGCTTTTAAGCCGTTGAAATGTGAACCGAGATTCAAATCGTAAGATTAGATAGGCGATTCCGAGATTTTATCGGTTAAAAGATAGCGAAAGGCAGTTTAGTGTTTATTTGCCTTCTTACTTAAGAGGTTTATTCAATGTGGTATCTGAAACTGTCTTGTACTTTCTCCGATGGGTTGGTTATGTGGTACTTATACAGTTTCCGTGTGTACCGTGAGAGAGGAGACAGAATCGAGCGGTCATCAGCTGATATCGAATGATTGATGGCCAACGAATGGTCTATTCTTTCTCTCGCAAGTTTTAAAAGGCACTAAATCGTTTGCTTTTATGCCTTGCTGTTTCCGCAATATTTACATTTTCGTTTTACATAACCGTTACGGCGATACGTCTAAAACTTTGTGCTAACCATTGCGAGGTGATATTACTAGTGATGTACTGGATGTGACGGACGAACAATAAAGTTTTGATGACTCAACGACGACGGTTGGAACGACTGTAGGTGCGTTTACCCTGTAATGAAGGCTGTTACATTCGGTAATAATGATTCAGTGTTGCGTAATGGCGTCGAAAGCTCGTCGATATTTAAAAAGATTGTCACTTGATATGAATTATTCGGCGATCAATTTTGCGTTGCATAAATGTGGCAGGCTAGACTTGCCTAATGGGCTAATGGTTTCAACACCGATATTTTAAAAGTATAATGCATATTCTACAATGCAGTAACAGTGAATATGATTTGGTAGTAGTCAAGCTCGGATTATTAGATTAATACAATTACATTACATTTAACATAAAGGAGACATTGCTTTGCTACTCCAAGTGTAGCTAAGGCGTAAAGACTAACATGTATTATATAATAATAATAATAATAAATAATAAATAATAAAATCTTTATTTTGTTCACAAATCAATTTTTCACAATAAACTGGTGGCTCCTTTTAAGCTTAACAAAGCCTGTGCCAGGAGTCACCGCTCTTCCAAAAATCTAAATATAAAGATGTTGTTGAAAATAATTATACAAACAAAAAAAGTTAAGAAGTAAAGATAAGAAAAGAAGAACAATAATGACATAATGACTTGGATTTATTACAACTTAAATACTGGCCCCGATTCACACAGTCATTATGACTAGTTATAGGGCGGATTATCTATCTAGTGCAAATCTTCAGGGGAGATTGGTGTCCTGTGATCATCTCCGGGATAGAATGTGTGTCACGTATGAAAGATTACTCAGAACGAGGTCTCGAAGAGCCTAGCTGTTCAGGTCAAAGGCTATACTCTTACCATGATGAAGTTATAATGAGTTAACTTGACCCATTTCAGACTTACGAGGGTGGAAGTTTCAGCAGAACTAAATTTGTCACAAACTAGGTCGAGACAGAGTTCAGTTGAATAGGTAATTGCATCATTATTTCAAGATGTGGACATCTAGGACAAAAGGGACTTTATTACGAGTTTTCGTATTCTTAGATAAAATTAAATTATTATTCAAATTAACGGCCCGTTACAGTCCACTGCTGAACTATGAGCTTCCGCCACTTAAGTGGAGGGTTTTGCCATAATCACCACGCTTGGCAGGCGGGTTGGAGATCGCAGATTAAAAGGTTACTGTATCAGAGAGCGCTGCTGCCCGTTCTCTGTTCAATGTGTAGTCCCTGAGTCGCCTCTTACGACACCCACGGGAAGAGTAGGGGTTGGTGACAAATGTATTCTACTCTGCCGTCACCACACGGCGGGGGATTCTTAGATACCTTTGTTAAAATGTCGTCTGTTCGACTACTATGTCGTCGACAAATAAGTACTATTAAGGTATTATTACTTACATATTTCCAGTGCCCATATGGAAATTTAAAAGAACTTCTGGATTAGTTAATATATTCAAGGCTGGAGAAATAGTATTGCATCACTTATTAGCAAATGTTACAAGAGCTTGCGCGAAAGCATCGTTAACTATGACGGAAACCAGATGAGGAGCAGAGCTGGCCCCTAGTGACGTCACAATGGCGTCATAGAAGCATAAAATTGGGTCACGAGATATTACATATACTTTATAGACAATTTTCAGGCTATTTATATAAAAAATAGAGCGAATTGCCGGAACCTTGAAAGTTGGTTTTGATTTGATTGAAGAAAGTTGAGATTAAGTATGGAGGATTTTTTGTTTTGCGTGGTTTGAGAACTATACATGGCGTAATTTTGAACTTCCAATACAAATCGATCAGATGATCGTGAATCACTGCGTAGAAGTCATTTTTTATTATATTTCATGTGTAATTTCATTAGTTTCGTGGACTTTTAAAATTAGTTCGATATTAACTACAGGACTTACGTTGAACGATGTAGCTTTTAAATTTTATTTTATTAAAATAGTTTATATGATTATAATGCACTCATCTTAATTGGGTAAAGAAACGATAACACTATTTTTATCTTTTGCAATAATGCCATAAAAACAAATTACAAGACTATTTTGTCAATAAACGTACTTCTTAAAAAAATAATGTATCAGTTGAGAGTTCAATAGAACAAAAAGGTGCGATAGCGGTGCGTACAAAGTGAGATAAGCCTTTGTATTCGTTTTTTTACGACTAATAACCGTAATAATAAATTAGAAATCGGGGCTATTGATAGCCTCAATGCGGTAAAGAATAAAAATATTACGGTCATGTTGTGTAATACCTAATGAGGCCGAATAGGTCAGTAAAGTTTGTTTTTATTGCTGTTGTTATGCCAGACAAGCCCGTCTTTGTATAAAAAACTTTATCAATAAAAAGCTTGCATATTTTCTCTCAACATTTAGATTTATTTGTAAAATATTTTAAATTATTCTTTACTAGCGGTCCGCCCGCATCTACGCCCGCGTTTTTAAGATTTTCCCGTGGGAATAGTCCCGGTAAAAAGTATCCTATGTGTTATTCCAGGATACAAACCATCTCTATTCCAAATTTCATTCAAATCCGTTCAGTAGTTTGGGCGTGAAAGCGGAACAAACATCCAAACTTAGCTAAGCATCCAAATATATTTTCACATTTTATAATATTAGTGTGATATTATTAGAGTTAGAGTTATAATGATAATATTAGAGTTAGAGTGATAATATTAGAGTTATAATATTACAAGGTACAGAAGGTATGCCAGTTTTATTTCCATCGATATGTCGGTACAGAAAAGACGTCTAGCTGAATATTTAGCTAAAATAATTAACTTCAAAAGCATTTTTCTTTTCTAGCGTAGTTGATCGATCGAATAGAAGAATAGAAAGATCTTTATTTACAGCACACACAAAAAACACAAAACAAAAAAAGAATATAAATAAATAAATAATCGCAGAAAACTCCTGCGTCTTCGACACCACAGTTTACGTATTTCATCCTTTCATTATAGCTCTATGATTTACATCTAAACATATCCTAAAAGACACCTCGCAATGTGTCGGTAACATTCGCAAAGAGTTAGCCGATAATTTGTTGGTTATGCGCGCGCGCCGGCCGGCTGCGTTTCGGGGTCAGGCGCAGCAGCCAGCACGCTCCATCGGAAGTCGATCGCGCGGAAACTAGCCACCACGAGTATCAGTTATAAAAGCGTACTTACAACTGACAGCTTATAAACAGATAGTAAGGCGAATAAAAAGGGTAGTGCTCGGTAACGAGGGATTTTTTTATTTACACCGTTTGTTTATTATACTCATCATTACATACATACATCATCATCACAGTCATTGCTGGAACTTCAAGACGAAACACAAAAACAAAATCAGTAAACAAGTAATTGTATCAGTGTTTATTAAATGACTGTTTGTTCCTAAATAATACAAAATAAATAAAATAAGTTTATAAAGTGCTGTTTATTATTTCAAATAACGATAATTTCATCTGGAATACAAATACGATCATTAAAAAAAGTTAGGTACATTTCTTTATTCATGCTTTTGTAAACTTCCTTTTCCTTTCTAGAGTGCAAATGTTTCCTCTCAGGCGTAACAAGATCGGAGTTGCGCATGATTCACTGGTTCGCCGGTTTTCGGTCGACAGCTTGTACTGTACATTGTTTGTACATTGCATGGAATTAGCATAGAAAGTAATCGTTAATTGGCGTAGGTTCGCCTGCCTACACGCCATTATGCAGCGACGACATTTGATTCGAAACGTTTCTTGTGAATGCAAATGTTTGTTATACTCGTATATTGACTTTATAAAATTTTATCGTATTCTGAATTTGAAAAATCTCAAAAGATAGTTATCGATCTATGCTTTTATTCTTTAAACGAAATAAAGAAAATGAAAATTAATCGCAGACAATAAGGCAAAAGGAAATAATCCTATGTTCTGAATTTCAGTCATCTGTAATTTTTTGGCATGTCAGCAGGTTCCTAAAGATAGGATAATGAAACTTATACATAATCTCCCTACAACACCAGTTGGATACAATAACGAATATGGAGATGAAAGTAATAAATGCCTTGTAAATGGTGTAGTATCCGCATGCCGCCCACTCGCCATTGAGCTTGTGTACCGGCGCGGAAACCACCTGGATGCGCCTGCGCACCGTGGGCGTGATCGCCTGGGAATCGCGAGCGCAGCCGCGGGGAAAGTTTGTAGTAGGTGGCTAATTGTGATGTAAGGATATTGAATAAGATTGATGATTTGACGTGACTGGCTGGCGAATGGCGCTCTGTAAGGACTTCGTTAGAATAGGTAGCAGCTTTCAAAAGTCTATGATTCAGAGCAGACCTCGAAAGGTGTAACGGTAGCAAATAAAGAAGAGCATTAAACATGATTCATCACAGAACTACCTAAACATAAATACTGACGTGCCTTTCTCGAAACTTATGCGTATTGCAAAATAAGTGGTCGAGTTATTTGCAAATAGTTATTTTTATACCTGTTTCTCAGAACGACGAGTACCAACCCAATATTCAAACATCTTCTATAACATAAATAAACAACCATCACACTCTACACTAGATGAATGTAATGAGTCTTTAAATTGCAACTGGGATCACCATCTTCATTAACTACAATTGTCTTCCAAGAACGGTTGTCTATGCTACGATACAAGCATATTCCCATTCAGGGCACGTTCAGCCAAGATCTGCTCCAGCGCTATTTCCAGCCAGTGTCTAGAGGTCGACGACCCCGGCAGTGCGGACGCTGCAGCGATGCAACCTGCGCGCGCGCCGATGAATATACAACACCAGCTGGATAGTATGGACTTTATGCGAAATGCAATTACGACCGCTTTTGCGTGTCAACGAGGGCTATAAAATTGTGATAGGAAAGAAAGGAGACACGGTAGTCGTACTGAATACAAAATAATCCTCGCCCTAGAATGGAAATTAATTCCTGGCAAAGACTTTGAATAATGCCTTTTAACGAGGATTGGAATAACAAATTGATTTATTCCGGAAACAGAGTTGATGTTTCTAAGAATTGAGGCTTTCAGTGCATTAACCTTCTCACATCTATAGCAATTTGATTAATCCTAGAGCAGACACGCTCTGATTCACAATGAGACTTTTTATAACTTAATTCGTCATTAAACTGATATTGCGCACCATTCGGAGTAACTGTGTAATGCTAATTGCTTGTAGAGCACGCATTGTGATCAAACAAGATGCATGCGAAACATAACGCATGTGAAAACATAGTGAGTTGTATGGTGGCGTGCAACGCATGCGCATGCGGTGCGCAGAAGCGAGACACTCGGTCTGGTGGGCTGGCGAGGAGGCTAGGGCTGCCACTAACAAATCAAAGACATACATGACTACGTCTTTGATTTGTTAGTGGCTTATGTATGAACATAAACCATGTTATGACATATAAGTTACAAATTTTTCGGAATGTGAATTATCTGGAAAAGAACATTAGATAACATAATTGTCGTTATTAAGCATAGAATTTTAAAAGCGACTAAATTAGCACTATTAACTGTGTTCATAATCATTTTATTGACCGAGCGAGCGAAGCGTCTCCGTTTCAGCTTGGCCAAAATTGCTTTTGTATGTCTATCTGTCTGTCCATCTCTAGATAAAAAAAATCTATAAAATAAAATGAAAAAAAATAAAAAAAATATTTGAATTAAATAAATTTCAAGGGGTCACGGATGTTTGTGGAGAAAAAATAAAAATAAATATAAACTCGCGAGGTCTACAGCTCACAGAGCCACTGATAATATATGACGAAGTATACCTATATGTAACGGAGAGATACAAGACCTGCTTTTACAACAAAATTTTCAGTAGAGATATTCTTCCAGAGCAAAACCCTATATAATTATCATGGAATTGGTTCAGACCGACTCCACAAGCAAGTGTCACTACACACGTGGGCGACCGATTTATTTTGGACAAAATTCAAAAGTTATAAAAAAGTATCAGTCGTCAGTCGTCAGTGAATTAGCGTGGAATAAACCGAATGTTAAAACGATGACTGATTTACGCCTTGACTTCTTTTACTACTCGCGCGATAAACTGGAGTGGACAGGACAGTGGTCTTCCGTTCATATATTATAATACTTAATAGATATGTTAAAGGGACTATGTTTATCGTCATGTCAACAAATATTGATCTGTTTTTCTTAAATTTTATAAGAGAGATACCAGATTTGAAATCAAAGGAAAAATGTGTAAATAAAGCAAAATCTTGTGTAGTGCAGTGAAGAATTAATGATTCAGATATCCCTTGAAATAATAATATACATTATAAGAGGCATGTGATACAACCACAAGTTGGATTCTATTCTCTTTCTTGAAATATTCGTCAATGATAAAATAACACTGCTCTTTCAACTTTTAGTAATCTCTCCAAACATAGATAAAATTACGATGTATGGTACCAAGTCTGGCGAGCTTTTTTTCCGCTGTCAACCCTGCAAGTCGGCAAGGCAGCCACATGGCCAGTGATTGCTTTATGTCGGTGCCTTATTTGCCTACTTGTGCAATTGAGCCCCTTACATTCAGCACTGTTTATTGCTTGTCAATTATATCGGGACCAGACTGATACTTTAATACCAGCGATCTGGGTTGCGCGTACGCATTTGTTGTGTCTGTGGGATTGTTTATGTACTCACAAAAGTCGCTTTTGATGTAATAAAATCGCCGGTTTTATTGGTGTCGCTTACCTGTAACAAATTAATACAATCTTAGTTATTAAAATAAACAATAATATAATAATAAATTTATTTATTTTTTCCACATAATTTAGGGTAAACAGAGTAATTTGTCATCTTATTCTAAAATATTAATGCTATGTTGAAAATAATAAGTCAGAGATGAAATAAACTTAATCTCCTAAATTGCTAAATAGAGCTGATTAATGTCCTAGATATTGATACATATAGGTAGATACCAAGTACGAAGTCAGCTGATATTAAAACAAAAATTGCATACAATAAAATTGGCTATTGACATAACTAGGTGCCTATCGAGTCCTATCTTCCGCACCGATCACATCCGGCAACAGTCCGATTGTTCCACCGTCTGTCCGTCCGTCTGTTTACTCAACATCGGTTCGGTCGTCGTCACGTGGCGTCACTGTCACTGCGACTGTCACCGGTCTTTCAGGATCTTCAACTCCCGCGCACGCTACAGGAAACACGCTTCTACAGATTTCCAAGCTTCTAAACAATATCCTAGTGTTCCATTAAATCAGACAGCATCAGTATCAATCTTGACTATGGGTATTTCCGTCGACGTCAGAAGTTCTGCGCATATTGTAAATGTCTGTTCTGTCATCGTCCTGGCTTCCAGGAATGAGAATTGAGAACCATTGAACCCACTCGAGTTTTATGCAGGCAAATGTATAAATACCCACTCTTGTCCATACACATTTAAATAGATTTCAATCGAATTCGAATCCAAATTTTCCTGTAGAAAATTCACATGTTTTTTTTTATTGTATAATGTGTCTCCTTCCAAAATTCCTTTTTAAAGAATTGTCCAAAACCCACCGTTCCACCGTTAGGTACCAATGAGTAATAAAAATAGTTTTAATTTAAGTGTAGATAGGGCCCCGCCTCGTGACTCATATTCCATTGTGGCCGTTCATTGCGTCCGACGACCTCATAACAAATTTTGGACCGATATTGGATATTTGTAAGTACTGCAAAGTCTTGAGTCCAGGCTGTGCTAGCCCTGTCCAGAACTTTCGAGAACCCAGTTTTAAACTTTCTGATACTATCTGTGCCTTCATTTATCAACTCTACTACTGTTTAATATTTTAGTATCTTCAACCAACCGTGAAATGATACCTCCTATCCTCAAAGTACTGTAAGCGTCTGGCTGTCTGTCAGTGGCCTGTCTTCCAGGAACGGATGCCTGCGCGGGGGCAGCTAGGAAGCGCGCATGTGCGAATGTGCGGCCATTACCGTCATCATTACACACACATGGTGCTGCCTATGCTAGACGTCTGAACACAACTATGTCCGGCAGTTCTGTAGCTAATTATTGTCATTAGTCTGTCTCTTTTCATGAGAGAATTGTGAGATATATGAAGATACTTATTGAAAGTAACTTGAACTAAAGTTAAAGCTTAACAGCTTATTAACTTTGTAAGTTATTTTCAAGAAAGAGTAAATTCATAAAAGCTTTTTTATTGGCCGTGTGTTGGTATGATGGCCGTGTGTTGGTATGATGGCCGTGTGTGAGATGTCCCCAGATTTATTTAGGTTAATATTTTTTAAGGTTATTTTCATATACTAAAAAAAAATTTAAGAAATAAACGGAAGTAAAAAATAATAATGTCCACCAGACGCCGCCGCCGAATATTTTATTTAACATTTGTTCTTCTTCTTCGAGATGCGAGCTAAAAACCTAAACATTGATAGTTATATTAATATCTTTAAAATAAAAACATCCATCACAATCATATCTTCAAATACAGCTGAACCGGATCCGCTAAATCTCCGGATGTGGTGTTACATCAACCGTCGGTGCTCCAATCCCGCGACCTTTGGAGACGCGACGTTGCATCAATTATTCAATAAACTTAATAATACCAGGTTTTAGGTCAATGACATTCGTGTAACTCTGCTAAAAATTACAAAAGAAATCGTTGAAATTCGTGTGAAAAATAGTGTTGGGATTCAACTGTTGAGTATGTGATAAATAAAAAGTAATCATTCCAATTTCAATAAATAAAAAAGGACTTCTAGTTTCTATAATGATGGCTTAGATAGAAGCCATTAAAGTTTGCAAAGTTCTAAACATAATAGGTACGTTATGACGATCGTACGGAATGCGTTTATTAAACAGCCTTCTATTCCACTTTCTCGTTTACATGTCACACAATATGAACGTAGCTGATATTTCGCGATATTTTTATACGATCGGCACAACAATAACCCAATCCGATTAGAGTTATGAAAGTGGTAGAGCTGCCAAAAGAATTCAGCAATAAAGTCGAGTGTGAGTGACGTGTTGTTTACGAGGGCGCGATCCTCAGGATTGCGAAACGCGGCGCCCAACGTGTCGACACACACGTACACAGAATAGCCCCACGAATATTACAGTAGCCCCATGAACGACATTCTAATGAATCACAACCATAACATACACAAATGATGTCATTCTTTAAGACGTAAGGGTACGTCGATTAAAATACGAACGGTTATAATAGAATTTTGATTCTTTAAACGTTATCGTTGTGCCCAAAAAATTTGTACGAAAATATCTCTTGCAACACGCTCTATGTGACTCATCAAGATAGCGTTTAAAAAGAAATTAACGCAAGCAAATTTGTCAGCGAAAGAGAGTTTGGTCACATAATACTCGAACAAACGACAAAGAGAAGCGAAGCATTAGCAAACTCTTCAAAAGCCATTAGTCTATTTATCATTCAAGAGGCAGAGGCAAGAGTCTGCATTCAGTCTCTTATGACTATACATAACTCGATGCAAATTGAAAGGAGCCCAGAACCTTACGTTATTGAGGCTTAGGTAATTCCATATTTTGACTATTTCCCAATTTTTACATATTTTATCCTTTGACTTCTAGTGAAGCAAGATCTTTAACGGTATCTATCCAGATACGACGCTATCGTGTTCATCGTTTACTTCATTCACAAAACTAGCTTCATTTACTAAATCCCATACATCGATTCAATCAATGCGACAGGCGACATCAACTCAACAGACAGATTGATTTGCGATTCACCGGGTGTTGGCGTTGCCGCGCACTCGAATACAAAACACTCGATCACGTTTCGAAACCCGCGCTTCGGTCTCGAATTTCATTAGTAGCTGTGACATAACGCAGACACATAATTTGCTGCACAAAAACTAGACACTAGATAATTTTGTTACTGTTTTAGCCGAGGACGCAGTAAGGTAAATTGCCGCGCAAAAACAGGCCCAAACGATAAGAAGTCAAAGGGCAAGATATAACTGCGAAACTTCAGGGAAATAAGGCATAATCGAATCCTTTGTATTTTTCTCGACTGCGTAGAAAGAAAATGAAACAACACAGAAGGCCTTTCTACGTATCGTATAAGGAAACGAGGCGCTCAATTTAACCTTAATGAAAATAGCATTTTCAAAGAAACAGCGTAAAAAGGAGCGATGACGCCGTAGGAAGATTCGCATGAAGTAAGTACTTGACTAAACTGTGTGCGAGAGCAAGCGTGAAATAAGTAAACAACATAAAATATGCACGAGATAAGTAAGCACTAGGCTTTGAGTAGGGCGGGTCAGTTCCGTCGTCGGGAGAAAAGCTTCGAGCTTTAGCATTATATCGTAGCTGCTAAGAGCAGGCGTAAACAAGACACGCCTCCATCACTCGTCTTATAAATATTTACTTTCAGCCTCTTTAATCTAGACGTTTACTTACGTTATATGTATAGATTTAGATGCGTATTTTTATCAGTTGAGATCATAAGGGCCGTGGAGTATAATGAAGTATTTTTACAAGTACGAGTATTAATAGAGCCGTCAATCTTCTAACCTCCGAAATCTAGATAGAAATCAAAATGTAAACGATTCAAAAGGAATGCATCAATATCGATTCAAGGATGATCGCGTATTGCGTGGCAGGATCAATTTGCAGGTGGATCACGCATGCGCCGGCAACATGGCGTCATATCCTCCGCTGAATTGGCTACGATAATTAATAAAAGAATGGCGCGCGAGCAAGCCAACGCTATGTTCGGTAATGGTAACTCGGCGAGTCGGCTGCTACTTTTTGACGCATTGTTGACGTTTTCGTAGCTGATTGTTTGCCGACAAAAAACGCTTCGCCGTATTGAATGGCCGAGGAGATGGTGATTCATCAAGCTTTGACAGCAAGACAGTTGCCGTAGCTTATCGCGTTACTTGTTCCCATTTCCTTGTCGTCGATTTAAAACTATTGATAGACATTACGGACGATTAAATCCTTGAACACATTTATTTAAAGTCAGTGAGTTTATCTAAAGATCGTTTTCATCACCCAATCGACCCAACCTTTCAATAAAACCGAACATTCCAACCTACTGACATTATCTTTGTCTTCAAAAGCACCAAGATCATCCACGTATCACAAGTCAGGTGCATTTGTTATCTAGCCATTGATCAGGAGGCTGTCAGCCCATCCGGCTGCGGCACGCGTCTTCCCATAGCCTCCAGCACCTGACAGACATCAGCCAGCCCTATCTGAGCTGTCATCTGTCACCCATTATGCGCAGAATAGACATGTGACCTCCGCAGCCTGCACGCAAGGTTACAAGCAAGCATCTTCCACGGAGCTTTGTATGGAAACATTTTGATTATCGATTGTTTCTTTTTATATTTCGAATGGGCGTGTAATTTATGATATTTTCCGCGTCAAATAAGACGTTGACGTGTATTTATTGTTATTTGATTTTTGATCGCATTTCGGTCTTTTAGTCAATTTGTATGCGTGGAGGCACGCATACTTTGTAAGGTGCGTATTTTATTTGCGCAGTTAAGTTTCTTTTAGTTCGATTCATACAATGATGAAACAGATAGATGCGAGCGATTCTCCAGAGCATATTGATGAAAGTGTATAATAATTTCAATGCGGGAACATTATTGCCTGCTTTCACTTAACACGAATAATTTAGATTGATAATACGTTGAGGTTTGCGGCAAACAAATCGCTCATTATCTAAGATGCGTTTAGATTTTAGAGATATTTATAGTAGAATTACAATGTATATTCTTTGCCTCATCTTCTATACTTGGTCCATTAAAACAAGAAAGTTCACTCCAAAGAAAACCAAAGCCAAAAGCGGTGACCCCAAAAAGTTATAAATTGAAGTTTTAATAAATGTAAAACATTTTGGGAATATCTGCGTGTTGAATAAGCAGTGACGATGAAAAATCTGGATGAACGAGCAGAAATATGAAAACGAGGAGCATTTTCAAAGACTTTGTACGCCATTAGACTTGTATAAAAAGGAAATTGAAGACCATTCCGCACAGGTTATTTTTCAGAAATATTCAGAGGTGAACAACCTTTGAATTTGAACCCAGGTAATGAAACATTTAACAAATAATTAATTTCGGTGTAATTCAATTACGTTTTAATAAAAAACCAAAATGAATCCGCTTTTAGGAGTGTTTTAACTAAATTAGGAAATTAAATACAAGCAAGTACTTGATCATTTGGATTAGGCAAGGGCAGCGACCTATGATGAAAATTAATAACATTTCAGTGTAGGTATCTAATCAATTATGATAAAACGCGCTGGAAATTAGGAAAAGTAAAACTAGGTATCTATATTATAAGGTTAAATGTAGAGTCGGTGGCAGATATAGAAAACATCTACATCACCGTAGTACCTACACAACATTAATGAGAATAACTTCGTAAACTGTTCGCAACATGCTAAAGTTGTTAACATTGTACTTACAATGTAGGGTTTAGACGGAAAAGGTCAAAGTTCGTTATAAATGTGCGGAGAACTACATATAGGTGGACCTTGCACAATAACCGATAGGTGAAATTATATGCGAAACTAAATGCTTATCTGAGGTATTTCTAAGCTTATTTATTAATTTTTTATTCACTATGTTTTTGGCATTTTTATTAATTTTTGGTATTAGCACTTCCGATGATATCGGTCGCAGTTCATGCCACTTCTTTACGTTATTTATTCTTTACGTTAATTGAATTTTGTTTCCATGGGATTAAGTGCGAGTGATTAAATGTGTCGTTGGCCGTGTGATGACGGCAGAGTAGAATACATTTGTCACCAACCCCTACTCTTCCCGTGGGTGTCGTAAGAGGCGACTTAGGGACTACACATTGAATAGGGAACGGGCAGCAGCGCTCTCTGATACAGTAACCTTTTAATCTGCGATCTCCAACCCGCCTGCCAAGCGTGGAGATTATGACAAAACCCCTCATAGTCCAGCAGTGGACTGTAACGGGCCGTTGATATTGATGTTGAATTAAATAGTGTATTCTTAATTTTACTATCAGTAGGAAATAGTTTTGAGCTGATTTTTACATCGTGTGGTGATGACAGACATTGGCTTCCGTCCGTGTCGTCGTTCTAATTGACTTTGTTAGTACCTAACTCTAATTGGCTTATATTCCAATCCAAACACGATCTACCAGTGTCTTCAATCAATCACTTACCACTTTTCATCAACGGAAATGTAAAGGTGCAGTCACACTTGGGTCAGCGGCCACTGGAGTCTCGCACATGTAAGGCTTGCGCCACAGTGCGGCGCGACAACTAGGCCGTGATAATAAGGGGTAAACCACGCTAACTGCACGTTGTGTAACTGCATAGCGTGCTGCAGTTAGGAAGTTCAGAGAGGTAGATACCGTAGATATGCTAAGGGAAGCGCTGAGCGTGACGCGGCGCGTGTCGTTAAGCAGATGGTTTGGGATGGTCCGTTCATACAAAACCGCGCGGCCAGCTGATTGATTTACTATGAGGGGTGCAATTTTTTTTATTGTCAGCACCATTCCAGGCGAAACAACAAGCGGAATTGACCAAATACAAATTATGCTAACAATAGAAAACGACAGGCAAATTTGCTTTTAAAAACAAAATTCTAAAAAAAATCAAAGCAAAAGCACTTTTCTTCTCACTTTCGATTGTTGGCCATATGTAATGTGTTCAATGAAACTGGCGGACAGCTATCTTAATTCTCTAAGACACGTTTTGTGTTTGCGGTGAACCTCGCGAACCGCAACCGCGTACAATAGAAATCTCAGATAGGTACTTCTCACTATGAATTATGCCAATATTATTATTATTGTTATAATTAATAAAATTATTACATTTAGAGCTCTTCAAATTTATCCTCCACGTACATTTAAAACAAAATGTATGGGAATGAGACCGCATAATCTCATTCGCCAAGTTTTCACTATTAACACGTCCCATTCGTCGTAACACAATCGACAATCTACAGTTACTAGCAATTGCATCCCGGTAACCACACAACTTGAACAGACAGATACACTACATTACCATATAGGTGCTGGTAACCGTTGGCTCGGGTCAAGATCGGCAGATAAGGTCGGTAAGGTTACCGCACACCTGGATAAGGTCAGAAAGGTTGCGCGCACCTGGACGGCAATGTGGTTCATGCAAATTGTTTCAAACAGCTGGCTGTTGTTGCTTTGTCTCTTAGATAACTTAATTGCATAGGTAAAGGGCAATGCAAGGACTGTTGCCTTGCATCTTGCATTGTGAGCAACAGGTCAGGCCTGGTATATACCGGTTTTGTTGTTTATTAGGCTTTTAAAATTAAATTTTGAACTAAGCGGAACAAAGCGAAGGAACAGAGTAGTTAAAAATATAAGGATTTCATGGCCCTCTTTTCGTTTTTTGACATCCGATTTTAAGATAAAGTTCTTGACAAACTAACATTTACGAGTATATAAAATTACGCAGCATTAATTACGTAAAATGTATTTAGAAAGGCCGTCGAATAATTTTACGTCAAGTAATATTACTAAGTAGTTGAAAAGTTTTCTTCAAAAAGTCTAAAAATTGAAATCCATTATAGCAACGGAATGATCTGGTCGCTTATCAAATAGTCCTGGGGACGCGACCTCTCGGAAATGTTATCCTCTGAAGCCCCAATATTTGCATATTGATACGTTGAGGAATCCTCTGTTTGCACAGATTTACGGACACGCCTCGAAGCTTTACAATATTTACCATCGATGTTTTTGGCGCTTTGCAACGACATAGATATTTGGCGTGTTTAAGTTAATATTTCTCGTAAAGGTTGGAATGGTATTTTAGTTTTTTTTGTTGAGAATATTACTAGGTACTTACTTATGTGTTGCAGTTTCTCCATTGACTCTTCGGTTAACCAGACGAATCCCTAGTTATATGTTTTGATGTATCTGACGAAGATGGATTCCGACTAAACAAGAATCAGGTCAAAACGGAATCCGTCAAGTAAGGAATCCGGAAAAAAATAAATTGATTAAATAATAGACAAAAAAGTTCATCAATGTCGACGTGCACTTTTACGAGTTACATGCATATCCACTTTAAACTTAGTTTTGGGAGAATGTGTAACCTATAAATAAAAGTCATTAACTAAACAGCTGTATATTCCTGAAAATACGGAAATATTTTTTGCTATTGTGTCGCATTGAGGTTTATTTTAGACAGTGAGGCCAAACATTCGTCAATGTTCCCTGTAAATTACTCAGTTTTATAGTTTTTGTAATGTATGGAGGACGCTCTAACGCAACAAACATAGTGGAAATAATATACATAGTTTATTTGCAACACCAACCTCAAGTTCACGCACATGACTGGTTTTAATATATTTAACTATCTTTTTAAAATAAATATTACTTAACTAGACGTACTATCTAGACGTCAATTTTACCACGGGAGAATTTTTATTTCCCTTTCTGTGTTTTAAGCTGATAAATGTTTCATCCGAGCCGTAACAAACATCATATCTACTATCGCAATTACCTATCTGTATAAATTATTAGGTGGGATTGTGAATGAAAAGGTGAGGTAATTATTAAGTGGATATTATGATATGCGATCGTGGGAACAACAATTTAACAGAGAACTTGTTAACTACCGTCATATTACTTTCCTTCAGTCTTAACAAGAATCATAATTACACGCATTTATTTAAACAATGGACTTTATTTAAGACAAGAAATAAGTTTAAGCGAGTTATGATGTATGAAGAACTTTTTTTGCAACTTTTTGTGCAAAATATAGAAAGCGAAAAGATACGCTCTTTTGAACCGTTGTTTCATGATGCATATTTAGCTTAAGTAAATTGCAAAAATAAGCTTATGGGCCTAAACTATATGCTTCCTTCCTACGCAACACCAAACAATCGGTTGCAAAAGTAAATTCAAAAAGCCATTAATCAATTTTCAAAAAACAAAAGAATATAGCCTAGAAACCCACAAAATCTAGGGTACAACTTTTGTCACCATTGTTCTATTAGTGAAATCCTGATACTGGTACAAGTAGAGAAATCTGCTAGTTTGGCAAAATGACTTACGTACATACAGTCTGTCTATTTAGTACGTGCAGGTACATAGAAATTTTTGGGGATACTCTGTGTCATTGCAATAAAGTGCCCGTTTGAACAAAAGTACAAGTTAGCGTGTGACAGACTTTGCTATTGTTTTTACTGGTATTAAAGTGACATCTCAAATTGCCCGCTTTCACTCTCTTCAAATCGGTCTGATGTCAGGATTTATTACAAAAACAATTTAGCTTTTTTGTAGTTACAGCGATGAGGAAAAATATCGTCAGAAATTTTGAAATTCACATTGTATGCGAGGGAACTCAAAGAGTTGTAGTTTCGGTCTGCGTGCGCCTCAGGGTGTGGTGTAATTTCAAGCAGAATTGAGCCCTTTGGCGGGGAAATATTAGAAGATGATGACGATGATAATACTGCAGACGTAAGTTACTTTTTTGTGACTAAAAGTAAACTGCCTCAGATAAGTTTTTGTTTCTTTCTTAGAATGGTTAAACAGCTCACTTTAAAGTATATTTACATACCTATAGATAGGTGCTGCTAAAAATCGCAATGGGCCAGCGTGGTCGACTAGGGTCTAGGCTCGTCGGGAATGTTTACGACCTGACAACAAGAATAGCTGCAGATACGGTTCTTTTTGCTTTCCTTGACATTTAGTTGTTTGAAATTTCAAACATTTTCATTGACATTTTGTTTGCTGCATTTCAACAACAATTTTAGCCTACGTTTTATATCAAACTTCATAGCAAGAACAAGTAAATAAAATGCATATTTTTAACCGTGACAGGCCGTGACGCGAAGGATACGAACAGACAGCCCAAGCGGTTGGAAGCAGCCGTCAGTTTACACGGATGCCAGTTAATTAAATTACTAATTACACGGCCATAGCAAAACATAAACAAATTCTACTGAACCTTGACACATTATTTTCGTGTGCAGGAGAGAATATAAATAATACTCTACGCTCCGAGTTTGGTTAAAAATAGACAGCCAGTTTAGTAGTTGCTAGGCGCCACCGCCGGATTAGGAAAATTGAAATCATTGTTAAATAAATTCAACATATTTTATAAAAGAGCTAATACTTTTCCCGAAATATTTAGGTAGTGTATAGGTAGTACATAAAGATGAAAATGAGGCTTTTTGATTTAGTCATATTTGCTACATTTTTCGTTATCTATATAGCGATGAATTCAGGAATACAGCTCATTTATATTTGTATTTTTATGCATAGACCACTAAATCATTCGCACGTTTATGTATTTTAAAAGCAATACAATGCGTAGTACATCAAAATGGAATCCTCAATTACCTCCATTCAAGTCCAAGAATAAGGTGAACGAGCCGATAAATGTCACCTAATACAGGCATTTCGCAAATTACGTAAACGGCGCCGGCACCTGACTCGGTGTTGGCTCTCGGCAGTCGGTCTGGGTCTCGGACCTGTTTGAGACCCGTTCCGCCGCTAGCAAGGTCCCGCGACTGACCACGAAGGGAACGCTCACCCTATTCATACCCAGTCATTATTAACGGACATCTCGAATGGAGTTCCTTGAGTGAAGTACGTATGTAAGGTATATGTATGTAAACACTTTATTGCACAATGAAAATTCAAGAAGGAAACAATGATAAAAACAATAGATTTTCAAGGTGCAAAGGTGGATTTATCCCATGAGGGATCACTTCCAGTCAACCAAAGTCAGTCAAAGTTTTGGATATGAAAGATAAAGTTTCATATGTTTGAAAATCTAATGTGTGTAGGTAAGAGAAGTGACAAGAAGATAGACGTATGTTTAGAAGATTTAATAATTTGTATAGTAATGTCTTTATAAGCTTTTGGATTTTTTTTTGAGATTTCTTTTTGTTTTGTTTTTTTATTGAATGTCTACTTGGGGGTCACCCTTTGACCTTCTTTTGCATTTAGTTCGACCCGGTGTGTGGTGGCGCTTCTATCAGGTCTTTCTGGATTGTCATCAACTAAGTGGAGGTAGTCTTTTATTTCCTCGTTTCGTCATTGGCAAGGAAAAGAGCTCTTCCGGTCATCTCTGAACGTGGTCTGCCATACCATTTTTTTCCAAAAGTGAAAACAATTTTGTAGCTTCCAATATATTCCTACTCCGATTTTACTCAAAAGAGATTCAATTATTTGTCAAGGTACAAAAATATATAGCTTGGATATGTATAGCTCAAAACGTTTAATACTTATCTATTACAGTAAATATATAAGTTTAAGTAGCCTTCGATCGAAGGAATAAAGTCGGTTGTAAATATACGCATAATTTAGTAATAATATAGCGAAATTATAGTCTTTGCCCGAAGAAGACTCGTTTAGTGTTGATGAAGTGACTCCGTCATTTCGCGGTCATTCACTCCTCAGTTATGACAAGATTCGAAGGAAGGTGTCTAACTTTTACAACTTTATCAATTTAATTTCAATGTAAGTGTTCAGTCTGGTGAAAATTAGGATTTTCATCAAACCTGGGTACTTTCAAAACATAAATTTGAAATCCTTATAATTAATTTTAACAGGAAATTCTTATAACTAATTTTATTTTTTCTTAGTAAATGTTATGTTTAGGTACTCGTAGCTCGAGAGCAATGACCTATACCTAAGTAATACAAAAGAACTCAATACATTCAATCATAGCCCGTTCATTAAAATATACGTCTACCGCTGGAAATTAACTATCAAGTTCGTTATACGTCTAAGCAAATAAGTAGATTTTTTTATTAATTAAACAAATTGCACGTATCATGTTCATTAAATCTTTGAAACAGATCACCTTTATATCGAACTCGGCTATAATATTCCCTTGGTTTTAGATGTAGTAAGAACAACCTGAAAAACAGGCTAAAAACTTTATTGAATGCACTTCGCTTTATTTACCTGGACAGAAACAAACGCAGTGTAGTAAATAGCCTTTGAAGCCTTCTCTAGTTGAAGCAGTTTGCATACCAAAACCATCTAGTCTCTCACTAGTCTTTTTATAACCTAGAGGTTTTAAGCAGTGCTAAAAATAACCGCCGCTTCGCCCGCTTCACCTCCACACACGTTAGTTAGGTTGTAAACTTTAACTTACGAGCAAAATTAATTTTTATTTCTATTGGAATGTATTTCTATAAATTTAATTCATGTATTTGAATTAAATAATTAATTTTTAAATAACCGGGCAAGTACGCAAAGTGTAGGGTTCCATAATTATAAATATTACTTAGGTAGGTACCTGGTTTAAGCGTTCATCAAAATATTTTTTATGATATTTGTACCGAATTTCTTACTAGTTTGTACTAGTACAGTTACTGTACTTGTGTACAGTCAGCTGACGAATTAGCTGACCCCCCCTCCCCCCCCGCTCGAAACCGATGAAGTTTTCTTGGGTAATTGTTTTTGCTTTATCATGAAATTTCGTATATTGTGCAGGTTAATAAACTGTACGAGTATATAAAATGTAATGTAAAAATATAAATAATCACCTGAGAAAATCTCATCGGTTTCGAGCGGGGGGGGGGGGGGGGGTCAGCTAATTCGTCAGCTGACTGTGCATATTATAAGTTGGTCTATTATTCGTTAATCTGTAAAGCCTACTTGATGTTGAAGCAGTGGAACCCTAAAAGTAAATAGAAACGTCAAATTATGAAAATTATCAGAAACTGGAGCGTAAGGTCACTCAAAACATTGTTTTTCTTGAGACATAGAGATAGATTGATAGACGAATAACATAAACATTTAAATTCGTAGTAAATTATTTGGAATACGAATAACCATGTTATAGTATAGCTAAAAATATGTCAGGTATTTTTCTAATACGCAATATTTCAATAAGTTATAGTCATGGTTCACGTGACAACGAGGTTGAAAAAGCTCGCTCCGCTCTCAGGCGAAGCGCTTTAGAAATATTTTCTTTACCTATCCCAAAGCGTCCCAAAGCTTTACAAGTTTCGAGGTCATCGTTACAAAGGCTGTACGCAGCAATCACGTGCACGCGCAGCGGAGTCCGCCATTTTTCTTTTAATTGGTGTCCTATGCAGCCAGTATCAAATGAAAAAAAGAAAAAAGAAAAAACTTGTATTGACGTCATTCACTACCCAGCAAGCTTTCACAGATTTGTCACGTGATATCGAACTAAGCACGGGGCTGTGATCAAACATTCAAATGGCTTCACTACACGTGATTAAATGTACATGTGTTTTCTATAATTTGGTTATAAGCAAAACAACATACGTAATGGGACACTACGATTACGAAATAAAAGTAACCGCAACCATGGCTAGGTTATGAAAGAGGAACCGCTAAATTAAAGCGTTTTTCGTAATTTAAAGGGCATGTTAACTTGTTAGTCTCTGGTACTACCATCCATCGACATCGTAGATGGAAGTTGTTAGTCAAAATAGAGGCTGTTTATTTGTAACCTTTAATTAGAACTGTAATAAAAGTCATTAATAGAGGAAGAAGAAAGCCCAAAGCTGTTAAATGAAAGGGATATCTTTAAAAAACCAAAAATCTTATCAAATGTTCCATAAAGGTTTTTGCAATGCTAAGACCAATTAATACCAAGTAGAGTTGACCAAAGCTTCACAAATATATGAAGTGTATTTGTAAGGCTGTACGATGCTCCTTAGCCCGATCGCGATGACGTCAGCGCACTCCAGGCTTTCGGGGCTGGTTCACGTGACGGCCACGCAGGCGACACGCGACGTTCACGTGATTACACGGCTTCCAATGCTTACTATAGTACCTACGAGCTGATTGATTTAAGATCTAAGTATACATTAGACGCGGGTGGTGATCGATTGGACAGAAGAGCTTATAGAGTAGGTAATGCGCTTAACTAATAAGGAATATTTTATACCGAAGTGAAAGAACATTTTTTTTTGCTTTGATATAAAGCGAAAGTCAGAAAAAAAATTGTAACAAACCCTGTTACCATGCATATTGCAGGATTATTTTTGTGTGTTTATTTTTAAAAGGCCTTCATCATCTCTTCTCACCTGTAACTGTCAGTGCGAAAAGAAGCCTTATTTTTATCAAACTATGTGGTAAACTTTATTTTTACACTTATCCTTCCGAACCAAGCCCAACATAACCTGATGGATGATCCTTAAATCCCGTATGCACTAAAAATGGTCAAAGTAAAATCCAACGTATTAAAATCCAACAAAAACGAAACGGCGGTGACGAAAAAAAAAATAACAGAGAGCAAAATTTTAAATATCGAATTGATTCTGCTTCGACGACGTATTAATCAATCTCCAGCGAGGGATTATATTGTATCAACATAATAGCCAGAACAAAACAATGATAAATTGAAAAAAATATATATTAAGGAAATTACGTCCCATTCAATTCAACGCGTAGAAAAAAGCTTCTTTTCATGAACGTTGCCCTAGGTCGAGTTACGTAAGGATTTAAAATCCAGGTTAAATTAAAATAAAAAATAAATTAACAGCTTCCTATCTAAAAACACTAACAGCAAAAATAAAAATTGAGCTTATAAGCTTTTTTCTTACATATTTAAGTACACCTTACAATTTGTCATTGATAGATAACGTTCTGTACAAATATTTAGACTAAAATGTTCTAGATTAGCATCGAAATTGCTTTTATGCAAGTCAATATCGTCATAAAACATATCAGTTCTGATGGTTATTACAAAAGGTTAGTGATCGATGAAAATCATAATCATTATAACGTTTAAATAAATGCTTTTCTATTCTATACTAAATTCAGATTTGAAAAACTACAATGCAAGTAAACCCCTTATAACAATAACAAATGCGAAAATATTCTAATCTATAATATAAAGCCGTAATACTACGAGTTTCGTAAAAATTGTACTAAAGAAGATCCAATTAAATGTAATTGTTGGTAAATCTCATACATACACGAAAAACTACATTAAAATTATTTTGATAAAATATTTCAGATTCATAGCAAACAACCAAAAAAAATAAACCTCCCGCCGCATTTAATATCTTTCTAGTGTTTGCATATAAACAACAAGTGAAATAAACTGAAAATAGATGTTTCTTATCATTCTCTTAGTACTTCAAAATAGCAGGTGCATAGGATCCTTCACACGGACAAGGCACACACCACTGTGATTGAAGTACCCCACACACTGAACGTTCCAACTATAACAGTTTTTTTTTTCGTTAATTGCGAAGCGTCTATGAAACTGTAGCCAGTTTTAAAAATGCTGCTATTACACAAGGCGATCTTATCTTACCCAAGACCCAGTGGAACCCCAGCGCTTGAGCCTCTTCCCGAAGAGGTTCTGACACTGGGAGAGGCAGGACACGGACGCGGCGGGCTGGATCTTCCCCACGAACGTGTCCACTCTGTCCAAAGTCATTGTAACCACCACAAACTTTGTCCAAACACTTTCAAAAGTTCGCGGAAAAGTTCACTTAAAACAGCGTTAAGGCTTTGTAAGTATTTTTTTAATTACACTGATATCATAGAATGATATTATGATTAGAAGTACTAGGGCATCATATTCCGTTTAGAGATGCACGTTAGTGACTAGCGCGTGGAGTTCACCCTGCCGGCGTGCGTTCCGAGCGAGCGCGGCCGGTGGAGTGGCGACTCTGCGTTTTCCCTCGCAGCGGAAAACTCTCCCGCCCTCCCGACGACGACGACGACGCGAAGAGACTCATCCCAACGTTCCAATTAGGACACACTTTTTTTTACCTTTCTCTGGAATCCTAATATCGCCGAATTAGCTGTAAAATATTTTCTATTAGCTTTCCCGCTTCATTGTAGTCTTTTTTGAATTCTTACGGACTAATTCGTCTGTGGAAGTGACACTCAGGTGAATTTATAGATGTTCTATTTCCTGAGCCATAACTCGGGGCTTTCCTCGCATATTTTACACGTAATATATTTTTATTAACTTCAAAGGAGTATTGTCGAAGTATATCTCTAAATATTTTGAATAGAGTCGGCATAGTCGACATATTTTATAGTTTTATAAACTATAGAGGATTTTTAAACAAATACAGAAAAACAGAGGGAAGACAGAAAATCTACCTAAAGTGGAAATATAAGTATTAGAATGATAGTACATAAAGGTTGCTGAAAGTGAATGTGTAGGCCCGGTGTTGCCATATCTAATAAGGTGTTTTAGGCGCGCCCCCGCCGGAAACACCCCAATTGCCATCTATCTACATCAAACCCCCTTGATTGTTTGAGGGATGGTTAATATACGTACATCTGGACTTCAAAGGGCGCATATTTTCTAATAATACTCCTAATGTACTCCTAATAGGAAACGATAGGCAATAATAATAAAATATTCGTAATAAATAAAAAAACAAACATTTTCTAAACTAGGTCAGTAAGTCATTCCCTAGACATATTTATGAAAATTTGAAAACTCAACAACCCCCTACCCTGTTTCTGTTGCTTACCCAGAATTTAGAATAGGTATCAAACAATGCATAGTTAACAAGATAGCAAAGTATCCGCCTAGATATAGCCAAACACTACTCTAATTAATTAAACTAGGCAGTATGCAAAATGCTCATTGCCCACTAATTGCTCATTACTATAGTATCTTTTAACAAAATCATGGTCTTTGGAACGGAACCTTTCGAAATGCTACGCTGTGTGATCAGACCTTCAGTTTTGTTTGCAAATTACGCAAAACAATACATCAAAATAATAAATTAAAAATTTATATTTTTAGATTTTGTCCATGACTAATGCAAACAAAGAATAATTCAAAGTTGGAAATATAAAAATATAGATAAGTAAACTGTTTTTGAAGGGAAGTACCTACAAGTATATGAATCTTTAATTTAATTGTGTGCGATCCAAAACTACTTAATTTATGACTAGAACTGAGATTTTGGTAAAAATAAATTGGTACCTATCTTCGATCACATAGATTTTGTCGAAATTTACCTATGCATAATCATAAGTAAGCACTGACAGGTAGTAATGAAAGGCACATATTTGCTAAATATAAAGCTAAAAATTAATCCATCAAGAAATCAACAAGCAAATGCGAGGTATGTTATGAATGTTCAGATCAGAAGACGTAGCAGTGAGACCTGTGGGGCGCAAGACAAGACTAACATTCATTCATTTACTTAATTTATTAGCTTTCATTTGTTCAGTTTTCTGTGTCCGATATGACGTTATAAAAAGATAATTGAAAATTACATTCGTGTCGTTTATATAAATATATTTTCGTAAATATTTCCAATGTTAGTTATTGTGCTATTCGGTTAATTTGTTCTTGAGTTTTTAATGGTGTAACTATCCCGGGTTTTTTTATTTATTTAGATTTACAAATACATTTTCAATAGTAATATTACAAGACTTCTTCAGTAATATTATTTCTACAAAGCTTTTCCCAAGTCTCAAGTAAGTTTAATCTGCTAGATTTTTTTAGTAGCCTGTCTTATCTTGGGGCTTGAAGCAAATAAAGATCCAATCAAATTAAATATTGAAAGAACTAATTGGGGCAGCACAATGCGAAAGTAGCTAAGTAGGCAGCTCTAGCGCAGTAAGCTTCTAGTTCCGCCGGCTAGAGGGCGCTGCGCGACCTTGTGCTATTTATCTGCTGTTTTATTTGTACACACACAGCCGCAAGATTTACCGCCTCTTTAATGAGCTCCACCACGAATTATATTTATCAATGTTAAGTAGTTTTACGGAATTTGTCGATGATATTAGTTAAAAACAAATGTACATTGAAGAGTCCATGTTCTCTTCGTATTAGTAGTGGAAAGCGTGGAATGAAATGGGTATCAGGAAAATCTAAGTTTATTGCAATAACATACGATTACACTAGAAACATTTATTTACCGGTAAGTATCTGTTGGAATAGAATCAACATCATGCACTTGTTATTTATTTTTATATAGGTAGCGCCGTCCATGTTAGCTTGCGATCGAGATGCCTGGCGTGATAGAAGAGAGGCCGTTGTTCAGCAGTGGGACACAAAATAGGCTATTAAAAAAAACAGCAACGTGCAAAGGCCTATGCGTTAATGAAGGATAAAATCGTTTATCAACTTTTTGATGTTACATCTCTAAGTTTCTTCATTAAGTAATTTTTTTTGGGTAAGTTCACTACACAATGTGCGTACTCCGAGAGAAGAATTTGATTGTCTTTAGAAAGGTAAAAAAAAAACACGTTGCCTTCAATAATCAGACTTTGCATGACTACCAGTCATTCATAAAGTAGCCAATTAATAATAATATAATTTGGAAGAAGTGACTAAGACCGCGGCAATGACCTGTGACCTGCCTAGACCATTAAGCCTAGCTGAAAAATATTAGATCATTTATTCATGGCAGGTATTAAGAATGTTAAGGTAAAAGCAAAATTATTAATGTACCAGTTCGTAAACTTGGGAATGAGTTGGTATACTACTAATTGACTATGGTGGTCGACTGGAGGTTCCGGGTTCGAATCCTGGTGGGAACTATTAAACTAGAATATCTTTGTGGGACTTCCTTAAATTCGGTCAGGACTTGTAGGCTGATTCACTTGAAATAGACGATTCTGTGCTTCGGAAAGCACTCTAGGTTGCAATCTACGAAACGAGCTGTGTCAGTGCCTTGGCTTCGTTTGGTACAAATATGATTTCTTAAAAAAAAATGATTTAACTTAAAAAAATATATATTTTTGAGCAATTCTCAAGTACTCTATATTCCTTAGTATTCGTAAAATCCAGACGACCTCAAAAGCGATGAAGGAGACCGGCAAAAAATGGGGAATTTAAATTGTTATGGCGTGTGCGCTTCTGTAAGGCTGTCGAAAATAAAAATGAGCGACGCGGGCGCAGCGACTAGCGAGCGGGAACGAGTTTGTTAACTTGCTTTGCTTATTAGGGATGTTTCCTTCCACCTATATACAACTACCTAAAATTTTGCTCAAATACAAGATGCGTATCAAAAATGCGTATTCTAAAATGCGCTTGTGGCGTCACTTTCACTCTAGCATCCAAATTATCAATATGAGCTAATTTAATTAATAATTAATTAATTACATACAATAAAACAGTCAATAGTCAAAGTCAAATCAGTCAACAGTCAAATTAAAAAAGAAGCAGATCCTCGAGTACGTCCCCACGAGACATAGTTCCCAGCATACTGGCAGCATTTCCTCTTTGGATAGTCAAGCTAATACGCTGGGTGAGGAAGCTGCCAGCTCTGCGATCGCCAGTAGTCTCGCAGAGACGCGACGAGAGATCTGCTATAAACTTTTTAATTAATTAATTATTATTATTTTCAATTTATAATTTCGCAGTTGTGATTTAGATAATGAAGTTTCAAAATAAGCGTAGGTGCATATTTTTGTAATGTGTTAAAAATTTTTTTTCTAAAGAGATTTTATACGAAAATATTAAACTGAAAGCGTCGGTGGTCTAGTGGCTAGGGCCGCTGCCTCCCGTCCGGGAGATGCGGGTTCGACACCCACCACGTACCAATGTGTTTTCGAATTTCGAATTCATATGTACGTTCATTCGACGCTCTTACGGTGAAGGAAGACATCATGATGAAACCTGCACACTCCTGCGAAGAAATTCAAAGGTTGTGTGTGAAGTCGACCAACCCGTAATAGGCCAGCGTGGTCGACTCAGGCCTAATCACCCTAATTCAGGATAGGCTCGAGCCCCTCGGTGGGGACGTATATGAGCAGTTGATATTAAATTAAAAATGTGTCGTACAAAATGGCTTCGTGACGAGTTTGACCAGTATTGAGACAGCTCTATTATTCAATAGTTAAGTGTAGGTTAAGCCTGGCTAGGTCACGATCCCACGTACAGCGTAGGCTTAAGGATACCATAGGATACCTAGAACATGCTTCAATAGCCGACTAATTAGTCTTTTCAAATTGTTTTAAGAAGGAAGTCGTAAAAATAAGGTCGTCTTAAGGAAGATTAATTGTTTTAATGCCTCATTTGTTAATTAATAACAACAAACCTGACGCGTTTATGGAGGTAACGTTGTAATTACATTGGCAAATACATAGTGCTTTAGAAAGCACGAACCATAACATATACCTATGATAGTTAGTTATTATAATATGTTCTTATATATTAAAAACCTTAAAATTATGATTAAAGAATTATGTACCCGGAAAGTTTCTATTGATACAATTTTTTAGGGCTTTCATCAACAGCTTATATACGTCCCCACCGAGGGGCTCGAGCCTACTCATATTTAGTGGATATTACAAATATCTAATCAGCCTGATGTCGTCATTGTAAATACGCCTACCTAATTATTCTCTAGCTCTACTTGCGCGTTTACCAATCTCTACATAAAAATAAAATATAAAATATCACACAAACCATCTATCTAACTAAACAGTCAGCACGGCAGCAACTTATGGCTGGCTTACACGTATTAAGTAGTCAAGTAGTAACTAAATTTTTACAAAATTTTAAGCGACTTAATTTTAAGTAAGGGTTTACACGTCATTTTAGTAGTTGAAGCTCTTTAGTTAGCCCAAGATGGACTATCAATAGCGAATTCAAATCTGTAATAAATATAATAAAGTATAATAAAATATAACAAAATATCTATTTTTATATTATTAATATTATATTTTTTTATGGTATGTTATTTCTAATAATTAATATTTAATATTAATAATAGGTATATTAATCATTCATATTTTTATATATTTTTTATACATAAGTAAGTAAGTAAGTAAAAACACTTACCACATACCTATATAATAATAATATATGTAAAAATATTTCAAAAAAATAAACACAAAACACTCGCACTTAACTTCTAACTTCGCATTTAACTAAAAATTAACTAAATTGTGCTTGTCCAAACGTTTCAAGTGATTGGCCACGCCCACCAACTTACTCGAAAAATAGAAAAAGTTCTAATCTACTTGTTTACTTGCACGCTAAATTTTAACTTGCAACTTACTACTAAATTCGTTATTTACACGCATTAAGTTGCTTAAAATTTTGTTAAAATTTACTTAACCACTTGACATCTTAATACGTGTAAACCGGCCATTATACTTTTCAATAGCTGACATACGATGCCGTCAGAAATAATAGTATCGCGAGGTCTATTTATAATGGTTTATACGTTTATTTGTTGACCGTACATCACAAGCACTTTATATTATAAATCAAGCGGCAAACCACTTCAAAATAAAACATTTTAAACACACGAAATAAAAATAACTTTCGTTTAATAAATATATCTGCCGCGCCTAACTATAGTCGTTTGACTTGATTCATTATGTGTACAATACTTAAATGGTTATGGATCCTATTGAACTTTGAATGGTTAAGAATAATTTTGTCTGTTTTGAGTTTAAAGATATTAAGTTAAAATTTACAATCATGGTTGAGAGTTTTAAAGAAGGTCTATGTTTAGTTTAGATAGTCGTCTTAGAAGCAGAGAATGAATGAATGAATGAGAACTATTTACTTACTTTTATCTTTTATGTTAATGTCACATAGAAGCGTTGTTAACTTATCACAAGTGCAATGCCTTTAACTGAAAATAAGACAAAAGTCTGAATCTTAGAATAAATATTCACCTACGTGTACTTACAGGTTTTGTTGCCTGATATTTTGCAAGGATAGAAATTTTCTGTCAATATTTAAGTTTTTCGTAGCATCTAAACAGCTAGATTTACATTACATGAAATTACATCCCAGCTCGAGTATCATAGACTGCTTCAAAATGCTATCGCGCGCTTTTCTTTCTCTAAATATAGGCAGAACGAAGTTATTTATATGACAAAGTAAGACTGCACGCTCTTCCTATTTCGTCGAGATAATTTTACATTATTAAGTGGTAATGACGTCAGTAAATGATGGAGGTGGGTTAATTAAAAGCCCTTCTTAAGGAACGTACATTACGATGCCCATAACCGCGCTCTGACGTCTCCTAAAGAAAGTCGGCTTGAAAAGATTTACAGGAAACATGCCTATACAAATGTACTTATTATCTATCTTTGAAAAAAATTAGAGCGAGTAGTAAAGAACAAAATCTTTTTTTTATATTAAATTAAGATTGGCTACGTTTTATAAATCTCATAAACAAATACGGCGACTTTTTCAATGACGGGCTTATTTTATTAATTTGTCCTTAACATTAATTTAGTACTCTTGAAAATAATTGATAATAATTATTTATTTATTCAATAATTACAATGCGTTTCATATTGGAACACTGAAGCCTAATAAGCAATTTTTTCTTTTAATACCTATACATAATTTAGAGAAAGAAAATAAAAATAATCAGAAATTAAGAAAATTAATTATAGAGAAATCAAATGACACCATGTTCTTGTCAATTATGCAATAAAAATAAACAAAACAAAATCTAACTACCTATATACGAATTATTATTGAGATTTGCACTTGGAAGCATAATAATATCCAAACACGTACACAAAATATAACCATTGCTCTGAAATATTTTTTAATTTACAATTTGTCATCATTAGTCAACCACGGATCAAATCCCATGATTTATATGTGCGTACGCAACCCATGACAATAGGGGTATTTTCAGACAATAAGAAAGGCTACAAGGCCGCCTCTGCTTTGGCTCCCGACCACTGACGTTATTTGACGCGTGGCGGTGTAGTGTCCGGTTAAAAATAGACATTTATTTATGGCCAGTGACGTAGCACCGCGTGACTTGTCGTAGTACTCGTAAAACTACGTGCAGTAATTGATGGGTTTCTGTCTAAGATAGGGATGTTAGAAAGCTATTAATTAAAAGCGTGACCTTAGAAGTATATAGGTACGAAGACGTTCGTAAAGACCGAAATAACAAAGTTCACGCTAATCAAATAATGATGAGACGGAGATGAATAGAGTCAATACTAAACCTTATATCGCTTGCCAAATAATTATCTTTAGATTACGATTTCAATTTCATGAAGCAGCATAAATTTAATGTTTTACAACTAAATGCCATCCATCATTTTATATTTCAGTGGATTTGCAGTCGACGAAGTAATCAAATAATTAACCCTCTGTCAGACTTAACCTTAATCAATATATACCTAAATCAATATTAGAACAGAAAAAGGCAACAGAATATAACAATATTCCAACCAAGATGAACAACTAAGCTCCCAGATCAAATGAAGCTTTAATAGATAAAAAAGCATGGAAAATTGTAATGATTATAAAAAATACCGAAATTGAGTAAACAGTTTTCTCCATTCTTTTCTCTAAAAATTCTTCAGGTACTTACAAAAAGTTGGTATTGGTGAAACTGGAGATTCAATTTGTGTCTTACCTGGAATAAAGACAAAAGGCAATTAATAATGTACCGAGCAAATAGCAGATGGTTTGACCTACATCTGGGACAAACTATATTTTAAATTAATTAATTACTACTCGTAGAAAGGTCAAGACGACTATTAAATTAATATTAGACCCAGAATTAATTTGGGTGGAAACGGTTGGATTGAAAATTTGAAATCCGTTCTAGGTATTGCGAGTCAAACAGTCTGATAATGTAAGGAGGACCGTGGTATGATTTGATTAGAGAGATTTCACTGCCTTCATCTTCATAATCAGTCAGTCCGCGGCTGGACATAGGCCTCCCTTATTGCACGCTACTGAGCCCTATCATCTGACCTTCTTAACCAGGCGCAGCCAGTCATCCAGATATGAGATTTATCCTCTTAAGATAATTTTGTTTTTTTAACATACGGGTCTTTAATGGTTATCAATTTCAAAAATGATTAAACAAATAATATATATTTTTTTTAAATAACCAAGAACACTGATACACAAAAAAACCTCAACTTAATCTTGTTACATAATTAAGAACTTATGTTGATCTGACAAAATCTGGTCCAGAGCCATTGCGAGAAATCAGAAGTGTTCAAATTGAAGATTAAGGTCGAATTACGTAGGAGGCGCTGGTTCTGTGTTGATGAAACCGAAAGCGCACCGTAACACGGAAGCCAACTGTCCACGTACCAATGCGCCTGAGTCGATTATAAAATGATAAACCTGACACTTGGATCGGTAACGAGCATTAAAGATTCAGCGGTTTAATTTAGTCAGTATACAGTTTTAATGGGATAGGACATAGGACAGATTTTAAATTGAGACGGCAATAATTTGCACGATGTTATTGACAATAACATAATACTCCGGCTAACATCTTAAGTTTACGGGTTTATATCACAAACGCCCTCGCTTAAACATTTTTCTTTTAGAGATTAAAAAGAGTTTTGGGTTGCTGTATATTCTCTTGTTTTACGTAAATTGAAAACTCCTGTTGGTCGTGTTACTTAGAATATATTTCTTTTAGATATAAATAAGAATATTGGTTGCTGTAGTCTAAGCAGAACGTACCGTGGGCGCTTCCAGGTGTTGTTTACTTTAGACAAATGACACCTCATTATAATGATTGACTCTAAATATTTAGCCTCACGACAAATGATCCTATTTATTATAGTTATATTTTAAAACAAATTAATTATTTAAATCCGGTTTATACCTGCGACGTTTACAGATAAGAGGAAGTTTGTAAAAAATACAAATTATAGGTTTTATTAAAATAAAATAGTTGAATCAGAAGGAGGTTTTTCAAAAGAATGTAAGTTTAGGTCGCAGTTTTAGCGAAAATTTGAAATGGATTAGGTACTTAATTTATTTAGTTTCTAATAATGCAAACACTCCCATTTCAATGCAATGATGACATTGCAGACTTTTTCACGTAAAACGTCACAGCTAGTTACTATTATGGTGATAATTATCAAGACAGGTGTGACATGGTCCTCATGCTCACGTAGGCGTGTGCGCATCTAATTGGATGGAAGTAAGTAAGTCAAACTTGCCACACTGATATATATTTTTCTTTCTTAGTAAAAATACTAATAGGTAATAGTTACACGTATAATTTAGAAGGCTTGAAGGCAAAATATTTCATATTTTATGAATGTATAATGATAAAGTGAGTTAATTCTAGATAAGTTGAAATTTAACTGGCGGTATTTAAGCTAGACGTCAGAAGAACTTTATACAGATAATATAAAGGCTAGGCTGACAACCCACCAAGTCCACCAAACCACCAAGTTCAAAGATGTGTAAATCTCAAAAAGAACTGAATATTACCGTTACTGTTCACTTAAACAAAGTAAGATATTTTTTTTAAGTCAGCGTACCTTTCATATCTACCCTTTCGTATACTATATCTACATCCTTATATAAAAAAAATACCAAACTTGTATTCATTTCACGAAAGTGACAAAACGAATACATTTTTAAAAACACAACACCCAAGCATTTTACAGATTATGACATCCAAAATGTCAATAGCACAGATCTTTACAAAATATAAACCTTATCCCAAAAATACAACAAGAAATCTCGTTGACAGATCCCAAGATCATCCAGGGTCATATGTAAATCCGTTCCAAATATAGAGTTCTTCCAAAAATGAAGGTCCCCTCAATCACGTCCCCGCCGAATCAAATTACGACGACGTGACGTGACGTCCCGGGTTCTCATTCACGATTCTAGAGGTACTTTGGGCTCATTGCGTCACAATTCAAAGGGAAAATTTAAACACGCGGATAAAATCTCCTGAAAAGTTTGCGAAACCTGGACATCCTTATTATGGTACGCAGTTGTAACGTATCTTGCGATACTTCGCCTAGGGTTAGGACGGGTCGTTTTCGAATACACGGTACATACATGGGTAGTAAGATATGTATTAATTGGGGCTCATTCGTTAAGTTACGCTCCAATTTTAAATTTAAGTTTGTCTGTCTTTTTCGCCTATTGTTCGTCCATCTCCTCTTTTAGTTATAAAAACAAAAAGATTAGCTAAACTTTATAAATCAGGTATTGAACATCGTAAAACTGTTAAAGGTGTATCGAGTTTCATTTTAAATACGGCTACGGATGCTATAATTAAAGAATTTTGATGACAAACCAAACATCATCACCTTCTTGGGACAATTAATACTCGTACTTACCTACCTCATATATTTTAGTCGATTTCTAAAACAAATGCATAAACTTGACATGATATATCCCTATTCCAAACTATTTTAGTTTACTACTATTTTAAAACTAAAACGTCCTTTAGCAGCGCCAGCTAAGTGCATACAAAATAACTTCAAAAGATTTAGTACACTAATGACAAAGCACTATATTTTTCAATTGTTTTTTTCGAACTCGAAGAATTCGGCCAATCGTAGCGGAGCGTCAAGTGGCGCGGTCGCCGTGCCCCAATTCGCACGTCGTCAACATTTCCCCGAATGTCCTCTGATCTGATCTAACAGCTCGTAACACATGTAACAGAAGCTCACTGGCGCATGCGACATTTGCACTTATTTCATTATCTTTATTAGATTCTGCAGGCAAAATGACGCAAATAAGTTAATATTGTATTGGTTTTATTGAAATGAAGCAAAATAAAATAAACAAAATTAATGGTACTTAGGCGGACAAATTATTAACAGAGTTATTAATACATTTCAGGCGTACGACTGGAAGAACTCGTCATAATTTTGACAAGATGGGCAATGAAAAAAAAACACTTGAACAAGCTACAGTATTTTTTATATATTGTGCAAAAAACGCATTTCCAAAAACTAGGAACGAGAAAAAGAATATTATTATATGCTTTTTCTCGTTCCTAGTTTTCTTCGAAATTCAAAAAGTTTTAGACGGAAAAATTACTTTCCTATTTTAATGCTTTGCTGTATCAATGGATCAAGTAAGTCCTAAGATTATCCTACTATCCGATTAATCGCGCAATTACAGAACCCAAAGCCAAAGTTCTTAAGGACTGTATTTACTTTATTTTCGCGAATTTAGGTTACCGTCGAACAACGTTTGAGGACGCGCTAAAAATAAAGCACAAAGGTTTGTAGGCGTTCAATTAAGAAACCGGCGAGAAATTAGAATGAATGGAAGTTTAATCAAAAAGCCAGTAAATAGATTACACCTACTTAGAAGCTTTTAACTTTGAATCCGCCCTTAGCTAACCTGGTTTGTTTGCCCCATTTAAATTTAAGAATTTATAATATAAATATTCAAAAAGGATTTTTTTCCATTGTCAATAGATTTTTATTTTTGGACTTCTCCACAAAAGCAATTATAAGTTTAACCAGCTTACTAAGTTTAATATAAATTTATTCAAATATGGTAAGTAGGGTAACTCGACAGTGCTATTTCCCATCTTTGTGCACCTACTGCTAAGATCTATTTTTCACAAATCTTCTCCAAAAGTATGACTTGTAAAAAACAATGATGCAAGTGCACAAATAACATTTTGAAAGGCCTGCTCAAAGTTAATTGGCGCGGGAAACATACAAAGCTGGACATATGTATACTGTACTGATGATGATGATGAAAATTCTTAGTATGACAATATCATCAAATCCTGCACCGGAAACGCACGGCCATCTTGCTATACTCAAAAAAATTAAAACTGACGTTACCGGTTTCAAAGGAAAAATGCGGTGGTTACTGAAATCCACCTACGTGATGTCTGCTTCACTAGGAGCGGTGTGATTACATTATACTGTGTAATCTGTGTATCGTCGAATCAGGAAGCGTAAATACGCGTGGCATAAACTCAACTGACCTCTTTCTACTTACAAACAAACTACCGAGAAAAATAACTGGGGAGAGATTGTAAACTATGCAGGGAAATAATTCTCGCACGTGCCAACTTTGGCGCCAAGTGTAATGTGTAAGAAATATCAGAATTTATTAACGTCTAACAATAAAGATTATAATGCTTGTACAATAGTTCTTTTTAGACTCTAGTGAAAATGTCAAGTATAATGGAGAGTAGACACATCTATTCTCGTCGCCAGTTCTTTGTTCTAAAAAAAGAAAAGCATTTTGAAAATGGAACGATAAACAAAAGACAGATGCACTCCCGTAAGAGAGGTGCAATAAACTTAGTAAGGGCGCGATTTGTTTACATCATGTGAATCGGCAGAACTCTTTGTCTATAGTGAATGAAACTTTTACTGCATCATTTCCGTGTTTTGTATCGTTAGTGTTGCTGTATTTCAACAGTATAAACTGTATTATTCTAACTGTTAATATAACATTCAACTACGAATGTTATCGTCACTCCGTATCGTTTGTTTCATTTATGGAGACAGTTTCGCGTGTCAGATCAAATGGGTATTTACGAAGAAAGTTATGCTGGTACGATACAAATTAGGGACCGATATTATGTGCAGAAAGATGGTTGCGTTTGAAATTGTGGACGAGTTTGCATACTTTTCATTTAATTTCGTTTTCAATATACTGCGTGACACATTTACATGAAATTATTTTTTAATAATACCTATCTGCAAGAGGTTTTTACGAAAGTGATGTAAGAAAATTGTTTTTAGTCTTTTTAGTTCTTGCATCTAAAGTATGTTCGCCTGTAGAGAGTTTATAGGACCGACCGATTGTTCTTCTGAAAAAAAAAAACACGCAAAAAAAAATGCAAAATAAATAAGTTTATAATTATACGATTCTAGATTAATCTCTAATGTAACAATTTGTCATTTGTTCATGAAATTAATTTGACCCCAAATATTAATATGGGCTAAATACCATCTGGAGCAATCCTAAGTTAGTGGAATCCAGAATACTAACAACTGGACAAACATGGAAGTTAATAATAGAAGTTTCGTTAAAACAATTTGTCAAGTTACAAATAGCTGAGTTTGTGGAGGATGCTGCGGAAACCCGTTCTGTTATCCTTTGACGTAACCAAATGTTTTGAACTTAATTTTGTGGGTAGTTGCCATTTACAAACATATATTAACATGCAAATTGATTCGGTTAGCAGACTAATTAATCAACAGCAAGTCCCGACCAGCGAGCTCGAGCCTACCCAAAGTTATGGCGACAAGACGAACACGGCCTAGTGCGGGATGGTATAGAAGACAAATTACTAGTTTTTAATCATATTTCGGCACACGTTCATCACCATAAATGTCGCAACTAGGAAGCTTTGATTTGAACCATTGCAGGAAGACACCATTAACACTGAAAATTACCACAGCCGGCCATTTTAAATTATTCAATAAAAGGAAGTCGCAACTAACAACTGGGTTTATCGTTTTTAAGAACCCTGCTGTAAAGTAAATCGGTTCTTCGAATCATAAAGCGGCGGTTAGTATCGGATCAGTGCGGTTTGGCCCCAAGCTCATATTTATTTACATATAAACACTTTATTACACAATTAACGTTTTTATTCAGAACGTTAACTAAATAACTCAAAACCTTTCTGCCAATGAAACTGAAAAAAAAATATGTACACAATGTTTCAAAATTATTTTTTTTTTTCATTCAAATTGACTCGGTCAGCTGATCAGTTTGTGTGAAAGGTAAAAACATTATTTTGAGATTTTGGTGAGTTTTTTTAGAACAAAAGTTTTCTGTTTCAAGATGTGAACCACCCGAGAAGTTTTCGGGTATTTAGAGTTATGTATTTATCTAGGTACTGTAGAGTTCAGCCTCCTTGGTCGTTACTGGCTGTTGGTTCGATTTGATATTTCGTTCTAAAGTTTTGAATTGCGAATTGTTCGTTTTTAACCGACTTCAAAAGAAGGAGGTTCTCAATTCGGTTGTATTTTTTTTTATGACTCTCGATGCTACGTGCTAGAGAGAACTATGAGTATTGACTATATTCTATGACTATCTAAAAAGTTAATGAAATATTCTTTGAGTCAATATAATTATTTTTAATCGTAGCTACTTAGCTTAGTTCTTACGCCCCCCGCTATAGTAATTACTCTACGAATCTGTAATAACCTTGGAAATTATCATCAACAGCTCATATACGTCCCCACCAAGGGGCACGAGCCTACCCTGAATTAGGGCGATTAGGCCTTAGTCGACCACGCTGGCCCAATGCGGGTTGGTCGACTTTACACACAACCTTTGAAAATCTTCGCAAGAGTGTGCAGGTTTCATCACGATGTTTTCCTTCACCGTAAGAGCGTCGAATATACGTACATGTGAAATTTGAAAACACATTGGTACGTGATGAGATTTGAACCTGCGTCTCCCGGGCAGAAGATAGCGGCCCTAGCCACTAGACCACCGACACTTGGAAATTATAACCCAGAAAAATACAAAAGAAAACAAAAAAATAAACTGAAATTTCATATATACCTGTATAGGTAGAACAAAATAAAACTATGATCAGACTAAACTACCCATTCAATATATTTAGACGTGCCTATTCGTTTTGATCGTAATTAATTACTGTGACCAGAATTTTATTTATTTTGCTCTTCATGGAATCACCAGTTATAGATACATCTTCTGATGCCCTCTATTTCTGTTCAGCCAGTTAGTTTAACTGTTAGTCGGGTTTTGATGTGACAGAGCGTCATTCTGAGATGAGGATATAATGCTACCATAATTCCCGAAGCTCCCCGGAATCAGCGAGACGTTGAAAAATTTACCGCTTTTGTCCAGACACATTCCGGCTCACGGGAACAAAGATACTTTTCTCGCTACGGCCTAATTTCTAATGTTCCTTTTTGTTAGGCCCTTTTCAAATTTATGCCAGTAGGGCGCATCTTTTTCATTACTCACAATTTGGGCAGTTAAGATCATTTCATATTCCGAAAACTTTGCACTCGTCCTTGATTTAGAGTTTTCAAGAACTTTGACGAAGTTTCCACAGTAGGCCACTTTGCATGATGAACTTTTCTTCAAGAAACAGACTCGCAATCGTTCTTGGAAAGCCATTAAGGGTGGCAGTAGAGAGTCGCGCGAAATGCCAACAAAATTAAAAGCTCTAATTAGCGAGTAAAGACCGCGACTCTATAATTATAGCTGTACATTATTTCGGGTGAGCGAATAGTTGGTTTAAAAATAGAATTATGTTGTGTTGCAAAATACATGGCCGAGTAATGTCAGCACCCCGTCGCAGGCGCAGCGTTAGGAATGGGAGCTGTCAACGAATAGGCAGGTCTAGAACGCTGTGACGCACGGTTTACGAACAAAATATACACATTCTTTAGAAAACGAGTAGTTCTCAGAACGCATCCATTGTGGTCAACTATCTCAACATCATGTAATCTTTTGTTATTTTTATTAAGGTTGATTTGATTTCTGAATGGTTTACTTTTTAATTCAATCATACATTTACTCGTATGTTACGACAGGTGCTTTGTGTGCATGCATATAGATATATTTGAACAAAAAACTTACAGTATTTGTTAAGTTTTCTTCAGTTAAAATATCAACCAGCCATCCACTAGCTAGATTTAACAAGGTTAAAAAACTAGCCGTGTCTATACATCTTTAAATTGCTTTAATCGATTACGACGATATTTCACAATCACACTCACTTCGCTTGACATTAAATAAAAGTCCGCGAAAGGTCGCCGATAACTTAATTTCCTGCTCTACTCCCCTACATCTTCTCTTCGTTTATTAGATGATCGTGCCGCTAAAATTAGAAATAGATCCTACATTTTTTACTCAATTGTCTAACCACCTACTGTGAGCTATCACTACATAGCGTTCATACTACTTTAAAAGCATCAGCAAGAAAAGTATCATTGAAATTCTGAAATAAAATGGCGTAGACACAGATACCTACGAAAAGCTAGCGCAAAATAAAATAATGTCTAACAGATAACTCGATAACGAGGGAACAAACGTACCGTGAAAATAGGTGAAAGATTGCGAAACTGAAATTGACAAGGTGACATGATAACGGCGGCGTAAGGTCCATAAAATGTAACTTACCTGCGAATTCGGATCCATATAGCCACTCGTATAACTTCGTAAAGATAGCTTCATAATTCACATGATTTCAGAACAGTTTTTACGAATCCCATATAGAATCCATTTTATGTAACTAGCTCGAGGAGTTGATCAGTCCACGTTAGTCCATGGACTGTTCCCAGGTCGTGAAGCGAAGGCCGTAGGCGCTGACCTTTCGGCCGATATAGGTATATGGGCTGTAACTTTCTCTTTCAGGGTGCGGTAGTAGGTGCACGCTCAAGGGCGTAGGTAGGGGCGGAAAATGGGGCTGCCAGGCAACTGATTGGTGTTGTTGCTATATACGTATCCAATGTAAGTAAGTATAGAGGAATCTGATAAATTAGAATTCTGGTATGCTGGTCATCTGGTATTTTGGGAATCGGGTATAGAGGGAACAAAGGAGAAAAAGGCATAGAATATAGGTACAGTGTGTTATGTGATTTATCTACACAATTTTATTACACAGCTAAAGACCGAGCTTTGGAAATAAATACACTAGTGAAGTGACAGAAGTAGACTCTGAACGTTCTTCAGGGTTTCTCAGGACTGCTCTGGCTGGAAGGCGCAAGGTTCAGCCCTTGTGAGCCCACGCACGACCTGAGGTTTTGGGTAAATACAGCTTGAGGCAGCTATTTCGGGAAACACGTGCCTTCGTCTGTTTGCGCTACACAGCCGTTTTTCACACGTCGCATCACGTTTCTAGGCTCGAGGTGAAGAAGCACGTGAATTGGGAATGCTTTTTTCTTGGCCAAAACTTAGCAAACGACCATTCGGCAAAATTTACTCTTATGTCTTCATCTACGAGCTTGAAACGTTATAGATAAATCTATAGTAATATTATAAAGAGAGAAGTCCGTACTGATTGTTAATTGACTGATTGATTAAACTGATTGATTGGCTGGTTACACTTATAAAACATAAAACGTGTATACTCGTAACGGTAATTTTGTTTTGGTAATTTCAAATACTTTCGTAAAACATCTTTTACAGTGTCCAAAATTGGCATTTTTGTGTCTAAACTTATACTTTTTATGTTATCCGATTAATGTTTTTCTATTCAATCTTATCTGAGGTGATTTTTCTTTTAATTTTTGCTCTCCATTAATTAAGTATGGAATCTGACAATACACCTTAGCAACGTGGTTTACAATTCACAAATCTTCCTACAATTCGTGAGGCAAGTGGTCACGTGCGAAACCACGCAACAGCAGTCCATTTCGGGGAGGTAAACAAACTACACCACTGTGTCACCACGATGTCTTTACGTTTCCTTTCCTCGAGATTTGTTACAAAGATTGAATTTAATACAACATCACCTGCACTGAGGTGCTAAACTAGGTAGTTTTAATTCAAAACTATTATTATTATGAAGTCGACCTCACTAAGATACGTTTGCGGCCATAAAAGACGTCGCCCACAAATTATTAACATTCAGCATGAAGATCCCTTTCTGCGAAATCTGTTAAAGGCTAGAATTAGGTAGACAGTAATAAAACTTGGACGAGACTGATCGTATGGGTTTATAGACCACTTCTCTGGTTTAATAGAAAACTGAGTGTGAAGAAGTTAATGATGGCCGTTTGATATTTCAATTTAAATTTAGCTGATTTATAGACAAAGAGTTTATATGAAGGTATAGAGCGAGCGCTTCAGAGTGAGAACAGTAAGCACGGGTGGGAATATTGAATCGTTTGTCAGTAAGCCTAGGAGTACTAGGGTAGTTTTTATCGAGTACCAACGACGTAAGCGTTTTAGACAAGTTTGTATTTCAATAGTTTGTAGTGTCTCGTGGGGGAGATTGGCCGTCGGTTAAGGGAGAGGGGTAAGGATCCCTCGTTCCGGCTTCTTCCTGATGCAGCAGATCTCCCTAGCTGTTCAGCGCGGCAATGCTGCGAGCATCTTGGGTACGTTTGGTCGGGGGGCTGTTTGGGGTGGCTTGTTTGACTAAGTTTTTGATTGTTTTTATTATTATTTTTTGACATTTTAATTTTATTTGTATGTTCGTTCAATTTGACATCTTTTTTTCAATAATTAGATAAATATTATATGTTATTCTAAGAACGAAATATCCAATAAAATATTGCAAAAAAAAATACGACACTTTCCTCCTGAAGCTGCCTACGCTGCGCACGAGGTGATCCGTGCGATATGCTTGCTCTATAGAAACTTATGTAAGATATACTCTAAGTTTATAGATTTTGAATAGTAACGAAAGTTCAGATTTTTTTGTCACATTATGGGAAAAACACCTGGGTTGGGTCAGAAAAAAAATATATACATAAAGTCGCGCCTCTTTCCCGGAGGGGTAGGCAGAGACCATGCCCTTCCACTTGCTACGATCCAGACATACTTCTTTCGCATCATCCACATTCATCAATCTCTTCATGCAAGAAAAATTTAATCATGTATTAATCAAGTAATTTTGGCTACCAATTTCAATGAGTTGCGATCAGTAATGAATTATTGTAAAATTTACTAGTAAGTAGGTAGTATTTCCTTATTTGATTGATAGACAATTTATAGCCTTCACAAAATTTGTTAACGATCTTTTATTATTGACTATAAACTCATTTCTAAAAAGTTGTAAACCTGATTATGTTGTACAAAACTCAGAACATTACTACCAGAATAACTGACATTTAGTTTTCTGTGTAATTATTATGCAGAACTACATCGTAGCTCTCCTAGACACTGCTAAAAATACGCCTGGCTATTTAAGTAAATGTGAGAGATCTGAAATACAAACCTGTTAATTTTACAATGGTCAACACATTTAGAGCTAGGTAACAAATTAGTTTAAACCTAAAATTTTTCTTGTAATTACCTACTAACAGTCAATTCACCTAATTTAGAAAGGATATACTGCCCTAGCGACCGCAAAGTTAACTACATAATCGATTTAATTTATCTTGGTTTTCATTAATTTCAAGAAAGTAGAAGTGTAAAACCAATTTTAGATTTGCGGCGTATTTGTGAGAATTGCTACTGAGTGTGCTTCTCTAGCTGTTCGTACGTGGAGGTCCGCAGCCGAAGTGTTAACAATATTAATAATATTATTATTCTGTCGTCAAGCAAATTAGAGTAAGAGCCAAGTAAATCCTTCATAGCTCAACCAGTTACTCTTATGACAAATGGAGGCTAATGTTCACTGCCAGAATTATAACAAACATTTTTGGCGGATCATTAACTTTAAAATTAATTATATTTCTAATGTTAGTGGTCTCTGAATAGATTTTCATTGAGAGAGTTCATAACAGTTGAAGTGGTTTTAGACAATTATATTATACTAGCGTTCCGCCCACGGCTACGCTCGCGTTATGTAAGATTTTCCCGGTAAAAAATATTTTATGTGTTAATCCAGGGTACAATCTATCTCTATTCCAAATTTCACCCAAATCCGCCCAGTAGTTCAGGCGTGAAAGCGGAACAAACATCCAAATATATTTTCACATTTATAATATTAGTATGAAGTGTCCTGGTGGGGCTGAATACGAATAGCGTACATGCAAAAATATAAAATATTAAAGCGGTATTTATAGCAAGTCAACACCTTCCGCCGCTATCCACCTAAAAATATCAGCGTTTCTTTAATCCACCGTGTCATAACATAACTTTTAATTCGTTGTAAACCTCGTAACGTTCCACGTGACGTAACGTGGTTCCACGTAACTCGATTTACGGACGTAAACCTTTCGTAACGGGCGCCACTGAAACTGAATCGGGGACAGAGTAAAGCCGATCGTTAACTAACATCCACGGCGCGGGCTTGTTTACTCGACTGCGTGGATGGAAAGGGAGGGTTGTGTTTGAAACCTTCAGCGTAAATCTACAAGTTAATTTTGTTATCAAAAATACTGAGTGTAGCGACACTAGCTATAAATAACGTAGTAGTCAAAATAATGTCACCCATTTTTTTTATACTTTTAGCTATATTTGGATAAACGGTATAGCCTGTGCCCACCTTTGTGCAAGAAAATTTAACTTTCAAACAGATACCTTAAAAATTTTTTTTTACTAATTAAAAAAACATGCGCAATATTTGTTAAATTTTATGGACTAAGCTACGAGATATCTTGCGCTATTTTAAAAAATCCTGGATATAATATCTCGTATATTTTTCCAAGGTGCAGCTAGTGGGCACGTAGCTAGTAACAATGTGTAATTAACTCTGTGAGTAAGATACTCTGGAACCGCTGTAGGGTATATTTTTTGACGATTTACTATTTTTATAAACTCGTGTAATGGAGTATTTTAATGATCTTCTCGTGAATAAAGCGGTTCTATTTTTGTAAACGGTCTTTAATTATCTAGTCGGGGCGATATAGGATAGATCGTATTGTTTACTTTGGTTTGTCTAGTCTAGGCCAAATGCAATTAATTGAGCTTTAGTACTTTTAGGAACTAAAAATAATAAAATTAGAGCTGTCTTATTTATTTAGACTGTTTCCGTCTTTTTCCGTGTCAAAACAATTAGGCTGCTCAATAGGCCTTTTGTGTTAAGTACCTTTTGAATACAAAAGAAAGCGGTCTAGTTGAGCGTTTCAGGAGCAATAATAAAGCTTGTTATAAATATTATACACTCTAGCCTCCAGGCATTGTTACTTGAGCACGTTTCGTAGGCTTCACGTGCTACGCCGTAGCTCGTAGCGGTTGCTACGATCTTTTATAATGTCACGTACGTAACGTTAATAGGATAAATTGATAAAGGCCTGTGAGCTGTAGACCTCGCGATATTTTTTTTTTCGAAATGGCTGAAATATTCTTTTTTTACATTTTCAACCGCCATTCTCCTCCATTTTGAAAAATTTCAAAAAACTGTATCGACAAAAAAAAAATCACAAAATTTCACGAGAATCGGTTGACAAACGCGACCTTAGAGGAGAACAAACAGACATATGGACATACAATAGCAACTTTGCCCAAGCTGAAACAACATTAAATATTCTTAGTATTAGTGCTAATGGTTTTTACTGTTTTTCCTTCTTTCGCAGCAACAAAAAACCGGATCGACGTAGTTTATTTTCTACAAGACCAATGTGGAAGATTTTCAGTTTTGTAATATTATTTTCCGTAGGTAGATAATGGCCTCGATTCGGGATGTCATGCTCTAATTCTAATTTTAAAATCCAGCTATCCTTTTCGTTTTTATGACCATTGAAAGAGAGGTGATGAACGAATGATATTAATTTGAACGAATGATAACCTAAAATAAGGGCATAGCTGTCAGTTTAAGAGATTTTTAAGTCACATGTTTTACATGCTCTCTAAAATTGTGCAATCGACACGGCCATATGGTTCAAATTCGATGTTTGACAGCTCTAATATTAGGATGGCCATCTCCTGTCCCTTTTCAATCTTTAAAAGGTAAAAAGGACAGACAATCTTAAATTAAGGATTAGAGCGTGACGGTGGGAGAAAATTACTACATTCCATAGGAAAATTAATGAACCTTTCGTATTTTGCAATCGGCGGCGACTCTCATGAATAGTCACTTGGAAGACACGAATCATTAAAATCACAAATATTCGTTTGTAAACATAAACACATGGTTTAAAATCGCAAATGACATGCTCTCGCGCCGATCGCACAGTGTGCCGATATTTCTGTCGATACTAAAACAGTTATTACCGGAGCAGTATGCGTAAAACGTATAGGTCGGGAGTATAAACAGATCGGTCATAACGTGACAGTTGGTAGCAGAAATGCGCTTGATCACACGCGCGCGCGCAACTCTGTTGGGCTGTGGCGGCGATTCTGACCAACACAAAACCTAGTTGAAGTGGTCTGAAAAAATGGGAATAAAATGCGTGTATATAATTAATAAATTTCTTTAAGTATTTATTGTTCTATTTCATCATCATCTTCGGCAACAGCTCGTATAAAATCGCCGAAGGGCTCGAGTCTACCCTGAATAAAGGGGATCAGGCCTTAGTCCATTAGTTGCGATTTATTTTAATACTAGCTTTTCACCCAAGGCTACGCTCGTGTTATGTAAGATTTTCTCGTGGGAATAAGACTTTCCCGTAAAAGTAGTATCCTATATATTTATCCAGGGTACAAACCATCTCCATTCCAAATTTCATCCAAATCCGTTCAGTACTTAAGGCGTGAAAGCGGAACAAACATCCAAACATCTAAACATCCAAATATAATATATTTTCACTTAGTGTGATGTGATTTGGCAAGACGATTTGCACTGACCAACTGATCCCAACGTTTTCGTACCCATTTTTTATTTAATTGGAAATTATTACGTTTTATATAGCCAAGGAAGCTAGAAAAAACAGTTCCCAAAGCTTTCTAAGAAAATATGACACCTATTTACGTACGTAGAACGTTGGTCAGTATTTTAGTTAGAATTGACACTATTGCACAACTTACCACGCAGGTCACTTAGAGAAATGGGGTTTACATCCGCGGCTAACGCACTAGATCCTTCGTGGATAGAAAGCTCGTATATTCCAACTGTCTTACGCGTACTAAACTTGCATGATGCATGAGGTAGGCGTAAAATACGGTTTAATTCGGAAGATAAATGTGGTACGCATTTAATCAATCTGTTTGCTGGCATCAAACTGCCTGTATGTACACTAGCGCCACTTCAATAAATATCATTGGCCCCGATTCACACTGTCACGCTCTAATCCTTAATTTAAGATTGTCTGTCCTTTTTACCTTTTAAAGATTGAAAAGGGACAGGAGATGGCCATCCTAATATTAGAGCTGTCAAACATCGAATTTGAACCATATGGCCGTGTCGATTGCACAATTTTAGAGAGCATGTAAAACATGTGACTTAAAAATCTCTTAAACTGACAGCTATGCCCTTATTTTAGGTTATCATTCGTTCAAATTAATATCATTCGTTCATCACCTCTCTTTCAATGGTCATAAAAACGAAAAGGATAGCTGGATTTTAAAATTAGAATTAGAGCATGACATCCCGAATCGAGGCCATTATCTACCTACGGAAAAAACAATATAAGTAAGTAAGTAACACTTTATATATCTCATATTGTGTATCAAACTATATAATAATTGGCCTTAACGTCTATTTCAGACGGTTTATGGTGCAATGTTAGGGTCAGCGCACACCAAGAGCAGAGCAGAGCAGAGCATTTTCTGAGAGTACTGAAAAATGTATCTTATTAAAATTCCATAGGGTCAGCGCACACCGAACTGCATAATGCTCGAGCAGTATTCGGACGTGTATTAAATTTTGCAATGTAAGGAATTGTAATAAGATACATTTTTCAGTACTCTCAGAAAATGCTCTGCTCTTGGTGTGCGCTGACCCTTAAAGAGACATCGCTTTTCATGACTAAATAGACCGACGCGAGAGCGACACTATCTGCCGCAGGCCTGACAAGAGAAGTTTGTGGCAGATGGTGCTAGAACATTCAAAATAATCGTCAAGAAACGAAAGTCGGCAAACGTCTATTAGATCGCTGTGTCACTGTGTAGCTTTATGAGATATAATGTTACTGTATATCAGACAGACTGACCGATTTATATTAGAATTTACAATAGGTACATTATATCAAAATATAATAGGCCTAATCCTAGGCCTAATCCTATCCTAGGCCTAGGCCTGGAGACCTTCATGAAAGAGGACTTCTGGCCGCAGGGAGTCGTGTTTCGAAAGTTCCGGGGACGGCTGCCAGCTGACACGCGCTACACGTCGCTGACATCACGTGTTACCTAGTTATAGTTTTTATAAATATGTATGTTAGTTTTAAGGTATTTATTATATGGGCCTCTGTTTACATATTTAAGACCTTTATGTAAATATTGCCTGAAATAAATGATTTATTTATTTAATCGCTAGGGCTAATGAATCTCATCGCTAATGAATTAGGATTCAGGGTAGGCTCGAGCCCCTCGGTGGCGACGTATATGGGCTATAATATAGATGATATAATATAGAAAGAAAACAAAATTTATTTCATTATGTAGTTAGAATAAGATTTAATTAACAGCTCCATAGTTCGTGTCGGAACTTAAAACAACATGTAGATTATGCCGGAAACTAGCAATAAAATGGCTTTATTATTATCTATTTTAGAGTTATTTGCGCAACGCTTAGTTAATGTTTTTGTTTAATGTTTTGCCACTTTGTTGTATTTCAAAAATCAAAATCAAAAATAATTTATTAGAATTAACATTTTTACATAACATTTTTCGACGTCAAAGCTATCATGGCCATTTTCTTATTTGCCATGGCCGACCTGAAAAACTGTCAATATAGACTACACTTCCGCGACAGGTCAAAAAACATTCGGAAACCTCTACAACACTGTATTGCTCAAGTCACACAGAGCGGGAGCGGCGCGGTCCGGGGCCGGGACAAGCGGGACGGCGCTATGCTGCGCCATAGCACCGTCCCGCTTTCCCGGCCCCGGACCGCCCCCGGCACGGCTCTGTGTGACTTGGGCTTATGTATACTACACAACATCACAACAACACAGTACTGTAGCCTGTATATCATCAACATCATCATCCTATGTTTTACTTCCTTCTGAGGCTTCTACAAACGTTTCCCATATCGCCCTGTTTTGGTAAGGTAAGATATTCTACCTAGTTGCGCAATTTCCTTTTTTCTTAGAACAAGAAGAACGTAATAACTTGAAAATAAAAATTATTTGACTTTAATAAGAATTTTGCGCCATTTCCGCTCTAGATTTGGAATTTAGTCGAAATTAACTCAGAAACGATGTTCTAATTACCAGATTCCTGCTAACCTACTTACAAAACGGAAATTGGGTAATCAAATTTTGTCGAAGCATTCTATTCATTCTAATTATTTAAGACACAACCTTGAAAATCAATTTCCTCTCATAATTGCGCATTTCGAAAATTATTTCACAATTAACGTCCATCTGAATAATCAGAGAAAATACGGAAATTCAATTTCACTTCAAATATCTTCGGCAAGGTCATCCATTAAGCTTCTGGAGCCTTTGTTTAAGTTGGTTATGAATTCCTTAAGACTACAATAATGAATAATTTTAAATACACGTCCACGACTGAGACTGTTGATATTTTTCATTCATCAACAGCTCATATACGTCCCCACCGAGGGGGGCTCGAGCCTACCCAGAATTAGGGCGATAAGGTCTTAGTCGACCACGCTGGTCCAATGCGGGTTGGTCAACTTCACACCTTTGAATTTCTTCGCAGTAATGTGCAGGTTTCATCACTATGTTTTCCTTCACTGTAAGAGCGTCGAATAAACGTACATGAAACCGAAATTGGTACGTGGTGGTAAAAACCACATTGGTACGTGGTGGGGATCGAACCCACGTCTCCCGGACGGGAGGCAGCAGCCCTAGCCTAGTGGCCTAGTGTCGGAGGTCTAGTGACCACCGACACTCAATCTTGATGTTTTTAAAAAAGACTAATTAATAAACGACTGTAATTTGGCAGCAAAAATCCAGGCAAAATGAACATGTAATGTACAATACGCCTTTAGCAGTTCATAGATCCTAACAAATGTACGTTTATTCGACGCTCTTACGGTGAAGGAAAACATCGTGATGAAACCTACACACTGTGTATGAAGTCGACAACCCGCACTGTTCCAGCGTGGTCGACTAAAGCCTAATCACCCTAATTCAGGGTAGGCTCGAGCCCCTCGGTTGGGACGTATATGAAACGTTGATGATGAGATCCTAACTAAGGAGTTATCCATGGAGGTATCATAAGTAGGTGTCCTGGTGTCAGAGTTGGAGCCGCTAATGCAGTTCGGACCAACAGCTTAACGTGCCTTCCGAAGCACGGAATATTTTTCCAGACTGCAATATCTCAACCATACTGGGGAAATTCTCATAAAGAGCCAATAAAACAATAACATACTACGAGTATTTGGTCGGAAAATATTCAAACAATCCAAAATGACATAAGCAAGCGCAACAATTATTTATGTATTCGGTAATTCGTATAAATTAATAGGTAAATAGTATGTTGGTTACCTTGGGGGCCACTGTTACAAACTAATGGATTCGATACCTTCCAACGCACCGATCTCTTAATTAATTTAAGCTCGAGGCTTTGTGGGTATCTAATAATAAACTTAGATTTTCGTACAATCAACTGCACTTACAACTTTATACCACGGAAATAGGGGCGGTGTTTAAAAGGAATAGTTGCGTTTGACGTGCGTTTGACTGTACCTTAAAACACTTATATAATTAGTAGGTGGTTCCTATATCTGTAGCTTCAACAGCTACAACCAATAATTTAACGTGCCTCCTGAAGCACGGAAAACGCGTTAGCATTTACCACTAGCGGCTATCCTTCTACGATCGGCCATAGTTGGTTGATAAACTTTCACGCCCGCTTTTAAAGTACATACAAAGCTTGTTAACCACATACTTCACAGCCGAATTCAACAAATGCTTTAAATTATTTATTTTATGGATGTATTCTACTTCTTTCAACAAAAATGCTCAAAATGTCGCCTAGTATGTCACTCTTACATACAACACATACATTTTCAGTATTTTTGGTCCATACACTTCGAACGAAAACAAACAATCACTAACAATTTAAAAATAAAAATGCCGGCTGCAATTCACAGGATGCGGTTTGTATTACTGCATTAGCGACGCATCTCCGCAATGCGCTTTTACTAAAAAAATATGTTGTTCAATTTAAAGAAAGCTGAAAGTTTTCAACTGAATCTTTTCCGTACGAGGAACACGTGTTCGATTGTGATTTAAAAAAATATTCGAAGCGTTCACTAAAGAGAAAATTCCAGGAGGTCGATGACCTTTTACTAAATAATTCTTTTACACTACTACAGTAAAAGCAATCAACTTAGATCAAATCAGTGAGAGGTCGTTGCCCCCGGTCCTGAACAAATAGTACTGAAAGTAAAACATCGCAGGCGATCGTCAACCAATTGGGATTTGAGCTACCAATAACGACCTAGTAAGCCTTCTTGACAGAACGTTGAACCTTCGGAAAAACTCCTAAGATAATACTCTCACGAACCCTTCACAATAAATCGACAAAATATTATAAGGTAATAAAATTTTAATAATGCTAGCTTTCTCCTTATTTGAAAACTATGAAGACGGAGAAAATTCTAGTAAAGAGCTAAAATTACACTCGAACACATTGAATCGTCGTAACATAATGCACTTACAAAAGTCTATATCAGTCCATTGCTAGACATAACATAGTTAAACTCCCCACCGACATAAATATTTGCTTTAAAATCTAAAAGTACAAAGATCTAGAGAAAGCAATGCACTATTCAGATGATTTTCTTCTGGTTAATTAACTTGAATGTAAGGTTGCGTGAAGTAACTGTAGAGATACGAATCTGATAACATTAAATATAAATAAAATTCTTGAAAAAATATTTGCATAAAATACTCAAAAATTCTGAAAATCCTACCGGTTGCCTGGATGAAATTGCTACCTTAGCAATAAGGCCGCCAATTGTACTATTTTTACTTGTGTAATTACTGTATGTTTCTGTCTCATTCATTCATTCTGTCTTTAGAAAGAAGTTCGGGCTCGAAAGCAGTAGATAGCAAAAGAGGCAGTTTTTTAAGTCTAGACGTTTGTTTATTACATTGTTTTGTATTGTTTATGTTCAACGTGCTTTTCTTTCTAGGCCGAGATGCATGCCCTATGTAAGATGGACTCAATTCGTCCATCTTATGGTCTTTCCCCGCTCAACGAGACTGGTTTAATTTGGATAAAAATTATAAAGATGTGTTCGTGCACATATTCGTATCTCTTTTAAACAAACCCTCTTCGTCACATATCAATTGGTTGATATGTTTTTGGTATGTCGAAATTCGTTTACCTCGACTCCAATCCGAACTCGGTTAAAACAACAAAATCAGTTTGATCTTTCGATAAGTAGAGCCCGATCAATATTTTATGCATTATATTTGCATGTTTATCGCATTAAAACATGAATCATGTTATATTTTTTTATTATTGTTTATACTATCGTTGGATGCGTGCGCGTGCGTACTCGACACTCGTGTATGCTTTTATTTAAGTTTGTGTCAGTGAACTTTTTGTTTTATTTTGGCACACGATAAGATATAAGAAATAGACTTCTAAGATAGGTGTGATCACAAGCATTCTATAAAGATCATGCAGATTAATATTTTAATTAATAAATCTTGCAAATGGCTGAAAATAGTGCCAACAATGGTAGAGGCTAATTGTAGAGGTATTTTCGCCGCCGCCGGTAAAAGCCTGCAAAGGGCCGATAATGAACTTATCGGAGCTTTTAATAGAACAACGAGCGTGTAGGTTATGGATGAGCAAATTGAAATCAAATTTTATTTATGGGTCCGAAGAGCTGAAATATTGTGTATTATTAGATAAATATAGGTATTTTTCTAGATAATTTTTCGTATCCAAACAATTGTTACACGTCAAATTATTCACACACGAACAAAGTAATATCACGACAAGAAACTACATAATAACATATTCATAAACTACCATCATTATTATAATGTTTTCTTATTTTTTTCCTTTCTTTTTTTGTGTATTAGTGTCAGACATTTTGTTTTATAGTTTAAAGTTCAAAATGAGAGTTAAAAGAATTGTTAAAAGCGTCTTTAATTTTCCTACTTGTGAATTCAACAAATCCAACACCGTCAAAATTCAAATTCAAATGTAAAAAATAAAATCCTTTCCCTACCTATTTAATATTATAAGAACTAAAACCAATTTTTACTTTTCTTTTCCAGTTCAGGAAAAAAATCTTTAATAGAAAATTACGATATAAGTGCGTTCATTTTCAACGGCCCGTTACAGTGCGTTATGTTGTTTATAACTTACGAGGCGTAATAGAGCTTATTTATATATATGTCGTGGCCATATCGTAGAATTGACCACATCATGAAATTTTCGATCATTTCATGAAATGGTCGCATTTCATGATGTGGCCAACTAAATTTGACCAGATCATTAAATCGTGTGCATTTCACGATTTTGTCGTCCACGATTGGCCATATCGTAAAAATAGGGCGTCCATGAATTATTTAAAAAGAATCTAAATTATGTTTGGTACTTATTATTTTCTAAGTCCGACAGACATTTTCAGAGTACTTTTTCATCATAACTCTTTTTTTCTTCCTCATTTTAATAACGAATAATTCACTTTTTAACTGCGAGAAATAACGCAGCCGCCATGTTGGTAAGGTCGACCAAGAAAGTGGTTTACCATTTTTCATTCAATGTCCTAGTTATCGAAAATTTCAATAAGGTTTATACTCGGTATCTGACAGATAGATCTGCAAACGAAAATAATCTTTGTTGTTCTATAATCTGCAACTGACGTTCAACCTTAGGATGATAAACCAATTTATTGGTCGACCTTACATAAACAAAGTTCTTCCAGCGCCTCTATCGGCAATAAATGTAATAATTTTACGATATGATCAAACAATCTTGACCATTTCATGAAGGTTAGCTGGTAAAAAATGCTATATAGCATTAAGTTCGCCTTTGTACACCCCTTTTTTGGTGCAATAAAGTATATATCAATCAATCAATCAATCAAGTAGCTGCGTTTTAGTTGAACATATCGACAAACGATTTCTTATCATTGATCTGGCCAAGGCACATCATGATGTGGCCAATGGACAGTGAAAATTTCATGAAATGTGACCATTTCATGAAATGATCGAAAATTTCATGATGTGATCAATTCTACGATATGGCCACGACATATACATATTTACATAGGTACTGTTTCTATGACAAACTTTTGCCGATTAAAAAAAAATAACAAACCGTGAGTTATAGTATAAACCTGTGAGTTATATTCTATAACTCACGCACGGTTAGCGTTTATAACACACGCGTGTTTTTATGAACTGCTTTATGTATCAAAAACCGGTGAAATAAGATCCACTTTATGAGCAAGTGTGTTGAAAAAATTGTAAGCAGTGTTTATTTTTAAACGCAAAAAAATATAGGCTTAATCAATATCAGTCAGCTAAAAATAGAATTCGTTGTTCCGTTCCGAGTTACGTAATAAATTACGGTTCTCCGGGATAAAGAGACGAGGTGTGTTGATGACGTATCTGGACATTTTAATTAAAAAATAAATCGTTTTATAGACCCGTGTCAGGTTTTGACGTGAATTTTGTCGGCAAATGTAGATAGAGGGACCCAAAATGCTTTTATAAAGCAAGTTACAAAGTAGAGTTTTTACAACTTTTTATACAAAATATATACTCGTACTTAGCCTTAAGTCTCAGCAAGATACTCAAATATCATCCAGAATACAATTAAATATAATACTTCTCTTGATTAAATTCCAGAAAATATAAAACTATTGCAGCAGTGAGACTTGAATAAAAATACCCAGTGTGCTTAGTTCTAAAAATAAATCTTTATACATGATTAAGCTTTCGTAGTACTCTAGACAAGCGCTTGAATAGGGGATCGGACTACTTTTTTTTATTTTATAAATCCAATCTTCTTAGTTTCTGCTATCGAACACTAAAAGAATTTTTGCTCTATCTTTAAAATTGACCGAGTTATAAAGGTTTGAAATTCAAGATTAGACAGAGAGGCACATACCAACTTGTGACGTCATTTGTTAGTAACGCCATATAATCTCCATACAAAAAATCGTTCTTGAAAGAGACAGACATATTGAATCTTTAAAAAATCACTGTAAATTAGTTTTTCAACCGATTCTGTTATTTTTCGCGAATCGTCTGCTACTAATCTATATTTTAAAAATAATTAATATAATATGGTAAATTTAGGAACAGTCCGATCCCCTATTCAAGATTACAATGAAATATACCGATAACATTGTGTAAACGTATTCTATTCCGCACGCGATCGCTCTATAATGCTCTTCCAATGTTATTTACAACACAACACTCATGTTAGATCTCCATAAAATACTTTGTTAGTGGGAGATGCGCGTCACAGCCACCAGAACCGTACTTAGGACCTCGGTAAGGCAATAGAACAAGCAGAGTTAAGATCACCTTAAGATTCAAGAGCCTCAAGATTTGTTACGTCTAGATAAAATCCTGTAATAAATTATTGTTCTGTGGTTACACCATTAACATTACAAGGCTCATCAATCAATCAATCAGCCTATTGCAGTCCACTGCTGGACATAGGCCTCCCAAGAGCACGCCAAAGCGCACGATCACCCGCTTGCCTCATCCAGCCAACACCAGCGACCTTCCTTAGGTCATCAGTCCACCTGGCAGGGGGACGTCCCACACTGCGTTTTCCGAGACGTGGTCTCCATTCGAGAACCCGTCTGCTCCAACGCTCGTCGGTTCTGCGACAGACGTGGCCATTGCCACTTTAGCTTGCTACACTTCTGGACGATATCAACTACCTTGGTCCTCTACCGGATGATTTCGTTTTGGATTTTTTCCCATAGCGTAATACCCAGCATAGATCTTTCCATGGCAGGCAAGGCTCAGCCAGGTTTAATTTGATATTATATAATTGTTATCACTTTATTAGGAATTCTCTTGAATTATGCCGTTTATCCCTAACATACTCGTAGACAGGGTAACGGGAGAAAGAAAGAAAAAACGTCTACGCATTTCGGAACTCGACGCAAGCAACGTGGTTCTCTATTTTTAGCGAAACATTGTTCAACAAAAGATGCGACGACTAAGTTTCTTCGGTGAGCTCTTCTCCACAGATTCCGCCATTGTGTTAGTGAACTCACCCAAAAAAATGTAATGATGGATCTAAGTGATGTAATAACATTCAATGGAAATAAATAATTTTTGATTTGATTTGGTTCAACGTTCTTGATGTTTGTGTGCCATATCTTAGGATGGTATACTAATGTCTGTATTAGTTCGTGGAAACTCCCTGAAAAGCCTGTGCCTAAAAGCGGCCCTGACGTTACACGTGTCCTGAATCCACGTACAATTTCGTTAGGCTTGAAATGCATTTATTACGTATTACGACTATCCAATGGACACCGAATGCAATTTCCAGCCATTTTCTGTGCGGGAAATGATAAATGTTTTACTAGAGAGGTAGAACTTCCACGTGCCGAGTTTAAAAGGCTATCATAAATAAAATTTCAGAAGGATACTCGCCCACATTCAGCGAGTACTTACTAATGATATTGGAAAATGGAAAATATGGAAATGCAATATTCAATAATAATATGGTACTTTTAGAAAGAGTTTATTGAATGGACACAAACAAATTACGAGCACTTTATGATAATCAAATCACATCCACATTCTTGTGAAGACAGACACAAGGTTAAATTGGACGATAGAAGATTTACCTGTGATTTACCACAGAATAAGTAACAGTACCTTAACTAACTATCCCATATCTTTACGATAATCAAACTTACAAACCTTCAAAAGCAATTTATAGCTAAAGATGTTGCTACTGGTACAAGTGTTCAAAACTATATACAAAGAAGATATTAATATTATTATACTCGTATTAGAACCTATAAGCGCAGTGTCTGACAGAAATCAAAACATTTCATACTTAGCAACTTGCAATGCAAACAATGATTTCAATATTTGCCACAACTCCACAAGCCAGAAACACATGCGCGAACTGACAACAATACAGATATATCTGGCTTTTTTGACACTTACAAGAGCAGTATCATTCGTCACTGCCCTGCGCAGGAGTGTTTTGATATAAACGGCTCTGTCTGTCACAGACGTGCGAATTCTGGGAAACGTTAAAACTGAGATAACGGTTTTATTTCAGTTGGTGATAAATAAGTTAGTGTTGGTTGTATTGTATTGTTTCAGCTTCCGTATTCGGTATGAGGTATGTGACGTGTTTCGTAGAGACAAAGGGAGTTGGGACAATGAACATTTGTAGAATTCAGAAGGTGGAATATAGTTGCCCGTTATTTTCTTATTGCTTACGTCAGTACTCGCTCCCAAAGCAACATCAAGTAGTCCTTAAAATGATCTAACAAGACAAAGCTATTTTTTTATTTCTCTAGTCTGCGTATAAGAAATATTCAGAAATAAGAGGAAAAATAATTAAATATCTAACCTTTCAAGTAAAATATGTCTAAGCCCATTTTTAGATCAACCCACGTAATCATATTCTGAATAATAAACCCCTCTCTTAACTAATACAACGCGACCTAAATAGTATCCAAACTGAAATGAGTATGCTTAAGACATCTGCCCTACATTTCAATACTACTGTATGAAATATGACGAAAGTAAACTTATATTACGATCTCCAGAATAACAAGATTTACGAATTAGATTTGTTTTGTCTACGGTACGAGGAAACGCGGTTAATATAAGCCCCAAAAGTGTATAGAGGAAGTAAGGCAGTATCAGATATTGAAAGAACTATAAACAACAGAGATCAAACATCCGAAGTGAAAAATATTTAAGAAACGAACGTCGAAGAAAGATTTATCCATTAACCCGCCAAATATCCAAAATTGGAACAGTGAAACAGAGCATGGCACAGTGCGGAAACTGGCCACAAATATTGCCTAATCGCATAATTTAAAAAATATTACAACTCCACTTCCGTTATTGCACTATTTCGTCTACAACTTTGTAGATCGAAGCCCAAGATTTTAATAGAGCCTTTTATGTAACTAAACGAATTTGAATGCATGTATTTGGGTTAGTTTGCTTGTTTGCTTTGGCATTTAATAAAATATTTTAGTAACTGTCTTTAAAAAGCAGTTTCAGCTTGTGCAATAAAAAAATAACACTGCAGTGGATGAAAATGTGCATGACGGTTTATTTTATGTTTGTAAAAACACAGAATCACGGGTAAAAAAAAAACATGAAGTTGTAGTTGACAGACCGTGACCGAGTACCGTTACCACCAGTTTCCAAAACGAAATTTTCACATCCCCTTATCCAGTTTGCGTTTTGGCAGGCCGGAAAACGTTCGCGTTTAAACTTTAGTCAATCTGACCTTTGGTTACCTTTACCCTTTCAAAATAATTATAGTAACGTACCTTGTCAAATACACTCGGGGGTCAAACGTCGAGTTTGTAATAGCTTTTGTAAACATAGATTCTATTTGATGGAAATTGTGAAACTGTATTAAGGAAAGTGGTTGTAGTCGTTTCTTCGATTTTAATACGATTAAACTTGCGAAGGTGCCTTAGTAGTGCAGCGACTATGAGTCAACAATGAGTCGACAACTTTACTTGTAGACTACTTGGGTTAGGTTAGGCTTGAAATGATCATGAATATCGACATCACAGAATATAGAAATACATACATGGTGTTTATGTCCGTCTACATTGCCAAATTGGTAGAATTGCACTGGTTTCAGATGGCACAGGACAGTGAGGAGTTGCGCAATAGAGTAATGGACCTATCTATACTATACCTAAACCTAAAAGCTGAAAATAATGATGATGATTATATGTTTGTTTACATAGGTTTACACATACTACTTGTTCTGTAAAGATCGGTAGGTCACCAACAGCTCATATACGTCCCCACCGAAGGGCTCGAGCCTACCCTGAATTAGGGCGATAAGACTTTAGTCGACCACACTGGCCCAGTGCGAGTTGGTCGACTTCACACACAACCTTTGAATTTCTTCGCAGAAATGTGCCAGTTTCATCATGATGTTTTCCTTTACCGTAAGAGCGTCAAATAAACGTACATATGAATTAGAAATTCGAAAAGACGTTGGTACGTGGTGGGGATCGAACCCACGTCTCCCGGACGAGAGGCAGCGGCCCTAGCCACTAGACCACCGACGCGACGCTCTCTAAAGATCGGTAGGCACTTACCAAAAATTACACACAGCGAACTTATCCGAGGAGTTCCTTACCTGTAACAAAACAAGAAAATTTATAATAAGTGAACTATCGTAAATAAGAAATTCCTATTTACAAATTCTAAGCAAAGAGCACCTACATTTTAAATATTACATGGTATTAATGTTTAAGTATAGGCATTGTGATGTGTGCAGTAGGCGCTACAATCGAGTAAGTGTGAGCTTCAGAACTTGTGACGACACTCGTCAATTTCCCAACCCCGTACTCCACACGTTTCCTCGTCATAAGTTTCTTACTAAACCTACCTCTACAAACTATTGTCTACTGTTCGCGCCTCGTGACGTCATCGTCTTCGCCGTGACGGATATAGGTTAATAATGTACCTTGCATGTTGTATCTACATTTTGTAAAGAGATTGCTCAGGTAGCTAGAATGTTAACCAAATCAATACATGCTATTTTTATATTATTTAACTATATGTTAAGAACGAAAGCTATTTACGAAAATTCTAGTTTTAAGTTGTCAAGTTTTCATTCCCGTTCATCAATTTTCATCTGCTTTTTTCTATCTGTCAAGGTCTAGCTTTGACATCGAAAAAACAATAGAATAAAACTTACCTACTTAAAGTTTTTGGAAATATCAATTCAAGTTAAGAAAAGCTGATTTCTGGGGAAGCAATCACGACATACCTATACGTAATAAAGTAGTATTACTATGCGTATTGTGGTATTATGTTTGATCAGATTCGAAGCTTTAGCAAATATTTTTCGATTAATTCCCTTACAATTATCGCATAATCCGATATTCGAGAGTCTAGTAATGTCTTTATAACTTTTCAGGTCATAACTAACATTAGTTTAGTGAATTTTAATATTTTTACTAAGGAAATCTTCAGTACCTACTTCTAGAATTAAAAATATTGGAAATTTTACATCTGTTTTTATACGGATGGCCCAATCAATTAAAAACATGACGTAGATGGCTCTCATCGTTCGGCCCGGGGCCGCGGGGCCGTGTGTAGGTTGGCCAGAGGGGAATTAAATTAAAACGTTGACAGGACCCTTTTAGATCACACAAGGGTGGCACTACGTCACGCGGCAGTGGTAGTAAACGTACGGAGCACGTGACATGATTCTTATAGTTTTTGTTTGAAGACAAAATATTTAAGGAAATAAAAATATGCATAATCAACCACAGAAAATAGTTGATGTTGTAGTTGTTTGGCTTGTTTCAGAAACATTTTCTTTTTGAAAATTCACTATATAGACATCGCCGCATTCTATTATACATATAATGTGATGATATCTATATGCCATAAATTTTAGTATGCCCTTGACAGAGACATACTGCTCTGTAGCCTCTGCAGACTCCAAGATTACTACGCTTGCTACGCCGTAGCCAGTGGCTACGAGTTATTTAGGATTCTTTCATATGAAAATGTTTGTCATATCATTTTATGAGAACTACTAGATGGATGCCGCCGACAGAAAATCGCTACAGTAAAATAATTGAAACTTTAAATTCGCTATTTGTCTTCTTTTGATTACATAATAATTTAAAAAAAAACATTCGTTGATAAAGGTTTGTAATACTTGTCTTAAACAAGGGTTTGCCTCGCTCGGCAGAACTGTGGTTGGGACAATTAACTCTGCTAATAACATAGTGGAGACTTTGCAGAGATGTGTCTATTAATAGTACCGTGTTCGTCATCGCAGGTATTCATTATTAGAAGCCTAAATTTAGCGCCACCAAATTTTGCATTAAGTACCAATAGGAGTCTCGATGGTATTGGTAGCCAGGGTTACTGCCTCCGGTTCAGGAGACAACAATGTGTCTTTTTAGTTTCGGTGACGCTTTGCAAGTTTTATAAAAATATCGAGTCGATATCGATATATCGGTCTAAAACGCCGGTATATCGATATTTTACCGATAATTTTTTCTTTAATTACAATTTTGATAAATCTTAAAATTCTTATGTATGTATGGAATGTTCGTCGATTACGTAATTACTTTACTGAAAATAAATAAAATATGAAATAAACAATTAATTTAATTCAATTTAAACCCAGTACTTTGTTCCGGCCATAGAACACTCACTATTCACTCAGCTGTCTCACTCACTCAATCACCATAGAATAGACCAAAGTTTTTTTCTTCTTTTAGACAATGTTGCCAGTAATAGCATTTTACCCGATTCCATGGGTATTCGATTATGGGCGGGCTCTTTCGATATTTCGTTTCGTTGATATCGATAAATATCGATATTTTTAGGCGTATCGATATTTATCAGTTTGCCGATATATCGTTGCATCCCTTTTCCGTGCACACGTCTGCGAAGAACTTTACAGGTTGTGTACATAAGTTCACGGTAGGCTTGAGCCACTTAGTGGGGATCAAGAAAGTGGTTTACCATTTTTCATTCAATTTCATAGTTATCGAAAATTTCAATAAGGTTTATACTCGGTATCTGACAGATCGTTCTGCAAACGAAAATAATCTTTGTTGTTCTATAATTTGCAACTGTGAATGTCAGTTGCAAATTATAGAACAACAAAGATTATTTTCGTTCCTTAGGGTGATAAACCATCTATCTAGGCTAAGCTTAATTAATTGGTAGTAGCCTTCAAGGCGCTACGGGGGTAGTAAAATTCCTTATCAGAACTGCGTGATAAGTTACAATAAACAACAACAAACAAATTGAAACAAATTGCTACACCCCGGGAAGATGTTTGCGCAGTAATAACAGATGAATGGTTTGCAAAGTTATACCTAACCTTATATTATAAATGTGAAAATATATTTGGATGTTTAGATATTTGGATGTTTATTCCGCCTTCACGCTAAAAGTACTCAACGGATTTGGATGAAGTTTGGAATGGAGATAGTTTGTAACCTGGATTAACATATAGGATACTTTTTACGGGAAAAAGTCTTATTCCCAAGGGAAAATCTTATATAACGCGAGCGTAGCCGCGGGCAGACCGCTAGTACTTAATATTTTGCAAATAATCACATTCCCTTGTTATAGAGTGAACTGTAAGGTCGCCATCCGATTACACTGATCCAACTTATCCTGGGGCCTATTCAACTTACAATTACAATTTACAATTACAATTCGAAGTACATTGCAAAGTCAAAGTCAAAGTCAAAATAATTTATTTCCATAGGATGTTATTACATCACTTAGATCCGTCATTACATTTTTTTGGGTGAGTTCACTAACACAATGGCGGAATCTGTGGAGAAGAGCTCACCGAAGAAACTCCACGAAACAAACAAACTTGCGTAGGCGAATTACCAAGAAGATAATGAATGAATGAACGAAATATACTTTATTGCACACAAACACAAACAGATAACAATATGAATTATGTACCATTGGCGGCCTTATTGCTAAGGTAGCAATTTCTTCCAGGCAACCAGATAATAAGAGAAACAATCACATATTATAAAGATGCGGGTCTGTGCACTTATTTCAAGCTGATACTTAAACTTACTAGCTATAGACATACATACACCAACCATAAACACATGAAATACAATAACATATTATAAATATATATGGTTAATAATTCAAGTAATGGTTTTTGTAATTGTAGGTTTTATTGAATAGGCCCCTGTAGTCAGAGTTATGGAACTGCCGAAGGCCTCATGTATCATCTGTATCGGCTGGGACCAACGTCCGATAGACGAAATCATTTGATCCATAGCGGTCACTCGGAATGCATAGTTACCGCTGTACTAGGGTTTGTGAGGTAGGTGATCTTACTACAACCTACATGACAAGAAGAAGATGGATCAGAATAACAAAGTGAAAACCAATGCATTATTTTCGATTCTTACACAACCATGTCAGTGCGGTCATAAGAGAAAAAGTTAATCGGTTATAGTAAGATGGTAAAATAGAACAGTAGCTAAATCCTCGAGTCGCCAAACGCTCGGCTTAAACAAAGCAAGCCGTGCCCATGTCCGTTGACCGCGGCAATCTCAATGCCACACTTAATTAACAGAGTGCCCAATTATTTTAACTAAAAATAGCAAACCATTCCTGCCTAATAGTGGGAGTTTCCAAACATTTCTCTGTGTTCCAAACCATAACAGACAGTATAGTATAAAGAGGGAAGTAGATCGTCCTGCGCTCGTAAGAGCATACTGTAAATAATATATCTATCCAGTGGATTTGATTGGAGAGGTTCTATTTGAGACTGATGCTAAGTTGGCAATGTTTTCAGTAGTTAATACTGACCTTCAAACGAATAAAACCGTATTTTTTTTCATTTTTTTCCTATTACTACAACGGTTACTGAGCGACAGATAATAGTTTAAGTAGGCTATAGAGTAGGGCAGGGTGGGGGTTGGGTAGGGTAGGTTGGGCTGTAAGTATTGCGCAGCCCTAGATAACCTACTGAAACACCTCCATTTACTTTGCAACATAGGAAATAACCATAGACATGAAACGCGATTAAATAAATTAAAAATTGTTTACAAATAAAGGCCTCGGAGTGGATGTAATTAGACTAATGTTCTTAACGTAATGATGATGTTACATTGTGTAAACGGAAACGTATGGGGAAAGAAAACACGACCAAGTGCGAGGCCAGAAAATGATTGACTTGGGCTAAAACCGAGCCATGGTCAAAAAATTAGTAAACAATAACAACAACGAAGGGCGCCTTATGAATTTGAACTGATGATTGAAGATGATGGATGATTATATGGAACTGTTACTAATAGAAAATAAATAAATGCCTGTCCTTTCGCTCTGAAAAAAATAATCAAAATTTTCATATAGCTTATTACAAATATGACTGGAAGTTTTACTTCATTTCGACGGCTCCGTAGCCCAGGTGGTAGTGTATCTGCCTCCGACGCACAGGGTCGCGGGTTCGAATCCCGCCCAGGGCAACCATTTGTGTGATGAGCACTTGTGTTTGCCTTGTGTCTGGTTGTTGATTATCTATATAAGTATGTATTTATATATTTAAGTAAAGTATATCAGTTATCTGGTACCTATAGTACAAGCTCTGCTTAGTTTGGGATCAGATGGCCGTGTGTGAAGATGTCCCCACATATATTTTTTTTCATTACAGGAAGAAATCGTACAATCAGTAACCAGTGAACAAATAAATAAACTTAGTTATCGTACGGCAAAGTGGAAAGGGGAAGATCGAAGATGACGTGGAAGGATTTTGTTTCAAAGGATTTGGAATTGTAAATCGTACCTGTACATAACACATCAAATAAAACTAAATTGAAGGAGAAGACGAGATAAGTAGACTCCACTATCAGATCGGATCAATCAAGGAGTGAGAGAGTTCGTGTATGAAAACTTCCAAAGATGCGTTCCAACCATCTCTACAAGTAATAGGGGATCGGACTATTTTTTTTTAATTTATAAATCCAAACTTCTTAGTTTCTGCTATCGAACACTAAAATAATTTTTGCTCTATCTTTAAAATTGACCGAGTTATAAAAGTTTGAAAGATTAGACAGAGAGGCACATACCAACTTGTGACGTCATTTGTTAGTAACGCCATATAATCTCCATACAAAAAATCGTTTTTGAAAGAGACAGATATATTGAAATTTTAAAAAATCACTGTAAATTCGTTTTTCAACCGATCCTGTTTTTTTCTTCGCGAACCGTCTGCTACTAATCTATATTTTAAATATAATTAATAAAATATGGTTAATTTAGGAACAGTCCGATCCCCTATTGATCCAATATTCGCTAACCCACGTAATAAAGTCTATATTCGGGTCAGCAGTAATAAGGCATAAAAAAACAAAACCACGGCGCCGCGGTCGGTCGAGGTAAACAAACGTGATCCTATCAAGGAAATATTTAGACTATTTATACCATCCCTGCATTACTGGGATCGGGACACTGGGTCGGTAAATATTGTGGGTGGCCGGCAATAGGCCAGGTTACAACAACTTCCGACACAGCCAACGAGGAGACTTACGAATTTATTATTGACGGCTCCGTAGCCCAGGTGGTAGTACATCTGCCTCCGACGCACAGGGTCGCGGGTTCGAATCCCGCCCAGGGCAAACATTCGTGTGATGAGCACTTGTGTTTGCTTTGTGTCTGGTTGTTGTTTATCTACATAAGTATGTATTTATCTATTTATGTAATGTATATCAGCTGTCTGGTACCCTTAGTACAAGCCACAGAGAAATAAGGGACCTCCCTTATTTCTTGTACCTACAAGCTCTGCTCAGTTTGGTATCAGATGGCCGTGTGTGAAGATGTCCCCACATATTTATTTATTGATTTATAATATGATTAACCAAAAACTAAGGACAAGATTGCGTTGTATTTGTATGATAATTGATATCACAGAGAACATTACTGAAGAGCGGCACATACATACAACGTGTTAGTAAAATTATGGAAAACCTCTCGGGTGGTAACTCGGCCCATGAAACTGAACAACTTTTGTTCTGGAAGTTTTCCAAAATCGCAAAAAAAAAACAATAAAATATATAATTCGGAAATCTTTCAGAACAAAAGTTATTTAGTTTCTTGGGCTGAGTTACGTTTAGCGTTGTTTCACTAACAGCGTCGTATTTACCTAACTAAAAGAGCAGAGGGTAATAATATTTAGGTAGACATCTATAGGTTGCACTTATAAATAGTTAAGTAAATAAGAACATACAAACGTATGAACGTTTTTTCCCGATACCAGCTAACTCCGGAACACAAATAAATAAAGGACGGTTCTGGTGATATCACTCGGGAATCAGTAATAATCCCTCTCGAGATCTTGAGTTTTATTTAATTAGCTTTTTTTGCGGAAAGTCCAGGGTTTTCTGTAGTAGTAAATATATCAATTAATATATTTTGTCATTAATAATTATTCATAAATCTAATATGTATTAGCGAAATGACATGCATGCAAACATTGTTAAATAGTTACAATTTTATTTTTTATAAATAAAATTTACTTGATTAATTTTGCAAACCAAGTAATTTACTGGTTAAGTGTGTGATACTAATTTTTTGTTTTTTGTTTGTATTTGCATTCGTTTTATTGTTTTAAAATGTAATAACTCTATAAAAACCACATTTAGTGCAAATAAAGCACATATTCGCATAAGCGCATATTCTATTCTATATTGATGATGTGTAAGTGTAACCATAACCGTACCAACAGGATTTCCAATGATACTCATTATCAACACGATGATATTATTAAGATTTTCTTGAAGGGCTTCTTTAAGATAAAACAGACATCTTTTTTATATCAAGCTAAAGATACAAGGTAGTTATATGAGGAGATAATCCTTATTCCTCCATATCACACTCATTCTTAAAATAACAACTGAACAAGTTCGGTATGAAGGAATTTAGTGCCTGACTTTGTTTTACCTGAACTTTCTAAGGCATAAAATATAATTGTCAGAAAAATCATTACACCTATAAAAATAAACTTGGAATTGAACTAAATATAACATTGATAGGGCGCGAGCCTACCCTGTACATGCTCCTCGGTGGGGCTTTAAGTAAGCTACTAATATACCCATATGATGCCTATTATACAGCATGAAATTTACATCGTTTTGTTCCCGCCGCCGTGTAGTGATAGTATACCCGTCAAACTGAACAACTATTCACGAAAAAAAAGTTCCTGCGACAAAAATATTTTTGGAGACCAAAAATTTTTTTGTCGCAGGATTTTTTTTTCATGGAAAGTTGTTCAGTTTGTTGAGTACTTACACGGCGCGAACAAAACGATGTAAACACGGTGTATATAAAAGAATTGCTTACCTAAAGTAATAAGATGGATGCGATCGACGAAGTGTTTTCGTTCGATCCAATCAACGAAACTTTGATTAATGTATCACAAATAAGCGAGCGGATGTCCTCATTCCACGCTGACCACCAAATTGATTACGGCACGCGTTTCCACTGTGAATCAATCACCCCTTATGGACGACCTTACCCCACCATCCCGATTGTAGGTCAGCGTGTTGGTGGAAAATTTGGCCCATTTAGGCCCTTTTGCTGTAGCCATGCTTTCCATCAAAGCCATTGTCCCATCTCTTTGATATGTGGGTCTATAACCTTGATGGGATTCTCATTTCTCGTGAAGTGGGTTGTTTAGTGAACGAGTGGAAATTTTGACACGAGCCACAGGGTTGGTTTTAGAGTATCTTAGTTTCATTATTTTTGTAATGGTAATAATCAGAAATTTTGTGCAGTAAAACTAGCATCTTTTTCTTTCTGTATCTCTCCGAGAACTTTCGATCATCAGTACTAAATTAAGGCAAGAAATGCTTCTGAAACGTAAGCTGTTATAAAATGAATTGATCCTTGACATCAAGGTCAATTCCAGGTGCAGACTGCGAATGATTGATGATTCACGAGACTGCAATAAAATCTCTCAATACCAAATTGAGTTTATCTTTGCTTTTAATAAAGTGTCATAATCTTGACGTTAAAGGTGGATCATACGCGTGCCCACATCTGACTCGTGGCTACTCGTGGCTGTCAATATCACCTCGTTACTGAAAACCGTGCCAAAGATAACGAACATTCCTGCACTGGATTCAGGCTGAAACATGAAAAGCGGAAAGGCGCCTTTCTTACACAATCTAAGAGACAAATCAAATATAAAAAAAAATAGAAACAACGACGTGATTTGCTATTTTTGCTCAGATATGATCACAGCACGGTGTGACGTCACGACTTCCTATTTGCCTTGATTTTTCATTAAGTAATGTTGCTGTTTTGACTATTCAGGCAACTACCTTATTAGTACCCAACAATTTATATTTATTTTCCGACGGAAGTTTGAGCCTAGCCTTAATTAACCGTAACTAGATCATAGCGTTGGTTCTTAGACGGGACAACAAGGACCCAAGTTAATTCATCTCCTTCCGAAAATGCTTTTATAACTATAACATTGTCGTTACTTCGTTACATATCGTTTGTATAATTCTGGCACCATTCACAGAAGCCACCACAGAATTCTCAAGGTTTGCGAGGCCGTTTATCGGCCTAACAGACACGATAAGAATTAAAAAAAAAAAGACCTTAGCACCATACTCTCCTTGCTGACTCTATCAGAACCTTTTCGCTGAAAGACAATACAGCATGCGTACAGCCTAAGAAATTGACCTGAATGTCAAATTAACACACTTTTTCTTAAGAAATTAAACAAATCGCTAATTTCAGCACGCACAATGAGGCCAAGTTTATTTTTCATAGTCAACAGTGAACGAAATTAGATAATATTGTTAATCTTTAGTGAAAGTGAATAATCTGTTACAGAATTTCGCGAAACTGATAATAAATATAGAGTGCCGACATGAATATGTGTCCGGGAAAGAATAAAAAAAGGAAGTACGTCAGTGGAATTCGCCCTAATTTTCGTTCGATATTCCGGTAACCGACACCTCGTTTCGTAATATTTATGCAATCTGCCCATTTGTTGATTAGAAAGCCGTCGATGATGGTGTAATGGTTCACTTGCTTTTTGAAAATAAGGTTTCAGGTGCGAACCCGAACATATACAATTTTGGCTTATAGAATTGGACACATAAGTGTATTGACGTGTATGTAAGAGGAAACTACGTAAATAACCCGGTACACGTTTGTGACGTAATTGACTAATTTGGGTCGATTTAGTAGGCATCGAGCTTCTTGATAGGAACATGATGCACTAATAACGATGCAGTTACTAGTAAAATATAAAGTATTAAATAATTTCTGGTATGGTTACTTAATAACAACATTCTATAGGTAGATAAATAAATAGAGTACCAAAAGCAGAGATATTCTATTATCCTGTTTATCATTAAAGCAAGTTTAAAAACTTTAACATTATTTTGAATGTAATACTAAAATAACATCATGTTTTTGTTCTGTTTCAATCTCCATTATATAGGTACGATTGATACTCGCGATTGCCGGCACTTTATGGAACTTGGTACACATATTTAATAAAAGTCACTTTTACTAGTTACACATATACCTACACCCGACCGGTTTCGATCATCTTCACAGGGTTAAATTTACATACTTAATCTAGATTACACTTCATTAAATAGGTACCACGCTGTTTAAATTCTGTGGAATATCTGTCATTGTTAGTTTAACAGCCAGTTTAATGATTCCATTATTCGATGATTTTATTCATGCGTGTTACTAACCAATTTATCATTATTTGTCAAAATAACTCAATCCATTTTAACTACAGATTTTTCCTGTTTTCGGCGTACGATTTCCATTGAAATCTGCCTCAAAACACTGTCCGTGCGCAGTGTTAGTATAACGAATGCCAAACATTCGAAATATTCACAAGAACTTCGAGTTACAGTAAACACTGGTCGCACGTGCTGTCATAGTTTTGAACGGATTTTGTTATAAAAATATTATGTCGTGTTACTTAATTTCGTCCAAAGCCGTGGAAATATAAGTTATGAAAGACTTAGTAAAAGTTAAGAATACGGATATGCTTTAAACGAGCAAAAACTAATTTTAAATTTTTCGTGTTTAAATATCAAACAATAACTGAATTAGAACATAAAAATGTAGGTAACTAACCGTTTTTAAAAGTGGCTTAAATCTTGAACAGAGCTGTGCTCTAAAAAAAATCTATCATAGGCACAGAACAGATAACAGATAATTTTAATAGTTAACAGTAATAATTTAACCGAAGTCTTTTCACTAACAGAACTATTGAGCGTAAAAAAAATATGTACATATTACTTTAATATTTCTGCGGAAACATTTTTAACAAATTATTCAAATTCGGAGAAACTTAACATCGTGATTTTATTTTACACAAAATCTGCCAAGAATTTATTCGTACAAATGTAACTTGGAATTCTATTTGTGATATGTGTGCAGTGCAGTGAAGTAGATATATTCGAGAAAATTTCCCTGAGCACATTAACTCGAATGTAGTAAAATTCCTTCTCAAGGTAGGAACAATGTCCTTGGAGCTACAAACAACCAATTTCACTATAAGGTATATTGCTCAATAGACGGCCCCGTCTAGTTGGTAGTACGCCTGCCTACGAAGCACAGGGTTCCGGGTTCGAATCCCGCCCAGGGCAAACATTCGTATGAGCACTTGTGTTGTCTTGTGATTGTACCTTGTGACCTATATATGTATGTATTTATCTTTTTAAGTAATGTATATCAGCTGTCCCATACCCATAGTTCAATTCAAATTTGTTTAGTTTGGGATTAGATAGCCGCGTGTGAGATGTCCCCACATGATGATGATGATGATGATGATGATGATTTATCCGACCGATTTCGGCCATGGCGACCACTTCCCCACATGTTGAAGTCCTGTATTATAAGGACGACTCTACTCTTGACTCTACTCTTGATACAAGCGTCATTATAAGGGCGTAGACGTAGTCGACGAAAGGTATCGTACCTTGTACGTTACTGATCTTTACGTTTATAAACGTCTCGTTGTATTCAAGCCTCTTCAACATGGCTTAGCTTAGTTAATCCTGCTACAAACATAGTTAATTTACCATATTAAGCTTAGTGTTTAACTCCAGTGTCTTCAAACAAAGCCTTCATCCCCACATTCCCCACCACTGTGTTGGTGACGTAATATAGTTCATCCATTTGAAGCTCAAGAGGCTGCCCTTTCGCAAAATGTAGCCAAAATAACATATCTTTGACTGAGTCTTTATTATGTTCTTCTCAATGCTATTATCTTACTTTTAAGAGCGTGGATGGTGTAGTGGCAGGGACCGCTGCCTCCCGTCCGACGCGGGTTCAATCCTCACCACGAGGCTATACGTTTATTCGAATGGATCCTTCTACTCCTCGGTGCGGATGTATTTGATGTTAATTTCAAAAGTATTTTCAAGCAAGCAAAATTATGTATGACGTAAAGACAGTAAATTGACGTCATCACAATATTGTGTGAACTCATATGAAATGTCAACACCATCGCCAAACTTTTCCGTATCATAAAAACTAATAACTTTTCCTATTTACGTTCGTGTTAGGCAATTTCCTCAAACGTTTCCACAGAGACACGAGATAACCTCATCATTAACTCGTTTGTATCACCCAGTTTCACCCGAATATTGGTTTCGACTAGGCTCGATCCTATAAGATCTAAATTAGGGTAATTAGTCCCCAGTTGCCCGAATTCCTGGAATTGGATGGATTTTGACTTCACAGTAACTTTGAATTTCTTCTTCCACTATGATTTTATTCCTGTGTGTGCAATAATGTATGATGCATTTACTTATTTATGTATTCATTTTTCACCGGTCGTCAACAAAATTACAGGAGACTTATTATTTTAAAATTTATCAAATTGTTGAAACTCAAATTTGTTCTATTTAATACAGATCTAAATTCATCATTTGTTACTTATGTTTCTAATTCTATAATCTAATGGCGACTAAAATTTCACCTAAAAATATATATATATATATATATATACTTTTCTCTACAAACTAATATTAAATATATATATATATATATATACTTTTCTCTACAAACTAGTGTAGTGTAGTAGTAGTAGGAAAAGTGGCGATTAAAGTATAGACAGGAGCATTTAGGGTTCTTAAATACTATAATTTTATTTTAAGAACCACATTATGATCGTGACGTGCAGGAATCGAGACGAGACCATAAAATAATTATTTCCGCACAGAAATAGCCTGTTATTCTTTACTGCAAACACGAGAGCTATGTATTATTGTACATACGTACGAGTAAGTATTCGAATACCAATTGGGTTGGTCATTGTATGAACAAAGTTATGTAACGAAGGGTCGAGAAGTAATAATGGAAGAGGAAAATCGTAGGTGGTTATGTAGTACAGAAATATTCATACAATTACAAGAGTATGTTTGCGGCTTTAAATTGATCAACACGTCACAAAGATCGGCTTTTTGTTCATTGTATAAAGTTTTCTCATCTAGATTATTATTACACGTAACATACAACAGTTTATTGGATGTGTAGAAAGTGTGGCTGCATCTAGATTAGACATAATACTATAGGTAGAAATTAAAATATAAATATTTTGTTATTCGTAGTAAAAAAACGCGTGATTCTGTGAGGACATTATTTATTTGATATTCTGAGATGAAATTGTTTTTTACTTTTCCGGATGCACTATATAGATTGACAAGTGTTTGGTAAATTAATCTTAACAAAATAATACTAAATTCTTACATTTAATGGGTCCACCGAATTAGAAATGTTCAAATTGTCACAATCAGGTTAAGTAATTTACGCGCGAAGATAAGTTCATTATGTTTAATATTTGCACACGAATTCTGAGTAAATACGTAAAGTCGTCTCAGCATTTAAACATCTAAAGATGTTGTTAATAATTTGATTTGGAACGCTCAGTTTAGCGTAGTAAAAAGCTTTACTGTCAAACTAAACAGACGGGTACTTCGAAATTAGGTTAAAATATTATTATCTTCATGACACGACCTTCAAAACTTTCTCCTTAGATTCAAAGTTGAGTCGAAGCAGCAGACGTAGCTACTTTACGCATAAAATAATTTCAAGTTGTTATTGTTGAGTGGAGTTTAAATATTTTAAAATTATAATAACTCAAATTAAGTGAGTTTCAAAATTAGTTTAAAGGGCTATCCCGTTCGTAGGCATAAAGTAACCATCACATCACACAAATATTATAAATATGAAAATATATTTAGATGTTTGGGTGTTTGTTCCACTTTCACGCCTAAAATACTGGACAGATGAGGACAAAATTTTAAATGAAGACAGTTTGTAACCTGGATTAACACATAGGATACTTTTTACCGGGAAAAGTCTTATTCCCACGGGAAAATCGTACATAATGCATAATTTAAGCATACTAATTTTTATAAAGACTTTTAGAACCGTTCTGTTTTTAGGAAGTCACTAACGCTGTTATCGAATTATATATTTCTATTTACTTTGTATATAACGTAATTGTAAAAACGAAATAATATTTCTATTGATACATAATTAAATGTACAAACTGCTTTATAAGGCAGTTAATCCGTAAAAAATACACTATTAAAAACACTTTAGAATAATAATATGCCGTCGGGTGCGATTATTGCGTCCCGGTAGTCTCTTAAAGTATCGCTAGAGTTTCGCATTATTTTTTAACATACACTTAATTTAAACTTATGCCACAATTTGCATACATCACCAGCCCTAAGGGTGCTTTAACGAGACGCAAAACTTTATCATTTGCGAGATCTTTTCCCACACTTCCTAGCCGGACGACATTTACTCCTTACAAATTGGTGGTGCTCTTGGAAAAAATGGACAATATTTTTCTTCATGCGCCAACGAGAAAAAAAGGAAATCCTATGTCGTGTCAAGGACTGACTTAAATAACATTATATCAGACGTTGTTTGAACAAAGCTAGCACGCGTCGTAAAGATAAATACAAAGTTTGAGACGTGCTTCACTTTTCTTGTTATGAAACTGTTATATCGCTTTTAAATAAGCATGTCTAGGTTACTTCACGTCATCCCATTGTTTCAACAGCTCACTATTAACCTGCATCGATAAAGTTCTTGCTATTTCGAAAGCCACGAACGACTCATAAAACTTACATTAACGACACCAATTTTCATCAATGCACCGATTCTTATTAACGATGATAAAGCGCTGTAAATACTTGTATTTTTTATAGATAAAGTGGCTGCTTAAGCTTTTGTCGGCATGTTGTAATTTATTTTAAATAAGAAGTGAGTGTTGAGATACGTCCTCACCGAATATGGCGCGGGTGGCTGTCGGACACACACGTCGCTCGATTACGCAAAATGGAGACAACGCCGCCGCCCTCAAATTATCTGCGCCGCCGCCGACAGGGCCTTAACGACCTGCCTTAATACGCGAGGAAGTGATTATTGTTTATTTTTATAATTGCCACGGCAGGAAGTCGGAACCGGCGGCGCCCGCGCAGCCGGTTATATCGGGCGCGACTCACGCGTCTACGCAAATAAAGCAATTTGACGAGACTTAATTGAGTTACTGTCACCGGGTAATATACGAGCAAATCATTTCAGCACTGCTTACTGAAACACTTACTGCAAATACCGTCTGAGAGTGCTTCAATCAATGACTCTAATCATCATGAAAGTAGTAGTTCGATGAACTGATTCTAATGAAATTGAATTTGTTGTTGACTTCAGGAGATTGGAGTACACGCAATTTGTGGTACTTGTGTGTTTGACTTTGATGTTTTCCGTGTTTTGACGTGGCTTTATTTGCGACCGTATTGGAAAGGTGAAAGACCTTCCTGTGACGCTAGGAATAAATAAATAGCTTACCTAGCTGAATCTGAGAGGTATCAGAGTTCACGTGACACTAAAGGGTTCGTCTACCTCGCTTCGTTATTGGTTTTCAACTCCATTAACTTGATTCCTTTAGAAGACTGTTGCGATTCATTTTACGTTCAGTGACCTTGAAAATTGATTGCTAGTTCCTGTCAATCTTTCTTTATGACGTCTAAAATCTTTACTACGTGGTATGTGTTCGTAAAGTAACGCAAGCGCAAGAAAAGTTAACGATTCATTTAGATAAATCGAAGGAACGATTTTTTATGCGTGTTAATTGAATGGCCGCTATCAACAATGATCAGTGAGCACGCGATTTCTTTTTCACTTCGTTTAGCAAATGAGCTGATGTATGGAGAATAAGAGCAAGTATCGTGCCAGACGTGGATTCAAGGCCAACGCTTTAAATAGCCACTTGTCCAGTCGCTTAGGGCAGAGCCAGTTCTGCTCCTGCCCTGAATCCTAAACAGTCTTTTAGCTTTTTTATTTTAGTCCGCCACATAGATCAGAAAACACACAGATAGGACAATAATTGAATTTTATACGTTAAGTTTTCTGATACCTGCAAAATTTTCGTATCATGTATGTATTTTTTTAATTATATGACAAATAGATTTAATTTCAATGTTGTTAGATATTTTGCTCATAAAAGCTGAATTGAAAAGAAAAGAAAATTAAATAATAGAGCTTATAAAAAATATTTCGAAGCCCCAAAAATAGCACAGTTCGCCGAGTTGTAGAATTTGTTAGTATGTCATAATTTATGTAACCACATCGAATATATTGTATATTGGCATCAGTGTAAATAACTTGCAATGCTCAATATTCTTTACTCTAGTGGTCAGCCAGTCTAGCCCTATTTTCAGAGCTTCTAAGTTGGCAACTGTGCCTATTTTTGAATGTTCTACCTCATTGCTACCAGGTCTTATAATTTCCGATCTATGTTTTACCATGAACATGTCGTTGCCCTTGCCTAGTCTGAGCTTCGTCTCGTAGCAAAAAGATATCCCATTTAATACTGAATATAAATGTTTGACTTTAATACCCGTTCTGTTTCTGAGATGATTACGTAAAGAACATAATTAATTATGGGACAGTGTTTCTACGAAAGTTAATTAAAGAGATAGTCTAGTTGAGAAATATTTCTAGAATTGATAATCGCCTAAACGAAAAACTTGGCCCAGACCACGAATTTACATAAAAATACAAGAATTTAGTAAATGACAACATTTTTGTAAAAAATAAAAGTAGAAGATGCGACGACTGTGGAGTTTTTTCAGTGAGCTCTTCTCCACAGATTCCGCCATAGTGTTAGTGAACTCCCAAAAAAAAAACGATGAATCTAAGAGATGTAACAACGTCCTACGGAAAATAATGTTTTCATGTTCACCATTTTCTTGTATAGAAATACGAAAGCACAAGACGAATATTATCATCATTCGCTTGCCCTTGTCCTATCATTTGGGGTCGGCGCAGTATGTTTTCTTCCTCCATACATCCCTCAGCCGTCAAGCACAAGACGTATTATATTTTGATTAATTTCTGCCTTAGAGCCAGACTTCCGTTATTTCGACGTATTTATTTCGGGAGAGTGGGTAAACAAACAATGGCGAACAATTATAGAGTAACAAAGTAGTTATTTCTGTAGAGGCCGTTTCGTTCCTACGCCAAAATTCCTTGCACCTGATGGTATGCTAGTTAGTATTGCATTCAAAGGCGACGACTTTATTATACATGACAACTTTGCTAATCCTACTAATAAAATAAATTTGAAACTTTGTACGTTTGGATGTTTGTTCTTCAATCTACCCAAACCTGCTGATCAGATTTATAATCTGGATTAACATGTAGGTAGGATATTTTTTACGGGGAAATGTCTTATTTAGCGTTGCGTAGCCGTGCGCGGACAGCTAGTAAGTATACCAATGAAAATAAAAATAACTACCTACATATATCGGAGTTTGAATGTGGATGGATATGTTGGGAGAGGACGACCAAAGAAATAATGGATGGATTGTGTGAAAGATGATATGTTCAGGAAGGATGTGAGTGTTGAAATGACGGCCGATAGGGATGTATGGAAGAAATAAACATACCGCGCCGACCCCAAATGATGGGTCAAGGGCAAGCGAATGATGACCTACAAATTAGTCTGGTCTTCCCTTACGCTTGATATTGAGCTTTTTGCACCCAGTCCCATTCATACGCGTAACTAATCTATGGTCACGAAAATAATTATAGAAATGTTAACTGAGAATTCACAAAGCATCAATGTATATCAAAACTGCAAGCACACCAAGATGTCGTGTCTGTGGGTTGGCATTGGGTTGTGTTATGAAGAACAATACTAAGACCGTTGATCATTGACCTGACATGCCTACACACACAGCAGATCCGAGTTATTGATTTGTGGGTGGCCGCATCGATCGACGAACCTTTTTTGAATAATCATTACATTTTGATACACGGTTAAAGCTATGGTTGTAAAATAAGAGGCTTTGTCAGAATGCATTTCTTTTTTTTGCGTATTTATTTACCAAATAAATCCAACCATTTTTACCTAATAAATAAAAAAGTAAAGTTATGATTTTTCCTGCTACATAAGGAATGGTTGTTTTTATTGTATTAAAATGCGAGATAAAAAGCGGGTTGATAGTATAAAGACAGAATACTGTTTTTTTTTTTACAATTTATGTCTGATTACAAAATATATAATTTAAATTGTATAAAAATTATGTCTAATTTAACTCTAATGGATTTTGTAGTTTTTTTTTAAATGTTACTTTAATGTCCGCAATACAATAATACGTTTTGCTTTCGGTATTCGTTAAGTTTTCTCTTTATCATCGTTCTTACATCATACAATCTTACAGCTGATCCAGCAGGTGTCGTTAACAAAAACCAAAGGATAAGTGCAGCGTATAATAGAATTGAATTAAATCGCGGAATGCAGGAGCTGAGCACACAACTTCTTTTTTATAACGAACTTAATCACAATTTCTACCAAAGCGGTAATATAGCGGGCGCGGACTTGCACACACCTTATACTCCTGGGCGCCATCAATCAGGCAGCTTCAATATTAATTCTGTGCTTCAATTATAAGCTCGATTGTGATTCGTTCGCGCGTGCACAGCTTATCAGTAATCTGATGATGTAGCCGACTATAGCCAGTTCAATTTTGAAAAAAAGAAGTAGCTAAAATAAAATATTAGGTAATGATTTGATTTATTTTAAAATTTTGTTAGTTTTGTTTAGGGCTTTGCTAGAAACATAGGTACATATTGTTTTATTTATTTGTGTTTTAAAGTGCTATAACGTTTTATATAGAAAATAATATATAATATATTTTATAAATAATATATTTTTACTAAAATTCCTATTATGCTTATTGTAAAACCACTAATACAACATAAAAAACAATCAGCTTGTATACCAGCGCAGGACCTCTACCATCCCCGACTCCCGCGCACTATCGTCAGCGCGATCGATCGATAGCGTGCGGCGATCCATTTCACGCCGCGTTTGCGCATATAGCCATTAAATTGACCATAACTACTGTTTTGCACAGCTCATCTCCTTAATCTCTTGTTTTAAATTGTTATAGAACAAGTTTGTTAGGTACAATGTGGTTTGATAAGTCCGGTACAGCCGATTGCCTTCTTATTGTACTTACATCGCTCTTCATTCAAATTATTTGGTTGAGGTTGCCTGAAAGGAATTTCTACCTTAGCAATAAGGCCGCCTCGTTGTACAGTTTTAATTACTGTTCTGTGTTATTCTTGTGTGCAATAAGGTATACCTATATTCTATTGTTTCGTGATAGGAAAACTAGTGAGGAGATATTATGAGTGAGATACATGTTTTTCATATCAAATTCTTCATGAAGATATTTATCACGAGTTATTTTTGAATCATTTAAAAGATTCTGTCTAAAATAAAAAGGCATAAGCAATAATTATGTCATCTCTACCTTCTACGGGAAAGAGCTGTAAAAATAGATAGTTATCGATTAAAATATGAAGCAAAAGAATTATCAATTCACATAGTGCCATCATTCGCTCGCAATAAATAAACATATGGAAGTGAATTGAAAAATGTTTGAACTTGAGCCAAAAAGGGCTATAAATCACATCACACTAATATTATAAATGTGAAAATATATTTGGATGTTTGTTCCGCTTTCACGCCTCAACTACTGAACAGATTTGGATGAAATTTGGAATGTAGATAGTCTGTACCCTGGTTTAACATATAGGATACTTTTTAAGGGAAAAATTCATAATCCCACGGGAAAATTTTACATAACGCGAGCGTAGCCACGGGCGGACAGCTAGTAAGACAATAAATATCGATACCAATCTACATATTTTTGCTCTGCACTGGAAAGAGCGTCGTAGTCTACTAAAAGAAATATGATTTACTAATACTCTGAGAGTAATGGTAATACCGAGTCTATCTCAGTACGAGCGAACATTACATATTATAAAACACCTACCTACCCATATAAAAAATATTTAGGACTTTATACAGCTTTATGGGAGTAATGTTTAACCCCTCACAAACCAGAGTGGTGTTGTTATAGATAAATATATTTTTTTACTGGAAGTAATATGTCATCTCCGTGGCTTATGATGTACGCTGATGACATTGCACTGGCCGATGAGGACAAACAGAAACTGGAGCATAAGGTGAATCAATGGAAGGGTGCGCTAGAGAACGGCGGCGGTCTGAAACTAAATGTTGCGAAGACCGAATACATTGCATGTGGCAGCACGGGCTCCGACCCCATAAAGTAGGAGACGAATTTGTCGTGAAAACGAATAAATTCAAATACCTTGGGTCCGTGCTGCACGAGTCTGGTGAAATCGATCACGACGTCCAAGCCCGAATAAGCGCTGCTTGGACAAAATGGCGAGAAGTAACCGGTGTCCTTTGCGACCCCAGGATACCGGTGAAGCTAAAGGGCCTTGTGTACAAGAGCCTCATCCGACCAGTCCAGTAGGACGTATAGTAATACGGCAGCGGTCTCGGTCACCTGTCCTCGAAAGACATGTCCAGCAGCTACACGTCACGGAAATGAAGATGTTGCGATGGATGTGTGGCGTTACGCGATTAGATCGAATTCGTAACGAACACATCCGTGGCAGTCTTGGAGTCCGTGACGTAGCGGATAAGCTTCAGGAAAGTCGCCTCCGATGGTATGGCCATATAAGCCGCAGACCGTTAGACTATGTAGGAAAAAGATGCCTCGACCTCACTGACCCTAGATCACGTGGTAGGCCTAAAAAGCGCTGGCTGGACGTCGTGAAAGGGGATATGGAAGAGAACAATCTCACACCTAAGGATGCCGAAGACCGGGCAAAGTGGAGAAGATTAAGTAGGAAAGCGGACCCCAGAACCAGGCCGGGAAAACGCTAGGACGAAGAAGAAGAAGGAAGTAATATGTCAGACCAAAAATCCAACAGTACAAGGGATATATGTATTAGTTTCAATTGACAAAAAATAAACTATGAAATTACAGAACTCTTGGAAAGCACAGCGTGAAAATACGTTTTTTAATTACCTTAAGAACCGATATAAAAAGGCAAGGTGCAATACAGTTGCCCATAAGAACGTGCAGGTCACCTTGGCAGGTTATCCACTGAACATGTCCTAACTCAATTTCAATTTTGCTTTACTATAAAACTAAGATAAAAAAATAATACTTATAGACTCAGCTTTAATTAGAGTTATATTTTATTAAATATTGTAGTTTTATATTCTACAACTACAGAAACAAATTCATAGCGAACATTCGGTTAATCATCTCTAAAGTTGTACAGTAAAGTAGGTTATAGATAACTTTAAGACGTCCGCTAAACTTCTAAAAATACGCCTTCTAGACTGCCTCAGATGGATTTTAATTAAGTGAAGTCAATCAAACGAATTTTTAAAAGTTAAAAGGTTATCCATTATTATATTTGCAGTTAGCTGACGTCTTATATAAGAAATCAAATATTTTAAACATTTTAGTCAGACAATCTATTAAAATAAAACTCGATAGCTAAACTTATATATTTTTTTAAATGAATACATTTTGATTTTGCAACTATTTCAGACGCAAAGAATATATTTTTGGTAGACTTGCAAAAAATGAGATTGCGAGAAATCTATAAAAAAACAACATTGACAGTGAACTATCCTCAGTTTCCTTGGAAAAGTGTTCACATCACATTCCAGAATTTATACGCATTTAACTATGTCTGATGTCACTATCATTACCTCGTAAAGATTAGTGTATAAGACATCGTCATACGAAATCCTAAGGCATTCCACTGTGGGATTTTCCTCTTATATCTAACAAAAGTCGAGATGTTCCAAAGACTAGTAAAGAGACAGTGGTCACGATTCACACAGTCACGCTGTAATCCTTAATTTAAGTTCGTCAGTCCTTTTCATCCTTTAAAGAATAAAAAGGGACAGGAGATGGCCATCCTAATATTAGAGCTGTCAAATACCGAATTTGAACCTTATAGACGCGTTGATTGCACAATTTTAGAGAGCACGTAAAACAACCGACTTAAAAATCTCTTAATCTGACAGCTATGCCCTTATTTTAGGTTATCATTCACTCAAAATAATATCATTCGTTCGTCTGAATTCATCACCTCTCTTTCATTGGTCATGAAAACGAAAAGGATAGCTGGATTAGAATTAGAATTAGAAGATGACTTCCCGAATCGAGGCCAGTATTAATAAACTCCTTGAAATTAGGAGCCTCAGTTCGAGGAATGTGTAAATACATTTTGCCTGGAATGTCTTCCGTGAAAGACAAACTGGACGTCTGAATGCACTCTTATTACTAAGGGCGAAGGGCTACATTGGCTAGTAGTTCTATAATAGGATACAGGAACAAATTTGTTCCTTTTATTGCGTACTTAGAAATGGTAGATTAATAAGAACTTATTGGATATAGTTCCCGGAATGGACGGAACGGTTTTAGAAATTGTGGTGAGTTTGGTCGCAGTTCCCGTTGCACTTCCTGTCTTGTTTGAAGAATAATTTTAGTAGATAATGTCACCCATATCAAGATGGTTGAACCAGAGAAACAGAATTTGATACCATATTAGCTTCTGGTAACGGAATTAAAAATATCGATAAAAAATACGGAGAGCATTTTGCATAGTAAGTCGATTATGTATGCAATTTTTTTTCCTTTTTTCAGATTAACTTTTGTACTATGTACGACATAACACTGTACAAAACCTTAACTTTTCCTGTCAAAAACATCATTATGATATCTGCTCAATGAATCGCCTAGTGATAATTTCAGTGACGTAAACTTCTGATACTTTTAGTACCAAAAAACGCTGAAGAAAAATTTGCAAACTGAAATAAACCATTATTTTCCTTTACACAATTTTCAATGGCAGCAAAGCAGGGTATTGTGGCTGTGACATTTACGCGTCGCGTCGCGTCGTCGCATTAGGTAAAAGGTCGCACTGAAAATAGGAGTTGCCCAAAGATTTCTGACGCGCGTCGCCTCGCGCTCGTCTTTTGTTCCTCTGAGGTGTTGCCGTAATCTGCAACACCTCAGAGTTGCCGTACTGCATACATTTTAGAGTGATGGGAGCATCCTACGAATTCGAAAATTGCTTAGATTATCGCAATGATGGGCCGAATTAGGGAGGAGCGGAAGACGGAATAGGGGATCGGACTACTTTTTATTTTTATTTTATAAATCCAAACTTCTTAGTTTCTGCTGCCGAGCACTAAAATAATTTTTGCTCTATCTTTAAAATTGACCGAGTTATAAAGGTTTGAAACTCAAGATTAGACAGAGATGCACATACCCACTTGTGACGTCATTTGTTAGTAACGCCGAATCGTAACGTATAATCTCCATACAAAAATCGTTTTTGAAAGAGACAGACATATTGAAATTTTAAAAAATCACTGTAAATTCGTTTTTCATACGATTCTGTTTTTTTCGTCGCGAATCGTCTGCTACTAATCTATATTTTAAAAATAATTCATAAAATATGGTAAATTCAGAAAATATGGTGAACAGTCCGATCCCCTACGAGTATTATAAGTAAAAATTAAAATCTGTGAAATAGTGATGGTTTAGCGTCTAGACTGGCAATGTACCAATAAAATTATTACGTTAATAATGATGGAGTCCTTAAAACTCGCCAAAGAAAAACCTAAATCGAGAAAAAGATACCTTTTAATATTTATTTACTTTCTTTGAAAAATGCTGGGAAGGCTGTAACAATACTCGTAAAACATTACACGATGAATGAATCTAGAAAAAGCTCCAAGCCAGTGTTTTCAATTTGTAGGCTGGCCATTATGTGAATAAAAAAAATACCTGACCCACCCACACTCGAGTTATTTTCAATTTGTCTTTTTAGCGTTTCGCCCCTGCATTACAAGTGCAGTAAGCGTGGGCGAGACCCTTGGGACACAATAAAATAAAAGTGTAAAGTGTAAAGTGGTAAAATCCTGTTAAAATATATTACTTAGGTATCGATATAATGTTAGAAAAGGTAAAGTTTAGCAATAAATAAAATTTGCTGTCTGGTCGGATAATTTTAATAATGTCAAAAAAGTACATCTATAGGCAAGTACGTCATATTTATGCTGGATCACATATTTTATTGGTGGTTTTTAGGGTTCCGTGGTAAAAAAGGAACCCTTATAGTTTCGCCATGTCCGTCTGTCTGTCCGTCCGCGGCTTAGCTCAGAGACTCTTAGTACTAGAAGGCTATAATTTGGCATGGATATATTAATCATGCCGACAAAGATGAAGAATAAAATCTTTAAGAAAAAATTTTTTAGTGTTCCTCTGGTACACGTGAAGTGGGAGTTATATTTTTTATTCACAACTGCCTTATAGTGTGAGGTATCGTTCGATAGGTTTTATAAAATAATTGGGGGTTGCTAAAACCACTTTTCGATGCTAGTGTACGTTTCAGAAATATTTCGTTTATAAAACTTTTGCTTATTTTTGTTAGAATCAAGTGTCGTCGTCGCCCCCCCCCCCCTACAAGAGAAACCGTTGTATTTGGAAATGTGAAAAAAATCACGGTAGTAGTGTATATGATTAATTTAAAAGGAAAATTATCAACATCAAATAGGCTTTACAGGATATCGAATAACAGACCAACTTATAAAATGTACTTGTACAAGTCAGGGTATTACAAATATCATAGAAAAAATATTTTGATGAATGTTATTAGTATTGGACAACTTTGCGTGGCCCGACGCTTGGCCGGTTATTACTTATAAATCTCTGTATAATTTGCGCACACAACACACACATCATGAACACATTTATTTTGAGTCAAAAGCCCAGGGCAGTTCACTCGTATTTATGAATATTACTCGTATAATATGTATAATATGATAAGACCATAACAAGAAGAGATATAAAAACAAACATTTAGAAGATGGTGGTTTTTATCAGATGGATTGACTAAACTGAATCAAATGAGAAATTGGAATTATGATATCAATGATTTCAATACTCGAGTGGGCGTAATAGCTTTTATTACCATATTTATTGTAAATTGGTTGAATTTTATTCAGCAGTATTGCATTAACTTCGTCGTACGGTACAATTTTATTATTTGAGTGGGTGACAGATTGAGTTACGATTGTGGGCCCTGGAAGCATTCGTCAAGTATATTTATACAAGATTTGAATTGTGTACTCGCGTTCAAGGAAAACATCGTAGGCGTTATTAAATAACGTTCATGTTTATTTCAATTGATAAGAAAGTTCGTAAATGCGTAAGCATAATTTAAGAAATAACGAAATAAACATCTGTTAAAGCTACTAAAAAACTCACAAACTTTAATTAGGTAGCCCATACAGTACTAACCATATTGTAACGCCTTTTACATTATCTTTATGGTAATGAAGTCATTAGATATCGATCACCCCACGGTCTAAGACGTCCGTTACGTCACAGGCGCGTGCGCAGCCCCGTGCGGGCGATATGAGCGTGCTAGGGTTGACACTTCTGATAATTTTGTCTAAGATAGGACGGTACTTTTGTCTGGCTTTCTGACTTATTAGTCGACCACAAAAGCCTTATACATACTCATCGAGTGTATGTCATAAACGTTTAATTTTTTCGCAGATAAAACATTTGACTCCTTCCAAAGATGTTGTTTCTCTATACCAGAAATCGTGGTCTTTATCTTTAGATTTTAAGTCTGTGCCCATAAAGTATACAATCAATTGTAGGATCGAAAATAACATATTTTTCTAAAATAACTAAAACATTTGGACGAAGCGGAAGTCGATAATGTCAGACATATTGAAATACGTAAGTGGTAAGTGGTAACCCTACAATTGACCAGGTGCGCGCGCGACGGAAAACGTCGCCTTTATGTTCTAGATAATGTATTAGTTATGAGAACGAGACTTGAATTTTGATGAATTAGTTTGTTGATACTTTATATTTGGTTTCAAGGAACGCATTTGGAAAGATTTTGTGTGCTTTTGCGTCAATGGAAAAGTCTTCAGGAAATGAGATGAGATCCGCAAATTAAGCTCGGTAAAATGTATCTAATATTCTATACTCTAATCACACTAATATTGTAAATGTAAAAATATATTTGGATGTTTGTTCCAGTACTCAACGGATTTGGATGAAATTTGGAATGGAGATAGTTTATTCCCTGGATTAACACATAGGATACTGTTTACGGAAAAAAATCCTATTCTTACGGAAAAATCTTAAATAACGCGAGCGTAGCCGCGGCAGACTGCTAGTGTATAATAATAATAAAATAAAAGAGTTTAAGTAATGTTAATAATAACCTTTTAAAAATGAAACATTTTATCATACAAGGATGTTCTACATCTTCGTTATAAAACTTTTGAAAAACGTACATTACGTCTCGTTTGGAGTTATAAATACAAGAAATTTCCGCAAAATTAATAAAAGTGCTAATGAAGCTTCTGTTTACAGAACAGTATCTTTGTTATGATAAATAAAACTAAAAGCATACCATAATGAATTTCTTACAATGTTATGATAAATGACGTTTACGAAATTAGCAGGAACCAACCACGCCCCTACGATGATGACGTCAGCCGCGTCGAAGATAACAACAAAAACATGGAATATCACCGCTATGGAAAACAAGTTTCTATTACTGGAAACGATCACAATATTCGCCGTCTAATGTACACAGCAAAGTAGGCTTTGGCTTTGTTGAGCATCGATCGTTCAAAGGCTTTCAAACAAAACAACCTTCCGAACGATTCAATAATATATTCTTTCTTGATGTGAAAATAAGGGATTGAAAGGTGAGATACGTAACTGATTATATTTTGTGTAATATAGGTAAGTAAGTATTGGATTCAATTCTTCGAGTCTATCGTCTAAATATCCTAAATCTAAAATACCCAAGTTAGACAGCAGAATTAGCAAGTGTTATACATGAACTTCGACCAACCCGCAGTGGGCCAGCGTGGTCGACTAAGGTCTGATCGCCCTAATTCAGGGTTGGCTCGAGCCCCTCAGTGGGGACGTATATGAGCTGTTGATACATGAACTACGATAATAGCAGCTAATAGTGTAAAAATGTAGACGGTCCGTACATAGAAATGTAACAAGCGTTCGGTTCGAACATTATGGTGACAAATTTAGTTTAAAATATAGTGTGTAGGCTGCTACACTACTATTAAAGTCAAGAACTGTCATAGGCATTGCATTACAATATATAACCTCTTCGTCGTGTAACACTGCGGCCCAGCAGCCGCCACGAAGCTGTGTGTTTTAGAATAATAAAATAATGAAGTGTGGCAATAGCCAGGGCACAGTCCGAAAAAAAGGTATTAATGTATTTATATATCATATAATCACTCTCTAGTCTTACAGTTTAAGAAAAATAGTAACATGGATAAGCGTTCACTGTTGGAGATCAGGACATGAAGTGAAGAATTTAGCAGAAAAAAGACAAAATCGAAACGTAAGAAATCTAAATTAGAATAGAATAGAATATACTTTATTGCACACAAGGATATAGCTTTGAAAGTACAGAAGATAGATAAAAGGGTGTACAGATAGGCAGCCTTATTGCTAAGGTGGCAATTTCTTCCAGGCAACCTTAGGGTACAAGAAAACTTCATTGGAACTATGGGACGGTGCACACAAGAAAAACAGAATAGGATAAGCAATTTAATACTACAAGTATTAATCAAAGTTACATACTCGTATATACCTACATAAATGAATTTAAAATGAAAGATAAAACTGCCAGCAAGAAATGTTGCCAGTCATAAAACAGGAAAGAGGAAGAATGCTTCGTTACAAGACTTGAATTATATGACGATTTTGCTAGTTGGGTGGTTGCGACACTCAGTTTCGATGGCGGCTGAAGGGAAGGTATTCTTTTGTACAAAAATGTACACCTTGTTGATGAAGTCTCGTGAAAAACAGCTTCAAAGGAAAATTCTGAAAGGTCAAGGTCGTGCATATTGATAGCAGGGGGCCGTTTCACGAAGCTACAAGTTACAAGTACAATTCGACGTACATTGCGTAGATAATGAAATAAAACCATGAAGGAAGAAAAAATTTTACGCGCCCGCCCTAAATTTTTTTCTTCCTCCATGAATAAAACGGTAAGGGTTTACAGTTTAAGCGAATTGGCTACGCAATGAATATAAAATTGTAACTTGTTACTTGTAAATTGTTGCTTCGTAAAACGGGACCCAGATATCACCGTCGACGTTGCTTCGAACGTATAGATGCCGTGAACCTATCGTGATTTGCGATAATACCCGCTATATCGAAAAATATACACAACGTTTGACGATTTGGCCGGCCACGTTTGGCAAATCTATTCTGCAAGAGCATTTTCTCTAGGTATTTACATAGAATGCAGTTTTCTTGTAATTAGCTTAATATTATTGTTATTTATTTATTTTTTATTAAATGATGTCCAGTAACAGTGATCGTTTTTAAAGACCCAAAACGGAACTAAGTTACGAAGCACCCAGCCGTATCTCAAAATGGCCAAGTGTTTAGCCGTGAATATCGACAAATAGGTTGTTCTCAACGATCTGCCTAAAATACTATAAACTAATCCGCAAAATTACGAAATGGTGGCGCGTCGTAATCTGCCCAGGTAAATCGTTCCACAACAGAAATATGCACATTTTTTTTAAATTCATTAATCGAAATATTTCAAGTTCCTAATATAAATTATTTTTCAAGCTCAGAAACAAAGTTATAAGGCTTCAAAGTTGATGGTTAGACAGAGAGGTCCAACGTGACCTGTGACGTCATTGGTTATGCGGGCCATACATCCGCCATAGAAAATTTAGTTTTTCGATCAATTTCGATTTTGTAAGTCCGGATGAACTATGAAAAATACTAATATTTTTTAATGCGTATTCCCTATTCCCTATAGTAACTATTTAAAATGAAAGCTACGACTTACCTGAGTCGGATGATGCCTGTATAGGTACAGCTTGGTCCCGTGCAGCGCGGCCCACACCTGCTTCCAGGATCTGTCACTTGCTCGCTGCAAAAATATCAACGCTTGATGATATACGTATAGGTATACAAAGAAGTTAAGAAGACTGATTAAAGTTTATAAAGATTGGTAAAATCTATTGATAAATAGAACATAACAGATAGAATACAAGTGTTCCTGCATCGTGTAGAGTATTAATACAAACATGGTTTATTTTCCAGGTTGAGTGCACCTTATTAATTAATATAATGTTTTTTTATTTATTAAATTATCGGAAATACCATACAGTGACGATCCAAATTTATTGTATAACTCAGTATTTAACTTTGTCAAAAATGAATATGATACGGTATTTAAATCAAAAACTATAAAAGTTAATAACAAAGCTTTGTTTAGTGATTGGGCAACAGCGGGAATTCATAGGAGCAGACGAAAATTATACGAACTCTATGAAGAGAAATCATATAACAAAAGTACGGCCTTTCTAGATTATGTTCGTAGTTATTCAAAAATGTTTAAACGCGTTTGTGCCGTAGCTAAATCCAATTTCATTAAAAACAAAATTGAATCTAGTAGCAATGTAATGAAAACGACATGGAAAATTATAAATAGCGAGACTGGAAAGGCCAAAGCTACACATAATAACTTCAAGCTTAAAATAGATAATCAATTGTTAAGTACAGACCTAGAAGTAGCAAAAGCTTTTGAAAAGTTCTTTACGGACATTCCAGTTTCAACAACCAAGTCTTTAAATTCATCTCCCGCTGCTGCTGAATCTATACTTAAGCAGAACTTTGAGATAGATTTTAAATTTAGGCACGTAAATAATGAGGACATTGTAAAAGCGTTTAAATCCCTGGAAATGAAAAAGACGGCTGACGTCCATGGTCTATCTGTAAAAATTATAAGTTCCATTATAGATTGTATCGCACCTCACCTTTGTTGCATATTTAATCAATGTATAGATAATGGTGTGTTTCCTGACTTGATGAAACTAAGTAAAGTGATACCTTTATTCAAAGCCGGTAGTACATCAGACCCCACAAATTTTAGACCTATATCGATACTACCAACTCTTAACAAAATATTTGAAAAACTCATACATAATCAATTGCAGAGTCATTTTTATGTCAATAATTTAATTCATGTTGCTCAGTTTGGTCATTCAACAGCCGACGCTAGTGTTGAACTAATCGACAATATTTTTGGTGTCTGGGAAAACACAATGGATGCAATAGGTGTATTCTGCGATCTATCCAAGGCTTTTGATTGCGTCCATCATGACACTCTTGTCAGGAAGCTACGGCATTATATGGTGTAAAAGATCAGGCTCTTGGCCTTCTGGAGTCATATCTAACAGATAGGGTTCAGATGGTCGATGTTAATGGGAAAAGATCACCCGGATCTTCAATAAGTATGGGCATCCCGCAGGGTTCAATTCTTGGACCTTTCTTGTTTTTAGTATATATTAATGATTTACCTTATCTTGTTAAAGCAAAACATGGGTTAGTATTGTTTGCCGATGATACTTCTTTGATGTTTAAAGTTAAAAGACAACAATCAAACTAAGACGACGTAAACAATGCTATCTCTAGTATAGTGAATTGATTTACTGTTAAAAATTTATTACTTAATGAAAAGAAAACTAAATGTATTAAATTCGTATTACCCAAAGTGAAACCGGTAACTACAGATATATTTATAAAAGGACAGAAATTGGACCTTGTAGATTCGACTGTCTTTTTGGGCATTACTTTAGATGCCAAAATACAATGGGATTCTCATATAAAAAAATTGTCGAACCAACTGAGTTCAGCGGCGTTCGCAGTTAAAAAAATTAGAGCCCTTACCGACGTAGACACCGCTAGACTAGTCTACTTCAGTTACTTTCATAGTCTAATGACCTATCGTATTTTATTGTGGGGTCACGCTGCGAATGCTAATAGTATATTTTGCAGCATTACTGCAGGTTTTTTAATAACCTTTTTGGCATGATTCTTTTTTCTTTTGGCCGGTTTTTATGTCACTTTTTCAAATTTCCAATTTTCTTGGTTTGACCTTTTTTTAAATGGTCTATTGTTTTCTGAATTGTCAGCTGGTGATACGTGAATTTATGATAGTAAATATTTATTGAAGAGTTTCGTGATCATAGGAGAATTTCGTATTGTGCGTTAAGCGTTGGCTGTGATACCACAAATATTAGGAGCCCTTTTGGACTAGCCGGGTAAGTCTTGTGTTGTCTTCCCACTGGTTTTTATCGACGCACTTTTCTCTTTCCTTGTTTTGGTTGGATGGCGATTATTTCTTTGTCAATCTTTACAGTGCATTTCCGGCTTCTGCGAGGACGCCACACACACAAGGGTCCCTCCGAGCTTTCCACGATTTCTTCCTGTGGTTCCGAACACGTGAGGCCACCAGGCATTGGACGAGCCCGGATTCCTGTGTTGTGTGCGTCCGCACACGTATCAGCTAAGTGCCGCCTACCCGCGCACCGGCGTTGGAGTCCCCCCTGGCATACTGCCCATCTGGCAGATTTTTTAGCGTGTTTTTGTATCTGTTCGTTGTAAATTTTTGTATGCTGATGTATTGCGGATTTTGCCAAATTTTATTTTCTGTTAAAATTCTTTTCTAAATTCTAAAAAGGCCGTTTAGGTTGCTCTGGCCCTCCCTTTTTTGGTTCCCGTTTGGCTATACTCTCCCGGGGAACTCCGCGGTTTTTACACCTTCCTGCATCGATCCACTCCCAACACAACACTAGTTCACCAACACTATATCGACGGAGTCCCCTCAGGACCCGACTCTCGGCTTATCGTTTTGGATTCTTTGGCAATATCTATACCCTTTTAAATTTCAATTATACGGTTCGGACAAATTCAACTCAATCTTTCTTTGCTCTCCTAAATTTCACGTTTCACCTGTGGTTGTCAACCACAGGTTAGCTAGCTCTTTTTTAAACGCTACAATTTATATTGCAGAAACGGGCTGTTCGTGCAATTTATAGATTAGGGCCTAGAGTGTCACTGAGGGAAAAGTTTAAAGAAATCAATATTCTGACATTTGTGTCTCAATATATCTATGACAATCTTGTGTATATAAAACGAAATATAAGTAATTTTCAGAAACACAGTGATATACACAATTTTAATACTAGAAATAAAGACAAGTTGGTTGCTTATGCCAGCCGACTTCATAAAATTAGTAATTCTTTTAAAGGAAATTGTATACGCTATTACAATAAGGTCCCTACTGATATTAAAAACTTGCCTTTAGACAAGTTTAAAATATATCTGATTACTTAGAAGACAGGTGTCCATGGGAATAGATTGTTTGAGTAGCAGGCTTTTTCGATATGTAATAGTGTATGTTTCGGTATGTGCATTAATTTTGTAATTGACAATATTTTATTCAAAAAAAGATGCGACGACTGTGGAGTTTCTTCGGTAAGCTCTTCTCCACAGATTCCGCCATTGTGTTAGTGAACTCACCCAAAAAAATGTAATGACGGATCTAAGTGATGTAATAACATCCTATGGAAATAAATGATTTTGACTTTGTCTTTGACTTCAAATTAATATTTTACAAAATAATTTTCAACGACAAGAAAAGCTTGTTCGTGGTGGGCACCTTCACTTTTTGTGACAATTCGAATTCTAATAATTTGTTCTATTATGAAGATGTCCCCATATATTTATTTATTAATTCATTTTATTACTTAGTAAGCGTAAGATAAGAATCACGGCCTATAATTTTCTAAGAAAGCAAACATTTGTCTCTATTTTCTTTCGTAACTGCAGTTATAAAGAATGAACCTTACCTTTCCATTGCTGACCACCATCTTGACTTGCACGTTGCCCTCCACGTCTCCCTGCAATACGGGCTCCGCAACGCCCTCTGGCACCTCAGAAGTTTTCTTCTCGGGGCTAGATATGTACACAAAGAATTATTGAAAAATCTATAAAAATAACACCAAAATCTTTACTAACTCAACTTTTCTAACGTGGATTTAGTGTGAATGCATAATGCCAATTAAAGTTCTGCATACCCCCTTAGGGATATGAGCGTTGGGTTACTTCATGTTCCTATGTATAATACTTATAAAAACTTTGTTGAAAGTTAAGAAACTGTTGAAAAACCGGGTGCCAAGACGTTATCGAACAGAATATCCATATAAAATTAGCTAAGTTGGAATTATCTAATTAGCACAATCGCTAACTTCAGACATACTTACGCTCATTCTACACCTACGTACGGACAATCTGTATAAAACGTACAAAAAGATTCAACAACAAATAAAATTCAACAAACATGCCAGACACATAAAACACACACACAGTTCTGTATAACATTATTGAATGGTCCATGCAAAAGATATAGAACATCCATCATGCATAATACTATGACAATGATGATCGTTTCATGTTCCAGGGTGTTTTCTATTGATGATGAATTTGATGATAAATGGCATTTATTTCAAATTTTGTTTAAGCGGATTTTGGATAAGATATTTAATTATTAGTTATACTTCAATTTAGCACTTTATAGGATATATTTATAATGTCTATTATAGCGCAAAAATTGAGCAAACGAAATGCAGTGCAGGACTTCCACTATTTTCTTTACGAATAGCAGCGCCATCTGTTATTATTCGGCTGAACTATCACACAAAGGCTAGTTGATCACATCAAAAGTGTCTACGACTCATAAAATTATTAAATATTTTTGTAAATTATTAATAGTACTTTTATTGTTTTAAATAACTAATAGAACAGTTGAAAAACTCAATACTTAGGAAACACCCACTAAATTATACTTAATTTTTATAAATTAATCTGTATTACAAAGAAAATATTTACATCTTTAAAACAGAAATCAACATTACAGCTTTGCTAATGCAATAACTAAAAGTAGCATTTAATTGAACAGTGATAGCAAGTAGCAAGAGCAACTATGTCTTAACAAAATATGCAATCAACTAGCCTATTTTAATTAATTTTAGCAAGCGCCGTGCAGCGCCATCTATATTTGTGCTCGCACAACTGTATGTCATGCGACGTACCGGACGGGTAGCGATGCGAGCGGGTCGAATATTCGCAGCAACGGAGTAATGTCGTCCGTGAACCGAGGGGGGCGCCACTTGCGGTGCGCACTGCGTTTTTTTACAACCCAATGTTTAGTTCACCCGCGTTATTTCACCAATTATTTACCAATATGGGGATCTGATCTCGAAAATCTAGCTTACTGTTGAGTATATTGGCACTAAAGAAACAGGAGGTTTAAATTAAACTTTATCTTACATGTACATTTATCTAATGCCAATACCCCAACATAAGCTTTTCAAGATTCAATGACATGAATTTATCTGAACACCATTTGTTAGATAACCACAAGAATAAAATAGCTATCTACATATACAGAGGTCTAGTACTAAATAACATCATATCAAAGGGACATCTAATGACAAAGAAACTAAGAATCATGACAGAAATAGATACAGAAAGTGCTATAACAGAACTACTACGTGACAAGGAATAAAAAATATATGACTAAATATGAAGGTAAATTCCAATTAAATGAAAAATATCTACTTTGGAACATCAACAGAATATGGTTTCAAATAAATGCAGCCATTTGTTTTCAGTTCTATTGCGTTTGGCAACCATGGTTGCCAAGAATGTTCAGGTCGAGTTCCACTAGATGGCACAATTAAAAAAACTATCAGATAACTTCTAAATTCAAGATGCTGCCATCTGTTATTAAGATAATGAAGCTACAAGTGACTGCAATCAAAGATTCAACTAAAACGGATATTAAAAAACAAATGGATGTTGTTCAACTTACATTCTAAGGGCGTGATCTTCTGGCTCCACATCACTGTCCAGATTTAGTCTGTCGCCCCACGTGGCTTTCAAGTATGATACTCTGCGCATGGCTCGCTCTTCCTCTGCGCAAAAAAATAACAATCATGAAGAACTACAATACAAAAATCGATATCAAAGTTCTTTAAAATTACAACATGCAAAAAATTGCCGGCTTTTGGAATACTGAGGTAGGAACAAATAGAAAACTTCCAGAAAAAACAAATATTTTATCATATTCTTTAAAAGTTTTGTCAGTTTGTATACGTCCCCTAAGAAGGGCTCGAGCCTGCCATGAATTGACTTCTTGAATAACTTGCAAGACTAAAAAGAACAACTTTTCGTCTATACTGACCTCCAAGTTGAGCATCTTTCTTCTGTCTCCTAGTCACCAGATCGTCAGCAAAACCTGTCAAGAAAATGCTTATTATAGACCACATTTTTATCCCTTACGTTTTCACACCATGATTAGTTATTAACACCGATGTTCACGACGGTTAGTCTGCATTAGTAGCACACCTAGAAGCGACACAGAACATTCCTGAAGTTAGTCAAGAGGATAGATTAGGTCCATTCACATCGCTCTCTCCCTCCGCTTCGAAACAATGTTCATGTAACTTGTTATAGAGAAGAAACACTGTCTTGAAGCGTATAAAGAAAAAGGCGTTTTGCCACAAAACAGAAAAACTATCCAAGACTTATTGAGAATCAAAGAAAAGTTTGAAAAGTGGTGTATTCAATTTTACAATAAGGACATCTTTCTTTTTCAATTGCACATTTTTACGTCTCTAAATTCAATAAACAAAACGTGCACGAGATGTTCATGAATATGAGATAATCATTTGAAACATCTCTACATTTGCTCAGACAGCACTGACCTCTATATAGTACTGCTGGACTAATGACACCCTTTAAAAAGACAGCTCTCTAATGTGCCTATTTGAAGCGCCCCCAATGCATTGGGGAGGAACTAAATCTGACGTAAACTGCAAATGGCCGTTGTTTCGTTTGCATGGTCTCCGTATTTGTAAAGTGGTTTTGAAGGTTTAACACGATTAAACTTGTTTGTTGTGTCGTATTAATATAGTTGATACGTTAGTTAATAGGTAAACCATGAAAGAGTGCGTGTTATGCAAAACTCGTTATTAGAAGGCAAGTGGGGTTACATTCCCCAATTTACACTAATATTCAACAATTAAAACTTCTATTGATATTATAGGCACTTAAAAATCTGTCAATAATTTATTCACTATTTTTCACGTATTTTATGTCACTGTCCCATCTCTATTATTAGTTCCGTTCCCACCCACTGCTGCTATCAGCGCCAAAATGGCGAAAATGAAATCGCCTCACTATAAACCGGCTTATAGTTGCTCTAGCGGTACTATATAGAGGTCAGTGTCAGGAAGTCTTGCTTAAAAGGTTTAAAAAGATTATTTTTCTCTCGAATGTTCACACTAATTACTCATCGAGGGAAAGAGCGAAAGCATTCCAATAGTGTTCGTGCGAGAGGTCGCGCGGCGGGACCTGAATCGGCCGGTGTGCTGGGCGTGGGCGAGGGCGAGTGGGCGGGCGAGTGGGGCGGCGAGGGGGGCGCCAGGCTGAGCTGCGTGGGCCGCACTGGCGCCTCCCCGTTCGGCGCCCCTACGCCACGCGCCGCCCCCGGCAGCGACACCCGGTTCATCGCCTCCATTTGCTCCCTATTCAGCCCCATTCGTCGTTTCGCGTGACTGCCATCTTGGGGTGAACAGTGCGATTAGACGCGGTGCGAAGCGCGTGTGCGCGTGTTGCCAGTTTTGGTGGAACTGCGTTCTCATCAGCGCAGTTTCGAGAGAAGTATAGTAATTGATAGAAATTATAAAATCAACTTAAGCCACTGTTAGTTATGTATTTCGTCATGTAAGTTTTATGAGTCTATTCTAAGGACAACATTGAAATTAAACTGATAGTAACATTGACAACAAAATGACATGGAAATAGTTATACTATTAGTTTGTCTTTTACTACTTTCGCGTCTAGTTATTGGTGAATGACAACTGATGAAAACGCAGACAAAATGAGCGATCCAATAAATATCTTAACAACTTAAAACCAGTGAAATTTAAAAAGTTCGTATTGTGATGAAGTGCGTAAGTATAAAAAAAATACTAAGATTAAAAAAGAATAATACATTGAAGCTATGTCTAATTAATTACCTGAGGCATGATGTCTTCTAATAGGAAGTCCTTCACTTCCGGTACTGTTCGACCTAGTTCGCATTTGAACCTTTTCTGACTCTGCAAGTAAAAAGGAAATGTCAGTTCATGTTACACTTTTGTAAAATGCATGCAATCAACGAAATATTTTTTACAAAAGCAAGCTAACCGGTTCTTTTAACAAACTTCTATATGTCTTAGGTGTTACCACAGGGTGTTACTGACAGCCCCCTTTGCAGAGCCTGCTTGGAGGCAGAAGAAACGGCTGCTCACGTCCTCATGGAGTGCACGGGAGTGGCGGACTACAGGGCTAACACCTCGGTCAAGCGAGGGACCTTCCAGGGATAACCGATAACGTAAAGGGCCTGCTGCGTTTCCTGGAGGAGTTTGGTTGGCTCGAATGACACTGCATTCCCACCCACACGAAAAATAGGCGCATTAGACGTCGAGTTGCGGAAACCCGCCCGTTTGACAATTGACAATTGACAACCGTGTATTATTTCTCCTGAAGATTCGCAGACAATTGAAATTAAGTTCAAGCTACTTCTAAAAATATAAGCCGTAGCGTAGAAAGTAAATGAGCCAAGGAGACCTTCCGCAGTTCAATAACTTTACGAATTGTAAGGTCGGTCGACGACCTGTTATGATGTTTAGTTAAAGTACGTTTACCGGGCACAAATCCATCTGGAGGAGGACAGTGTAGGTGTTTGCTGCCGGTGATCATGAGCTGGTTGCCAGACAAGCTGCCGCCGATCTGGTCTTCGAGATCCAGGTCTGGAAGTATAAAAAATAACAGTCAGACTGGATAAACTGCTGCAAGTTAACAGAGACTGTGCTAAATCATATAAATAGTAAATATAACTATCTTCTTATTTTTCTTATCGTGTCGAAATTATGGCGCTAAAATTTGTGAGGATCAATACGTTGCAGTATTATAACTATAATCTAGGGATAAGTTGTCTTTACATACCAGCTACACAATGCAATTGAACGCGTCCAAAAAATCCAAATTCGTCATTTTATGCCTGTGCTAGGCTCACAACAAAGTATCAACACACTCACTAAAACACTAAGTATATCATCATCAGCTCATAGCGTATTCTCAGTGCTCGAGTCTAACCTAACCTAAAACACTTCTACTTCGTCCTAGCGTTTTCCCGGCCTAGTGCTGGGTTCCTAACCTAAAACACTAATCACGAATACTTTTTACGCATAAAAATAATGTTTACGAGTCTCTCCCCGCGTGCCTCATATCAAGTAACGTACGCTTCGATATACAGATTTACTTGTTCTTATCATAATACCTACTATCGCTAAACCAAGACCATTCATCGTCACACCTTATCTTTACGACTTAGGCCATTGTGAATCTTAATGTGTTTGAAGGCCTTACGACGCGACGTTGCAGTCGGTTACCTTGACCAAGACAATGATGACGATTTTACTATCTGTTTATCAGGGATGAAGTCATATTTCTGGGAAAGTTTTCGGTTAGAGTTGAGTGTTCCCCCCTACCAGCGATACCGTTGTACATATTATTATAAACAGCGAAAATGTGAAAAATATTGCGATGAATTTATATGAAAACAGGGGATCGGACTACTTTTTTTTCATTTTATAAATCCAAACTTCTTAGTTTCTGCTATCGAACACTAAATTGACCAAGTTATGGTTTGAAATTCAAGATAAGAAGAGGCACATACCCACTTGTGACGTCATTTGTTAGTAAAGCCATATAATCTCCATACAAAAAATAGTTTTTGAAAGAGACAAACATATTGAAACTTTAAAAAATCACTGTAAATTTGTTTTTCAACCGATTCTGTTTGTTTCTTCGCGAATCGTCTGCTACTAATCTATATTTTAAAAATAATTCATATGAATAAATGTTAAATTCATAAAATATTGTGAACAGTCCGATCCCCTATTATCAACATCAAGTAGGCTTTAAAGGTTTCGAATAATAGACCAACTTATACTAAAATGTAAGAAATTCGTTACAAATATCATAGAAAAATATTATGATGAATGTTATCAGTCTTAAAACAGGTACCTAAGTAGTATTGGACAACTACGGAACCCTAAACTTTGCATGGCCCGACACGTGCTTGACCGGGTTTTTTTTTTACCTCACTTTGTTTACTAATCTTGTTTTTTTTTTAATGATTAATCGCTATTTCTAACAGAGTAGTAATTAGCGGGCGCAGGCTTGAGGGGGAACAGCAGGCTCAGAACTCTAATATAAATCCGATCAGTCACTCTACCAACATTAAAATTTAAAGGACAATAGGTCTAAACTATACCTTGCTGAGGTTGTACATCGAGTGATCTAGCTTCTCTCCTGGTGGTCTTGAATTCGAACTCCTTCCTCCTGAGCGCCACGCTGGGCTCGAGCCTGGTGGTGGAAAGCCTGGCCAGCTCCGAGCGAGCCACCTCGGTTCTCCTCTCGCCTCCGCCTCGCGCTTCCTCCAGCTGCCTCGTTCGAGCTGTTACGAGCTGAAGCTCTGGAACTGGATATCTGGAAAGAGAGAAAAAGGTGATATTATACTATACGTTTATTTTCCAAATAATATAAAACCCTAAGTAATACCCTATTGTACAACCGTTTGATAACCCTAATAAATAAAAAAAAATAAAAAAAATATGGTATGTTAAGTCTAAATGTTGTCACCAGCTCTTATACGTCCCCACCGAGAGGCTTGATTGACACTACCCTGAATAAGAAGCAAGTAAAGAAGTATTTTCATCTGTCTGACTGTGATAACTACGCCATGAAGCTTTAATTGATCAAAACTCAAGGTTCAGACCCCCTACTAACTAGTCAACTCGCATTTAACAGAGAACTCTAGACTATAGATTATAAAATATCTGCCTACCTGTTTTCCTGGTTATTTTGACTATCTTCTCTAAGTTCCGACGAGCCGTTGCTGACAGTCCCAACATTCGTGCTCTGTATGCTCGGGCCCATTTCATGAATCTTCGCCAGAGTCGATACGAATTGCGTTTTCTCCTGCCTCGGTCGCGCTTTGTCGTGACTCCCGTTGACCTCGCCATAGCCGCTGTAAGTTCCACTATCCACGCTCGCTGAGCAATCTTCTTTCTTCTGTTCTTGGTTCGGTAGGAGTGAGGGGGGAGGAGAAGCCGCAAGGGGCGGGGACGCAGCGGGCGGCGGCCACGCTGGTTTCTGAAGCTTCTGTGGTCTGGCATAGAACTCCTTCTGTTTTATCGGTGGCGCGGCGTCAGGTGTTGCCCAACCAGTAGGTTGGCTGGGTCTTCTGAGAAATGCTTCTTTCTGTTCGAGGCTTTTTCGTATTCGCGACAGGATTATCGAGTCATCGAGCTCTCGGCCCGTCAGCGTAGAGTTCGAGTCGAAGGATCCGAGACTGTCTTTGCTTTCAGTCGCCGATGAGGGCAGGGATGTATCTGATTCCCGCCTGCTGAAATAAGAGAAGAAAACGAAATCATTAACTATTCTAAAATTCTTTAAACAATAACTGATAGTAGAATTTAGTAATAGTTTAGGTTTATCACCACAAACAATAATATCAACACAACCACATCACGTCGAATTTTAGTGGTTTACGTGCAGCAAAGAAGAGCAGTTTCTTTTTTAATTTGATAGAGAAATCTTAACCTCAAGCTGCAATCACACCAAGCGTTTTAGTTAGTATGTTTAAAATCATGACCTGGCTTCTCTTTTTTTGGAAGGATTACAAGATAAACGGAAAGTTTAGAAGGGTGAGCCTCATCATCTCCCTTTAAATATTCCTTTGAATGAAGATTATAAAACTGCTTTACCTATCATGTAAGAGATAATGCGGTGTACTGCTAAGCGCGTATCGAGATACGGGCGCGAGTGACGCCACGCTAGCATATTCAGGCTCGTCTCTGTGCCGCATAGGAGCTTGCGGGGCCGGCAGCGCAGCCCTAGGCTTCCGGTACGCGTCGAACAGCCGCGACTCGTGCTCCGTGATTGGCGCAGGCATATCTGCTCGCTGGTTCGACTCAGGGTTGTAAGCAGCTTCACTGAAATACTAAACAAAAAATGTTGGTTAATTACTGGGATGGCAAGGGAAAATAAAAATATAAGTGGGTAGTCTGGTTTAACTAGCTCGGTTGTCGACCTTACAATCCACACTACGATGATGAAGAAGAAAACCTAGAATCTTCGCACAAGATTAAAGCCACAGAGTTTGTTTATTGGATAAACTGATTTCCTTTCAGCAACAGCTTATGAAGTTGTTAAGCTGAGCCTCAGGCTACCAGCCTCCTATTGACAGCTAGGACCAAAAATATTCAAAAACCTCATGAAACAATAAAGATCCCTCTCACCCTTTGCAAAAGATCGTGATCCCTCGGCACGACTGTAAGCTTTAGCGTGTGGGGCTCACTCTGGGCCAGTTGCACGACCCTAGCGTAGGGCGCTCGGAATCTCCCACAGGCCACCGGCTCCCCGTTCACAGCGAGGACCCTGTCGCGTCACTAACAATTTCCAAAATTACCCTCACCCTCTGCAACAGATCGTGATCCCTCGGCACGACAGTAAGCTTGAGCGTGTGGGGCTCTCTCTGAGCCAGTTGCACGACCCTCGCGTAAGGCGTTCATGATCTCCCACAGGCCACCAGCTCCCCGTTGACAGCGAGGACCCTGTCGCACCACTAACAATTTCCAAAATTTCCCTCACCCTTTGCAACAGATCGTGATCCCTCGGCACGACAGTAAGCTTGAGCGTGTGAGGCTCTCTCTGAGCCAGTTGCACGACCCTCGCGTAAGGCGCTCGTGATCTCCCACAAGCCACTGGCTCCCCGTTGACAGCGAGGACCCTGTCGCCGGCGCGAAGACCGGCCAGCGCCGCGGGCCCGCCCGGCCGCACCGACCTTACGAAGATCGTGTCCATTGGCGCGCCGACTGCGCCCACCGCCAGGTGGCGCGCATCCTCGTAGAGCTCCTGGAAAATTTAAATGTATTCATGTTATATCAGGTGATCAGAAGAATTAACCTTTGTATTTGTCTCCGTGGAAATAACTGATTTAATAAGATTTTTTCGGAATGCATTTAATATATTATTTTAAATCGCATTCACATGCTTTATATCACATATTAATGGGGGATTTTCTGACAGCTCTTTTAAAAATAAAAATAATAGTTCTAATTAAGACGATAGATGGCGCCAGGTGTACTCAGTGGATTGTTTTTTTTTATCCTTTTATGGCCCTGTGTGACTCGCCGGATTTCACATTGGATCCACGAATTGCCAACGCCATCTATGGAAGATTTATGAACTATTTTTTTTAATTGGCTGTCGGAAAAAATGAAACGAAACGAAATGAAATAAAATGTTAAGTTTTCGAATTCATAATTATACTATGCACGTTTATTCGACGCTCTCAAATTCAAAGGTTGCAGATTTACGCGTGGGAAATCAATATGTGAGCTCCAAATCAAGTGTTAGTATATTTCTTTTTTTTTCTCCCCCATTTCTTTTTGCAAATTTTTAAAGTTGCTGATGTTGCCAGTAATTTGGTAATGGTTCTTTTTCTGCTCAAGTTTTAATTTTGTTTAGTGAATTCCACATGTACAAAAATACTGGCTTATTTTCGTCAAAAAAATCTTAATAGAATATATTTAAATAAAGCAAAAAAGAAAGCTAATTTTTATTTTTTTGAGGCTATATTTAGGCCAGTCATTTTGAAGCTGTAAAGAATACCTATACAATCTATTTACATAATATTTTAATAATAATAATACATGTTGGTTTATCTGTTGGTTTTTAGATAACCAACTCAATGAAATAAAATAAATAGCGTATGTTTGTACGTATTGTAACTATGCACCAAATAGGAATTAATACTGGTGCAGTAACCAAAACAGACGAACAAATTATTTCTTTGGTATAAACAGTTTCTTTTTGTTACCTGCAGCGATTCCGGCGGATAGACGACCAGATGCCTGAGTGTGAAGCCAAAGCCGTGTCTGGCGTCGGGCCGCTGGATGACGATGGTCCTAGGTGCGGCGCAGAGCGAGGCGGCCGGCGCGGGCGCAGACGGCGGCGCGGGCAACGCGAGCGGCTGCGTGTGCGTCACTGCTGGGGGCTGCGGACAAGCAAAGGTAAAGTCAGTTTTGGATCGGTAGGACAACAGATTATTCCCCTAGATAACTATACCAAAGTGGTAATATAGCAGACGCGGCATTTGGACATCGGATTATAAGATTGGGTGCTCAGCCCTCTCAAAAGGGTCATGTCATTATAGTACAGAAACGCTAGGCTTGGAAAAGTGTACCCGACATAATAACGCACTAAATACACATTTATCAGGAAAGTGTATTAAACAAGCCGTAGGTAGGTATATATATTTTTTAAACTTAAATTGGTCATGATAGACATGTTTCAAAACTAAAGTTTGTCTATATTGGAGAATGAAGTCAAAGTAAGTAGGTGGTAAGCAAGTGTTAGGTAGATGAAAGGGTAGTAAAAATATGTAGAACCGACTCTTACCACAAAATCATACGACCCGCAATGCATCGACTCCGTCATATCAACGTCATAATCAATGTCTATAACATAGGTAATCCAATGAATATTATGCACTATACGATCGATCGCAACACAGTTAAACATCACTTCACGAATCGTATAGACTTTAGTCGACCACGCTGGCCCAGTGCGGGTTGGTCGGCTTCACACACAATCTTTGAATTTATTCGCAAGAGTGTGCAGGTTTCATCACGATGTTTTCCTTCACCGTAAGAGCGTCGAATAAACGTACATACGAATTCGATATTCGAAAACACATTGGTAGGTACGTGGTGGGGATCAAACCCGCGTCTCCGGGGCAGCTGCCCTAGCCACTAACTAGACCACCGACGCGTTCATAGGTATTTATATTCCTATATAATAACGTAAACGAATAGCAAACAACCACATAACACTTAAAACATAAAGTAAAAAAAACACGACTAGTTATTGACACTGTATCTTTATCACTGCAACTCGATAAATTCACAATAATAAATTGGCTGAACGACACGCAAGATTACAGTGCTGTAGATAATAAAGATAAATGAAAATTGATAATACCTTGTTCCAATGTATTTATATTTACATAGCAAACGGATGCAAATAGGAAGATTATCTCAACTCGCCTACGAAAGTAGAGCCGTGCATACTGGTTTCTTATCGAATCGAATAGTTATTTGGTATTTATAATATCATATCAATTACTATCATTTCGCCCGAAACACCTCCTAAAGGATCTAAGGAAAATCGGCAAACGTTTTCAAATTATTCTATATAATTCTAATTCCCCGTCCTGTAGTAGAATGATTCCGTTTACATCGAGTAGGTACCTACTTAGTTCATCTGATATACCTTTACCAACTAAATCTGAGTGTAATTGTAATGAAACAAATTACAGTGCCTTGATATCCGTCCAGTATTTTATGAATGAACGTTTTTTATGTAATTTATTTCATTAGCTACACAATTAGCTAACCCAAACACAATAGAGGCTTCCTCGAAATATTTCGTTAAACATTATCGTTCTGAAAAGTTCTGACGACATTTTATGTCGCTTTGTTTTATGTCTTTCTACTGACTGATGTACTATGACCCACGGGTCTGAGTAAAAACTTTTTAGTCCTATAATCAGTAACGTGCTAAATACTTCATCGATAGATTTTGTCGATGTTACAGCAGCACTACGCTGGACGCAGCCAGGACTAAAGCAGGATTGCAAGTGTCATAACAACTTTTCATATGAGTTTGCAGTTGCAGTATCGTAAAGTTATCTCTGAGGTGGGATGCGATGGGATATTTAATTGTAGATGCAGGAAAGGTGTTCCTGGTGTGTTAAATTAAAGATAACTAGGTTCCTTTGAGAATTCAGAATCGTAATACGGTTTATGGTTTATAGATGCGACTTATCAGCTAGGAATAGGTGTAATTTTCTATAGGACGTTTTTTAAGATTAACTATAAGATTACTTTTTCTATGAACTCTACAGTTGGCACATAACATAACCAAGACATTAGTGGTATTTACTTTAAATGGTGCTTCTTATCTTACATAACGCGATTACCAAACTTCAAAATTCAACTATCTTCCAAATCTCCTTAATATCTGTTAAACGTTGCATAAGTAACGCAACTGTCATCTTGTCAACAAAATCAAGAACTGCAACGAATCTTTAATTTCACGATTGCAACACTGAGCCTTCCCAAGATGCGGTATTGCCTACGCCATGTCGCATTACCCACGATTATGGGCTAATCCTAAATGTTACAGATCGAAAGTTACTGTTACGCAAAATAAATGCTAAAACTTTCTAGAGCACAATTTATGATAATGTTATCATGGTAATCCTTAAGTAATGGAATGGTATCGCTGCGGCTGCCATGCGAAACCAAAAGGCTTGCGGGAAAGCCTTCCTACGCAACTGATCATCTCATGGAAAATCTGATTGATTGTGCAATCAACTTTAAATGACTTTAATTCGTCATGCTGGTTGATTCATTTCAAAGTTGAAATTCTTCTCCTTGAGTAAATTAAATTCATTATTAACGAATTTTGGAAGGCTTTTAATGGTTTGTCCACAGTCACCCTTATTTTAATCTCTTCAAACAGATACGTTATTTTTTCTACGTCGTCATTTTTAGAACGAACGTCGCATTAAAATTTAATATTTATCTAATATTTCCCTATGATACTCTTACCAATTTTAGCAGCTAAAAAGCGATACCTAAAATCGTCTCGTAAATACGTTTACCATTTCTAAACTCATAGTCATCTTATAACCTTAATATTTCACTTTCAATATAGCTCACACAAATATAAATGAAAATCTTTAACAATGTGGATTATTTCCACCTAATTATCTGCCCACGCCTGTCCACCCGGTTACCGAAGCTAATTCTGCAATACTCCTGCAATCAGCAGCTAACTTACCTGGCAGGTAGCTAAGTAATGAACCTGATATCCCGCAAGAACCTGTGACATTTTCCTGATTGGTTCCAACAAGAGTACAATCTAGAGAGGACTACAGAGGCTTTTGATATGTCGCTTCAAGAAGCAACAAGTTGCTGCCTACTTAATAATTTACTATCTTCCAAATGGCCCCTTAAAAATCTCGATTTTTCCGTTTCACCAAAAGGAGTAGTGAATTGGCATTAGCTTTTAGCTCAGAAAGTTGATACTAAACAAAACTCGCAATCTATGGAAATGTGATAAACCAATTAATTAGTATAATTTTATCAATACTTATAGCTCTTACGTCTTTCTGATAATGTTGTCCTCCAATAACCAGAATGTTCTATATTTAACATATTAAATCGCTTGTACTGTCCACGTATCCTCGGAAGCCCTGCACGGGAGTATATCAGGTTACAGATTACCAACAGATTGTCGTCCACGTTCCCTTCCGGCTTTATATGGCTACTTCACCGTCTTACGTTCTTATTTTAAACTTATAAGCTTTATTTTTTACACCAAGACGGAAGAGAATTAATTAAAAAGTTTAATGCGGAATGACAGGCTGAAAATACATGCTTGTTTTTTAATCTGCTGTTTAATAGACATGTTAAGGTTTTAAAAATATGTTTACATCAGTAGTGACATGATAAAATTAATTTGCAATAAAATTCGGAGTAATCTACCATTATGTAATTTTATTACTTTTACTCTTCTTTGCGAGGAATGAAAAACTGTTACAATATTATTTCAAACAAAAAGAGCTCATTCACATCACACCATCCAACTTTATTTAAGTATTATGCGAATTGTTATTTTATTTCTACAACATCCTTAGCAAATAATTGTATAATTATAATGCCATTACAAGATGTCGCAGACCACGAAGCGACGTGTTTTTTTGCGTCTTTTACTCGAAAATATAGAATTATGCTTTATTCCAATTGTGTGCATGTCAGCTAATGAATACCAACCATTTCCTGTGACGTTGAATGTTAATTTCACGAATTAAATAAGCGATGAAAAAAATAAACATTAATATTCATTGATACAAATCAGATTTCATGCTATGATTTAGACTCAATAAATTGAAAATCACTTTCTGTGCCTTTCTCTTCTTTTGACATACGAGTAACTGTGTTGTCGTAAGTTATACATTTATGTTACTTATCTGTGTCATTCGTTGATAGCTGAAGTAAGATCCAGCGTCCATATTATTCATAAACCCTAGCAAATCATCAAGATACCTAACATCAATATCGTTGACATCATCATCAATAGCTTACATACGTCCTCACAGATCTCGCCTCGAGCCTACCCTGGATTAGGGCGATTAGGCCTATTAATATCGTTGACATACTTCCCACAATAAACTATTTCGTAACTTCAACTACTTACCGACACTTTTCCGCATTGTTCTCTAAATCTTGAATTAAGCTCAACATTATTATAACGAAAACAATCACGCAACCATAAATCAAACTGAATTTAGCACAGGCTTATATCGGTTTTAGAGTTTTTCATAAATTTATGAAACTACTACTACACCGTGTAATAAGCAAATACCAGCTACAGTACAGCAGCTAACACAATATTATACGTCGTTCTTAAATACAGACTTTCTTTTACGGTTTTCTTTGTAACACGCTTATTATAAGAAATATTATATTCTTGTAAGTTGTAGAGTTCAACTAAACAGTTCTTAATAACCATATTTACGCAGAAACTGCAAAATGTCAGTCGTATATAATAACAGTTCTAAAGCGCTCAAGATTGAGCCCTGTTGTACGCCGCTCAATTTTACTTAATTAGTTTTTTTGTTGCTTTTAGACACAGTTGTGTAAGGTTTTTAGAATTAAAGAATCTTTAAAATGTGAAATAAACGTATCATTAAAAATAATGCAGGCAAACTCACTAAAATTGTCACAATTTTCGGGTTTGTTACCACGAAAATCTTAAAACATCTAATGCAAACTCAGTTCAGAATTTAAAAATCTAACAAAAGTGTCTTTTTCAGTTCTATCACAGGTACTTTTCTTTTAGGCATCTATGTGGCAAATGAGCATTGGTTTCATGAGGCGTGTGATGTTAGCGTTTACGGATATTTACTCGTACTTACAAGTTTTTGCACCATTCAACGTCAGTTTATAGACTTTTATCTTGTTCTGTAATATATATCTGCCACTTAAAATCAACGTTTATTGACAGCCCTAAGCGCCGAGTGCTCGTAAAAAGTTATCTTGTACAGTACTCTGTGCTTGTACTATCCCGTGGTATCAATATTTACGGTTAGTAATGTCCAGCTTTAATAACGGCTACGAATATAACAGTAAGCATAATTCGGTACCGGAACTTAAACCAAACGTAAACTCTCGTCTTTGAAGGACAACGGCAAGGAAACTTTTTTAAGTTTTGTTCCAATCCTATAATAAAACACAGTAAAAGCTCCGCAGATTTTTGTTACATAGTCAAATAAATAAATTGGTTTAAAACTAAGTCATATCCTTTTTGACTAAGCATAACCTCCATATTTTTTACGCTCTTTTCAATTTTATCTTTTAAAAGTGCCTAAATACACATTCCAAATATTGATTATATCTTTAACGGAGACTATACAACGTCCACTCATGCTTATTATTCCATCAATCAAGACTGGCTCACTGAAGGCAAAAAGACACCTTAATTGATTTCAGGTAAAATCACGATCAGTTTCCAATAAAAATGGTTGAAACAACAAAACAGAAGACAAGTTATTTTCATTGTTTAGTCTAGGGACTTGTGTTAACTGTATAATACGTAGGCTCGCCTTGGATACCTTTGTTCTCACAAACAAACTGCTCCCGCCAGCCAACCTAATTTGATCCAGAATTAACTTCGTAGGGAGGAAAATAAACAAGGGGTTATTTTAGGAAGTAACAAGCGAAGGAGGTGCGCAGAAACTTGATTAATCATTGTAGACTTGAGCAAAACCTATTTCGGTTTACAGTAACAACATTTCAATCAGTAAAAAAGAAATTTTGATACGAATACGAACTATTCAAGTCAAGACTATTTCACTTTAAACTTTTTTATAAGTGTTTTTTGTAAGAATTAAAAAAACGAAGCAGTAAGAGCGATTCAAACTTTGGTCAGACTTTAGCATTTGACAAGAGGATATTGCAAAAAATCTGCTCCTCTTATCTAAGAAAATCAGATTAAGACTAACGACTTGTATGTACTCGTATTTCTTCCGCTTCGTTGGAGTTATCGATCAATAATCGATTTAATCTATTAAGAAAATCTTAGAGAAAATAGCAACCCTGGATGTGACTGACTGGCTGGAACTGGATTTGAACCAAGGACTAATGATGATGGACAAGTAAAAGTTTCAATTCACACGCCATAGGAGTTTCCCAGCCAGTTTCCTTTTAGGGGGAAGGAGGTTAGTGGAAAGATAAATCTCAATTACTTACCAATCGGCAGTAATTCATAGAATAACGCATTCATCTTAAAACCTTACTAGGATTATAATAGTCACCTTTAAGATATGTGTTAATTTTCACCTCATATATTACGAATTTTAAAAATAAATAGAATAATAATTACACAGTTAAGATTCAGTCTTCATTTATATTTAATATTTTTCAAACAAGACATTTAAAACTGGATTTCAGCCAGCCAAAAACGCCTACTGATAGCTAGATAAAGAAATATTTTTGCCCAAACATATTCCCTAACTGTAAATGTAAGCATTAAGATGTCAAAATTGCATACTTTATTCTTGTCCAAAGATAAACTTTGTAAATTGTGTTTTTAAAAATATCATATAATAAAATGATTATAAATGATACATTAAACGTTTTATTGAAACAAAAATAGCAATTTAGGCATTACAAAAGTACAAGAATTTGAACTAATTATTTTACACATAAATGATCCAGAGGTTGTAAAATTTATTATCAGGGTACCCTTCAAAATTAATGAATCATTCGAAACTTTAGCCATTGAATATTCGACAATCAACACGTCTATTTTATTATATACCTAAACTTATAAACAAAATTATATGTAACCAAAACGACTTAGCGAAAAAATAACTTACTTATTTTGGTGTATTTTTCTTAAGTACATCTCTAATTTGCAAAATCTTTAATCTCTGCTGAGTATATTTTTAATCTTGGATAATAACTCAAGCCAGTTTTAATTAAAAAATAAACGTAGTTGAAAAAGGCCTTTACAGAGAACAAAAGATAAAGAGATTTTTTCAAAGATAACAACCTCTCTTCGTCATTCCGAGAACCTGACGTGATTAATTAGTAGATATAAATTGTATGACGTTATACATTTTCATCATTCATTTCCTTGCAATGATGACTATATTAAGAGGCTCCTTAAATGTTGCCAACTGTAACACTAAAGCAAAACTTTAAAGTGCGAGTCTAATGTACTCTACCTGCCCTTCATTTTAAATGTCAACATTTTCTTCCCTTCCTTTTCATCGTGTGGGTTGGAAGGTCGACAACCGACCTCACGAGCCCTGGTGTCAAAAAATAAAATAATTACACCCAATTAACCACACACGACTTTGAGGGTAGTCATATCACTTAAATATTATATAAGCTTTAAAATTTTAATAAGTAACTTATGTACTGACAAAAGTAGTAATCTAAGTTGCACCATAGACAAATACAGAAAAAAATAGAAATGTATATTTATAAAAGTTTCCTTACTTTTTAGTTGGCAACACTAGCTTCATTAAAATGCAGCCGCACACGATTATTTGTTTTACCACTTCATACAATGACGACCGAAAGAATGGAAGTGAACGGCGACCCTTTTAAATACTTCATTAAGTCGCTTACATTACCGTTTTGTGCGCTAAAGAATCTATAATTACGTCTGTTTGCATTTTTATTGCTTTTTTATTAACTTTAAAATATAAATTCGCGGACAGAAATCGATAAATGTTCGAAGATGGAGACCACAAATTCGACAAAAAATAACATAGTACATAAACTTTTACGTAAGTCAAGTAAACGCAAGCTTCCCTGACCGCTAAGTACGCCTGCAATCTGACATCTGATCATCAAGACCTGTGTAATAGACACCTAATCTGCGATACTGTCAATTTGATCAAATCGTTCAGGTTATACACGTTCCATCAAGCACTAAGTGATACCTAAAGGTTAGTTAGTAGCTGACAATCTTCCACTTCCTCAACACTTGTCGTTTTCCTGGACAGCTGGGATGGGAACCTTGTTTGAAAGTCGGATAATTAAGGAAGGTTGAAGAACAATGAGTACCAGGAGATCAGCGATACGAAGGAGGTCGCGCTTAGTCGCGCCTTGTAAGGCTCGCGACAGACGGGCGACGCCGGCGACACGCGGGCTGCCGTTGCGACACCGTTCAGTAGAAATACGACTGCAGTAGTAACTAAATTTATAAAGCCGTAAAAGGCTGTCTGTGAATACGTCCATTCCGAACAGCTTTATAAGGTAGACTGTAGTAAATTGTGAATTATAACTTCTTTAAGTGAGCTTTACTGCAGCGCAATATTTCTAGTAGAGATGAGAAAAGCACACTGGTTATATTTACTTGATGTTTTTTTGTTTATTATTTGAAAAGCTGACGTAATAAGGAAATTCTCACAAAATTAAAGCCAAGTCGTCGCTAAGGCGAAACGGTCCGTTTATCTCCAATATGAACAGTAGAACGAGCAGCTCGACCGAGTAACACAATCCACCAAGATTTCACACATGATTTTATTTTATCAACTCCTGCGCACGCACTTTCTTGAATCAAAGGCTCAAATGTCAGGTTATTAAGAAACCTGATATTTAACGTTTTAGCTTTAATAAAGGTACATTCCTTTTCTTTATTTAAAATGACACGAGAAACATTCCAAGGTTTGTTCACTTGCTCTCACATTTATTAGAGGTTAAATATATTAAAAGCCTTTTTTTTACAATTATTTCTGTTTTTTTTTTTTTATATCAGTCATTAAGCATAAATTGTGACAAACATTATTAAATTCGTATTCGTTCGTTCGTATTCGTATTAACATACGTTAAAAAAGGCAGTTGGGACCCGAATTCAAAAAACTACCCAACATTTCTAGGATAATCACAATGCAAATGTACAACAAATAAGTAATATCGGTCGGTTGTCGACCTCACAACCCACACGATCATCATCATCATCGTATGGGTCGACAACCGACCTCACAAACCCTGGTGTCAGTGTTATAGAGCCGCCAAAGGCCACTGACTTGGCCCGTGTAACGACTAGATAGTAGCCGGGACCAACGGCTTAACGTGCCTTCCGAAGCACGGAATCATCTTTCTTTTCGGACAATCAGGTGATTCAGCCTGCAAAGTCCTAACCAAACTGGGGAAAGTCTCAAATAGTACATTGTTATACGAGGGGTGAAAGTAACTTATTTAGCGCCGAGACGGGGTTTGGGGCCTGAGCGCAGCGAGGGCCCTAATAGTTCGAGGCACTAAATAAGTCTTTACCAGAGGTAAACACTGTGCTTTTCATTACGAATACAAGGAAAGTAAAAATAAAAACACGAATTAGCTAAAGAAAAAATGAGTGACTTCGATATCTGAATCAGATGAACTCATTGTAAACAAAACCCTACAACTCGAGAAAAATGATAATCGGATTGTTGCTTTCCCGCCTATTTTTTAATTTTTGCTGTGGCCGTGCCGGCTGAGCCATTATTTTTAATTTCCATCATTGAAAAATGTTAAATATTTTGCCCAAATCTATTTTATTTTAAAGAAATAGTTGAAAGTTAATTATAATAAAGTCATTTAAAAAATATATATTCTTTAATTAATACTTAACTTTATGTTATTTCAATTTAACATTGCGCTGTAACTGAGTGGCTGTATAGAAAGATGGAACATAGTTCAATAGGAATGTGAAATTAGAACCAGTTTCTTTTTAATAATTTGCCAGAATGAATGAAAATGAGTGAATGAATGAATGACAGCTGTCAGTTGAAAGTGATTCTCCCTCCGGGCTGAAAAGTATTACTTTCAATCCGCTCCTCAGGCAACTTCCAAACTACTTTCAGAGTAGGTATGAGTAATGAAAAAGAGATTTTTGCTTGACAGTGTCCTCACCGGGAATCGAACCCGGAACCTCCGTAATGAGCGGCGAGATCTCGACCACTCGGCCAGGGAGGCTGTTAACCCACACGATGAAGAAGATGAATAAGTAATATCTATTTGGTAAAATCATTCTTATCTTATCTTACTTAGCCTATGCTGTCCCACTGCTGGGCAAAGGCCTCTCTCTTTTCTTTCCACCCTTCTTTGTCTAGAGCATCGCTAAGCCAGGTCTTTTTTTAGCTCGTCCTGCCATCTCCGCCGAGGTCTGCCACGTCGTCTCCTGTTAGTTGGGGGTTTCCAGTAATTATAATTCTACTATACTAGGTAGTTACAGCTTTCTTCCAGTTCCATAAATCTTCGCCAGTTTAATTCATGTCGTTGTCCTATTAAAGGGCTAAACTTATGTCTCTAGACATTGAAATGTTGGTAGTCCGGTGCTAAATCACTGCCAGTATCGGTGATTATGCCAATCTTTAATTGATTAGCGCTGAGGGTTGATAAAGAGCAAAGTGCTTCGTGAATTACTACACAGAAATAAGCCTGCTGTAAAGTTTAAAACGGTAAAATGTAATTCGTACTTCTACTGGTTTTTCTCTTTATCTAAAAACGCTACATTGTAAATGCTTCGACGGATTAGGGAATTTTGCTATGGTCACTATCCCGACGGCGCCGCGGCGGCGACTTGCCAATGAAATGAACACAAAATCGGCTTCGACATTTATATGTTTTTTTATGTTAAAAAATAGTTATGCACCTACCTTTATATAGGGTGTAAGTGATAGTAACCGCGAATCAATTTATTTATGTACATTTCTGGTCCATTTCATTTCTAAATCTATGAGATCCCCTATACGATGTAAATGTAAATTTCACGGTGTAGATTGAAAACTGAATACAACAAGACTCGTCTGTGTGAACTGACTTTGCTTAAAAATTATGGGATGGATAATAAGGGCTCTGTCAGTCAATGTGATGAATGGAAGGTAATGATGTAAGATGTTATACATTAATAATTTACATTGCAATGATGACAGATGCGCAGTTCTCATACTTTACTGAAGTTTGCAAAGCGGACGGACAGTAAGTAGTTAGAATAAGTAGCAACAATTATAAAAAGCTTAACTAACATAGAGACTGCTGTGGGACAGTTTAAGATAAGTATGAGTTTCTCGGGAAACCGCTAAAGAAGGAAATACTCAAACCCATAAAGCTGTTGGACGGAAATTGCAGAAAACGGAACATGACAGTTAAATATACTACTTCAATAACGATCTCAAATGTGAGGTTAGAACTCTTTCTTACTTCATTAAGCTCTCAACGTGCCATTAATAGAATCAACATCAGGTGCACTTCAAAAACCAATAATCTAACGGAGCTATCACGTCAACTTTCGATTTCAACCAATCCCGTGCGGCAATCGCTACTCCACTCTCTCCTGATTGGACGATTACCTGTCACTGTTATTATTTACCTCTCCTGTCATTAAAATAATTGCAGAAAACTCTAATGATGTTGATATAGAGTTTATAGCGATTCATCAAAACGGCAACGATACAAAGTTTGATATCGATGAAATTGCACCGATAGTCGACAAGAGAAAACAATTTCGCTCAGATTGATCGATCTAAGTATACCGTACAGTTATGTTATGACTCTATTTCGTTCTCTACATAATTTTAGAACGTAATATCTATAGTTGGTATGATATTATCTTTGGTAATACTGGCCGATCGCAATATTGCACTGTTATTATAGTAATACCCTTTCAAAATATCAGGCATCGATTACACGACATTTTGTTGATGATGAAGAACGTCGCAATATAAGTTGGTTTCATTTCGCGAATCGGTTTCATTTAAACTTTTGTGGAACTGATAGACTGTTGAAAGATAATAGACATTGATAGGAACGATTGCGATGAAAAGCAACATCAAGATATTGATGATAGAGATGCAACGCGCATGCGTTTGTGGCTATTAAAGCCATTCACAGTTATTGATGGATGAATAGCATTAATCAGATATTATGAATAAATTGCGTGAGCACTGTTTTATTTATCGAGTGAGGCCACGATTTCTTAGCGTCAGAAACTTTTCGTTTGTATTATAATTTAAACATCAGTAAGGATTTTACCAAACATGGATCCAGTCAATAACAGCTAATTTGAACGAATTAAAAACTTTACCAAATGAAAAATTGTACTGCTCGTAATTCCAAAACCGACTGAAGTAAGTTAGGAAAACATCTTATGCATGCTCTACATATAGGTAGTAAACCTAGAAGTGCGGATAAACTACTAAAAAACGCTGATATATCCCGTCACACAAAGGACGTCCAGTCCAGGCGGCTAAATCAACCCGTTGGTAAGTGTGTATGTCGCAAGCTTTCCGACTGTGAAACCGCAATTTGGTTCGTATTCGTCCAAATTACCCCTAATGCCTGCTACAAAGACGTAATCAGACGCCGCGCCGCGTTGATTGCAACTCTGCCAACTTTGGACGTGTATATAATAACAAGCGAGTTCTCCAAGGTGACTCGACTGGTTAAGTGTTGAAGAAAGACGTATGAATGAACAAAGGATGTTATAGGCTTGGGTAACGACTCTTAGACACAGAACCACAGATACAGGGTGTAAACGACAGGGCGAACACAACAAAACGGTCCTAAAAGTACACGAATTTCTGCTACTCACTTACTTAATTCTGCCTCCTGAACTTTGGAAGCCAATAATAACAAAGGTGACTGTTACTTGCTTATAATAGAAATTGTTTCCATCCAGCTTTCACTTATCTATCATAAACCCTAGGTTTTCACTGAGAGCAATTTTGCGGTTCCATTACAACTGGTGAGCATTAGCTCGATGCTATTCTAGATTATGTACAGTCGACAAAGAATTATACATATACAATTAAACAAACAAAAGCAAAGAATAAAGCAGCTATAAAATAAAGGTAGCAGTTTTCGTGTGTGTTATTCTTCTTCATAGCAAAATAAAAAAAATCTATCATTCGGTCTATTTCCGTTGTCCACGTTATTTTGTTCCCGTTAACATGGATTTCAATAAATTCAGGACGCTTTTATTTCTGATATGAATCCTCCTGAATATTAGTTTCGCATTCGAGGTTCAATTATGTTCGAAGTACATACTACTATGTTTTTTAATTTCGACGCTTACGGTCTTCGATCAAATATAGTGGTTACGGTGAATGAAGGCGTACACTTGTACCAACCAGGGACAAACTTCTTTTGTCCTCCTAGCTTTGACGTCGAAAAATGATTTTGTTGAATCTTACTTCGAATAAAGACATTTTTATTTTTATCTTTACCTTTGAAAATGTGATGAGACCCGACGCCTTCGACGTAACTCGGTTATGTGACTTTTGGTATTTAGCCCTTTCTTTAATGAGAACTTTAAGCTAATAATCGTTTGTCAAGACATGTACTTTAAAAAAAAACATGTCTTGACCATTTGAAGTACCCCACCCCAAGTACCTACTTGGGGTGGGGTACTTCAAATGGTAAGTACCTACTTACTTACTTAAAATTCTGGCTCTGTTGATTTTTTTATTCGAATTGTTGAATGATACTGAAATATTCAATCTTTGCTGCTTTCAATATTCTGAGTTCGACTGTACAAAGCTTTCAACAAATGGAAACAAACGATTTATATTGGTTCCTTTTCTTTGAAGTTTTGAACTTTGCGTTCAAATTGAATTATGTATGAGAAACATTCGCGATAATTCAGGTATGTTTACTTCGGTATAATTTTAAGGCGGAACAAGGTGGCTTCAAAGCATCAGGATCCTTGAAAATATTTTGAATTTGTTTACTGAAGTTTTGATCAATTGATTTAAAACTACTGAAAAATTTCTTAGTAATAGAGAAGATGTGCAAGACGGGGAAAGAGGCGTGTTTCATTTGTTGGCGTGATTTCTGTAGCATGAACATGTTCGTCGTTCATTTTGTTACGTTTTATAAAATAGGTACTGTGCCTAGGTAGGCTAGGTAGTTACTACGAGTACTTATACAGGGTATACGGGTGTATAGGTACTGGTGTTGATTCGGCACACGCCCAACTAAACTAAACTAAAATTAGTCCTGTCACTTTCTATCATTTTTAATTGAAAAGGGATCGAAGATCATCGGTTTTGTTTTTGTGTTTCACTTCACGACTAACTGTCAATTTTAGTGGCGTTTTAGTCGTCATGGTGTTAGGTAGGCACTAAAACAAGACTAAATTTGACAGTTAGTCGTGAAGTCATAGACAAAAACAAAACCGATGATCTTCGGTCCCTTTTCAATTAAAAATGATAGAAAGTGACAGGACTAATTTTTAGTTTAGTTTAGTTGGGCGTATGCCGAATCGACACCACTATGTGACAAAAAAAACAAACTATCCATTAATTTTAAATATTTACATCATACGTAAATTATAATGGGGCATGCTAACATTTCTTGACTATACATTTCGAGATTTTATGGTTCTACACTATATTTTCGTACTTTTAACGGAAAAAAGTTAAAGATTACGTTAAAAAACCCAAAAGACCCATTTGACCTTTGTGACGTCATATTATCTAAGTGTTTACAAAAACCTTGTACAAAGTAAGCTTTGTGTAAAACGTAAGTTTGACGATTTGATATTAGAAAGGGTGATATTTCGTATTTTTGTCGTCAATCAAATCTACGAGTGTGGTTGTCCGTCGTCGGTCGTATGACGTCACACGGTCATTAATTTAAAATCGTTATATAAAAATGGTAAATGATCTAAACGATAAGACAGTCAAATTAGTTTCTTAAAATAGTATGTATGTATGTAAACACTTTATTGCACAATAAAAGTAACATTACAATAAGAAGCCACTAGAAAAGTTTACAGTGCAAAGGCGGATTTATCCCGTGAGGGATCTCTTCCCGTCAACCTAAAATAACCTAACCTATAGTGTTAAAATTATCATTTAAATATATTTAAAAAAATCATTTTTTTATGATACCCCAGGTATAGTAGTATAGAAAGTGACCTAGTTAGTTTATACTCGATATACACACAAAAATAAATTTGATCAATAATTTCGAAACGTGATTCGACTGTACGTACACGCGTGTACGTACATCTATTCAACATTTTACGAACCGCAACATTTTAACATGCAAATCTATTTATTAGAATAGTGCGTCGTCATTTTTATTTTTTGTTTTTAGGTGCGCGTACGCAGTTCCACATTCAAGTTCAGCGTCCGGCAGTAATGAGTTCTTAGTGTGGAAATTAACGCTCATTTGCCACTCTAATGCAGCTTAGATTTAATTAATATTGCAACAGCTTCTGTGGTGAAGTGGTTGGGGCGTTCGACTTTCGATCCAGATGTTCTGGGTTCGACTCCAGAAGGGGACACTTACGAACAAATCACTTTTTGAGACTGTTGGTTACGAGATTGTAGACTAAATTACCTAAATTGTTCGAAAAGTAGAGAGAGAGAGAGAGCGTCGAGTATTCTGAGATAGCTAATGATAATGAGATCAAAAAGTAGAATTAGTAGATAATGATTCTGTGCTTCAGAAGGCACGTTATCCGGCGGGACTGACCTACGGAAAATAGTCGTTGCATTAGCCATGTCAGAGGCCTTCGGGTCTTCATTGACACCAGAGTTAGCAAGGTCGGTAGCCCACACGATAAGAAGAAAATCAGAACTTTTCTTAATAAGAACAGCCTATTTGTATTTCAAGTGGGTGCTTGCAACACATCGTAAAACTACGCACGTCACTCGGCGCTTCGGTTGTTGAAATCGACGCGGGCGCAACGCAAGCTATTTACGAGAACGCTAAATATTATTTATGTGTGTCAACTTGTTCTATTTCCGAAATCGGTACGGAGCTGCGCAGGCGCTGCTCCCTCTTTTCCTTCGAACAGGGTTGGTTTCGCTAATTTGAATTTCAAATGCGGAAATACCAGGGTAATTCTTTAATCAGGGCGAATTTAGTATTTTAACAGTCATTCTCGTTCGCTGGCGTCTTCTGGTGTCGGAGGCCAAATGCTCTTTGGGTCACTGAGCCATTGTAGTAAGTTCTCGTTCGCAAGGAACATAGGACGAATGACAATAAAAAATATATGGTGAGAACATGTTTAAATGTCGAAGATATATTGATTCCACTTAAAAGTTTCACTTTGAAAAGTTGTTGTAATATTACGGTCTAAATACACATGGCTCATAGTCCAACAGTGGACTGTAACGGGCTGTTATTCTTCTTCTTCATCGTGCGGGTTGTAAGGTCGACAACCGACCTCACAAACCCTGGTGTCAGTGTTATAGAGCCGCCAAAGGCCACTGACTTGGCTCGTGTAACGACTAGATAGTAGCCGGGACCAACAGCTTAACGTGCCTTCCGAAGCACGGAATCGTCTTTCTTTTCGGACAATCAGGTGATTCAGCCTGCAATGTCCTAACCAAACTGGGCAAAGTCTCACACAGAGATTTTTGCTTGACAGTGTCCCCACCGGGAATCGAACCCGGAACCTCCGTAATGGGCTTCGAAATCTCGACCACTCGGCTACGGAGGCTGTAGGCAACGGCTGTTGATGATGAAATACACATCGTAAATTTAATATGCGCACTAAAGAACCACCCTCGTTAATGGATCAAAGATTTTTTATATTTTTTATGGAAGTAAGTATCACTTAAAGATATTTATTAGCATGCATCGAAAGTAAAAATACCATAATATTAAAACGCGGGTGGGTTAAACTATTCACGAAGGATTTATTATAGGACCGACATTTACTGACTGTTCTATTGTGGAAGTTGATAGCCCTAGTCGGATGCTGTTTTGATTCATGGGCGGGAAATGGATGCATTTCTAAATATTAATGAAGTGACAACTTGAGCCATGGCCGCCACTTATCATAGAATATTCAGCTTATCTGCAAATCCATCACTCGGCTCTGGCATTAGTATGGCATCTTATAATGAATGTGGGAAATATTTCACATGTCTAGAAAATTAATTTATTGAGGTTAATTTACAAGGGCAGGTTGCGAAAGGAAGACTCCTTTTTTAATTTTTGTTGTTTTTGAAGATGATTCTGCCTTGGACTAATATTTGTTATTTATCGAATATTAAAGGATTTTAATTTGTACATAGCTTTAACGACTGGTTAAAGTAGACTTCGGTGGATTGCGGCTGATGACGGAAAAAGGTTTTCTTCAGTAAGTATCGCAAGCTAACAATCAAGACCTCACCTAGCAAAGGGACATAAGATAGGCTAAAAAGAATGGAAGGTACAAATTGTATCGTAATGTATATTTTGAGTTTTTTTTTACAACGCTCAATCTAATTAGCTCTGCCTTGACATGACATCTCGTAGGTGACCTTATTTGCTTTTCTCCTGCCCTACGGTTACCGTCTACTGAGAAAGTGTAGACGGATGATCATAAATCACTTGCTATGACGTTGACGACAAACGAAACAGACTGCCTATGTTACCTAGGTGTTATATTCAGCCTAGATATCCAGTTCGAGTTGACAGGTTATTTAAATGTTAATTTAAAAAAAAATAAGAGAAATAAAAAAATAACACAAAAAATACAGAATAGTTCACGAAATTCAATGAAGGTCCTTATTAGAATTAATCATCATCATCATCGTGTGGGTTGTAAGGTCGACAACCGACCTCACAAACCCTGGAGTCAGTGTTATAGAGCCTCATGTAACGATAACGACTAGATAGTAGCCGGGACCAACGGCTTAACGTGCCTTCCGAAGCACGGAATCATCTTTCCTTTCGGACAATCAGGTGATACAGCCTGCAATGTCAAACTGGGGAAGGTCTCACAAATATATTTTTGCTTGACAGTGTCCCCACTGGGAATCGAACTCGGAACCTCCGTAATGGCGTCGACATCTCGACCACTCGGCCACGGAGGCTGTTGAATAATAGCAGATGGCTTAGCCTGTACACATTAATATCGTCTACCTTAAATTTATACTTTTTAAATCATTTACGAATTCGCAAAATTTCAGCCATTTCACGATTTTTATTCAGACTTTCCTGAACAATAAACGATAACAGAAACGTTATCAATGTTATCGTTATTAGTATCCTTAGATAAGTGTAGTTATCTGTGATTCACTATTTTAGCAGCAAAAAGCATTTCCATGTTAAAAGTTCTTTCCATATTATCTAGTACAATTAATTTTGATAAGTATCGAGGGTAATATGGTCCAAAACCATTTATTTATACACTCAACATTATCACATCGTGTGGGTTTTATTTAAGGTCGGTCAGGAATGTCGGTGACCGACCTCACAAACCATGGCGTCAGTGTTATGCTGTCGAAGACTTCTGAAATGGCTCCTGTATCGACTACACATACTCATAAAAAGTGTCTAGGGATTAACTTTTTTTTTATATTAATTAAACAGGCAAACTTCTTTTACTAACTTTCTTTTCTTCTTAAAAACTAAATAATAGTAAACCGTACATATCTTCGTACTGTACCTAAATAAAACTGACTTAGAATTTGAAGAAGTTGGAAAATGGATTGAAACTGATTACTTACCCTGACATAAACGGTTTCATCAACATCAACGGCCCGTTACAGTCCACTGCTGGACTATGAGCCTCCTCACTTAAGTGGAGGGTTTTGCCATAATCTCCACGCTTGCAGGCGGGTTGGAGATCGCAGATTAAAATGTTACTGTATCAGAGAGCGCTGCTGCCCGTTCCCTGTTCAATGTGTAGTCCCTAAGTCGCCTCTTACGACACCCACAGGAAGAGTAGGGGTTGGTGACAAATGTATTCTACTCTGCCGTCAACACACGGTTAAACACTATAAACGGTTTATAATTATTTTAATTATTGTGAAGAATATAAGACACTTTTGATAATTGTATTCCCGTGTAATATTTGCTATGTGTTAATCCAGGTTACAAACTATCTCCATTTCAAATTTCATGATGTTACTGATATGATGTTACTTTTAACTTAGTGTAAATAACTATTTAATTAGTTTTTAGTTTAAATAACTAGTTGAGAGGAATTTTTCATCTGCTAACCGAATGGTTTCCTCACTTTTAGATGTTACATCTTTTTGTTTCGTCATTACATTTTTTGGAGTTACACAATGTACGGACTCTGTGGAGAAGAACTCACCGAAGAAACTCCACATGCGTCGCATATTTTGCTATGTTTTTTTAATAAGTAACTAATCTTTCCATTACAAAAGCTAGAATAATTTTCGTGGTTTACGGATTCAGAATTGCAGACGTAAGTAGGTAATTGTTTATTTTTTGCTAGCTTGCGCAGGAAGTTTCAACACATAACAATGTTTCCTTTAACTTTGAGTAGATATTATCTAATTGCTTTGGTAACACAAGCATACACCGGCGAAGTTGTTAACACATACAATGAAAAGCAGTTAACGTGGTGTAAGTTGTACTAAGGTGTTACTTTCGCTTAGATTTTACTTTTATTACAATATAGGTAATTAGAAACATAGTAAGCATGAATCTAGGTAAGAAATGCGGAATTCATTTTTAGTATATTGAACTATTGAATTGAAGTATTAGGTATATACAAACTAGTACCCTAGTACTTATTTAAAAATAAAATTTACAAAGCACGAACGATTTGAACTATTTTAAACAAATTTTTTTGGTAAGTATATCTCTCAGGTGAATAACAAGCTTAATAAACACTGACACTACGGTTTGTGAGGTCGGTTGACGACCTTACAAGTTACACAATGAAAAAGAGTAACAGGCTGTATTTCTTCTTTAACACTATACAACATCAACAGCTCATATACGTCCCCACCGAGGGGCTCGAGCCTGCCCTGAATTAGTGGAACAATTGAATTGAAATCAGTGGAACAACACTTGCGCGAAGCTTTCCATATATACATACTTTAAAGATGCTTATAACACTATACAATATTTTACAATTTCTACCTCTTATTACATTCTCCATGACTACGAGTATTTCGGAGCGAAACAAACACGTGGCTCGTGCGTAACCACCACCGCTTGGAATCAATATTGGTGGTCGTAAACCAGCTGAAAATACTCCACCCGGGCCCTTAAACTGAGGACCGGCTGTGGACGAAAGGACTCTATTGAGGCATTGTAAGATGACTTCCAAAAAGAAGCAAAAAGGATTACGGTCTGCTAAAATTCTGAAAACAAAATATTTAACTTTATTCTTTCTTGGTAAGAAATTGACAACAATCTTCCAATATGACACGAGGTCTAATTGAAAATGTAACTATGAGTGAAAATAGACAAATACTTGAGCCTAAAATATTTTTGATTACGTAAACACAGTAAGATTTTATTTTCCGACATGCATAACGAACAAAGATACGTTACCATAGGGTAGGGTTTTTCTTTTTAGTAAAATACCGAAGGTTCTGTTAAAATCCCAGTTGTAGTTACCTGAAACAAGAAAATAACAAATTAGTATAAATTAAGTTATTACCCTAAATTAACATGAATATGTAAATTTTCTTCTCTTACATTCTTTGTATACTTTTGGTAGGTACTTATCAAAGTTTACGAATTGATTTACATAATCAAGATAAATAAAGGTTACAAAAGGTAATTGGTCTCGACGATAGCGTGTCGCGTCCCGTATTTACAAAGGCGTGTTGGGCTAATAAGGGTTGTCACATAACAAAACTGGTTGGGTTTGTTTACCTATCCACGCGTTTTCCTCTTCATGTCCATAGATGAATCAAAATTTTCGCATTCTCAATTTCTGACAACACATTTAAATAACGAGAGACGAACAAACAACGGTAGAGTTTCAAAAACGTAAGTTATTTTCTTTTTTTATCATGAATGAATTTATTCACTGTTAGAAAATCTCTATGTCGGACAACACATTAATGTGCAAATGGGTACTTTATCATGGGTCCTTCAAATCATTTTATTACTCTAAACGTGGTTAGTTCGTTACCACATTTCGTTTGTTTTTTAAGTTTTCATTGTTAATTAGATTTTTTTATTCCATATTTAATACAAATATAAATACTTATTACAGACTTAAATGTCGATCGTAGTAGCTAATCGTGTAAAATAGCCAAGCTTGCCTGTACCTATATTGCCACATTAGCAGCCCTAACTACTCGTAAGTGCGAACATAGAAAGGGCACTCTAGTTGCCCTGTGCTAATGGCTAATTGTGGACTTACGCCATGCCACCGGACTTGACGACCTATTCTATTCTTGAGTAAGTGCTCAGGTTGTGAAAATAATGGATTTATTTCGCTTGACTAACATTATCTAGCAACTTTCAAACACAACTGCGAAATGGCACCATACCTGCAAGACTAAAAGATATTTAATAGCTTATTTTTGAATAAGCTTGTCAAGATTTTGAAATGAAACTAATAACAATTAAAAACGTATTTTAACTAATACCTAAACGGAGTTCAAAGCAGAACAAACCACCTACAGGACTTTGCTCTTAACGCAAACGCTCCCAATCAACTATTAAAAACACATTTTTACCACGTTTCAGAATTCTCAGTCAATTTTAACTTCGTACGGTCAGAGACAATACTATATGCTAAAAAACAGCTTAAACAGATCTTGCTGAACCAATACTACTGATATAACACAGGGTCAGCATAAACTGGACATGTGCAGTGCAACTGACGTTGTATTGTGGTGACTGTAGCATGAAGTCTTGAAAGGCATTACACACTAGCGCTACTATCATATTATTTTTGTACCAAATTTAATTAAAATCGGTCCAATAGATTAGCCGTGGAAACCGCTAAGAACAATCATGGTTTTTCACATTGTACAAGCTAATATTGCATATAATATTAGCCGTAGCCCGTTACCACTTCACGGATAAATTTGATAGACAACAGGGCTATCGTGCTGGCTGCTAAAACATCTTCCCTCCCATACTAATATTGATAGCTTTAATAAATTTATCAAACTGGCGTTAGTGTGCAGTCAAGTAGCCCTTTAAAAGAGCTTTTTAGTAGTGAAAATGGTCACATTAAGGTGCCCCTTGTACACGAGAAGTCACTTACCATTAACAGACTTACACGACTTCGGACCTTTAAACTTAAGTAATTATAGAAAGTAAGTGTTAAATAGACCTTAACTTTAAAAGTAAGCATTTAAATTTAACACTTAATGCGTACGATTCGTGTTAAGGTTTACATTTTTAAAATGGTATACTATGTGAGCTGTCTGTTCATGTTCATTTATCAATAAATACTGAGGATATTTCGATAGTGTTTTTTAATCTGTGTAAAGGTTAATTTAGCTATCTGCTTATATTGTACATAATATAATATGTCGGCAATCCTCATTATTTTTTAACTGTAGCAAAATCTTTTCGCATCCTTGGATGGTTATGTACAACTGTCGATCGCCGTCGATCAGTGTGGCCCGACCCTTAGCATCTTTCCAAGTATTCTGATATTTTATATAGATCAATAAATAACAAACATAAACTACTTACTCAATTTCACGATCAAACTAAAAATAACAAATTCTCATAAATTTGAGTCTCGGAAAAGCCACTTTTCCTAAACCAAAGATATTTTTTATTATTGAGTAGGTAGTTCATAAATGCTTGGTCGTTTAAAATATAAATTGCTAAGGTATTTTGGAAAATAGGTCAAACTGTAACTTGTTTGTTTAATCACGTTGACATTTCAAGCCGCCCGTGTCACCACGTCTGTCAAGCTGGCTGAAGAAATGAAATATGTATTAAGCTTTTTTTTATGAAGTAGTAGAGAAACTTTTCCTCCGAGAGTAAATATAGTAAGGGATAATTCTAATTCCGTGCAATGTCTTTAAAAACAAAACAAATCTACGTTTTAGTGGATAAGTACCTAAACTGCATCATTTTAGTTTTCACACCCACAAATACACAGACTAAAGAAAGGATTCATGAGGAGCGCGCATCCTATTTCGAAAGAGCAATCTTGCTATCAAGTATCATCCTCTCGTCACACATTAGAGGTCAGTTTAATGAGTTAATGTCCACATATTAATGTCAAATGGCCCATTCATGGAAGGAATGCGGAATGGCTTCAGCAATTGACATTATCCACTTAGCAGCTTCTGTTGAACTAATCCAGATGTCTTGGTGCGAGTTAGGAGAGAAAGCGAGTTTCCTTTTCTTTTCTTAACTGACCTATAATTATTGCTATGTATACCAAAGTAGTAATATAGCAGACGCGGAATTGAAAATTCCTATCAGATGTTGAAAACGATGCTCTATGCCTTCCTCTCCAGGATTTTATGTATGTATTTTTATGTCGTAGAATAATTGGAAAATGGTATCTTTGCGAAGATCCTAGGTCATTCGCAAAGAACCGGATAGTTGATAGAGAAGATAGATTTCGTAATCATCCTAGCTTTTTTAAAGATAATTTTCTAGGCTGATATTATAAATTTGTGCACTGACGGCTGTTTGGTTATTGATTATATTCTTCCGCTTTTCAAGCATTTCGTTTGTTGTCAGATATTCATCATCATCATCATCGTGTGGGTTGTAACTTGTAAGGTCTACAACCGACCTCACAAACCCTAGTTATAATAGATCCGCCAAAGGCCACTGAGTTGGCTCGTGTAACGACTAGATAGTAGCCGGGACCAACGGCTTAACGTGCCTTCCGAAGTTGTCAGATATTGCTCCAATGTCTCCCAACGTTCTTAGATTATTCAAACAGATACAGATATCAGGATCCAGATGATAACTATAATTTGACTTTTTCTATCAATTAGTTTCCAATCATTCGATTCTTAGCAAACGTCTACGTAAATACAAGTTGTTTGATGGAATGATTTTTACTATCATCGCTTTCTTTGCTCTCACTTGTACTAAATCCCTCGACGTCTGCACATGTCGCAATATGATATAGGCTGTCCAATAGCGAGCATAATAGATCGTCTGCGATGAAAGCGGCGAGTTGGCGAATCGTGCGCAACTAATGGATATTACGGCCAATGGACGTTCAGTTTTGTAAGGTGCCTTGTTGTGGACAAGATGTCGTGATGGATTAAGTACAAGCTCAGTGTGCACTAAGATGAGGGTGTTATTTAAAATGAAATATGACATGACAGTTTGAAAAAATATAACAAATGTTTTTTTACTTCGATAGTAAATACTAAAACTAAAGCTACTGTATCTATTTTATATTAAAATACCTACAAGATAAAAGTTATTTGATATTTCTATTTTCACTACCCTGGGAAATCCTCTTTATTAATCTCTAGAGATTTAAATATTGCGCGAAGGCCTATTTTAACGTCAAGATATCAAACTTCCATTTTCCCACTTCCTACTGCCAACCCAGAAATAACGAGGTTACAAGTGCGACAGGTGAGTAAACACCTGTAAAATTCTATCCGACGACACGACACGACAACGACGCAATAAAACAAACTATCCGATCCAAATTATTCGCCGAACAAACAGAGTTGAAGTATGCTGCAATACAAACAAAACGCAATGGGTATAACAGGCGCGCTGAGGCGACGACAACTGAAGATCCAGAAGCAACAACATTGGTCCCGATTCAGTTTTTTATTTTTAATGTAATATAGGTTCGCGTTTGACAACAGTCTCACCTGATGGAAAGTGATGACGAGGTCGAAGATGATACACACTCACCCAAAAGATGCCTATTCACTCTTGCCTTGAATAAACCAAAATTATGAGACTCCGGAAACACAAACGCCGGAAGAGCATTCCACTCTCGTGCTGTTATGCTCTAATATTTGACGGCTCCGTAGCCCAGGTGGTAGTGTATCTGCCTCTGACGCACAGGGTCGCGGGTTCGAATCCCGCCCAGGGCAAACATTTGTGTGATGAGCACTTGTGTTTGCCTTGTGTCTGGTTGTTGTTTATCTATATAAGTATGTATTTATATATTCATGTGATATATATCAGCTGTCTGGTACCCATAGTACAAGCTCTGCTTAGTTTGGAATCAGATGGCCATGTGTGAAGATGTCCTTACATATTTATTTATTTATTTATTAATATAATTTATTTTTTGCTGACTGACCTATTCACTATTTCTTCCAAAGTGGTAATAAAGCGGGCGCGGACTTGTGGGGGGAGTAGAGGGCCCAGAACCCTAAATCCTAATTTTATTCTAATAACTCTCTCAGATTATCTCTTCATCTTCAACAGCTCATATACGTCCCCACCGAGGGGCTCGACTCTAACCCTGAATCAGGGCGATTAGGCCTTAGTCGACTACGAAGGCCCAGTGCGGGTTGGTCGACTTCACACACAACCTTTGAATTTCTTCGCAGGAGTGTGCAGGTTTCATCACGATGTTTTCCTTCACCGTAAGAGCTACGAGGGCTGATTGATAAGTTTCCGAAACGACAAAGAAAAACTTTAAAAATCTATTTAAAATAAATTTATTTCTCAACGTAGTTTCCTTCTACCTCGATGCATTTAGTCCAGCGCTTCTCCAATGCCGGTACACCAGTTTGATAAAATGTTTTCTCCAACCCCTCAAAATACTCGTCCACGGCAACAATGACTTCTTCATTTGATGAAAATCTCTGGCCACCTAACCATTTCTTCAGGTTTGGGAATAAGTGGAAGTCACACGGGGCCAGATCCGGGGAATAGGGTGGATGCGGTAGTAATTCGAACCGCAATTCATGGAGTTTGGCGACTGCAACCATTGACGTGTGTGCAGGTGCGTTGTCATGGTGGAACAAAACTTATTTCTTGGCCAAATGTGGTCGTTTTTTCTGGATTTCTTCACTTAATTTTTGCAGCAAGCTTGCGTAGTACTCTCCATTTATTGTTTTTCCTTTTTGCAGATAATCCACTAAAATAATCCCTCGAGCATCCCAAAAAACAGTCGCCATCACTTTGCCGGCCGACAAAACCGTTTTTGCTTTCTTTGGCGCAGGTCTTCCGCTCTCAGTCCACTGCTTAGATTGTTCTTTTGTCTCGGGAGTATAATGATGTATCCAGGTTTCATCGACTGTTACATAACGCCGCGAAAACTCGTTAGGATCTCGGTTAAACAGCGCCAAACACTCCGATGAATCGTCCACTCGACGTTGCTTTTGGTCAACAGTGAGCAAACGCGGCACCCATCGCGCGCAAAGCTTTTTCATTCCCAAATGTTGGTGCAAAATATTAAAAACGCGTTCAGATGAAATGCTCACCATCTCTGCTATCTCTCGCAACTTCAAGCGCCGATCATTCAATACAATTTTGTGAATTTTTTTGATCATGTCCGGATTCGTGACTTCATTTGGACGGCCAAACCTGTGGGCGTCTTCGCAGCTCTGTCTTCCACGTTTAAAATCAGTTACCCAGGTGTGAATTGTACTCAATGCAGGAGCAGAATTACCTAAAACACTGTCTAGCTTGGTTTTAATCTGGGTTGCTGTTTTCTGTTTTAAAACGTAAAACTTTATCACCGCACGAATTTCGTTTCTTTCCATTGTTAAGAAAATTTATGACAGAGAAAGTTCTACGTCCTATCAAACAAATTCCACCAGTTCGATTAAATTCAAATTTGGCGTTCTATTTTCAAAAAGATGCCAAAATATAATGTAATATTTTTTTTTGCGTATCATTTTTTTAAGTTCGTCGTTTCGGCCAGTTATCAATCAGCCTAGGTATTATTCTCGTAAGTATTATTCAGTAAGTTCAGTTTATATTACCAATGAAAGAGAGGATACGAATTCAGGTGAACGAATGATATTATTTTGAATGAAAAATAATAAAATAAAGACGTAGCCGTGTTTTTTTCGTATGTCCTCTCGAAAAATTTGCGTCCATAAGGTTGAAATTCGATGATTGACAGAACTGATATTAGGATGTCCATCTCCTTTATAATCTTTAAAAGACGAAAAGACGGACGAACTTAAATTAGAATTAGCCCCATTGCGCTAAGTATGTAGGGCGACCATAAATTGTTCCTGAACGAGGACTGTTTGTTGCGCAAGCGTACACGGGAGAAAGTGACGCATTATCCCGGGACAATGAGACACCTGCGTTCCTTTTAAAATAGGCTACAGTAGACACGAGAATAATAGAAGCGACACTAGTCGCTGACAGGATGATTTAGAATCTATGTCATGACAGTTCTGATTTAGAATAGGCATCGAGTTGTCTTATGACATCATGCAGTCTTTTTATGTACAACATTGTATTTATCGGTTAGCTAGAAATAAAATTTTTCCCTTAGATGTGTTGGTGTACTGTTCAGATGATAACCTTGGTCGCATGCTACCTTGCCCTAAGAATTTATTGCCGTCTTACATTTTAGTGCAAGTGGCATGCGACCACGGTTATCCATTGAACACCAACTACATTCAAGTGTCAGTGTTTAACATACAAGTTGTTTATTAATTGAATTATAAATATTTGAATACATACAAACCATACAAATTTCGGACAAGAATATTTTCATGTTTCGTACTTTTACGTAGTCGGGTTTTAGTATTTAAACTTACTTTTATTTTGTGTCCAATAAACTATTAATTAAATAAATTAATTAATAATTTAAGTATTTTATATTTTTATTAAATGTTTTTTTTTTTACAAATTATTTTACGTCAAACTTTCCCATAACATTTCTAGTTGTAGAACCCCATTCCATTCCAACTTCTGTGATCTCCAGACATCGTATTATCATAGAGTTGTGTGGTTGGCTAAGACTCGTAACTCAGGGCTTAGAAAGCAAAACTCCTCTGAAGTGCCATTCGCTATCGAGACTTATCGGTCGTAAATAACGACTGCACTATTATCCGTCTTTACACCAGATTGTGACGTGACACTAATTCGCATTGTTGGTCGAAGTGAAATATGGCTGAAGTAAAGTAACAGTACTATATAGGTAACAATTGTACTAAGTTTAGCGATAAAACAAGCTAGGCATACTGGCCACAAATGTAACAATGGACAAGATAGCGGGTTTTAAAAAAAAACAAAACTCTTGACACTGCCTGCTGGCAACAAGATATTACTGTCAGTTTGTCTTATAATGTTTAGACATTGTTAAAATCTCAAACACAGATTTTCCCTCATTTCAGATTCAGTGTTGATACTACGGCCAACGCAGCTCAAGAACGTTCGTCACGCTATAACTACATGTCATGCTTTCATAACTATGACGTCATCAAGTCGGCGGTTTCAGACATCGATTATAAATAGGGTTGTCAATTATAATTTACGATTCCTTTTAAATTGTTGACAAAATATTGTTTTTAAAATTGGTTTACCACCCTAAAGTCGAATGTCAGTTGCAAATTATAGAACAACAAAGATTAATTTCTAATCTGTAAGATAGCGAGTAGAAACCTTATTGAAATTTTCGATAACTAGGAAACTGAATTAAAAATGACGAACCACTTTTTTTGTTGACTATAAGTACTATCATTGCATATGTATAACACAGTACAGTACTCTCCCATTTTTATAACTATTTTTTAGTATCCCAGACAATTTATAAAGTACGTAGTCATCAAGATAACTAACACTCTTCCTAACCAGCAAACAGAACATTCTTTTTGTTGTGTATTATGCTCATAACTTCAATACAAAACCCGTAGCCACAGAATATAAAATGTTTCGCACGTGTAGGCAGTCATTATATTGGCTGACAAATAAGCATTCGAGTCGTTTGAAGTTTACGGTTCGTCTGAAGAAGCCGCTCAAACAGAAATAATGTGGAGCGAGCAATAGGCTCCCGTGTACGTACATTTGGAAGCACCTTTCCAGTCCTCTGCATTTCTATTTTTGGCTCGGGATTTCGTTTGATTTCAAATTATTGGAAATGAAATTATTAGAATTTGAAAATAGATTCTTTACACATTTCTATTGCTAATTTGCTACATGCTGCGAAAATGAAATTTAAAGACTCTGCTTTGATACGATCCATAAAAGGCGCTTTAGAATTGATTAATATTTTTTTTAATTGGTCCTTTCCACCCTTCAAAATCAATTAAGACGTCTGTCTAAGCTACGGAAGAATTTACAAAAACCCTAGCAAAAACCAACTTATTTTCCTTTTACTATCGAACAACATGCTTGAGTTTCAACTATTTATGACAAAGATAAGACTTCAGACAATTACAATGCATCGGCTTACCTTATCATGCATAATCGGTCGATTTTTATGGATTACGCGCGGCAAGAGCTATAAAATAAAATAAAATGTAATAAATGCCGACATGGCCCGATCTTGCGCACGCGCTGATGCAACTTGAACTTTCGAATTATGGTCAATGTCACCGCGCGACATAGAGCTTGCGGCTCTCTGACATAAGCTGCTCGTCCGTGAACCGTATCGTTTTAATCAATATGAACGATTGTCGTCAACCTTATCAATGTTTGGGCATTTCACTAGGTAAGGCACCCATAAACTACGTTAAGAGCATGGCTTTCTTAGCAGCCATACACCATACCACAGACCGTACGCTCAGCATGACGATCGTAGATAAAATAAACCAGAGCGCGACAAACAGATCAACTGCCAATCGCAATTTTAGACGCACGAAGGCAAGATTTTACAAACGAAAAACTACACCACAATATATACATATACATTATCGACACCAAATAGTAAAAATAAAATACAGTACATAATAGACGAACAGTCAAGTGGCGGCCTTATTACTAAAGTCCAACAGTAACAGCCTCCGTGGCCGAGTGGTCGAGATTTCGACGCCCATTACGGAGGTTCTGGGTTCAATTCCCGGTGGGGACAGTGCCAAGCAAAAATCTCTTTGTGAGACTTTCCCCAGTTTGGTTAGGACATTCCAGGCTGAATCACCTGATTGTCCGAAAAGAAAGATGATTCCGTGCTTCGGAAGGCACGTTAATCTAGTCGTTATATGAGCCAAGTCAGTGGCCATTGGCGGCTCTACAACACTGACACCAGGGTTTATGAGGTCGGTTGTCGACCTTACAACCCACACGACGATGATGATGATTACTAAAGTAGCAATCTTTTCTAGGCAACCTTAACTATTTTTGACGTAATTAAGTACTCGTATATTCAAAGAAACACACTAAATTAAATTTTTCTTTTTCTCTATTGAAGTTGCAACTAGTTTTAATCCTACTGATGTACTTTAAGAATATTGAGAGCAGGTTGAATGGAATAATTTTTATCGCGATCTAAACGATGACGCAATAGTAACTTTCTTGCTCTGTCATAAACTGAAGAAAGAGAGTTCATTGCTCTTGATATAAACATTAGTCCACGCAAGTAGAGAACCTCAGGACAATACACGATATACGCGATGTATTTTTCTAACAGCGCAATTCAGATGTACCTATTGCACAATAACAACATCGATTCAACCGTGATACAGTATCAAAGATGAAAGATATAAAAGGCAGTCGGTGATGCCATTGCTATATAGCATTAAGTTCGCCTTTGTACACCCCTTTTTTGGTGCAATAAAGTATATATCAATCAATCAATAACTTTGTAATCAAATTTAATGTACTCAGTTTTGAGGACTGATATTTGCAGTCGGAACAGAAGTGTAAACAAATGATAAGTCAATCGAAGACTAGACTTTAAGTAGACATACACAATATTACACAAGACTTAGACGAATAAAATTAAATGAATGAATCATTTATCATTCAGATTAAATCGCTCGACGTTTCTAGGTAAGACTTTAGATGCTTTTAACCATCGAAGAACTCAAAGAAAGTATCCATGGTACAGTTAGACTCAACATCTGACACTGAATAATTGCTGAAGCTATCGACTTGCGCAGTTCACTGTACCATGAAACAATTGTAAGTGACAGCGCGATTAGTCACGGTTTTTATCAACCGAGATGCGTACGCGCCGCGAGTTGATTAAGCAGGTTCAACTTGATTAATGGCGGGAAAAACTGTGCTACGTCATGCTGTACTGGTAGCTCATCTATTTCTAGACTGGGAAGAATATGTGTTAGCCTATTATGTTCCTTCCATGTAGGGTCGGATGACACATGCAGCTGGGGACACATTTCTTCCATAGGCTGGCTTGTTATTCAAATTTTACTTGCGTGAACACAAAAGAAGTAGATTAAAGTTGCTTCAAGGATGCATGAAATTAAGAAATATTCGACTCTACCTATATAAAATCGCTCGCTGCATTTCGCATTACTTGATTGGTTTTGTTGAAATTTTCGTTAATTCTAGCGTGATTGTTTAACTTCATGAATATTCAGCTTGTTGAGGAATTTATTCTTACTCAATGCATTTTTTTATAATAATAACCGATTTTCTAATTTCCATTATACAAGTTCTAATACTAGAACACACATGAGCGAGCAGGCTCTACGCAATAGTTCAGGTCGTGAAAACTTGCGCGCGCGCAAAATATACGAGCTGTCTTTGTGGAGATCCTTGCAGAAACCCCTTACCCAGCAGCAGCCCTCTGTTACATTTAAATCCAAAGAACTTGAAATCCACTGTAACAGTGCTATTATTACGACTACACAAACTAGAACGAATGCGATGGACATGTCCATTATTGTCCATGTCCACAAAAAAGAATTTCACAATTTCGCGACTCACAAAGCCTGAAATCGTGTGTAGTTTCTTTAATCTATGTTTAAACCGGATGTTGCGGTTTATGCATGAAACATTGTTACCGGTCTGTGGCAACTATATTTTCAGTTTACAATCTGTAAATACAACAAATCTAAAATAGATGGTTTGAACTTGAACACATACGTCCAATCAACGAGATGTCTACGTTCCTTTTTCCTTTCTGTAGAAATGAATAACTATCGATTTTTGTAACGTAAAAGAACAATCATATTCGTATGAGGACATTAAATCTTTCTTTATCCAGTAGCGGTAGATATGATTATATAAAAATAAATATATTCGCACGATAACAACAGAACACGAGCCGATGATATTGATGGACGTGAAGAGCTTGAGCAATTATAACGCATGCTTTAGCAGATAATAACCATGAAGGAATAGACAGTCCAAGGTGCTGTTCAATGCAAGTTACAATGAGTCAACTTTAGCGAACGCGAAACGAATTTTCTTTCAGCTACTTTTATTTTCAGCAGCCGGTTGTCATATCCTGCATGTCACCACTCACGGCTTGGTTACCGACAGAGCGAGTTTTCATGTAATTAGTCGTGTGTTTGAATGGGAGCTGCGTCAATCATTTCATGAAATTTGCTGTAAAGGTGCTTTCAGAAGAGAGTCACGAGGGAAGTCAAATTTATTTTAGCGACGACTGATGTCTTGTGCTTGTTTAAATAAAGTACTGTGGTTGTTTGAAATTATTTGCGCCGCTGAGATAAGCAATAGCTGATGTTGGGGAGACAAAAACGACGCTCTCCAAATATAAGGTGGCGTTAGTGGTCGAATTGAACTGCTGATTGAATCTTGTGTGTTACTCAACGTCACGCTCAATAAGATGCATACCAGAATTTGGAGCTCTAATGAAACAGACTTTTATTATGAAATCTTTATAACACCAGTGCTTCTAGTTTGAATACGGCTTAAGCTCAGCGTCGGCGTCGGTTTTTTGCTCCCCTGGCAGAACTCCAAAATCCCCGTCTGCCGAATAGTGCCGAACGTTGATTCATTGCGTGATGGACAATGGAAATGATGGAAAGTTTGCTGACAGGTGGAAAAACTGATTTACAGTTCTAGCTTTTCTATTTATACTTTTGATGTCGAAAAAGATGTTGTTTTGAGACGATCACGAGTTTATAAAACCAACTTTATTGTTGATTAGTTAACAACAAACTGTTCATGTCTCTTTTATAATAATCAAATTTTCATTTATATCTATTTGTTGCACCTATGTCATTTAATTGCTGCTTGATGTTGACTTCTCATGTGTTAAAGACAAAAATTAGAAAATATATTTAATTCGTAGCTCCTTCCTTAGCAACTCGAAATATCGTCACAGATTAAAGACGTCAGCGTAAAAACTACAAGAAATATTTTGTTATAATTTATGGTTTACACGTAGACACACTACATAATAACCCCACGTCGTATATTTAACATATAACATAACTTTATGTTTCCTACTGAAAATATAAAGATTGTCACTATATTAAACTGTCTACATTAGTTTTCTCTCGTTTCGTTTGAGTAGATGTTCTGAGAATTTTTGTTCAGGGCATTCATATTTTATTGTTGTGCTAAATTTTCTTATATGTATCTTTAGTAACTATTGTTTCGTTGTAAACTGAAATGGTCAACAATGTTCAAATAAAATAGCACTGTAATTCAATTTCTGTTTTATGATTATAAAACTCTAAACAGAACAGAAAAATAACTACCTATATTCTCGAGTCCTTCCTTTACAAAGATAGTAACAGATTTCTCCTCTAGAATAACACCAACAATTTGCAAGTAAATCCTAGATTTCTATCCCACTAGACCCAAACTTCGTTATCCTAAGATCTCGGCTTCAGTCGATAAATTGCACAAGAATGCTGAGGTTAACACCGCGTCAGACCATCTGGCGTCGTGAAAGCCCACATAACGTAGTCTCATTGAATATGGATGCCCTTGTAGGGTTGCCGTAGTTACGCGAAAATAGACAACTGAACTACCCGCATTCACGGAAAAGCGGAAACTGGATGCAGCTGCAAAATTGTCCGGAAGAGGACGAGACAGTTTGTAAATATTTAAAAGGACTGTCTGGCGACAAATAAGGGACAGATGGAATGAAAAATAAATTTAGTATAACGAGATACAATTTGTTACTGGGAAAGCATATTACTACTTTGTTTTATTCATCTCTATAGTTTCTTTCATTCCAGATAATAATAGAAACAGGTTTGTGGAAAAAAAAAGAACCGCATTTGTATGTTAGAGACCACAGTATTGTTTAGTATTTATATAAGCATTGCTATTTTCATGAACTTTAGTTAAATAAAAGAAGACATTGCACAGCCGTGATTTCGTCTTAACCAAGGTACATAAACCAGCAACCCTAACATCGTACACAAAGCGTGGCCAATATCTGTAAAAGGCGAAGAATTTTAATGTCTTCATTGCAAGGGCTCGGTATAAATCTTGCCACGACCAACCTCTTGTGCTTATTAGGGGGCTCCATCGCACGTATTACTAAGCAATTAGGATACAACGTGTCTATGCTATATACGGCAAATTGAGTTGCTATTTTATAAAGTTAAACAGCTATTCAGAATTTACTAGCTGTTGTGAATAATTAACGTTTGCATGAAGGCACACGAAGGTGTCTGATAGCAGTCAAAATTAATATATGAGACCAAATTTGCGTAAATATCGTCATCTCTCTCACTCTCTCAAATTTAAGAGCTATGCTTTTGAGGGTTTATCCTTGATTTGTTCGAAATAACTTCTTCTTCCTCTTCCTCTTTTCCCTTCAATCATCTCTTCCATTATGTTTCTAAAAAAGTTGTCGTGTCTTATCAAGTGTCCTATCATCTTCCTTCTTCTGTTTTCTAAGGTCTTTATCAGATTCCTCTTCACTCCAATAACCTCCAGAACCTCTTCATTTGTCTTTCTCTCGGTCCAACTAATTCCTTCCATTCTTCTTCAGCGCCACATTTCAAATGCTTCCAACCTTTCCTTATCTCTCTGGGTCATTGTCCACGTCTCACTTGCGTACTTACATTGCTATGCTTCAGATGTACGCCTTTATAAACCGTTTCTGAAGCTTTTTGGCGATTTTTGCTTTGAATAAGTTTTTTTGCTGATAAAGGCTTTTTTAGCCATAGCTATCCTAGCCATAATATCTTGTGTACATCTAGAATCGCTTGTGATTTGATGTAGTACTTCCTAGGTATTTAAAGGAGTTTACTTGTTCAAGGATGATGTTATCTAGTTCTATAATTTTTACTATTGGTGTTGTTTTTGATGTAATTGACAACATTTCAAATAAATAAAGGTACACAAATTAAAAACCATTTGGAGATATGGTCTTCCTAAACACCATATATTTTTTTCAGAATTTATTATTCACTATATTACGAGATATTCGCAAATAACCTAAAAGTAAAAAGCTGGCGTTGTAGGAATTTTAGTACTGAATGTCTTTGCCGTAATCTACTTTTTTAAATTTTATTTCTGAACGTAACTTTGTCTTTGTTCTGACAGAAAAGTGACAGCAAATTTGATTGACAGTCATTTCAGTAGTCTAGGGCGTATTCCGAATTAGACTTTCAGCGCTCACAAAAGCAAAAAAATGTATGGCTGACAGTGATTCGGAACACGATTACGGGTAATGTAATCGACTTCAGCGCGTCTCGGAACGTAGGGTAGTCAGTACTTTTTTTTTCTGAGTATTGAGTGTCAAAGAGCATAACGTTATAAATCCTATCGCTGTACTTAAGACCTTTTAGAATAAACATCCTTTTAAAATTAAAATTTATGTACTTAGACTTGAAATTATTGAAAATAAAAAAACACGTATGTAATGTTTTCATGTCTATTTTACATAAAAATTATAAAAACGAATTGTTCATAAAATGAAATGTTGTCAATTAGTATTTTAGTTTTGTTTATATTTATTTTAAGGCCGAATTTGAAAACAATATCCATTTCTTTTATCTGACTTTGTAGGTTTTCACTGCTATCTGCTAGTGCCGCTATATCGTCATAGAAAAGAAGAAAATTAGATAAGACCCTGCAACTCATTCCGTTGCAAAAGTTACAATAGCCAAACTCGGCCAGAATATATCTTCATTACCTGTACTTTAATTCGAGTCATAAGAACATGAAACTGAGTTACCATGTAGATGCCAAATTTGTCGACCTTACCACCTACGTCATGACAACGATGATGATGATGATGATGATTTTTTAAATATATTCTCAGAGCTAATTCAGTAATGTTTATTTTATAATTGAACAAAAGACCCTATGTGAAATTGTTTTGTCTATAAAATATATCAATCAAATATAACATAAACAGACCAAATATTCGATACATATCAATTTACATTCATCCGGCATTAACTCAACCCCATACAATCATCAGCCTACACACAATTATCACATACACGAACAATCGATAGATATAAATATCGATACGATTCATTGGCGTGTTAACAATGAGATACGCGTGTTTAGAATTATGCTCATTTATGCTAATACATGCGCGAGTAGGCGTAGCGTTAGGAATTAGCGAACGTAGCTTAGTTGGAGAAGAGTTAGTTACATAAGAGGTCTATGAACTCTAGATTTGCTACAAATTGCGTTAATATTTTCAATTAGTAGGTTTTGGAAAAGTCGAACAAGTGTGACAGAATTTAAACATTATTATGCCATTTGATAACATTGACAGAATTTTTTCTTAAAAAATTTGGTATTTTCATAAATCTAGTCTTTGAACAACGTTTTTAAATAACCTTTTATTTCATAGTTCAATTAGAGAACTCGGTAATACACTAAACATGCCTATGCAATAAGTGAAACTGAAAGTACTCCTAGGAACCGTATTTGGTCCCGTGCTCTTTATAATCTTTATTTATAGCTCCAATCACCGGGGTTGTTACGAGAAGCTCGTAACTCGTGTCCAGTTGCTCTAAGTCATAACTTTTACTTTGTAGATTTTACTCCAGGTAAAGTAAACACAACAAACCTCCAATTATTATTAGCAATATACTAGCTCTTGGCAATTTGCACCGTGCAGCGAGCTAGCTTTCGAACCCGCCCTGCAACGTCCAGTCCCATAAAAAGAGTTCCACAATCTCCATACACATAAATTAATCAATGCCAGTTAATTGGAGACATTTAGAGCCAATTATGTAAGTGTATGTGTATATGTGCATGGTTGAATGAGATGGTGGGTCGATACTGTCAATTAGTGAACGGAGTTCTGATCGGTCTTGTTTTATCATTAATGCAGTGCCTGTTATATAAACTGTAAAAATAAAAGGACGTGTGCACATTTTAAAGTATTTTGACTGTTTCAGGTCATGGTTCGAGCTCGTCATTATTGAAGGAAACAAGTGAAATCGTGTTTAATAATTCATCTTTTTTATATATTTTATAGAAAAAGTTTTTAATTAATATGTCAATTGGAGATATATGCTAAGCAAACTGAGTACCCTCATAAACATGCAGTGAGTTCAAACTAACATCTTCATTACATCGTTATTCACTCAAGACCTTAACAGAAAATATCATGTTTAAAATAAAGCCTAGGGCATTAATCTGATCGCTAAACGAGGAAATGTCGCGTCGTACACACACATCTAGTCGCACAGGAGTGGAATAGGCCAAGATATTTAATTATTATTATATAGATATTTATGTAACTATTTCCAGGCTTTAGCCTTCTTCCAAAAATAGCAATCCATAGTATCTAAATAGTATGTATAGTATAAAGATCACGCTCCTATCTTCGAAAGGGTGAGCAGAGCTTTAGTAGCTTGCTTCTTAGTTCTAAATAGTATTTTCTTTAGTATGATACATAACAATCGTGTTAACAGAAAGAAAATTCACGATATGCAGAAACAGCAAATTTTACTACTAACTTGGTTCTTTTTACAACTATGTTTAGATTTTGTAGTACACAATATACCTGTCTCTATTTGCGCTGCACGAATATGGTCAAAAATACATTAACATTTTGTGTGGATAGACCATCTGTGCTTTCGTCATAAATTACAACTCATCAAAATGCATAGATAAACTTCTAAATCTTAGAATAGAATAGAATATACTAGACTGCATGCTTTACGTTTTTAGTGTGACTGTGATTTTTAAAATCTATATTCGGAGTTAATCTTGTCTTAGTTTCTTGTTCCACTTTCTGGTATCACAATCTATAACATAAAATCTCGAAATCGTCAGTTAACAAAACTATAAATATAACTTTTCAAGCACTATTTACAAATTAAATAGTAAATTGTTCAAACTGAATCTTCCTCATTGCAAGCGCTTAGGGCTTAAGTGTTGTAATAAAAATATATCTACTATTAATACGAGTATCATTGCTTAAGGACGGTTTTTGTTAGGCAAATCCAAACAGATGGTCCTGTCATGTCATGATCACACGATGTTGTAAGTTTCCATATCGGTTTTTTGTTTCACTATTAATTGATCTTCATTATGTATATCATTCAGGTTCAGGTTTTTGCCATCTTTATTTTTTATCATTCCTAATATCCAAATTTAAAATGATATCAAGATGATGTAATACTGATCATCAACACCAGCGGGTTTAATGTTACTTAGCTATTCCTTAATTACAGCATCTTTGTGCCCAAAACAACATTCAATTCATTTATAGTCACAAATTAACTTAGAAAGGAGATGATTATAATCTTACTTTCTTATGGTTTCCATCATTTTACCCATATAAGTCTAACAGCAACTGGCAGTAACAACATCACCTCAGTTTTGCACAACTTTACAGATTGATGAATGGCTTTCCAACCAGGTGTGTGAAGAGCAAAGAAACCGCAAATATCTTGTTTAATACTTCAACTGCCTATCAGCTTTGAGTGAAAAGTATGTTTTATTACTGCTAATGCTTACAAAAAAAGTGACAGAGTTACAAAAAAAGAAAAACATCTGTCTAGCACTTTTGGATGTGTTATCTTACAATATTTATAGGTATATCGCGGCTATTCGCGAGTCAGTTTTTGTGGATGCTTACGAATTATACGTAATCCTCTTCCTCCTAGAGTTTCGAATAAATATGAGTATTCAGGTCTACTCGCGGACCTGAAAAATCTATCTTGTCATGGTTTTCAAATTTTAAACAATCTGATTTGTCCAACTCTGTGGTAGACGATGCAAAATAACAGAACATTGTTACATCCATAACATCCATAGTAGTTTCAAACGTTCCAACTATATTCGAAATAGAAACTTTTAGGCTTCCAAAAGAGTCACTCAAAGTTTCAAAGCAGAATCATTATTAGAAATATGTAGGTACTTCAATAGCATGTCTTCAGTATTTAAAGAGTTAACCCACCGTCATAATTACAAGACCTTTCATCGACAACAATATTAAATGAAACTCTTAATAATAATTACAGGTTGGTAATTAATAGACTTTGATTAGGACTTTAGAAATTAAGTTGTTTAACAAAGCTATCCAAGGAAAACTCAATTATGGATTTTTTAGTAAATTGTATGGTTCTTCACTGAGATTTAATAATGAAGTTCTTAGTTCCAGCCTGATCGGTTACCCTAATTCAGGGTTGGCTAGAGCCCCTCGGTGGAGACACAGATGAGCTGTTGATGATGATCAACATCAACGGCCCGTTACAGTCCACTGCTGGACTATGAGCCTCCTCCACTTAAGTGGAGGATATTGCCATAATCTCCACGCTTAGCAGGCGGGTTGGAGATCGCAGATTAAAAGGTTACTGTATCAGAGAGCGCTGCTGCCCGTTCCCTGTTCAATGTGTAGTCCCTAAGTCGCCTCTTACGACACCCACGGGAAGAGTAGGGGTTGGTGACAAATGTATTCTACTCCGCCGTCACCACACGGTTAATATGACGATGATGATGATGATGATAATAGTTCTTTAATCAAGATTTACTTAGACAGAATCCCAAAATTTCGTTAACCAAATACTCAACTTCAACTTTGTTCGATTAATATACGTGTACTTATTATCCAAACACGCCCATGGTACTTTTTTATAAATATCCAAATCCAACGGTACATACACACACATGTAACACTAAACTTTTTGCACTAAAAAAAAGCAGCTTAAAAAATGATGTCATCAACCTTAGCCTGTCAACAGCAAATTGAGACATATGAATTTAATTAATAACGACATTGGTCAGACAGAACGAGCAATTATGTAACTAGGTATCCTGTTGCCTATGACATTTTGAAACTTTACACTAATAAGACAATCGTCATAACGGCGGCGCAAGCGCCGATAAAATACTGCGCATATCAAGTGTCAGAGGAGATAAATAGAAAGCTTATCCATACGGCACTTATACGCCGGAATAGTGTTGTGTGTGGTAGAGCCAAGGCTAAAAATACTGAATAAATAATCCTAATGCGATTGATACATTATTAACTATACTCAATTGAGTTTAATTTAACCTGAAACTTCCATACATACATACAATTAATTTTCAGATGAAACACAGTATTATATTTAAAACAGCATGATTTTGCATCATCTACAGCATTAAAGTAATTGATGACGTCACACTTTCATTTGTCTTTGATTCCAAAAAAGGTGACGTCAAAATAAAACAATGACGCAATGAAAATGATACAGTAGACAGATTGTTGATTTGTTGAAAAGGAAAAAGATATAAGTATCGTACACAATCAGCTTTCCCGTGTAATCTGCAGCTAACTCCTAGAACTTGACAAGGAAAGCAGTTTGAAAGTAGGTTGGATACGCTGCAGATATTGTGTCGTTTACCCTACAAGGCAGTCGCTTCCGATCCTCCCGACACCTGGTGATTTCTTGATTGGAATTTATTTATGATTGCCGTTTCTAAGATAGCAGAAATTATTGGCATTGCTTTTCACACACGTCTCAGACTCAATGACGCCGCAATTTCTCATTTAACTGATTCCGCTAGTGGAAGGAAATGGTATCTTCATTTGGTAAATATCTATACTTACATATTTAAGAAGGTTAAATATCATTAGAGCGTGATAAGGTTTAAACGGAATGAAACATGAAGTAATTAAAGGATTTCAACATCAGGGCCTAGTTCCGGAAAAATAAGCACGTAAGTAAGTAACTCTTTATTACATAACACATATGGGACACACATACCAACATTGTCTCAAATACTTAAATATTACTTCGCTTAGGACTTAAAGCTTCATTATTTACATAGAAAGCTTTCTCTCTTCAAAATTAAATTGATACTATATAAATCTTAATATATGCAACATTGAACATTATATTTTTTGAAATCATAGTTTTACAATACACCTGCAGTGTAAGTTAAAGCTTGAAGAAAGCGACTTCTTCAAGTTAAGCCAACATAATCAAACATTGAACTTCATTTCGATGAAGCTTGTAACATTAACATAAACTTAATAGCGCTGTGCCTAAACTCGCGTGGGCTGATATCGACAAAAGCTTCTCTACGAAATGATTGGATCATAATAAATTGTGAGATGCGTGACAGAAAAGCTATAAGATTTTCAGCTTAGTCATGCGCTTAAAGTTTAATTAACAATAAACTTACCAAATATTTAAAATATGTATTGGTTAAAAACAAAACATCTCTTTGGGTTATGTTTAAATTTGTACGAAAGTTCGAGTACTCAGAATGACAGAAACCACTTCAGTAATTTCTATAGCCTTGAGTGTAGGGAATACTGAAAAACTAAGAAGTATTATTATACACTGACAAATCTATTTAGGGTCGGGCCACACTATTGTGAGAACATCGCACATCTATTGAATATCTAAACTCCGTGATGTAATAACTTCAGATTTGACTGTTAAACAAGACGAAATGGTCGTAAATAATCGATACTAAATCTTATACGTTTTGTTTACACGTTCGATAAATAAACGTTTTATTCGCTTTTGATAGAGTTCATATATAGATAGGTAGTATAGGATGAATAATTTAGTATTAAAATTAGTATTGATCTTACTCTCGTATGAATCTATTTTGAGTGAGATTTCGAATGGAGTAGCAATTACTAGCTGCTATGACTAAATCTAATATTTTTATTTTTGGTATTTAATATCGAAGATAGAGCTATAATTTAAGATTATTTTAAATTTTAGACTTAGGTATTTAAAAAATATAGTTTATTGTTATCATGCATAGAAAAACAATCAACTTAAGAGTGATTAAAAGTAAAACGTTAATATGAATTCTATGCGAACAAATTTGTCGTCATTTGCTAGGTTGGTAATAAATATTACATGAAACGACTGGCCTATTTAACTATGAATAAAGCAATAAATCTATACTAATTTCTAGTTATCGATACATTTCTAAGCGTTTAGCAATGGATAATTGAACGGAACGTTTAACCTTTAAAACGGACATTGATTTTAATTTATAAGATCGTTGTGGCGATACAGATTTGTTTGAAGCCCTTGACAGTGCGCCAGCTCTGTGTTGTAAGTCAGAAAATTTAAAAGGGCAAAGTTTCAAGCTGACATTTGTCACCGTAAGATTGTGAACGCCGTTAGTTTATAATCTGACTCGCGATATTATAAACTGTGCATGAAAGGAGCCTCCCCGAGTGACGCATTGAGTATACTTTGCATCCGGCGCACCCCGGGCAACAATCTGCGTGGACAGCTTAGTCGGTAACGCAGATTGGCTGATCCTTTCACCACGATTCGATGGCGAAACACCATATTTCAACGGCTCTTTTAAGAGCCAAAAACAAGCCTTTATCAAGGCTAAAACCAACATCTTTTGAGGCAAAAAAACACCCGATCACTGAACAAGCACTGATTGTGTTCTCTATTAATGGTGTCTCTCCGCAAACAATGGCTCACTTACTGTCTTGCCCAGCGTGCCCCACCACCTGTACACGCGAAGACCTCTATAATGCCACAGATAATGCCATATCTGTGGCAGAGTATTGGTCTTCCCAAATTTAGTCGCCGAATCGACTCGAAAAGAAAGAAAGAGGGAAAATTGTGAACTGAAACCAACCATTTACAATTTAAGGTATTATTTCTCGTTAGTTTATAATCTAGAGAAATAATACGTTAAATTGTAAAAGGTTGGTCGCAGTTCACAATTTTGCGTTAGGTTATAATCTCGCGAGTCAGATCACAATCTTACGGTGACAGATATAAGTCAAAACTATACAGGGTGTAACGGGAAGACGGGAAGGTCAACATTAATTATCGGGAAACCATGGCAAACTGGAACTTCACAGAACAGACGCAACCACACTGCGATTGAGGACCACCACAACTTCACACTTGCCGGTTGTGCCCCTCCAGATGCAAAGGGGAAGACTAATTTGACGACCAATAACGCTGTAGCTGTGGCCGAGTTCTCGACAGATTTTTTTATAAGCTGGATCATTGACACGAAGAAGAAGAAGAAAGATGCACCTCCACAAACGGCATTCAACTCATAATTTCGATTCAATACCGAATATTTAAGAAAAAATATACAATAGAAAAGCAATCGTCATATATTATTTAATACATATATATGCACAATGTCAGTCAAAAATACCTCCCCGGGTCATACCCGTCGCAAAAGTGCCCATGACACTCGCTGCGTTGCCACGTTGAATGGCAATGTACTGAATATTTGGAAAATATATTTTAGGGGTCTGTGGAGAACTGTCATATATTCCTTGTATTTTTTTATCTTTACCTATATATAGTTCCTTACTTAAAGCTAATCGGATTAGTCAGCAATCTCATAATATTCAGTCGTATATTTGTTTGGCACACAGATAGGCTACTTTTTACCACGGGAAAACTTGTTGTTCCTCAGACTAGCCCAATCGTTTGTTGAGGAAAATAATTTAATTTACTTAGGCTTATTTACCTTGACTGCGGGTAACCGTAGCTACTATTTACCAATGTCGAAATTCGGGTAATTTATCAATGGTTGAAATAGAACGTTCCAATTAACGTGTTGTTATGAGAACGCCGCACGCGCAGCAGTAACAAATTGCCGCGAGAAAAATAACTATATTTGACGCCATTGCACTAGCACCATGAATAACTCTATGTACCTATATAAACAGTATTATATATTATAGAAGTGAAAAAGTGAACCCACAACAAAATAATTTTCATGTAAAATTACACAGCAAGCTGATAAAGAAGGTACTTTTTTAATTTATTTTGCAGGTATGGAAATATCATAAAACAAAAAGTCGGTCAATGGACGCTTGTACGTAACCTAAACAATTTTTTTATCTCTCTAATTACACTTGGTGTTTTAAGAGGTCTAAAAAAGAAAAAAAGAATATACAAAAAGAATAAATGTGAGAAGAAAATTATAGCTAATCAACTGCTTTTTAAAACAGACTATTTATCAAACTACCGACGCTTAACAGCGCTACAATTGAGCATACTTGCGCATTAACAACCATAATGAAGTAATCAATTAATTATCGCCATTATCGATAGTATCGATCGCACACTCCTTGTTTCTTGTTGATCTTTAGCGATCAATACATAATTAAACAACAAGGTAGTAAAGCGTAATTGTACTACGTTTAGCATGTTTATTCAAGAGGACAGTAATGTTAGACAATACTTTGTAAGGCCTAGCTTATCAAAGGCAACGTCAAAATAAAAGAGTTTAATTAAATAGTTAAGATTTTTAAACATTTTTAAATATTTAATATAATAGTTTAGTTTATTACACAAACATAAAAGATACGTTTAGAGAAAAATTGACGAGTCAATGAAAAATCTTTGTGTTATCATATCAATCACTATCAGGTACATGTTCTATTTTTAAACTAATGGGCATTTTTAGGTAAGCGCATAATAATATTATGTTCCTTCCACCGTCTTCAAAATCTGTCATCTATCGATATACTTATTATTATTAAATGAAAACATCACTAAAATTCAGCTAAAATTACACAGTAAAGTTCTAACTTTAGTAAAAAATAAAATAACTTAGTGTCATTTATTCGTATTTAATTGAATACTTATTCGGTTTTATTGCATAAGCGGCCGCGACTTTGAAATACATAGCGTGCGAACACCTCTTTGTCTGTAATCTCGGTTGCATGTTGGTATTACGTAGATCTCTAGAGTGAAATTTAAACTATGTTTGCGTGTGATGATAGGGCTTTGTGCGCGTCCCGCCCGGGGGAATACACTGGATTTGCCCATGTCTATTTTCTAAAGGTTCTGCTTGCTAATATCTCTAAAGAACCCAGTCTCTTTTTTTTTGTTAGGTCGAGATACCTAAGGTTTTTTCTTCCAAATTGTAAGTATCACAAAAGATAATATCTATTAAATGTTTTTAACGATCAAATAAAGTAACGTGTAAATTGCTACGTGTCTTTAAATTAATTCTCAGAACACTCTGATAGATAAAACAAAAAAAAAAACATTTCAATTTATATCAATCACAACTTCATCAATAACTCTTAAATTAAAAAAAATATTGATGAATTTAGAATCCAGATTTAAAAGACTGAACGCTACGTTTACGCATCATACATAATGCGGTCATACAACCTAAAAAAACAATAAACATTTGACAATCGACAGGTCTAATCCGCCTTACGGCGAATCTTTTCGTTTGGCTCCACGCCCAAAAAAGGCTCAATGAAGAATCACCAGAAAAAAAGCTAAAAAAAAGTACAGGGCATTGCTCCGCGTACTTCATGGCGTATGATTCATTGCTATCTATCACTACATCTGTGGAGCTTGGAAAACGATACAGGAGAGAGCATTTCAATAATTCGATTAATATTTTCGCTTAACAATTATATTATAAAATTTGTTCGATGTGTATAGAGCTGACAGTTTATTTATTGGGCATTTTTCTTGTTTACCCACGTAAATGACTTGAGTTCATTTCACTTGCAAACAACGAGCTGAGGTAGATGGGATCAGATCAGCGATCATGATGATGTCACACACAAAGTACGTAAAACGGCGGTATTTTGTAACGATGAATAACTAATTTATGAAGTACATAATTAGAACAGCAAGTAGAAAATAGACCAAAATTTATATAATTGTAAAAGTTTTTTTTTGCCGCGTGCACGCACATAAATAAGCTTCTTTTTTCTTTAACTCTAACTTATCTGCATGTCTACTTTATAGCTCTTTTCACTCCAATAAGATATTTTCTTCATCGAAATCAAAACATTTATCTTTGTAACGTAGCTCGTAGTGGAACCATTGTGGTCACAAAAAAAGCTAATCAATTTTAATTATGTTTCTCGGTACATGCCCTTAGCTCAGGTTTTTGCGAGCTGTTTTTGTATAGAGCTTGGAGCTCCAAGGCTGGCATCATGTACTGTAATGGACACATTGTCGGAATGTTCGGAGATTAAATTATATACCTAGGTGTTTATTCGTTTTACCGCTAAGTCATTTGGCACTATCAAAAGTAGATGCTGACCAAATTACTTATTTTAATTGCCAGAGTAGCTCTAAAATTACACACAATTTTCTCACGCATATAATTTGAAATCCACAACATGTTTTCGGTAAAATCAGGAGAAGATGAGAAGTTACAAACATGTTGATGAGATGTCATGATATAAGATTCGTACATAAATCGCTCCAGTTATTTTTTCAGCGTGTCAACCACCATCCACCACCACCACCCACCATCTACATGTTCTTCTTATAGTATCAGCATTCTGTCGGGCCTCATAAAAATCTTCCAAACACGCCGAGCACGTCAGGAGGTGGACCTTAGTCTAGGGGGACGCACCACATTCGCACAGATTAAGGTTTGGATTGGTTCCTCCAGCCTCATCTGACCTATTCAGTGTTTTCCAGGTTGGCCAGGTTAGTTTGTTTACTGGCGAAAGCAACTCTGCAGATGGGACTAAGATCGGGAGCGAAAATTTATTTCATCGATTTACCATAGCGTTTGATGTGTTGCTCTACCTGGCAGTGTGTCGCTAGTATGACAATGGGACGAGCAGTCACGACGGATTATGCCCAAGCACCACGAGGTGTGAAATATTACCAGCGAGTGCTAAAACCCGCAAAATACGTGATAAGTGTGCCGCATTCTTGCATTCTTAACACTTCACTTACCATTGTTGGCAGCTGGAGTGTTAGTTCTCTTTATCAGTTTTTTTTTAATAACCCGTAAGTTATGTTACGATCGTAAAAAAACTTAAACTTGAAAAATAATCGATTGTTGGTTTTGCGAGTACATCAGCTCATAACATAACAAATTAAATGTCTTCTTAGGGGGGCTCGAGCCTACCCTAAAACTAGGGCGATCAGATTTTTGACAACCATGGGGGCCCAGTGCGGATGGTTGACTTCACACACAAGCTTTGGATTTCTTCGCAGCCATGTGCGGAATTTTTCATGTTGATGTTTTAATTTACCGTAAATCGATTGATTATTATCGGTTTTTCGATCATTTCTCTATTTTTTTGGCTTTTATGTACAACGAAATTTAATATGATTACATAAGCAAAAAGGGTGTTGGCAATTTATACCCAAAAATTATATATGAAAAATATATCATTTCATATTTTTTTTACTATTTGCTAAAAGTACATACCATGGAAAGTTTACGACAAAAAAAATATGTTGTCCAAATGACGTCCATTACGTCTTAATCCATTTTCTAATGATATTCGCACTGGGAGATAAAGAAATGTCCCGTAATTGAACTGCGCCCGATGTAAGCGGCGAGCTGTTATTATCGAATTATTGTTTTGATAATAAACTCGTACACTTAATGCGCGCTGAGCTCCGGTATACGAATCCATTTCAACTAAATTTCCAATAAATTCCACGTATGACATTATATTTGTTTTTGCTATCTACCCTCATTAGGACGATTTATTGGTATTTAAAAGTGCAAATACCCTTTTTGGACACCCGGTAGTTCTTTTTAACAAACTGTAATCAATCATCAGCCTTAGCTATTCGTGCTAGTTAGCCCGAGAATGCCTACGCCTTCACGCTACTTCCAAACCATTAACACTTTTTATGACCCAGAACTAAACCACATCAATACTATCAGTAACACAATCAATAATTGATATACGACCGCAATCAGCTACTGGGTTTTGTATGACGTCACTCGATGCTAGTACTCTGTTATTGTCACTGCTATTATCTGTTACTGCTATCCTCGTGACTGTGATTGAACAATGGGCTCCGATGCGTGCGCGTAGATTGGCTCCGCTTTGATCCGCCGACGAATTGACAAGTAGGTTCGTAGAGTACTAATGACGGATATAAAATGTTGCTCAACAAATTATTAGCAGGCTAGAGACCCTCGCGAGCGACTTTATTGCTCTATATGGTGGTTTCTCTCAATTTCGTGATTTCTAACATTAAGCGAGCGAAGCGAGGGTTGTCTAAAATCAGAAACGGAAGGTGTGCAAATCTAAAAGTTAACTGAAATCGATTCCTGTAAACAATACCATCACCTAGCTAGCACTTCTAATTTGTAATCTTCATTACTTTTAATATTTCAGTATGTGCAAAGTAAATACACGAAATTGGTCTTAAGTCGATTCGATAATTTGGCCGTCAAAGGAATGCCACTATCAAAGAAATAAGCCAAATAAAACAAATCCGTAGACACAATAGAACAATCGAAAGTTTCGAAACACGGTCCGAAGAATTACGAAACACATTTCGTCAATCGGGCCCCATAAATTACACTAAATTCCGCATAATTACATTTTTTTATACACACACGAGTTGTTCGGCTGTTCACAACACAATTTGGCCACTATTGACATGCTAACGTAGTGTGTAATAGAATGAATCACACGTGTAATAAAGAAAATGGACCTTCCCTACACTCCGCAGAGCTTAAATTTGATAAATTGTTTTGAGATGTAGAGTGCAAAGTATTGATGCAGTAAAAATCTTTGTACAGTATCGTAAAGTAAGTTATTTTCATAGTATTTATTTGACTTATAAAAATAATTCTTGTTTCAGGTTGATCGAATAATCGCACTATTTGGCGAATCGAGCCCTTTTTCTAATGATTCTTACGGACCGTAACGGTCCATCCTGATAATAAAAAATTGTTTGTTATCGAGTGCAAAAAATGGCCATTATTGTTCTTGTTGAATAATAATGGAAGGAAAAAAGGTTTATTTAGCGCATCAAACCCTTGTTCCAGCGATATTTACGTACCACATTCTGATTATGAAGAAAAACTTGTTGTAGTCCAAACCGTTTTTATCCGTGCCATAATTATAGTAGGGTAATTTTGTGTTTTGTGAATTACAATAGCACTATGCAGTAATCATGTTGGTCGTGTGGTCTAGTGTCGAAACCGACGCGAGTATGGGAAACGAAATGGTCCCATAAAATCTGACCACTTTCTAATACTTTCGGTGGCTTTGTCCACGTGTGAGGTGGAAGGTATGTTTTGTAATGGTCATTGTTATAAAATAATAGTAATATGAGGGAAATGGGAAAATAATCGTTTTAATGCGCAGTTGAATTTCAACAAAAGGTCATAGAGTTGAACTATTTTAGTGATTATTAACAGCTTCCGTGGTCGAGTGGTCGAGATTTCGCAGCTCATCACGGAGGTTCCGGATTCGATTCCCGGTGGGGACACTGTCAAGCAATAATCTTCTTGTGAGACTTCCCCAGTTTGGTTAGGGCATAGCAAGCTGAATCAGCAGATTTTCCGAAAGGAAAGATGATTCTATCTATCGGATACTATCTATAGTCGTTGTCGTTATACGAGCCATGTCAGTGGCCTTTGGCGGCTCTGTAACACTGACACTGGGGTTTGTGAGGTCCGTTGCTGACCTAACAACCTACGCGATGAAAAAGAAGGAAAAAGGTCTTTTTATTCAGAATTCTAATGCGATTTGGCCTGTGGATAGAATAATATGTAATGTCCATCAGTAATAGGAAAATTCAAAGTCAGTACTAATTTCAAACACACGTAATTTTCGATCTAATCTATGTATTTAAACCAGATAAAGTAGCCTCCTATACTATCAAGCCAGTTGGGTTGCCCCAAATAAAACCATGTCAAAAATAATTGTAACAACTTTACTAGCATCATTATTGCAATCAATAATAATCTAAAATTAACAAGTTTAAAATTTGCTGTCAGGTAATAACAGTGCGCTATCAATATCGGGGTCGAGTCCAGCCTCGAGGACAACGGGTCTAACGGGTTGCACCCATTAGGTAGAAAGCAGCACCCGACCACTCAACTAAGACCTTTGATAGAGTTGAAATTATACAATTATTGGTTATTTCTATGCGCGTATAAAGTGATAATTGCCTGTCAACAGGAAAGAAAACCTGTGATAATTGCGTTAGGGACTTGTGTCGTTTTAATTCCTGTTCTGCCCTGGGAAAGTGTCATGTGGACAGTGATTCCCGGGTACATATTCCTATGATATAAAAATAGCTTGCGCAATTTGATAGAACTTGAATAGAACAACATAAATTTGAATGATAAATGCTTCATATTGTAAAACCTCATAAGGGTGGAGGCGGTATTATTAAAGAAACAAATATTTGCAAGAGATTCCAGTGATTGATTTTATCACGAGATCAGTTTTTTACAAAAGCAGTCAACAATAGAATCAACTCTTGTCCATCCAAGAATATTTTCTTCTTCTAAATTCAAATAAAGCCAACAGCCAGCAATAACCAATGACCCTGAGATGTATAGGTATGCACACATACCTAACATATTGTGCATGCATTTAGAGTTTGAGAGCTTTAGTTAAGTATGAACAAAGCGTTAAAAATTAAGCTAATAAATTCAACAAATAATATTTAGAACCACGAAAATGCATTCGCCGGGGTGTATAGAAATATAACAACACGAAAACATCCAGAGGTGGTTGACCCCGCCTCGTGGTTTACGTTATGTTTACAAAGTGTAGGCTAAAGTATAGAATTAATAAACAGTCGGGCAGGAAACCCTTAGAGGTTAAATATAGGGTGCACGCCACAGACGCAGCGGCGCGGGCGACGACGGTGTTTACTGTAGTGGACACGGACCAAACTGGGCGTATGCTGTTTAGTACAATATAAAGTATGATAAAGTTACTTGTAACAAATTATACTTATGATATCGCAGACCATAGAAATCATTGTTGTTTAATAAAATAAAAACAAATAATACGCCTAGCGAACAACAACAACAAGAACAAAATAAATCTAAGGCGAAGTTTAACAATTATTATTTCTTATGGAGAAAAAGAATACAAAATCAAACTTACGCAATCCCAACCTTACAGAATTTCCAGTATTAAAAGAGTTCATCATTACCTGTAAACAAAAAAAAAACAAAATTAGCATCTATTTACAACTTTTTAAACAAATCAATGTATATGCTAGAAAAATCAAGACTGTTTTGTCATTACACATTTACCACACAGTACCTTTAATTTTTAATGAATGGCTATGAAAAGTAACTGATGCCCTTAAAATTTAAATACTACTAACCTTAAATTATGATAGGCTTGAGCCCCTCAGGTACCTAAACATCGCAATATATTAAGATCCATAAAAGCTATAAGGCAGGTAGGTAAGGTAGGTTTATTAGTAATTCCTACAAATGATATCTAGAAGACACGTGACGAAGACCCACATTGCAGGAAATATTTTGTAATATGATTATAGGGCCGCGAGTTAAGCAGCTTAACGCAAATCATGTGTTCATTGTTACAAAACTGTGAAAACACTACAAAGTACGTGAATTTGCTACGGAAATACGAGCAGGAACATTCGCTAAAGACATTACCTATATTACTATTTGGATTATTCCATGAAATAATAAAGTCTCTACATTTTTCCAATAAAACATTAAAATATACACTGTAAATTCGTATTGAAATAACAGACAATTATTTAAAGTATTATTACTTACGTCCTACACCTATGTGGAAGATCAGTCACAAAATTGGTATTTATTTCTAACTTTTATTTCTTAACAACTCAATTTCCAACCTTAATATCGCCTCCATCAATTACCCAGTAATTAACCTTGGATACGCTAATCCCTTCCGCTTTCCGGCTTACACCCAGTCCCCATTCATCACTTTCAGCCAATTAATTCAGCTCTGTCTAGTACGGTACAACCTTTTTCAATCTCCTGGTGTCCGATGGCCTTTTAAGACTAGGTAATTCCAACCGGAGATGTATCTAATAATTATGATTTTCACAACAAACTGCATGGTCGAGTGTCTTTGTGAGATTTTTCCCAGTTTGGTTAGGACATTGCAAGCTGAATCACCTGATTGTCCGAAAATAAAGATGATTCCGTGCTTTGGAATGCACGTTAAGCCGTTGGTCCCGGCTACTATCACGTCGAGCCATGTCAGTGGCCTTTGGCGGTTATATGACACTGACACCAGGGTATGAGAGGTACCGACCTTACAACCCACACGATGATAATGATGATGATTTTTAAATACGGTAATTTATTTTACAATTTCAAGTAGCGCAGTAATAGAAGACATCTTGTGCAGTTGTGCATGAAAAATGGCTTTAATATGCTGTAGATTAGGAATTTGAAAATCAACATCGTAGCAATTCTTCTTGAAGTGATAGCAAGGGAATGGCAACGATAATTTATGTTTCTTGTCGTACTAAATTCAGTGGTAAGGTTACATTGATCAAACTTTTCCTCCATTAAAATCTCCCATGCAAACTCAGCTGAACATCTGATTTCACAGGGCACAGATCTTGAAACGAATAAAACCACAAATAATACAAAACCCTAACATCTTATCTAACTGCCCCTGATCTTGCATAAAACCAGCTTACTACTGCATTTCACGGCCCTTGCACTATAGATCTAACTATACAACTTCCACTTCCCGGCGTTGTCTGTGGGAACGGGCATGAACGGGTCAGTGTCAGATCGCCGCCGGCGCCCGCGCACCGGAAGCGCGCAGGACGCACTGCGTTTTACATCTACATTTTATGTGCGCGGCTATTTGCAAATAGAGTCGTCCCGCGGGCTTTTAGAAAGAGAAATTAGATGTCTACCATGTAAAGGTCTTCGTAAAGGTTGTAAGCACTGGGCTAAACGCAAAGTGAAGGGGATAATAATCAACATCTTCAGAAAGAAACATTCTTCTTCTTCATCTTCTTCATTGTGTAGTTTGTAAAGAAGACAATTAACGTGGTTTCTGTGCTATAGAGCCGCCTGAGACCATTGACATGGCTCACGTAACGACTACTTCCGTAGATGGTAGCCGGGCTTAACGTGCTTTCCGAAGTACGAAATCATCTTACTTTTCGGACAATCAGGTGATTCAGCCTGGGGAAAGTTTCACATGCGGTTTTTTTGTTGACAGTGTCACCAACGGGATTTGAACCTGGAACCTCCATAATGAGAATCGAGCGCTCGACCGTTCTGCTAAGGAAGCTGTAGAAAGATACTGGCGCATTTAAAAACAGCAAAATTAATATTGAACAGTAATCGACTTTATCATACTCATTAACAGTTCATATACGTCACCACCGAGGGGCTCGAGCCTACCCTGAATTAGGGCGATTAGGCCTTAGTCGACCACGCTGGCCTAGTGCGGGCTGGTCGACTTCACATACAACCTTTGAAATTATTCGCAGGAGTGTGCGGGTTTCATCACGATGTTTTCCTTCACAGTAAGAGCGACAAATAAACGTACATATGAATTCGAAATTCGAAATACATTGGTACGTGGTGGGGATCGAACCGGCATCTCCCGGACGGAAGGCAGCGGCCCTAGCCACTAGACCACCGACGCTCTTATTATATTCATAATTAATAAATTGTAGAGTTCCAATCTTCCAACGCAATTCTGTAGCCACTTCTTTTTAAACCGTATTTCATCTGCCAAGTCACATTAATTAAAAAAACACTCATTTCAATCACTTGTATGGTAATAAACTATCTTTGGATGGCTACTGTTTTACGTGCTAACATATTCTCTTTCATTACAAAATTCGTCTTACACTTGTCGAAATAAAAACGACTTTTCCATATCAGGAACCCTACAGCTCTTTAAGTCTTACAAGTATAACTTATGCAGTTCAAAGGCATTTAACAGTTAGAAAATAAGTGTGATATTTGCATTTATCGGGTGATTTATACAGTTGCAGCTTGATGCATGGACGTGCATATCTTTAGATCTACAAAGTGAATTCATTAGAAGGTTGTATGTGTGTAAATAGAACGGAAGCAACACACATAAGTCAGTGTAACTTTGCCATGTTAATAATAAGTCAGTTTGTTTTTGCTCGTTGGTTTGCTTTGCACATACTGTAAGACAAGTTGAAGTGAATATACGAGGGCTGATTGATAAGTTTCCGAAACGACAAAGAAAAACTTTAAAAATCTATTTAAAATAAATTTATTTCTCAACGTAGTTTCCTTCTACCTCGATGCATTTAGTCCAGCGCTTCTCCAATGCCGTTACACCAGTTTGATAAAATGTTTTCTCCAACCCCTCAAAATACTCGTCCACGGCAACAATGACTTCTTCATTTGATGAAAATCTCTGGCCACCTAACCATTTCTTCAGGTTTGGGAATAAGTGGAAGTCACACGGGGCCAGATCCGGGGAATAGGGTGGATGCGGTAGCAATTCGAACCGCAATTCATGGAGTTTGGCGACTGCAACCGTTGACGTGTGTGCAGGTGCGTTGTCATGGTGGAACAAAACTTTTTTCTTGGCCAAATGTGGTCGTTTTTTCTGGATTTCTTCACTTAATTTTTGCAGCAAGCTTGCGTAGTACTCTCCATTTATTGTTTTTCCTTTTTGCAGATAATCCACTAAAATAATCCCTCGAGCATCCCAAAAAACAGTCGCCATCACTTTGCCGGCCGACAAAACCGTTTTTGCTTTCTTCGGCGCAGGTCTTCCGCTCTCAGTCCACTGCTTAGATTGTTCTTTTGTCTCGGGAGTATAATGATGTATCCAGGTTTTATCGACTGTTACATAACGCCGCGAAAACTCGTTAGGATCTCAGTTAAACAGCGCCAAACACTCCGATGAATCGTCCACTCGACGTTGCTTTTGGTCAACAGTGAGCAAACGCGGCACCCATCGCGCGCAAAGCTTTTTCATTCCCAAATGTTGGTGCAAAATATTAAAAACGCGTTCAGATGAAATGCTCACCATCTCTGCTATCTCTCGCAACTTCAAGCGCCGATCATTCAATACAATTTTGTGAATTTTTTTGATCATGTCCGGATTCGTGACTTCATTTGGACGGCCAGACCTGTGGGCGTCTTTGCAGCTCTGTCTTCCACGTTTAAAATCAGTTACCCAGGTGTGAATTGTACTCAATGCAGGAGCAGAATTACCTAAAACACTGTCTAGCTTGGTTTTAATCTGGGTTGCTGTTTTCTGTTTTAAAACGTAAAACTTTATCACCGCACGAATTTCGTTTCTTTCTATTGTTAAGAAAATTTACGACAGAGAAAGTTCTACGTCCTATCAAACAAATTCCACCAGTTCAATTAAATTCAAATTTGGCGTTCTATTTTCAAAAAGATGCCAAAATATAATGTATTTTTTTTTTTTGCGTATCATTTTTTTAAGTTCGTCGTTTCGGCCAGTTATCAATCAGCCCAGGTAGCAAGATTTGCATCTTCGTAACAGTTTTGTGAAAAAGTTCTAGTAGTGCCTGTAGCGTCGGTGGTCTAGTGGTTAGAGCCGCTGCCTCCCGTCCGGGAGACGCGGGTCCGATCCCCACCGCGTACCAATGTGTTTTCGAATTTCGAATTCATATGTACGTTTATTCGACGCTCTTATGGTGAAGGAAAACATCGTGATGAAACCTGCACACTCCTGCGAAGAAAATCAACGGTTGTGTGTAAAGTCGACCAACCCGCACTGGGCCAGCGTTGTCGACTAAGGCCTAATCGCTCTAATTTAGGGTACGAGCTGTTGATGAGTGCCTGTAACAACATCTTATAATAATAACACTGCTTTCCATTCACATTTATATTTCCTTTCCCTAGTCTCTTTTTTCCAAAGGATCGGCTGAAAGAGATCTCTGGTTAGCGATAAGCTCGCTCACCCTTGTTTATCTATGCCCTTGTAAACCAGCTGTTTATTTTTTTGTTCGAAATTGGTGTGATAGATGATAGTCAAGATAATATCAACTCAAATATTATATTAGTTAGAATCTCACTAGATAATAGAATATTTCAATTGATAGAGCGATTCAAAAGTAAACTATTTTGTCACAATATCTAGGATCGTCACAGCATTTATACAGTTACCCTTTAGTATAAAGATCTCTGGTGAGCTGTAGACCTCGCGTGAAACTTAATTTATTTAGTTATTATTATTTATTTATTTTTTGTCTTATTTTATTTTATCTTATTTTATTTTATTGGTTAAGAAATGTGACCTGTAGAGGAAAACAGCCTCATCGGTAAACCTTGTAAGCTGGCAGCCCCCATAACTCCGTCATTTTTTAAATTTTCCAAAAACAGACTCAACAAAAAAATTTGATTAATTTATCGAACCTGCTCACAAAATTTCACGAGAATCGGTTGAGAAACGCGACCTGTAGAGTGAAACAAACAAACAAACAAACGGACGGACAGATGGACATACAAAAGCAAATTTGGCCAATCTGAAACAGAGACGCTTCGCTCGCTCGGTCAATGACTGAACTCGCCGTTTGACTGCGACATACAACTACATTGCGATATTTTAGGACTGGAAATGAAGTGAGATTTTAACTCGGTTGTTTTTGCTACAACAGCGAACATGTCATTAATCTTTCCTTTAAAATTATCTTCATGTTGGACACGTTAATTCAATAAATTTCCTTTCGTGGTTCAGTAACAAAACAATTTATTTCTGGAGGTATTTAAATTGAGCAGTCAATAAATAGATTTAAATCTTTTGTGATTTAGGCGTTATTATTTGTATTAAGAATAATTCAGGACGTCATTTCATTTAAGTTCATCCAGTGGCTGAGAGCGTCGGTGGTCTAGTGGCTAGGGCCGCTGCCTCCCGTTCGGGAGACGCGGGTTTGATCCCTACCACGTACCAATGTGTTTTCGAATTTAGAATTCACATGTACGTTTGTTCGACGCTCTTACGGTGAAGGAAAACATCGTGATGAAACCTGCACACTCCTGCGAAGAAATTCAAAGGTTGTGTGTGAAATTGACCAACCCGCACTGGGCCAGCGTGGTCGACTAAGGCCTAATCGCCCTAATGCAGGGTAGGCTCAAGCCCCTCGGTGGGAACGTATATGAGCTGTTGATGATGAAGTTCATCCATCCTTTTCGCCTATAAAGAAGAAAATACAGGAGAGGATTAGAGCATGGCTGTGTGAATCGATCTATGGAAGGATCTTTTAAAATTATGTCACAAAGTAGCATTCAGCAGCGTGCTCAAGAGTTCCATTATCATATCCCATACGGAGTGAGCAGAGCTCCACGTGGCACACAGTTTAAAGACGAAATTCACAATCAAAATCACAAAATCTATAACATTCAGTTTACCTACAAGATATTAGCAATTAAATTTACGTAAAATTACGTATTCTTTGATTACGTATATTTAAAACTATGAAAAAGTCTTTTACATAATATCGGTAACATCTTAGTTAATTATAACGAACTTGTAAATAAATACATCGTATACATCAAAGACACCGACGACGACTGAACGTAAAATTCAATCAAATTAAGATTAACCAGTCTCTTCGTTACAGTCGCTTGGCATAAGTTATTTATACACGCTATCATTTCGCAAACATTTTTTTTAATAGAAAACAATAAGTCAAACAGTTTCCTGTTTCCAAAGGTTAACTGGAAGAAATTGCTATGTAGCATTAAAGCCGCCTAACTGTACACTTTCTAATTTCCTTAATGTACCTAATGTACCCATATATTTGTGTACAATAAAGTATATTCATTCATTTAGTAGAAAAAGTGATGAGTACCAACGACGTCTTTGAACCAACATATTATTCGTTGCTTTAAACTGACTTATGTGACTTAACAATTAAAACATTAAGGAACTTTTTTAATTGAAACGGAAGGAACTTTTTAAATCGTATGTGTTGATGATGAGCATATTTTTTTATATAGTCAAACATATCCAAATATTTTTTTGACAAATATTTTGAAATTAATTAATTTAATTACTAAATTACTTAATTAATTTAATGTAACTCAATGTCTACTGTTAATCTTTGGGAAAAGCTATGTACACCTTAATTGTCTTAAACATCAGCCGTAATACCATAAGAATGTGTCCCTAGTTATAGTTGTAATGTTTAAGATGTGGTTGTACTATTTGAATAAATAAATAAATAAATATCCAACTGACCGTACTACGTGTTGTGTGGCTATTGGCTACGTATCACAAACAAGTTGTTTAGAAGACTGTTACGGTCTTCGGTCGATGTTGGAAACTGGTTCAAAACTGACATTACGACTTAGTTACCAGATGTCACTGACAATCACTGATACCGAGCGATTCAAAGAGTGATTCAGTCTTGATTCAATTTATAGTCGACAGTGATGTTGTCGCCACGTAATAATAATGACGGTCGATCAAGTGAGAGTGGTTATAAACTTTCTGAACACTTTAAATTCAGGGTAGGCTCGAGCCCTTCTGTGGGGACGTATATGAGCTGTTGATAATGAAGCTATTATGTACAAGTGATGGGTTATCATTATCAAACCACAGCTAACCTAAAAAAATTTACAATCCAAACTAAAAAACAATACCGTTCAAACGCTGTTTTTGATTCCAACGTTTGTCCGCAATCACTAAAAATTTTATGAAAATCTAAGAGAAATAACATAATCAAATCAACGGCCCGTTACAGTCCACTGCTGGACTATGAGCCTCCTCCACTTAAGTAGAGGGTTTTGCCATAATCTCCACGCTTGAAAGTCGGGTTGGAGATCGCAGATTAAAAGGTTACTGTATCAGAGAGCGCTGCTGCCCGTTCTCTGTTCAATGTGTAGTCCCTAAGTCGCCTCTTACGACACCCACGGGAAGAGTAGGGGTTGGTGACTAATGTATTCTACTCTGCCGGCAAAAAACAGAGAAAGAATATAATACTTAACTCAAAACTAGTAAATCTGGAAAAACAGCTTCACATCAAAACACTTTCAGTTAAAATGATTCGTACTTTCAAATACGTCTGTGTTACAATCTAGCAACCAACAAAGAGATGCAACGTCAAAAGCTGAAAGCTTAGAGTACGCGATAAAAATTCAAGCTGGATCTCTTTAAATCTGAGCTATGCCAAGCTAGACGGGGTTAGGGTTGCCATACGTCAGGATTTGTCCTGACATGTCAGGATTTTTTGGTCTCTGTCAGGATTCCGACCGGACTTGGAAAGTGTCAGGATTTTTGGATTTTAGAGAAAGACAAATCATAGATATTTAGTTTTATTTATTGATCTTTTCTTTGGTAACAATCAAATAGGTACATTAGCAGTAAATATTTTTTGCTACACCACTGTGGTGGGCGGGCGCTTTAGCGTAATGTCAGGACTTTTTATTAGAAACGTAATATCAGGATTTTATAGGTAATACCATATGGCAGCCCTAGACGGGGTAGACATAGGCCCCGATTCACGCAGTCATGCCCTAATTCTCATTTTAAAATCGAGCTGTCCTTTTCGTGTTTATGACCAATGAAAGAAAGAAGATCATTTCAGATGAACGAATGATATAATTTTGAATGAACGATAACCTAAAATAACAGTGAAATTAAGATTTTTTTAAGTCTGATGTGTCTATATCCACTCTAAACTCGTACTATCGATGCGTCCATTTCAAATTAGATGTTTGACATCCTAATTCCATCTCCTGTGCCTTTTAATCTTTAAAAGGACGGACAAACTTATAGCGTGACTTCCTGAATTAGCCCCAGAGAGTAGGAACTATAGACAAGGTAGACAGAAAAAACGAGGAAGACAGGCGAGGCGAGACGAGACGAGATGGCGCGAGACAAGAGCACTCGAAGTCTTTGTGCCGCTTCTCTTGAACATTCAGTCTTCGTTCAGTGTTGCAGACGGTGTCGAGTATTGCAGATGCAAAGGTGAATGACCGGCGTTGATGCAGGTGGAAGAGAAAAAAACCTGGCGCTGAAAAAAGTGACGCGGCGCGAATAGTTGCGAAGATGGTTCTGCCAGTAAATAAAATAAAAACTACTCCACAGAATTTTATTAATATGTTACTAACTAACACTCGGACGGACGAAGGACCAACAATGCAAAAATAATTTCTTTGCAACTAAATTTGAGTTATTTCCGAAGTTAGGACCTTACTAGAGTAAGTTAGGAGTTTCTCTAGTAAGGTCTGGTAGGTTGTAGGTAGGGGTAGGTCTAGGTGGCATCTTGATACGTCTTTTTGTAGAAAAACACGTTCCTAAAATAATAATTTAAAAAAAATATAACTACCTTTTATTAAATTGTGACAACGCTTTTTTTTTTTCAATTGTTGAAAATATTTTACAATTGCGTATTACGTCAAAAATAATTGTATTAGATTTTGACACCCTTTTGGTGAGGTTAACTCAACAAATGGACTATGATTCAATTACAAATGTTTTAAACTTGTAAATAAATGGAAGAACAAAAAGTGCAAACAAAGTTATTTGACAGTTACGCACAGAGACAACAATCTAATAACCTATGTAAGTAAATTCTCTAATTCAATAATAATAAGGATTAGTGACCGAACATTAATTCAAGACCCGACCTTACTTTAGACGTCAGAGCCCAAATCTTGTTAGCAAGACTTAGCGGGCCCATTCGTCCGAGGCAAATAGGGACAAATTGCACAGTGCTGTAACTATCAGTGGACGGTGGGACGGATTGATAAAATGTGAGGCACAATTTGAATACGAAGTTTTACGAAATAAGATAAAGTCTTTAGCAAATGCTCAATAAACGATTCACACTAATTTTAAATTTTTTTTCCCAAACCAAAGCCTAAAGCTGAAGTATAAAATAACAGTAAAATGAAAAATAAATCAAGTTCAAACAATAGTATTTAAATTTTGTTAGAATGGCTCCATGATAATAAATCTTCCTAACAAATAGAAAAAAAAATATTTGAAAAATCATAATCTTACTCCTACAGAGCAAAATGGAACGGATCTTAGGTGAAAACAATTCGAAATGGGTGCTTACTGCTTACTAACTACGTAAAAACGTACGCATTCAAAATGGGGGTATTCCGACAGCAAATTAAAAAAAATATAAGTTTATAAATCTTCGATAAATGGCGTCATAAAAGGATTTAAAAAAAAGAATCCACGTACAAGTACACCTGGCGCCATCTATCGTCTTAATTAGAACTATTATTATTATTTTTTAAAGAGCTGTCAAAAAACCCCCATTACCTACGTAAATCTGAATAGGCAACCTATAATAAAAGATATAAATAATAAATAACCCTTGCGAAATATCACGGCCATTATTTTTGTCTGTAGCGCAGCAGGTGACGAAAAAATAAAGGAAAGTAATGGCAAAGGGAATAATGCGCAGGGAGCCAGCTTAGTTAGCAAGGGATTTATTGTCAGTGAAGTTTTATAATGGGGCAAATCGAAGGTGGTTAAATGTATTACTATATGACTAAAGGTGGGGACGTATATGAGCTGTTGAGGATGAAAGGTATAATGGAACAAAAACACTCAGCTGCAGTGGCGCCATAAATTATTTACTTATTATCAGTGACTTTGATCGAAATTAGTCACTAACATTAACGACTTACATAACTTATTGATTATATTTAGGACTATAAAACAATAACTAAAATCAATTTGCAACCCTTCTATTATCGTTAAACACGACAAGTGCCACTGCAGCTGATGTTTAACCTTAAGATCAAAAATAAAAAAGCAATGTCAAAAAAAAAAAAATAGGCTTTATCTATAACATAATCATAGACAAAAGAAACTAAATCACATCTATCGACACATTAACACCCTTGGAAGTCAAGTATTTTTTCGAGTGCGAATTTGATTTATTTGTGTAAAGAACCGTCAACTTCACAAAAAAAATAATCAAAATCATATTTTGTTTAGACGGGTTAATGTATGGAAAATTGAGCACACCCTACTCGTAGGGGTAAAAATATGAGAGTGCGTTTTGGATGTACGTTCAGTATGTAACCCTTATACCGCTTATGTGCCGTTTTTAAAGGACATCATCAATGCTATAAAGCTCTACTGTACTAGTCTCACTCACAGCGGGAGTATATTACAAAGGGCGCTCTAACACTCAACACTCCAGCTTTTATTTTAAAGGACCCTACAGTTTGCTACAATAAACCTGCAATAGCACTTCAACTCTTATAACAGCTGTATAAGAGTGCTGAAGTGTTCGTAAAAGATTGCCGCTGTTGAAGATTTAAATTTACCTTCCTAAATGAAGAAACTAGGAAATACTACCGTTTATCTAAAATGACGATAAATTTTCTGTAAAATACGCTTATCTACTGTGTATCTTTATCTACTATCTATCTATTTTGTGCTTATACGAGACTATTTATTTTTGAAATTTCCCGTGGGAAGAACATACTTCCCGTGGTAAAAATTATCCCATTAAATTAAATTATCCCTGAGTAACATAGGCTACCCTATGTTACTCAGGGATAATTTAGCTTTCTAATGGTGGAAGAAATTTTAAAATCGGTTCGGTAGTTTTTGAGTTTATTCGTTACAAACATACAAAGGTTTCCTCTTTATTATATTAGTATAGAAGAAGGGAGTGCAAGCATTTTTAGACCAGCAAAATATGTATAGATTTCATAATAATAAAAACCACAAATGCATGATCACTGGACTTGAGAACATGATCATCTAAAGTACTCTAAACTCCTTTTAGGTATCAAAACTCACTTATGACGATTGCTTACAAGTTAAATAAAGAACACAACACAATAATAATGAAGTGACTCTATACGAAAACAATGTTTAAGACAAAACGCTACAAAATGATGGTTTCCAAGAAACTAACTCATAGAATTCCGCAAGCAAATGAATATTGGTTGTATTGAGAAGTTTATAAATAACTGTACTGTCGTAGTCCAGACTAACTGTGGACAGATACAGTGCAGGGCAGGTTAATTTAAATTACAATAACATTTTATAGGTTAATGTGCTGGAAAACGGAAGCCGTCTTAGAATAGTTTCACTCTCAGGTTGTTTCATTATTAGCTCTTATACGACCTTACTATAGCCCAACACTTTCAGATAATAATAATTAAATAAATGGGGGCATCTTCACACAAGGCCATCTGATCCCAAACTAAGCAGAGCTTGTACTATAGGTACCAGACAGATGATATACATTACATAAATAGATAAATACATATATAGATAAACAACAACCAGACACAAGGCAAACATAAGTGCTCATCACATGAATGTTTGCCCTGGGCAGGATTCGAACCCGCGACCCTGTGCGTCAGAGGCAGATACACCTGACCCACCTGGGCTACGGAGCCGTCATTTAACCATTTTTTAAAAATTTTCATTTTCAAGCGTATTTAGTATGGCGATGTATTATTAGAAACATGAACCGGACCCTAATAGGTAAAACAGCCTATGATTTATGACACCAAATTAAGGTTAAGAACTCAAAAAAAAGAACATTAGCGAATCTTCGCCGATACTTTATTGCATAGAGTAATAAACTGACTACATTTAGAGATGCAATAATTCACTTACTGACTCAGCGAAGGGTTTAATGAGATCGTTCTTCGACCAGAAATGGACCTTAAAGGCTAGTACTAAGGTGGTTCCGAGAATGACCGAAGGGAATAATTTTATATGGCAATAAATAATAATGGATACACCGGCCTTGGACAAATTAGTCAGCGTCGCGGCGCAGTAAATCGTAAATTAATGCTTTCGCCTGACACATGAAGATATTTACCATCAAATTACAGTAAAACATTATAATTTCCAGCAAACCGCGAGATTAAAATCACATAAACAACGCACAAATTGGTTGAGATGTCAAAGAAATAATATTATCGGTTATTTTTGTTAATAAACAAAAGCTAATCGTGATTAATGTTCATGACGAGGTTGGCTTTGATCATATTTTCATTCTATAATACTTTCTGTCATCGCTGGATTAAATAAAAACCAATTTTTCACATTAGGTTATGTTATGAATTTTGTTGCGCACACGCAAAGTTAAAAATATAAGTGTTCGTTTTGGTTGGACGCGAAATACAACTAAACGTGTTAGCTAAATAACGCAAAACCGCTCAGGTGGTGGCTTCGCCCATGCAACTGAACAACTGTTAATAATATGTTTTTTTTTTTATTTTCATACAAACTGATCAGCTGATCGAGTCAACTTGTATGAAAGAAAAAAAAAACGCTAATTTTAAAGAGTTGTGGAACAGCCTAAGAGGTCTCGCGTTATTTATCTTACACGTTGTATTATATTGTACCCGTATCTATTTTATTATTCAATGGGACTCAGACAATGATGTGTATTACATATTTTTTTAGAAATGGGGCGCTCTGGGCGTACTATTGCACGTGAAAATAATGTCTACCAGTGTTGTGAAAAACAAGTTTATTGTATTTAAATTCAAAATTATTTGCCGTTTTAAAAATGGAGCGTGGAGCGTACATGGGCGTAGACACGTAACACTTCTGTCTAAATAAAATATACACTTTTGTCAAGCATGTCTGTAAGTAGTACAATTTCCTTCCGGAGTACCTACGCCTAAAATGCATCTGTCAAGCAGGTGCGCCTGCGCCACTCCCCTTGACGAATCGCTTCTTCAAGCCTTCACTCAAATCTTAACTCTCGCCCAAATACGGCCTCACCTTCAGTTTATTAATTTTTAATTCTGAATTAATCGATATTGCTCATTGTTTGACTTGGCGGCAAAAAATATACTTAAATTTAATGGTTTCATAATATTAAGCAATTTGTGTATTTTTGATGGTTATGGCTCGGATTAAGTAAGCATTTTAAATATATTGCGCACATTACAGGCGGATTTAAAATGTGCAATTGCAACACGCACGGTGTCCGTAAGTTATGGCATCCTAAAGACACAAAACATTAATGAAAGTTCATAAATTAGTCTCAGTTCTCTTTTGCCGCAGTTGGAAATAAACTGAATATCGTATGAGTATCGTATGTGATAAAGTCACAGATTTCTCCCCCTAGGAAACTTTTAAAACTTTCTCTCGTAATATTCTCCATACACACATTTTTCACATGGATTTAAATATGCGTTCGCCTTCTGGTAGATTACGATTTTATCTACATTACGTAGTTCTTTCAAATCTGGGATAAAAAAAGGAAAAACATTTCATTTTTCGAATTGCAAAGGTGAATTGCGACGAGTCCCTTACCAAAAAAAAGGAAAAATCAAAGGAAGAACGCTTGGCACGCGTCAGCCGCAGCTGCAGGTGAGCGCTAACGCCAACCGTCGCACGCGCATCTAATTGTGCAGTAACCGCTCAATTGAGCATAATGACAGCTGTTGTACCGCCGCCGGCGGCGGCGTAATTAAAAGGTAATAGGGCAGTTAATAGCGACAGCGATTTGTTATTTTTAGAGGACATTGGCACATTGGCTAGGACAGATTCAGTGTGGTGTCTTGCATTCGGAAAACTTTTGATTTGAAACCTATTTTACTTATTCTTTTTATCAAAATACAAAAATACTTATTTCTTACCAAATACAAAATATATAGAATCCTTTTTTTGTACTGGCTAGAAGAAATATAACGAGAACATTGTACAGCCTGCAATTAGAAAAAGTAAGAATATTTGTGTATCTAGTCCTAGTAAAACGTCTAGATGTTTTTATGGCAAATAACTACATAAAAACTGGTCATGAATTATAACTAAAAATAAATTATACCTTGGTCATCATCATTACCCACAGCATCTATTATTATACCTTAGTATTATGGAATAAATACAATAAAATATCTAAATTTGTTTAGATATATCGCAGATTCAAGACCATAAACACACAATTAACTGTTTAAAGCAAGCACATTAAACGAACTTTCTCTACTACCTTTGAATATTAATTGCAATGAAATCAAAAGGAAAGTTGTCATACCCACATAGCAACACTTAAGCAACATAATGGCTATTGTCATACAAAACGTATATAGGAAGGAACTAGTTGCTGTTATTTTTCCTGGTTCATTATAATATAGAAGAAATATAATTCTTAAGTAAATATACAAAGTAGTTAAGTACTGTAAGGAGCGACCTCCTTTGAGCGAACTGGCTGTTCGTATAGTTCGATAGAGTTTAAAGATTTTGAAATATGAATGGTTCTTTTTTGCTTTTCTGACTCGGGACGTCACATTGTTTCTGAGTAGACGTTTGTTCTGTGTGATAGTGCTAAAAGAATTAATAAATCGATCCGTGATATTTGTTTGAGTTTATCTTGTGGTTAGCTTAGCGCCCATCTGGCTACCGCCCCCCGTTTTACTGTACACAATATGCACTATCATACTATGGTACAATCATAAATAATGTACAATCCACGTTTGCGCAGGCAAAAAGAGTTTTGTAAAGGTCAAATTTTAAAGAAATGTGTATTTTTGAGTTTGATAATATACATGGATAAATAGATGACTAACCAGGGTAAAATCCAAATAGAATACACCACAGAATCTTCACAGGAAAAAGAAGTCTTAATCACTTTTCGGACCTCCAGCTGTGAGAACATCTCGTCCATTAGTATTAGTACTAGTAAGTATTAGTAAGTACTCGTTCAAAAAACATAATTTCGGGTGTACCAGCACCAATGCGGGTTCAATGCCATTTCCTGTACGAAGATCCGAGATCTTTTTGGAAACGTTTGGTGAGGAGAATACACCCACCACACCAATCATCGCCTCTACAGAAAAATGGTACAAGCGTGGAAAAAATTTCTACCCTAAGAAGAAGGCCACCCATACACTACACATACACTGGGGGTGTATGTATATGGTATGGGCGGCCTGTTTCTTTTAATTGTATTTTTTTTGTATTCATTAAATTATATTCGACACAAATTATTCTGAAACTATTTAATTCATTTATGACGAAAACACGGTGGGTGCTGTAAAATTACATTTGGCCCAAAATGTATCTACTTTGTATTAGCTAGTTATTATTTCCGATATTCTAGGGGCAACGACCTGCCGCGGAAATGCGAACATTCCTAAGGAGTGTAGAGCCATACATGAGCTATTTCTATTCGTTCGTGCTATGTCCGATCATGCACAGAAATGCAACCGGCCAGGATATTGAAACATCTGATTATACTAAGACGCTTCCGATTAATGATAACGATTCTGTTCAGATTGCAACAAAAACGTCACGTCGATAAAGCTTTTATTTTTTTCGTATTCATGGTAATTGTCTGGGCCGTGTCATGATCAGATAGATTTAAAATTAATTATTTTCCTTTATTGTTTTGTAAAAATTGTATAACTCTTTTTTAGAATCATGAACCATAATAACGCAGTAGTGCTGAAATCGGATGGCCGATGGGGCAAGAAAGTCCTTGAATGGAGACCACGTACTGGCAAGCGCAATGTGGGACGGCCACCTACGTGGACCGACGACGACCTGGTGAGGATCGCTGGGTCTCGTTGGATGCAGGTGGCTATGGACCGGTCGCGCTGGAGTGTAATTGGAGAGGCGAGAGGCCTATGTTCAGCAGTGGACTTTAACAGGCTGAAATGATGATGATGATGATGAATGTTGAAATACTAAAAGAAGAAGAAGTTTTTATCAAAGATTTGCGACGCGCGTCGCCTTGCGTGCGCAGCGATCGTCTTTTGTTCCTCAGAGGTTTTTATCCATCGTGTACCTTTCCAACGGTCATAGATTATCCACGGCTCGTTTACGCCGATTGGATTGAGAGTTACGTCCCTCCGTCGTTTATAAGGAAACCAAGTGAAGACGCGTCTTTATAGGACCACTCCTGATTGAGATCTCCTTTGATATTATAGAGCCTCTACAAATAACTTCACTTCGTCGGCTTGTTTGCCCATTCAATTATCATGAAAAAACCAATAAGGATTGCCTCTTTACGATCTTCGGTGATTATGAACGGGAAGAAAATGAGAAAAGTATACGACCGAAGTAATCTTGTGGGTAAGACTTTTATTTCGCAGTTTTTTGAATTATTGTTACTACACTGGTTCTTTGATTCAAGTCTTTCAGGGAGACTTAAGACGAACTGTCAAATTGACACTGATTGCCTAGTTTAATACAAAATCTACAGTTTGTAAAAGGAAAACTTTTAATATAACGATATGTAACTCAAAAAATAACTGAAGGGACTTAAAATAAACGATGTTGTTTGTAAAACTAACAGGCCAATGAGCTAATTCAAGCTTCCACCCAGTTATGGCTGAACAACTCAAGTATTGCATTCGATTCAGATGTCTCACAATAGTTATTTAAATTCTGCGCCTCCGTAACACACAAACATAGATAGCTATTTTTGGCCCTGCTGATGGAAAGGAGACCGTAACATGTAATTAATACAGTTGAATTTAAACTCTCATAGGCATAATGAAAACTAATGTGCAGTTCTGGGCGAAACCAGTCACAAAGTTATGTTTACCATTAAATACGTACAAAATGTGAACAAGATTCTTTAAAATAGAACCGCAACGGTGATAAATGTAACTTTGTTGATTGTGAAGATCAGACTACGTTGCCAGAATAATTTTGCATCTGCGTAAATGCCATGTGCGTAGCCTGTAATGAGTTGCAAATATATCCAGGACAGCAAATAGAAGTTGGCGGGATGTTGAGATCAGACCTCGCCCTGCTACTTGACAATTACTCATCTGAAGCCGCGACGACTCGTTTTAATAGTTATTTACGGAGACAGCACTATGGCCCCTATGATTTATGTGCCCAGCACTACTTTATAGTCGCTTGTCCTAGATTTATTAATGTCGGCTGATGCTAATCGAGATAGGGTAAGTGCATGCTAAAGATATATCGCTGATATGAGAAGTGGTAGGTAATTGACGGTAAAATATGAGCGCTATGTAAGAATGTAAAAAAATAAAGAGCGCTTCTGCTATAAATGCAAATTAGCTGGGCTAAAGTGGTATATTGTAATTTGATAAAGGAATCTTTCATGTCAATAACAAATAACATTTAAAAAATATTGAATAGCCACCTAGCTAAATATTGATTATTATTATTTTTATTTTAAAATATTGATTATTATTTATTGTTATTTGATTATTGATTATTGTTATTGATTTTGAAGTACCTATCGTATAAAGGAAGTAAACTTAGCATCAGCATTTCTATTAATATACTAAAAGTTTATAGTAAATACGTTTGTGTAGTATGCTCGCTCGTGGCATTGCTCGATTGTTATTCAATAAACATGAACCTTATTAACACAAGAAATAGTTATTATAAAATTATGCTATAGTAACGTTACGCCCATAAAAAAAACTTAAAAGTGAACACACAGCTCGTAACTTCCTTATGTGGCTGATTGCACTAATAAAAGAATAAAAATCATTATGTTATCGAAAAAACAAAATGGCCGCCAAAGGTCACCCGCTCCAGACGTATCCTGTGGCCTTGTTGTGATACGAAAATTACTTCATATTATTGTAGATTACCCACATTGTTAGTCCACATGCAGAATGCTATGTAGGCGGCGCTGGCGCGCATTAGCAACCAACACGTGATATATTTAGTCTAGACTTGACAGATATACATCTGTGAGAATGTCATGTGCACTTGTGAAAACCTATCAGTAAAGTAACAAGTCTCTTCATTATATATTTTTATTAGGTCATAGGCTATCCGTATCCTCCATTACTTTGTACGTTTTGAAAATGTACAGTGAACTTTATGAACCTATAATAAAGATTATAAGTAAAAATTTTAAATATATTCGCTACTAACATAAAATCTAGGCATATTTGAATTAAACTAAATAGGCGCCCTGGTGCATGCTGTTTGCCGATGATATCGTACTCGTCGGGGAAGATGGACTTGAGGTTCGGAGAAAATTGGAGAAATGGCAGCAGAGACTGGAGAGTGTTGGCTTGAAGATCAGCAGAACCAAAACTGAATACATGTTCTGTGATTTCGGCGGTCTCTCCAGCTTTCTGCCCATTGCGCTTGATGGTGCACCCCTACCAGTTTGCTCCGATTTCCGGTACCTTGGTTCAGTCATTCAGAACGACGGTGAGATCGATCGGGACGTAAAAAATAGAGTGAATGTGGGATGGATGAAATGGCGACAGGTCACAGGGACCATTTGCGACTCCCGATTCCCTTTAAAATTAAAGGGAAAAATTTATAAGACCATTATAAGACCCGTCATGTATGGATCTGAGTGTTGGGCTGTTAAGGACATGGATGAAAGACGAATGCATGTAGCTGAGATGCGAATGTTAAGATGGATGTGTGGTGTGACGAGGAAAGACAGAATAAGAAATGAGTATGTAAGAGGAAGCTTGAAAGTGGCACCCATAGTGGACAAGTTGAGGAGTAACAGGCTGTCGTGGTATGGGCATGTGATGCGAAGAGAGGAATCCCATACCACCAGACGTATGCTAGATATGAGAGTGAATGGAAAAGCAGGTAGGGGTAGACCCAGAAAAGTATGGATGGATTGCGTGAAAGATGATATGTGTAAGAAGGGAGTGAATAGTGACGTCTGACAGGGATGAATGGAAGAAGAAAACATATTGCGCCGACCCCAAATAAAGGGAACAGGGCAGGAGAATGAAATTTCTAGGCGCAGTTTATAACGTAATGTCATCGTAACAAACGAAAAAGGAAACTTTAAAACATAAACAAAAAAGTGTTTCCTATCTAGGCCTACAAAACCCCACTTCGTTGTCCAACTTGCATATTCAGCAGCTCTAGTTTTTACTACACTGTTTACTTATTAGACTGCAAAAATGCTTTTGGAACAAAAAAAAATAGCAAGCAAAAATTGTAGTAAATAAAACTGTAAAATTTAAGTCGGTTGAATTTGACTCACAGATTTTGTGAAGAAAGTTCGTAAATATGCGAAAATGTGAACTGAAGTGCATTGGCACGATAAATATGCAACAATGTTACATTATAAAACCTTAACCTATTGTTTTCCTGAAACGCAATGGATGTGCATCGATTACCTTACTTTAGTTCTGTTTGACTCTCAGAGCGAGGGGAGTTATTATTCTGAGGTATAGATACCTCTTATGTTTTTTTTTTTACTTTTTTTTTTTTAAAAAAACTCCCGCTACCATTTTTGACAACTTTTTAAAACTCTCTAAGTTTGTTATTGTAATTGCCATCATCTGTGAATTATTTAAAGCTAGGAAATCGGAAAGCTAGTCGTTACTAATCCAAACATATAAAGAACTATCAAGTTTTCGTCTTTTAAAAAAACTACGCTATTCGCACCCACCCAAGCACCAAACCCACAAACAAATCATCGAATTTCCATATTCAAGTGTTTTCATAGTGATTCAGAGGTGACGTCACCACACGTGCGCGCACGCACGTGGCTGCCATCTGCAAATATCACAAGTTATGTGCATACTTATTGTGAATGGTAATATCTGTTTGTTTATGCCATAGTAATTATCACGGCAAAACAAGTGGCATCTTAAGTACCTACATGATTGTAATGAGATTCTAAGTCAACAGGTACTTGGAAGTCAGCAATGGACTAGGTTCTAGATCTACAATGTTATGTAGCATTTTTTAAGGCAATGCTACTAAGTGTGATATAATTTTGTTAGACTAGCAATAAATAAGGCATATTTAATGTAAAAATAAATGTTTTGTATTGCTGTTTGATAAATTCAGTATTTTTAAAAGTGTGTATAAAATGTCGCATTACTGATTTGTCGCTATAGCGAACGTCGCAGTTTTGTCAATCGCTATACCGTACCGGAGTCTTTAAATGAATTTTCAATTTTTTATTGCTCATTTCTTAGAATTCTTTACCGAGGTTAATAATAAAAATAAAAGTAAATAGCAAATAGTGAAAAGGTAATAATTTTTCTACAAAAATATGTTAGTAAAATCCATAAAAGTAAATAAAGTTTTAATGATCATGATAGGACTTGATAATCTTGTGTACCTGTAGAGCAAGAACAAGAAATATACAAGTAATGTAATAACTAGTTGGTATTAGATGTTTATTTCATTAGAAATCAATACTTTTATCTGCATACGAGCCAATAATCATAAAGAAACGATACCTAAACCTGATTTGATAGCCAAATAAAGATTTAATGAGAACTTTCTAGAAAAGTTAATCAGAAAAGCAAGGAACAACTACCAGGGGAACATAAATTAAAGAACGTTTATAGGCAGTTTTTAATCGATCGTTGTTCGTGTTCCTTTGCAAATTGGTACCGCAATCGGCACTTCACACCCGCTTTTATAGCCGCAATGTACATAAACATGTGATTACTGAGTGTTAAATTATAAACATGCAAGTACACAGTACAATTTATTGAAGTTTTCAGTATTTTATAAGTCAAATATTGCAATCAAAGATATTGATGTTAATGATAAGTCCGTTAGACGGAAGCGGTCGGATCCTTGTCTCCGTGGGTATTATCGTTAGTCGAAACAGTATCATCCCTGGGTCTGAGTCAGTACGTTTTTATACTATCTTATTAGTTTAAAGAAGGAGAACAACATTAAAACGTCTGATGCTAAAGTTGCTAAATAACCAAGTAAAACTGTATAGTCAATAAATAATACTTAACCTATGTGAAACAGAGTAGAACGTAAACTGCGCAGGCGCGGAAGTGAGAGATTTTACTAACAGACCGCTTCAATGCTAATTTTGTTAGGCAACGACTCATGCACCAGCTATGTTCGAAACGCATGGTCTGTTTAAACGTAAGCATTTGTAATTAAAAATATATTTAAAGAATTAAGATGGCGTCAAGTTGTAGTAGAGCTGGTTTTTTAACCGACTTTATAAAAAAAGAGGTTCTCAATTCAGCTGTATTTTTTTTATTGATCAGACATTCAAATAAAACATAGTCTCCTGCTCTGAACAATAATTTCCTGTCTCTTTTATTGCTCACATAAGAAAAAGTGACAGGTCAGTTTGACATATTGTTGTCAGAATTAAATAAATAATAAACATTAATTTAAAACTGGTTATATGATCAGTTAGTCGAACATCGTACGTTTCAGACTCACCATGCCCCTTTTATTGCCCAAGAAAAGAAGTGACAGGTCAGTTAGGCATATTGCTGTCATAAATAATCGTTATTCTTTCAAACGTTGCCAGTGTGTTCCAAACTTCAGATCAATGAACTAAAAGCCTAACACGTATTTGCATATTGTTGAATGGCCGGTGGGTGAGTGAGGTCAGATAGTTACCACGCAAAACAATACGTCTTGTTCACTGGCTGAGTTAAGTGTTTAATCATAGGATTGCTAGCATTGTTTGGGTTGACTATTTTAGTTCAAAAAACTCTAAGAAACCTTGATTTTCCATTGTGAAGGAAAAGCATAATACTAACTATCCGACTAAACTTAATATAAAAAAAAAATATGTGGGGACATCTTCACACACGGCCACATCTGATCCCAAACTAAGCAGAGCTTGTACTATGGGTACAGACAGCTGATATACATTAAATAAATATATACGTATATAGATAAACAATATCCGAGAAAGGTAGAATACATTTTATTGACTTACATGCAAGATTGTCAATGAAATGCATAAGTAAGGATTATTTCAATATCTTTAAAACTTTACTCAGTGCATGCAGTAATTTTATATTGTACTTTATACATCAAAATCACAGCTGTGACAAACCAACGGGCGGAAACAGCAGCATTTTTTAAATCTCTTTTTCTGCTGGTTGAACATTTCGGCGTACAGCCAATATAAGTACATACATTATTACACACGTCGGACTAACTAAGGTATTGTTGCTTGCGTAACGACACCGGAAGTCAGTGGGAAATTTCCGAATTAAACAATTTTTAATGTTTACATAATCACATAACCCCGGTTAGGTGTCCTAATCAACATAATCGATAAATAAATTATAATGAAGGAAATGAATAGAGGATGATCTGCTATAAAAAATACCAGTAGGTCCATATAGGCAACAATATTTTTACTCCATTTATGGATGTTCTCTATTTGAATTATTTATAACAAGGAAATTAACAGCCAATCCGATTTTTTTGGCAATTTATAAGACAAAAAAGACAATTAAATATAAGATATCAATCAAGCAAAGATATACTTTCATGATTATTTTCATTTGTAAGTTAACTATGCATGCAGAAAATAGTAACCGGAAGAAATACAATTTCTTTCTTTTTCTTTAAAGAAAATGAAATAGTATAACAATGTTAGGTAACCAATCCACAATCCGCAAATTAATGTCTTTCTCTTTTCATCTAAAAGAAAATTGTTGAAAGTACCTATAAAAACATTTAAACTGCCTCTAAACCTTGGTACTAACAATTTCTATACAACTTTGTACATACTCGTACTATGTAAGCTTGCACAATCTTTCACTTTCCATTTTCACGCCTTGCGAGTATTATAAGATGTTTAAAAAGTTATGTTTGATTTACTGTACAGAAATGTGAACAGTGAACAGTCCTTAACTGCTGTTAAATTTAAATAGTGTCATAGATCAAGTAATTTATCGTACTTCAGCACTCAATGCAAAAAGAATAATAAAAAAATGCCATACGATAAATAAATAATGCACAAAAAATAAATGCACATGTAGTATTCGATCAAAAAAGTGTTCAGTATGCAGTGCAGAGCGTCGGTGGTCCAGTGGCTAGGGCCGCTGCCTATGACGCGGTTCAATCCCCACCGCGTACCAATCTGTTTTCGAATTTCGAATTCATATTACGTTTATTCGACGCTCTTACGGTGAAGGAAAACATCGTGATGGAACGTGCACACTCCTGAGAACAAATTCAAAGGTTGTGTGTGAAGTCGACCAACTCGACCAGCAGCGTGGTCGAATAAGGCCTAATCACCCTAATTCGGGTCCCCACGATGGGGACTTATATACCCTCACCGGCACATCAACCCGCCCACCCTTGTGTGCGGGTTAATTTTAAACTACACTTATTGTTATACATTACAATTGTTTTATTGATAATTTTACGATAAATTAAACACACTTAAATAAACGTTAAATTAACTAACATCAGCTGTAACTAATAGAATTATAAAGAATCACGAGTATTCCCTGAAATGAAGGGTGGGCGGTTAGATGTGCCGGTGAGTGTATAAGCTGATGATGATGCAGTGCACCTGTGTGCGCGCGATGATTCCAATCCAACGAGTTCCAATCCAACGAGACTGCACAGTTGCACAATATTTGTAAGTCTGGTTAGACAGTTCAGATTTATAATTGCCAATTGATTCTAATTTTATGTGTATTACTCAATTAACCACTAGTGTGCAGTGCGTCTGTTTGGCTAAATAAATACTAAAAAATAAAACAAAATAAATTACTACTTAAAGTATTAGTAAACTTCAACGTGTTTTGCAGAAGTAACGAACATTTTTGAACAAACTACACCATACACCTTAAAATTCCAGCACCAACCTATGTCAAAAAATTCACAGAGTTCGTAGACCTTTCCAGGCTACCTGGTAACCATTTGTCATAATCGTGTAAACGTATCGAACAGAGGCTTTCAAGGAGCATTGACCTGACGTAAAAGCGACAAAAAAGGAATTTTCTGAAAGAAGACTATTAATCATAAATAAAAATAACCTTTTACTTTGATCGTAGTTCGCTTTGTTTGTATTCGTGGTTGGATAAGAAAAGTGAAAACATTTTGTGGTGTGACTTTGCCTCAGACCAAGACCCTAAGTCGATAAGGTGACTTTAACATAAAAAAAAAGATACTTTATTCTTGTACGTACTAATAATAATAATAATAAATAATAAAATAATTTATTGTGTCCGAAAACTTAGACTAGGTACAAGGAGATCGTTTATAAGTCTAAATTATACGTCTAAGATATTTAAATTAGCAGGACAGGGGTCCCCAAACTAGGCGTTGCCTGTATCTTGGGGAACCAATAAACAAATTAGGTCTCAGAATTGTTTCGAAATAAAAGAAAAGCGTTGATAAGACTATGAAAGGAAGTAATAATCTGATAAGGTGTTGTAATAATATTAGGTTGGGGATGAGGTGTATGTGCTGAAGATGACGTGTATTGTGTGATCAATAAGTTCATGTGTGTTGAAAAAAAAAAACTACTTAATATTTGGTTGTAGAGAGCAGTTTTAAAGTTGCGGGAGGACATACCTGTAACAAAATAAATAAATTGTTAGTAATGTAAAATGAAAACTAGCTAAACTAACTTAAAAGTTGAGCAATGTTTACGCAGAGTTGCATAATTATCTGTTCAAAATACAGAGATTCCAATGAATAAAATTATGCTAACAGAATATTTAAAGATTTGATGTTTTTAAGGTTTGATTGTGTTCAGTGAATTTACTTGTAAATGATAGTAGTGATGATGATGATGATAAAGATAATACAGGATTTACAGAAGCTTCAAGAAGAACATGGCCACTGGCCAATTACACTGACATGCTCGTATCAACGTAACGAACGACCGTCGACCATAAACACGTCCGTAAAATGCACAAACGACGCGAATGAGACTCGGAAATAGAAACAGGTGAGACGAATCTTATTTGAGCTCAATATAAATTGTAGAATCAGCTGGAAAGTTTTGGCAGCTCTTTACCGTTTCGTTATATAGGTAGTTAATATGTTTAAACAAGCCAGCAACCGTGACGCCGATGTCTTCACTAGTTAGTCATAAGCAAGAGCTTAATTAAATTGAGTAGAAAAGCTTAATTTTAGGATCACAAGATACTTGATGTTCAGGCTGATTGAAATGTTCACTTTAAATTTTAACCTTTTCAAACATATCAAGTGCACGTTCACTGCATGATACTTAACAACTTTCCTCAAGGAACACAAGCTACTGCACCGCGGATTCACTTTGGCATGTGCGATAATTTTCACAAATAATTACGTAATTTGGAAAGTTTTGTCTAAAAAGCGGACATTTTGCAATGTTTGAATGAACAACTCTAGCTCTACCCGCCGCCGCCGCCGCCGTTGTTTTGAATGAAGAGTTCGTCCGGACAGACAGACGGACACTTTAACAGGTGCATGCAGGTTACCTGAGCCAAGGTTGATCTGACACCTGACTGCTGTATTTTTTGCTCGATAAACTTGCACTGAACATTAAATCTGTCACCGCCACATGGCGAGAATTACAATGTATCCACATGGTGCCGCCTTCATCATGCTCGTTCACAAGAGTATACTCGTAAAACGCCAACACGTCAATTGGCGAAGAGAAAAATATGGCTTGAAATATTATTATCTTGAAAACAGCATAATAATATTATCAAAATTCAAAGAACATTTCCTGTTGATTGATGGCGAATTAAACGCAAAACGAGCGCGATAAAAATATGGCCGATAAGCGCTTAGAATGCAAAGCGAATTGTTCGAGTATATTTGCAATTTTTACGATTTAGTTATTATGAGAAATACTTTTATAAAGTTATTGTTTCTTTCACAGATATTTAAACATCTTTATTACAGACGTTTATTTGTCAACAAACGACCTCACACTGCAAAGATAGGAGGGATGAATGGGAAGAAATCTTTTACCACGGAAAAATGCACAAACTGCACAAACGGACGCAGCTAAGTTGTTATAATGTGTTACACACATGGTATTTTCTCGTATACTTTGTAAACAGATCCCTTAGTAACCAGGGCTGGGTTTGGCTTTACTAGGGTTACATAGACACGTACTTAGGTAATGTAATGAGTGGAGTTGCTAAACCCGCCTATGTTTACTCGTACTTAGCCCGCGTTCTGGCCACACACCCATAACATCCAATTAGCGAGAGGTATTTGCTAAAGTTTGCAAATTGAATACTGCCACAGATTAACGCAAATGGCTGGTAAAAATTGTATTATATAAACCTGAAAACTATCCCACATTATCTTTCATTGAAATGATTTTTTTCTCAGTTTTTTTTTTTTTTTATATATCTTCTGGAAGATTTTCAATTCTCGTATGTATCTCCAACACTTCTTAAATTGTAGGATTATTTAATATTGGGATGTGGTTTTCATAATATAATTGGTGTACTTCTAAGTACTACAAAAAAGTTTTGAATAAGTAATTAGTAGATTCGACTGTGTGCCTACTTTGCAAAAACCCGGGCCTTTTCAGAGCAAACTGAAGTGAAGTTGATGAATGGGACTTCAAAGTTTCGCTTCTGGTAAAGTACTGAAGATTTTTAAAAGAATAAAAGAAGTAGAAGTGATCGATTTCTAAACTTACGCAGATGTTCTTACTTTCATTCAGTCTAGATTTCGACAATTCGCAATTAGGTACAGTGATAAAGCTAGATAAAAGATAAAGATAAAAATGTCTTTATTCGAAGTAAGATTTAACAAAATCATTTTTCGACGTCAAAGCTAGGAGGACAAAAGAAGTTTGTCCCTGGTTGGCACGGTCACTACAAGTGTACGCCTTCTGTGGAGAAGAACGGCCAGAAGAAACTCCACAGAACTCGTATCTTTTGTACTTTTTTCTTTTTAAATAAAATATTGTTTACTTACAATAGTAAGTGAACAATGATAATTCTGTGCAAAACACTCTTAGAAGTAAAACAGCACTAATAGCAATTAAACAAAGATAATGAAGACACAGATGATATATTGTCTATGTCTAAATATAAAATAATAACACGAAACATAAGATGAAGTCGCAAAACTTTTAAAGCCAGGAAAGAACCTCTAAGTTAGATTGGAATTCTTGTCGTAATAAGGAAACCTCCGAATGGACGGATGGATATCGTAAAACTCAAAACTTATTGTTTGTGACCAAATCATCAACGTCTTGAAAGGAAGTCTATTTAATATATGGAGAAACTGACGCAGAGCCAGAGATTTACTGGGTCTAGAAACTTGAAAGGTTAGTCGTTTGTTCTCAGGACATAGACAGGCACTAAGAAGGAATTTTGGATGTTCTCTCGGAAAAGAAGACGGGATTGAAGTTACATACTAACTCCGCAGTTTTAAACTAAAACCAAGCAGACGATATAGCGGACGGAATGCTTGTCTGGGCCCCTTTTCACGAAGCAACAATTTACTAGTAACAAGTTACAATTTGATATTCATTGCGTACTTAATTCGCCTAAAGTTTTAATCTCACTGTCTACGCAGAATTGTACTTGTAATTTGTAACTTGTAGCTTCGTGAAACGGCCCCCTGGTATAGAAATTAAAGCACCTAACCTAATTCCTCTACTTTATGCTTAGGGCAGTCGGTAAAAATTAGTTTCATTGCATCAGATCTATGACTGATAAATCAGAATCGTGACATTATTATCGTAGATGAATCATTGATGATTGCTACAACGTGATCTCAGATAAACTTCTGTTTTACACGTAAATGCAAGTTTAAATCACAATTTACCGATTAGCATGATTATCGAACTCTCAAACATTATAGGGCCTTGTAACTTCATGATTGTCAAAAATTGTATAAACAGCTCTTTTATGTCCCCACCGAGAGGCTCGAGCCAACCCTGAATTAGGGCGATCAAGCCTTAGTCGACCACGGTGGCCCAGTGCGGGTTGGTCAACTCAAAACAACCTTTGATTTTCTTCACAGGAGTACGAGTATGCAAGTTTATTTTTCTTTATTGTAGGAGCGTCGAAAAAACATACATTATTACGAATAATTATTGGAAAGCGTAAGCCGTGTGGTGACGGCAGAGTAGAATACATTTGTCACTAACCCCTACTCTTCCCGTGGGTGTCGTAAGAGGCGACTTGCTTTTCTTTTCATACCACCATCACCGGCTCGTTTGAAGACTACTTTTGCCCAGGACTATGACTCAGATAATAATTTGAATCAAATTTCGATACTACCTATATAAGAAGTTACGAAACATGCTGATACCATCGGCCTGGTACTTTCAAGACGATTTGACGGTACAAAAACGCGTTACGTAATGCCAAAGCGATGGGCTTTCAACAAACTCGTTCTTCGAGACAATACCAGTCTGTTTAGACACATGATAAATAATAAGAATGTCGGATGGATGTAGCGATGTCAGTAGAACTTTTAAGTATATACTATATAGAACAAAAAGGGACAAAAAGACGTGCTTTTGAAAGTTTCTTGAAGGTTCTGTCAGATTTTGATGACAGGAATTATAAGTTAGTAGGTACTCAATCATCGTGCCTGTTTGTAGATACGACGACGGCGGCGGCGGCGGCGCGGCGACGGCTATAGGTAGAAGACATAATGCGCGGACTAGAGATCCAGAACACGGAATATAAATATTGGAATAACTGTCTGAATTTTGTGCTTCAAAATTAAAATAGTTTTTTGCAAGTAGACTTCATAGATTATTTCAAACATGCCGTACGTGAAACTTAGTCCAACTCGGAAGCGGTGTTCCGAGTAGCTCTACAGGTGAGAATCTTTGATTTTGTTTTGGAATAACATCAATGAAATTATATTATTATTTCTACTTTACATCCATCTCTTATATTCTCTACTTCTATTCATAAGGCATTCTGAATTCTTACCGTACCTTTGTCATTGATGTATTCGGCAAACGACCTCACAAACCCTGGAAAAACCGTTCCTATTTTGCACTTAGGCCAAAACCAACCCTCTTATTTCATGTTTAAGGTCACGTATTTGTCATGTGATAGTGGCCAGGTCATAATCATTAATCTGTATTAATGAACCCACTCTCACATTGTTTGTTACACATGTAATCTATCAGCTGACCTTTAGCTACGTAGGTAGGTATATAAGTTTATCAAGAACCATTAATTTGGCAGATAGCCGTGTTTTGGCGCCACCTTTCGGATATAAATTCTTCGATGTCGGTTAATCGGTATTTTATAACGTTGCGTCAGAATGTTATGCTTCGTTATGCATTATCGTCTTCAAGTTTTTAAGAATTAATTACAACTGTTATAAAATTATCTAGTTTATCAAAGTTGTAATTAATTCCAAAATGCAAAATAAGAGATCTCTGTCTAGTTTCAAGTTCGGTTTATATACAGAATGTGGCCTATTTATGAATTTATTAACATTACATTGAATCCATAAGTAAATTATTTTTGACATGAATCAACACCTTATTTTGTTATATTCAATTTTAAAAAACTTCAAGCAGTAAATCTGAGGCGTTTACGTTGTTTTTTTTTAAACTTACTTTTTTCTCGTAGCTTAGACGGTACGTACGTACGACTAACTTTATGAAACACATTTGTAGAAAAGGGTAGATAAGTACAAAACCAAGTTCACTGAATGCATGGAATCTCCAATGTACGTAGTTAGCAATTAACATGTCCACATAACTCGCCTCGTGACTCACGCCGGCTACCGTGCGCGTGCGCACCTAAACGCAACCGTTTTTATTCCATTTTCAAATCCCAGCCCCTTCATTGGCTCTTTTTATTGCTTTTATTTTCCTATTTTAATCAGCCTGACTAGTTAATTCCGTTTTGAATTTAAACGCTCTGATTGGCGCAAATGAAATTGAATTTGGAATGTCGCTGAGTCATGGAGTCAGTGGAGGTGACGGATGACCCTAAATATGCTGAATGCGTCTGGACTGTTTTCTCATAGTTCTTACGACAAAACTTATTTTTGAATGACTCATGGACCAGATCATACTACAAAGACAGATGTCTAAAGAAACAGCGTCTACGATCAATTTCATCGTGATTACGTCATATTGTATATTTTTCACCAACATTAATGTAAGATACGAGTACATTTCGATTCCAGATTCTCTAACGCATATTTTTAGAACCGGTTACGATATAAATAAATTATTCTAGAGTTTAGAACTGTCACTTTTATCAAGACGTTTTTATGTGCAATTTGTGAAAATAACGCATAAAATTGATTTATAAACTATGTTTTAGTATTTGATTAATTTATTTATTTATTCACAAAAATAACATGCGGTTTACAGATAAAATATCTAAATCACCTGCACATCAAATAGATAGAAATTAACAAAAAGGTAATGTTCATTAAAGTTGTACAAAGAAAAATATCTAATACTGAACTACGTCATGTCATATTGAAACTTATTGTACATAGATAAGCATATTATATCTTAAACATAAATGTTGTCATTTTGTCAGCAAATGTCAATAAACCTAGTTAGTTGATATACAACTTTAAATAAAAAAATTATGATAAAAATAATAATAATAATAAAAGTATACCTTAGCTGATCTAATATCTAAAATAATAAGTTAAATTAAAAATCCTTTTTAAACAAGCTTTTAAAGCCGTGGAGTGGAGTATCCTTGTTAAGACAAATCCAACGAGCCCAAACACGACTAGGTTGTGTTGTGTATTAGAGTTCCTATGGCCACCTTCCGGCTCCATCATGAGACCCTGGACATCACGTATGACTAAAGATCTTGTTAATACAAATCCAACGAGCCCAAACACGACTAGGTTGTGTTGTGTATTAGAGGAGTTCCTATGGCCACCTTCCGTCTCCATCATCAGACCAGCTCCATGGTACCATAATATTACATTCAAAATTTTAAATTCATCTGTCAATTTTTTTTTTTTCTCTCATGAAGCTCGTTTGTCGAACTAAAAAAACACAATAACACTTGATATTGGCGAAATCATTTTGGGAACGCCATTAATTTAAAAAATTGAATTGCATTGTCAGCTCGGTTACATAAGTGTACCAAATTACAGCGAATTCTAATGGCAGCAAGTGCTTCAAATTTGAGTTGCAAGATTTCGCCCGAACATACCCACAAACCCACACACACACCCACCCAAACATACAGTGCAAGCTAAATAAAAGCTTGTAAAAACAAGCCATTTTTAAAATTGGTCCACGAAAATTGACCGAAGAATCCCTTTTAAGGAACCAGTAGTTGTACTAAGTAACTTCCATTCCAAGCCATGCTTCTAAATATGTACGTGTTTTACTATGCACTTACAAGTAAAAGTTACAGTAACAGACAGGCTGCGTCAGAGCACGACTGAGTGTGCATAAACGGACTGCAACTGAACCACAGCTGCAAAGACAAAGTTTGAACGTAGCCAGAGTGCAGTTGTTAAATAGAGTATTCGGTTCTCATCACGGAGGTTCCAGATTGGAATCCCAATGAAGAAACTTGATACAACAAAAAAATAGATTATTATTGTTACATTACGTCTGTTTCGTCTGTTTGTTGTTTGTTTATCTATTTCTGCTTTATAATTATTAATAAAAAAATACTTTGTGAGCTGGGTTAGGTAGGACGTTGCCTCACCTGATTGTCCGAAAAGTAAGATGGATGTTATTTAAGGAAAATTGACATTTCTATGATTTATGTGAGAGACCTTTGGTGCGGCTTTATAAAACTCACACCAATGTTTGTGAGGTCTGTTTTCAACATACACGATAAGACTACGCTGCTTGATTGTAGTTGGCATGCAGTGACTGCACTATCACTCGTTGATGCAGTTGGAGAGACTTGCAGCGTCGTCGTCACGGTACAGCTAGAATTCGGTTGAAAAGCAGTCTGTCTGCACCGTCCCTGAGAGTGTAAGGGATGGTGTTTACAATGGGCAGGCCTTGTTTTGCCAACTGTGTCAAGAGGTCCTGTTTCTAGCAAAGGTTTTTGTATTCAACACAAGGTGAGTTACGGTACTTCTGGGTTAGTTTATATTCTTCTTCATCATCGTGAGGATTTATATTGTAAGATAAATTTATTATTATAGATAAATCTATCTGCTCGCTTCTTCTTCTTTCTGGTGTACATTATTAATGATGAATAAAGTGGAACCTGGAACATGGAACGCAGCATACTTGGAGTCAAATTGACAGACCGAGTACGAAACACTACGCTGCGTTCCCAAACGCAGATCGCAGATGTGGCTCAGAAGGCCGCCTACCTTAAATGGGATTGGGCCGGTCACGTTTCCCGAATGCCGTCCGACCTTTGGGCAAAGATTACCACCGACTGGGCCCTCGAGAACACCAGGAGACGTCGAGGTCGCCCACGGAGGAGATGGTGCGACGAATTAGACGCCCTTAACACTAAATAGCAAGACATGGCCCAAAACAGAGATGAATGGAAGAAGGGGAGAAAGGTCTTTGCCCTGCAGTGGGGTGGGACACTACAGGCTAAATCTAAATCTAAAGGTATTCGCATCCTTTGTTTCCTCTAATACTATGATGCATTTATGTCCCACGTAATTTTTTTAAATCCAATAAGAAAATCAAACCGTTCTTGTAGTTTATTTGTTATTCGGAGCATGAATCAATATTTATAGAAAATATAATTATGTACTTATATTAAATTAAAGGTATAACCTACATTTTTACACAAACAGTTAGTTTTACCCATCATCCAGTGAACCACTGCCTTTTCAGTGCGCACGCGTTTGCTGGCACGATTTTGGGTCAAGGCAGCGTTCGGGACCGTCGGCAAATTATAGCAAATTGCACGGCGTTGCATTCGCCGCGTTTAGTGCAACCATTATATCATAAGTGCAGTTTCGTGATGTAAAAGAGAGCAGTTAGAAGATTGGGGGCTTCGAGCCTCCAATTGACATAGTTTTATGTTTATTCAGAAAGGCCTTTCTATGGTTAATACCAGAACACGTAAAACTTGTTTTAGAATAGTATAAAAGTTGTGGTTGAGAACTTGAAACAATAGAAAAAATGTTAAGATAGGAAAGTGTTAGAATCAACGGTTAATAGCTTTAGTTGTATTGTACGTTGCGTATAGAATAGACCCTGTTGGTTAATTGTTAAGTGTTCTATCCATGAAAGCAGTTCAGTTACGTATAGTGGGTGCATTAACATAGAAAAAACTAAAAATACAAACAAACAATTTTTGTTATGGTGTATTCTCACAGGTCCATTGACCTAATAAACAAACCTACCTACTGTTCTCGTTTTCCTTTATTTTGTAAAACGAACAACGAAGTCACGAAGCAGAATTAAGAGTTGCGTCATTGCGTGATTTCTGTATTAAAAGTCGCACGGTCCTGCGCGTGAGCATCGAACAAGATTATGACAATTTGTGGATTCGTGGGAATAATTGAAATTCGACCATTATTTCGAGCAGAAAATAATTTTAAGTAATATTGTGTGTGACGACGGTCGTTACAAAATAACGTTGATTTTTAATGGAAACATGCGAATTTTTTAGGACACAAGAATAAAACACGAAGATCAAGTAAATATACTAATGTGGTTGGAATATTTAATGACTTCAGATTAGCTTTTACTTTATTAGTAACTGTTAGCGAATGGAATAGTTCATGGTGTTGACAAAAAAATATAATTCTAGGCAAATCATGAAATCACATAGTACATGATATTGAAAAAGAAGCAAACCAAACACCAACGACGCATAATTGACAGCCAAATAAATTTTGTTCGTTTGTACCTCGGTTTGTACAGAAGCAGATCTATGCAAGTCACTTGCATTTCGAATACCCCAAGGTTAAAGTGTCTAGCTACACGCTATTGTACAAAATTACTAACTCCAAAAACAGAATACCGGCACAGAACCTGCGCAAACACCACCCCACATCACCATTCGTGGGAACACCACAACAGGTGATATATCACATGGTAGTCACGGAATGTGCGCGCGCAGCGAAGAGTGCGCGGTAAGGGTGCGCAGTCGAGTGTGGCAGGGCCAAGGGAGAAATGGTAACTGGGTAGAAAGTTATGCATGAGAATGAAGAAAATAATAGTGTTTTATAAATATTAATGATTGTGGGCTGGGTAACTTACTGACGCTGAGCTGTGTAATTCATTTTGTGCCTTATTAATAAATGTACAGGCAGGTCAGATCAGATGTAAATACAATTCTTCATTAGAAAAAGGCAGAAGATATGGACAAAAAAAATTTAATAGGTCAGTCGCACCAATTACGATCAAAATGCCATTTGAAGGATGATAGACAACTTAGAAAAAGGAAAAAAACGCTCGGACGAAGAACGCAATATCTAATATGGAGATTCAATATAAAGTTAAAACTACGAGTAAGTCTGATCTGTTACGGCTTTGCTTACAGAAGGATTTGATGAAAAATGAGAACCATACATCTAGCTATTAAAAGATTAATTTGTGATGGCGAATAAAGCATTATTATCTGTGTGACAAATGGAGTTATGCGTCTGTTGGGGTAGACTTTCAAAGGGGTTGCACAATACGTAACATATTAGATATGTACTTTACATGGTTTTCGTTCTATGAAAATGGAATAACATTGTAAAATACAAAAACAAATTTTAAAAATACAAAAGTTATTGAAATCGCGATTTGTCTTGTATACGTTATTGATGATGATGGTGATGATGATGATCTATCCGACCGATTTCGGCCATACAGTATTATTAAATACTTAGATATTGAAATTAGCTAAAGCAGTTTTTTTAAAAGCGCACAGAGAGAATTTTATTTAGTGAAAGACAGGATAGTAAAAAAATATCCCCTGTCCCGTCGGCCCACTCATGAGAATGATCAAGGATAACCATTGACTATAAACCCTAACAGTCCTTTAATCAAATATCACCACTACTGTTCAAAAATAAGGTTCAATCCGACTGCAAATAGCAGAGTCCTAAAAGGGTCCATCCCTCTAACAATACGTGCGAACAATGACGCATGCGTATTGTGCAAATGTACGTTTTATTTTACACATTTTTTATTATAACAAAAGGCATTGCACAAAATAGTCGGTCAACAGCGGGTCACGCGCAGTTGCCGACAACAAAGGATGATGAAATTAATCATCGCGTCTGAATCGCTGATCATTTTATTACGATGATATATTTTACATCATCCTCTATTGATTACCTTTATGTAACGTTGCAATTTGGGCATTGAATAACGATTAGATGGTTTGAATGACTTATCAAATTTTGTAGAACACTTCGTTGAAATTGATTGTCAAGGTGTTTTCAAAAATAAATAAGTAATAATATTTTACAATACCTATAACTATGTACTTTAGGATCCTAATAAAAACGCAAGATAAACGGGGAATAAAAAAACTCGTTTACAATAGACAGACAGATCACATTATAATGAGTGAAGACATATTGACGCCAATGTTTTTATACAACTTTCTGTTCGTAAGTTGATCGCATGTTGAAAAACATTTAAACATTGTAACACTTTTACAACCGTTTGTTTAGCGTTAAAATATAAACATTATACAAACTGTGAATGTTACAAGAAAAAAAAATAACAACGGTACTTTGATTACAACTCGTTTATTATTCTAAGAAATTAAAACCGAGAGTTTGTTTTGTTCTGACTATAAAGTTTTTATGACACTACTTTGTAACGTTGAGAGATATCCAGAAGAAAAATATAAAAAAGGTTGGCTAGACAAGTGAAGCAACAGTTAAGTCATTTAACTCTACATTTGGCCGCCATTTTGTCTATAAAATTGCGAATTTGCTTCTTTTAAGCTCATTAGTATCGCGTTTGAGGATACACTGAATTAGGGCTAACAGTTACATCAAAGGAATTTAGAATTGCAAAATTTAAAAAAAAATACAATTTCAGCTCTTACGAGTTACGAGTGGGGAAAGCTTAAAATTGAGATAATAAGTTTAATTTTAAATGAGGTTCAAAACCGACGTTCAATTACAGTAATATCCAGTTAACTGTTTGCTTTTTCCCAAAAACTCCGCTACGGAACATTTAATAAAGCTGCACGTTGCACATTCGGCGAACTATAATAAACTCATCAAACATGGCGGATAGCGCACGCGCTCTGTGCGCCACGTGACCGCCACGCGTAGTCCCGGGGGAATCTGCAATTCCAGCTCAGAGGGAGGCCTTTGCACTAAGGGAGAAAACCCTCTTTGCAGGGCGTTGTAGAGTCAAGCCGAGACGAAATTGACCCATTTTCATCTCATTTATTTTAGTCTAGCTTTTTGGTCGGAACCAATTCACATCATTGGAGTTTTTCCATTTTAAATTTTCGACTCTTTCAACATTCGAAACCAGAATCGCCAGGCTGTAAGATCCCGTTTTACCTATTACAAGACTGATGTCATTTTATGCTTTTTCTTAGCGATGTCCTCCGATCACACAAACCCCGACAGAGTAATGGAGTCGCCGAAAACCTCTGATCTGACAGACTCATGTATCGACTCGATGTATTTTCCATTGCAATTACCTTGCAGCACAAAAGTATTTCTGATGACACACTTTACAGTAAAACTGTATGGTATGCCTTTTACAACATCGTACTATAAAACTTGTACATTAGCTTGTACATGGACGCAATAAGCATTCACATCTCTGCTCTTACCATGTGAAGGGGATGTGCCCTCTTTGATGCATTGATGGTTTTAGCAGATAAACTATGTATTCTACGTACGAACAATACTATCTGTCTGGTTTGGGAATCGATTATTCAAATGAAAAACATTACAAGTAGATTTTATCCTTGCAGTTAAAAATACAGAAACAGCAACATAAAAAGAGAAAAGCAATATTAGAAATCTGCCTGCCCTTTGAATAGAGGCAGTGGAAAATCCGTTAAATACAGTATGCTGTTGCACATTTCGTTTGTATTAGCAAAGTAACCGACCAAATAGATACTATATAACATTATGTATCTACAATGATATTCGTATAGAATCTAATATATATCTAAGGAGTTTCTTCTGGCCGTTCTTCTCCACAGAGGGCGTACACTGGTAGTGAACGTGCCATCCATGTTAGCTTTGACGTCGAAAAATGATTTGTACAAATCTTAATTTGAACAAAAAAAAATAATTACTTTGACTTTGTCTATGGTAGAAACGAAAAAATAAATGGTGTTCTTTACATCAGATAACACACAAAATAAATGCCTTTATGCAAAAATATAGCTGGAACTTCAACAAAGTTTGGAAATTTAGCATTTCCCCTAGCATTATTCTGATTTATACACATCCCATCCGACACAGCGAAGCTTGAGGATTTACTTCGATCATATTACGCAATAAACGCTTTGGAAACGGGCGTTATCACACTATAAATATTACCCGCTTTTGTGCTGGAAAGCCAATAAATTGTCACACTGTAGGCGAAAACTCGAAGCGTGGGGAACAACCCTTCTGCGAGTCATGTGCAAAATTTAGGGGTCTGACATGAATATTGAACAACAATCAGGGGTTTCTGTCCTTTTTATGATCAGTAAAACAGAAAAGGACGGGACACGTGACGAAATTTTGTTGCTGATGTAATGAGGGGGTAAAGGAAATTCGATTTGTTTTCTCATTAGCATAATAAAAAGTGTGAATAAAATGAATTGCGGTTTTATCCCCCTACACTACACAGTACACACATATTGTAGCTAAAAAGTCACAAACAAATTGATGCAGTATTAGCTATCCAACGCCTTATTATTAAAACTTAGAATAAATAAAAACGGTGAAAAATTCATAAGAATATAAACCACCCAACGTAAAACCAATAACAAAAGAAAGGTAGGTGGGAAAATAGTCATAATAAACTATTCAAAGCATAAACCATATCCTGGGACAATACGACAATGCTCCAAATACCAGTGCGCACGCGACGGAAGAGCCATACACGTCCGGACTGCAATTAACATGAACCGCACTATATCCTGTGTGTGACTAGTCTACGAGTAACTGTATACTGCAGTCTATGCTATGTTGACTTTGAACAATCCTAGTTGATCGACACACGATAATATGCAACTGTACAACTTCTTTCATGTTTTCAATATAGATCATCAAATTGATAGACGTACTAAATCTACTGGTAATACTAACAGTTATATTGTTTATCTAAAAACTTTAAAACCAACATGCGACGTAATCAGCCAATCAGCAACTCTACAACGTTACGCAAAATTACTAGAAATTAATTCATCTATAATACTAAACAGAATTCTAATGACTGAAGATACCTTAGTTAAGCACATTGCACTTTCTACATCGTTAAGGTGAAACTGAGGTCAAAGATATTTATGTTTGTTTTATAATAAAAGAAAAACCAAACAAAAACTAAGCAATAATGTGTGCCTTAAAACAAAGCCAGAAGTTACAACAAGACCTCGTAGTTCAAGATCGTTCTGCACTTACCAAAATAGCATATCATTGACCTCTGCCCTAGTCAATAATGCAATGCTTGAGCTGTCATCATCATCAACCTTATCGTCTTTCTTTTTGAGTGAATATGCATTAAATAAACAGAACTCCTTTTCTCACTTATCAAAAACCTCGAAATATTTTTAATCAAAATGGGATTTAACACCTTTTCAGTATTTATTAGTCCATATGCCGTTAATCTTCCTACATTTGTGTCGAAATTTAATTAAAAAGAATTTCATCAGGATCTCATCTCATCGGCTTTATATTTAAAATAATCTAATAATGTGTTTGTAATTGTCAAGAAATATAACTACAAATATTATTAGAAGATCGCGATTTTTTCATCTTCGTACATACCTATATATAATATAAGTGAATAACAAGCAACCTCCTAGATTTTTTTCGAACCACCTGACTCTTCAATCTAGCAATCATTCAATTCGCATTCAGTCGAACCGATGACATGCGGGCTTCAATTGATACGGGCGATGAGATGAATATACAAATTATTTACTCCTCGGCTTCGAATAATTCTGATTTATTGTCCAACGGAAGATTCTATTGGACCCTTTGAACCTTACGACTATATACAAGCTATTCATAGACTTGAATGAGCCACTCTGCGTTACTTTGTAACTTTCAATATAATCAAATGAACAGTCAACAAGGACGAAAGGAGAAGCAAAGGATGTTTTGATAAATGAATCCGTGTTTTGTTGTATCGTATCTAAGGTCACGGTTATAAGACGTATGTGAGATGGTTGAGTTACTGTAACTAGTGAACGTTGTTGATTCAAAACCTGTACAAAATTAGTACTGACCAACAAATCAAATTTAAAGATGAACAAATAAAAATGAAGTCACGCCTTTTCCTTGAAGTAGGAAGCGAACTCTTCCTTAAAACTAAACAATGTTAAAATATTCAAAAGAGCTTAACAATATCAAGTTCTACTAAAATCCAGATGCGCGAAGCATTATTATCATGATTGACGAGCTGTTTTGAAAACAATCGAGAATCACACGGTAGATTATATAGACAAGGACACAATGATTGATAACAAACCGTTCCAGGTACATAAGCATAGGAACAATAAGTATCTACAAATATATAGGTACATACCTGTTATAACAGATGAAATTATTTGCTGATGCATAGCGTATAGGTAGGTACTATACAGAACAAATAAAAAGACAAATGCTTGCTATTAAGATAAAGGACAGACACTTTGTACAAAAACTTATAAAGCAATAGAAAGCCAATAAAGTTCACACCTTCACACAATTGCTTCATAATAGGCTGTAAATGATGAGGAAGACACATTGATGTACGGACAGACAGACAGTGAGAAAGCCTAAACATGCCAAATATTGACCTTGGGACTCTACAATCCATCACAAAACTTTCTCAAATTTCGAAGGTTAGGAACACCAAGTTCAACTTATAACCCTGTCAGATTGTACAGATAGATGTTATCTTTGATCTGGACTTGTCACTGGCCTGGGGCTGTTCAATGGCGGTTATCAGACAATCTATCTTCGCAGGTGATTGGACATGTAGGTTATGGAGGTCCTTTATGATCAATGCATGCTTTTTTTTCTAAGAATTATTATTTTATGACCTTGGTGAAATGGCTTGCGAATTACTCTACAAAATTAATCATGATGTATATCTGAATCTTTTAGTGTCACCGACAAGACATCCAACAATTGATGAACATCACCAGATTCACTTTTTAGAAGAGGATCTATCCAGCTGCGACCGTGACTGCGCTAATTGACGTGCAGTCGTGTCGCCGGCCGCAGTCGCGCGTGACCACGACTGCCCGCCGCTGGCCACACGACCGACAGCGGGTGATCTGCTTGTAACAAGGTATACAATTCGCAGTGCATTGTGTGGAAATTCCTAAGGATTTTTTATGGTTTAAAAACCTGTATCTGTTACAGTGTAGATTGACTGACTGACTGGATACACTAAATAGAAATTAAAAAAATATTTTTTTAACATTCTATCGAATTTCATAATGTGGTTGATGACATACCATAGACACCATTGAAACAAACTTGACAGCTCTTAATTCGGTACGTATCTGGGTTAAACTTGTTTTATGTTAAGCATATAGAATAGGGTCTTAACATCAGTTCTTACGCACTAAGTATGCTACTGCGTAGTTCTAAATAAACGTGACCACGTTTGATCCGGTGTGACTTAAATAAAAAAGAGGTGTTTCATCAGAACCGTTCATTGATGGATCGTGCGTAAGGTGAAACAATTATAAAGCAAAATTTGTATGAGGCGATGAGAATGCAATAAAACGAAAAAGAGAATAATATGATACACATACGTAATTAAAACCTATCGTAAACAACATAGCCTGGTATTACAAATGCTATAAATACAAACACGGGTGATGTAAATAACAGATTTAAATGCAAGCCAAAGGGAAAATCAAGAACGTTAGTAACACTAACCGTGTCGAAAGAAAGACAGAAGTGTAGTGTGGAAAGGAAATACGGATTTCCTGAAACCGACGACGACGGTCACAATCGACTTTTTTTCCTCGGCGAAACGCGAAGAAGCGTCTGATTACTGCGGTTGAATATTTCAAAGAAATTTCAGTTCTGTTTTGAGACCAACACAATTCAAACTCAAAGAAATAGGAATGCGTGTGCATGGTCAATGCAAAGGCAAAGTTATTGAATAATAGACAAACAAGGAAATCAAATAAGGAAAGAAATTGACGCTATTGCAATCATTGTACTTATTATGGAAATAAGCATCGATACTTGTAGGTAAGTAATAAGTATACAAAAGTGATATTACAAGAATGCATGACTAAAAGCGAAATTCGATTACAAAGCGCAATAGATTTTACGCAATTAGCTAATAGAAATGATACTGTAGGCGGAAATGTTATAATTTGCATTCATAGGTCAGAATAAGCTGATGATAATGTAAATAGAAACAGCAAGAATGCGGAAGACAATACCGAACTAACACAAAATAGCTATTTAAACTCGGGTCGAAACAGGCTAATCTCTAAAATATGAGCGTTGAGGCAAGTTTGGTATTACAGTTTTACGTTTATTATCAACAATAGTAGTGTCTTACCTGATTTGCATATTGTTGCAGTTACACCACAACATTTTATTATACGAGATAACTATTTTGCATTTAAGAAGAACATGATATCAGATTAACATTTTCTATGCAAGGTTTAGTATTTCATCGATTATCTTCGATCTTCAGTTCTGAATAGGTACTGACTGCATGCGTCAATATCTAGTTCTTTTGTTGGTTTATAATAAAAATTGAGTTTGCGTTTGAGTTTTTTATAGCAACAAAACATTAGTTTCACAATCACTATTTATTTATTTATTTATTCGATAACAAATACAATTTGTGTCCGAAATACTTAATTCTAAAACAATAAAACAATAATACTCTCTACTAAAAATTTCAACTAAGACTATGCAGAATAAATAAACAAGTAAGTAAACTAGATGTCATTCATATTACATTCTAAAAATTCATTTACATTATAAAAGCATTTTTTAACTAACAATAATTTTAATTTTCTTTTAAATACGTGCTGTCTGTTCTCGACCTTCAACTCTGCAGGCAATTTATTGAACAACCTGGTTACCTGATGCAACACTCCATGTTTAACTACATTTAAATGAGGTGTTATCAGAGGCGGGAAATCTTTTCGTCTAGTTCTCTCTCTAGCTTCTCTTTCGCTCGCAGTTTCAAACTGAGAACGAGTGTTCACAAAGTCTGTAAGTATTACTAGAATGTAAAGACTGGGCATAGTTAGTATGCCTAGTTTAAGAAAATGTTCTCTACATGATTCCCACGGCGGGATTCTAACCATGGCCCTAATCGCTCTTTTTTGCAACCCAAAAGCTTTCTTTACATTATAGTCATAGCTCATGCCCCATAGCTTTATACTGTATCTGAAACGAGACTCGACAAGTGCATGGTAAACGCCTTTCAACTGCTCTGTTGTAAGAAGTTCCCTTAATTTCCGCAGAGCGTAACAAGCTGAACTCACTTTTGTTTCTATTTCTAACATTTCGTCCTTCCAATTCAAATATTCGTTAATGTGTACACCCAATGATTTGACTGAGGGAACCGTAGCTTTAGTTTGTCCGTTTAACTTTAGATGAAGGGAGTCCCCGCCTCTTGACGTGTTTTTAAATAAAATAATGTTAGTTTTATCAATGTTAATTTTTAAATTATTGTTCTTAAACCAAATGTCAAAATATGTTAAAGCCGTATTTACTTTGTCAGATAGACTATTAATGTCTTTACTTGCAACTATGGCTGTAGTATCATCTGCGAATAATGTTAGTTTTATGTCCGGTATCCTAATGCTCATATAATTAACTAAATCGTTAATAAATATCAGAAAAAATATTGGTCCCAATACGGATCCTTGTGGCACTCCCCTCGCGACCGACACTAACTTTGAAGTCGCGATTTCAAGATTACCACTACCAGACATACTTTTGATCTCCACATATTGATATCGGCTTTTGAAATAAGATTTAATTATTTGCAGTGTGTTATTTGTAACGCCATAGTATTCTAACTTTGCCATCAAAATAGAATGGTCAACTAAATCAAAAGCCGAACTCAAATCTAAAAAAATGCCAGCTACTTTTTGTTTTTCATTTATATTCCTTAAAATATCTGTGACTAAAGTTTCTATTGCATCTTTTGTACCGACTCCTTGCCTATAACCAAATTGTCTATTAACTAAAACATTGCAAGAGTTCAAATGTGTTGTTAGTCTCGTTTTAATAAGTTTTTCTAACAATTTTGATAACACTGGTAAAAGAGATATCGGTCTGTAGTGTTTTGGGTCACTTTTATCCTTCTTTTTATGTAATGGGAGTATGCGTGCTATTTTAAATTGGTCGGGAAAAACATTATTCTCAAAGCATAAATTGAAAAGATAACAAAGTGGTCTTTTAAGTATGTCGATATTCTCCCTTATAACTTTAATGGGTATTTCATCATGGCCGTACGATGATTTATTTTCCATATTATGGACCAATCTTTCTATTTCTGATGGCGTTACCGGTTTGAAATTTGCAGTACTATTTACTTTATCTGTACTCCCTAATAACATAGACAAAGCCATTGGTGTACTTTTATTATCGTTTTCATTACTGTGAGTAAACTGTTTGGAAAAAATTTCTGAAACCTCTTGTGGCTGTGATATGACTTGATTATTATGCTTCAATATTATATTATCAAATGTGTTATTGCTTCTTTTATTAGCTCTACCGCATTTATCAACTACCGACCAGATATGCCTAATAGAGTTTTTAGCTTGTCTAATTTCTCTTTGTATATTTTTCTTTTTTGCTTCATTAATTACCTTTCTATAGATTCGTATATAATTTTCTTTGTATTTTATTATACTTTCGTGATTTTGGAAAACACTTGCACTGCTCAAAAATCGTTTCATTTTACTAGATACCTTAATACCTTTGCTAATCCAGTTTAATTTCGATATTTTGCTCAGATTTACCTTTTTCCGTGTCTTTCTAAAACTAGATTTGAAAATATTGTCAAATTTTTTGAGAAATCCGTTTATTCCTAATGATTCCCATTCAACACTTAATATATTTTGTCTAAACTGAATATTATTTTTCCGCGAATAAGACCTTTGCTCCTTAAATACAATTTCTTCTCTTGTTTTTTTATTTCCGTCAGTCATCACACTACAGCTTATTGCAGAGTGTCCGTCCGACAGCCCGTTCTCATCTACTTCTACATTTCCTATATTTTCTCCAGGTATGTTTGTCAATATGTTATCTATACATGATTCCACGCCATTCCTCTTAAACGTAGCCTGATTGACCAAATGCCTGAAGTTGTAGCTCGCCAACAAAGTTAGAAAGTCTCTTTTTTTATCATTTTCTGTTAACATATTTACATTGAAGTCGCCACAAATTATACACCTTTTATCCATGAACCGTTGCAAAAACAATTCAAGTTTTTCAATAAATTTATCAAAATATTTACCATTCTGATAGCAACAAAAAATATAAATATCAGTGAGGTCATCCTTAACACCACATATCTCAAATACTTCCCTTAAACTTAAGCTTTTACAAATGGCTACATCTTGACACTTCCTCATTTTTTCTCTTAAAATCAACGATCCGCCCCTAGTCATTTTTTTCCTACTATAAACTGCCGCTAACTCGTAGTTTGCAAAACTTATCAATGGCGCAGACATGTCATTCAAAAAATGTTCACTTATACATACATAATCCTGTCTATTTTGTAAACCTTCTAAATACAATTCAATTTGATCTTTTTTTTTTGTGATACCGCATACATTTTGATGATAAATACTAAATTCGAAAAAACTTTTCCTGATGTTCATTGTTTTTCAATGTAGAATTAATTTGATTGTCTAGATATTTTGTGTTGTAATTAATCATTATAATATCCCTAACCATAGCCCTACTCGACTCTTTCCTGTCCAACACATTTCCTCTTCTATAATATAAGTCAGAAAAAAATACATTCGAATATTGTGAACATAGCTTTACAATTTTATGACGTAATGAAAATGTGTATGGTATATTATAGAGAACGTTTGTATTGGACAAAACATCGAAAACCCGGTGCAAAGTAGATTGCAATGTTAAAATATTCTCATCATGCCTCCCACCCAATATAATTACGAAGTCCAACTTAGATAAACGACTACATTCCAACACCACTTCCTCTGTCAAAATTTTATCAAGAGAAGCAAAGCTTTTGACAATAGATGTAACACAATAGTCCGGTTCTAGGAGCCTTTCCAACACTTTTCGCAGATTTTTTCCGGTCTCGTCAGCCAGGAGAACTACTTTTCTTTTTATTCTGATTGGCGTAGTATCTCCATTCAGACTTGCTGGTGGTTTGCTTTTATACAAGCATGTCTGTGCAATACTCTTATCTTTAGGAGGGTGCTCCGTAGCATTTAGGATCGAAGATGAAGGCTTAGGGGTAGAGGCACTTGATATTTCACTAACCTCGGCCTCTGAATTAATTTTGTTTTTAATACGACGTTTCTTCTCTGTCTCATTTCTTTTTGGTGAAGCTTTTTTAGTAGAGTTACATAGTGTCTTTAAGGATTTCATTTGCAACTCTGAACTATTTATCTGTCTTTTCAAGGAGCTGTTTTCCTGTAGAAGCTCTTCAATTTGTAGATCAGCAGAGTTCAGGTGTTGTTGGAGTCGTTCGATTTGATGTTTTAGCTCGTCTATGTTTTCTGTACATTTTAACTCAGGACAGCTTCGGTTTGTGCCATTCACAGATTCAAATTCTTCTTCATCTTCACTTGCCAAGCTGCTGAACGAGTTCTCTGTCGATACATTCACTATTATTTTATGTTTTCTAGTTGTTATATAGTCTGGAGATTTTGAAGAGAGCGGAGTGGCAGTTCCTGTTTCTGTGTTGTGAATATGTGTTTCTTGGTTCTCACTCTCTAGAGACGCGGGGTTAAAAATTTGAGGAACTGAGATTTCAACTGTAGGTGTCTTCTGTGTGGATTCATTTGTTGCAGGTTGGTTAAGACATTCTGACGGCATGCCCTCGTCGATAGGATGTACCTGGTTAGTTGGTTTTTGCTTGTTTTTAGACTGTATTTGCACTGTTGAAATCGTGGCATCTGCCATGGGTAGCTTTTTACCACCCGCCGCCGATACGTAATTTGTGTTTTTACGTAGTGTATTTGTCGATGGAGAAACAATATTATTTGCTTTGTTATGTATGCACACCTTACATTTCCACATATTTTTTCGCTCCATAATTTGATATAGCTTTTGTGATAGCCCAGCACAGTCAAAGTGGTAATGCATACTACACATAGAGCATTTTACCGTGTCTCTTTGTTCCGTCACAATCTTACATTTATAGCATGTTACTGCCATCTTGCGGTGAAGTTTGGAAGCTTTGCTATCCATTATCCGAGATTAGAACGATATTGATCATTAATTTCAAGTTGGAACGTGGTGGCGTCTATAATAAGACTTAATACAAATTTTAACTTTTTGTATTTTTACGGAGATTTGAACTCGAGACGGTCGAGTCAAGCTTCTGTCTTCAAAAAATATTCCACACGTTCGACCGCTCGGCCAAAGCGACGCTTGGCAGTTACAGTGAAATAACGCTACGGTATTAACAGAAGACGAAATTTTGTCCAAAATACGTTATTTTTGTAAATTTAAATTTGTCCACTAATTTACACTATAAAACATTGTTTCCAAAAAAACACTGCACTTGTCTAGTAATAAATTATGTATGTTCACAATAAAAACATAGAAAACTCTTGCTGTTTAACTGATTTACACCAATCAAAGTCAAAGGGTATTATGTTGCCGAGTTGTGGTTTATAATCGCTACCAACGATATAACACTAAAGTTGCAGCACATAAAACACATTGCAGTTACTGTTATGGTTAAATTCTTGAAAAACAAATTTTAAGAAAACAATTTACACGGAGCCGCTGTTTACTTGTCCACGCCCTCTAGCGGTTCTATACTATATACTACGTCCTCTATCTGAGCGAATTCAACGATAAACCATACCACCCAATAGCAATGTGTTAACTAACCTAGTAAATAATAAATCAATCTCAATCAATACTTAGATGCGAAGATACTGATGCGAAGATACTGCTGCGCAATAACAAACTGCTTCCGAGTACACCCCGTTATGGGGCGAAGCGATAGTGGGTTAATTAATGAATAATGGATGCCCTGTAATATTTCACTGGTTTCTCTAGCAGCCGTGGGCGTGTGTACAGTCTGTGCGTCTAGTCACTCGAGGAAGCGCTGATTTGCTATTTAGATGTGCGACTTATAATCGTAAGCACGTCAGCGCATAGGTGGAGACGCAACATCGTCCATTTGATTCCACCTTGATATATGTCCACCAACATCAACTTTTACATTGGCTGTAATTGAAGCAGGAATGCCACGTATTCTACTAAGGAGCTAGACCACTTCGTTAAAAGGAATTTTCTCTCTCTCCCCGCCATAAACCTTTCGTGGAAAAACTTCAATGTGAATTTTATTAATTGCTTCGCGCTAAATACTGTCGCCCCGCTTAGGATAAACAGCTCTATTTGAAAGTAATAGAGGCTCACACTACTGGTTTGAGAAAATAAAGTGTCAGGAAAATTAGTTTCTGCCTTAGCGGTTTCAACGTAATTCATTAAAAGTTAGTTCATTCGTCTTCTAGTGAGCTCAGTGGTTGCGACACCTTTCGCCAGTGATGCACTAATATGGGGAGGACCAGCCAGGTGCAGTTTTTTCAACGGCGCCATAAAAGAGCGCAAGATCATCTGAACCGATCACTTTTTGTCAGACCTTAAAGTTGCAATTTTGCTGTATAGGATATATCTCTATATCAAAAAAGATGGCAAAAAATGAAAGTAATATTAGGAAACTAGCTTTAACTTGCACTTTCACGTAACAAGCGTTGACAGGCTTTTTAAGAGAGGCCGCATCAACAAAAGAATGGAATGCCCTTACTACAAGCGGTGGGAAAGATAATAAGTGACAATAAATCGTGCAAACAGTGCGTGTGCTCACGACAACCCGCTAATCGGCCGCTCTCTTGCGCCCGCGCAGCACGGTCGATGATCTATAGCGATTGGGGCATTACTTCGACTACGGGCTTTGTTGGTTTTTGGTAATACGTCAATATTATCTACAACAACACGCTTCTCGTAACTTGTTTACAAAGTATGTTTTTACTGCAGTACAAATGGGTAAACTTAGTCCTGAGTGCGTTGTTAATGTAAAGAGACGTCGTCATCAGAATTGTCACAAGAGGAGACTTTCAAAGAACAACTAAGTTTATGTTTTCCGATATTTCATCGAATAAACGAAGTAGGGTACGACATTACCGGCAACCTTCTCAGAAGTGGTTTAGATGCGTTTAACACACATTCCTGGGTTAAGGGGCTGCTGTCATTATTTTAAAGTGTAGGGATAATGTTATGATTAAGTTTACCGTTGCTCGGCTCGAGTGACTGAGACTAAAATGTCACGACATTTAAACATATCTAGTTCACGAGACAACATAATTACTATCATTAGACGCGTTTTCATGCCTTTTAAATCTCCCAAGACAGTTTTTACATGTAAAACCTGATTATTGAATATAAATCAAACTAGAGTTAAATTTATTGGTTTCTATAAAGTATTTCGTGCATTATTCATGACGCATTAATTCGTCACAGACATTGTAATATAGTAGAAGAACAATTTGTGGTAAACAATTTATGGTGAAAGAATATGTTTTTCCTTCACCAAAAATTGAAGATCTATTTAAGCATAAGCATCGTCTGCGCTATTAAAGGCGATCCTTCTTTCCTTTTGGGACGCCACCTTCGAGTCACATTCCAAGAAGATCTGCCAATTACGCGGGAAACACTGAAACTCTTTTTGTATCCTTGCAAATTGCCACCGTTATTCGATGACTTCGACAATCGTTAAGAACCTGTCTTCCCTCCTTATACGGACGATCATGTTCCGATTTTCTAGCCTCACCGCGCTTTTCCACTTTTTTACTACATCCCTACACTCCCATGACATATTGGTGTCAATGCAACAATAAAATTTTACGTGCATTTATTCATAAATGCCTCGGATCAAGTTTGTCGAAGCGTCGTGTGAACTGTCGCCGGTAGCAGCGGTTTACCGATACCCGACCTCTTAACCAATATTTGCAAACATTAAATCTTTGGCCGAGACAAATGAGCCTTAAAAACTTTTTGTCGAGCTGCAATCGAATTAATTGGAGACCATTAACAAAGATCCATTCTTCGATACGACTCAGACACTGCGATACAACTCTGCAAACAAGAGGTCAATTCACCAAAGCCAAAACGGTACCAAGGCTGTTCACGGATTATTCGACCGCGTCTTGAGTTAGGATCAGAAAGTGAAACTGTCAGCGTTTAATTAGTTCGATAAGGCAGACCTGAATAGGTCACCTAGACTGGTCTGCTTAGATTTCGCGCTTCACTTTTTTGGCTACATGAATAATTAATTTAACATTATTTTTGTAGGCATTGTTTGGCAGTTGCGCCCTCGTGACACCAATAAATATCCTTGCATACTTCGAATCGGCACCGTCCATACATCTAAACAAAGCCGACATAATGTGAATCATCAACACTGTCTCCGAGTCAAGCGGTTTAAGCAATATAGCGCCTCAAAGACAAAATGGTGAGTAATTATGGGCTTACCAAACACTGGTCAAGGTTACAAAAATGAGGGACCTACATATGAGTGTAGCTACGACATAGGCACTAATAATAAACATGTAACAATAAGTGTAGCTCGTTTGATGTGAGCAAACGCGTCATGCCCGCGCCCGCGGCTTCCACTCGTAAAACTAATTTCGGTACAAATAATTACTTGCTTACAGACGCAAATCGTGAAAATACAGTAGAATAACAAATTCTCCTACATACAATTTGAAATTGCAAAAAACCTAAGAACCTTCATCGAACACAGACCCGCAAAAAGTGTCGCCAAGTCTGCACGCTTTCACCGCGGTCGTAAAAATGTTTGGGCCGTCAACTAAATTCAGTCATGTTAAACGCTCGACGTGATTTCATTCCGAACATTCGTGTCCACGCGTTGGTCTCGGTTGTAAAAGTGGATCGAACCTTGGCATCCGCGATGTCCTGGCGGAAGGCCAAACAGCAATTGAATGAGTGACGATTCGCACCGATCAAAAAAACTTGGGGTAGACGGTCACGATCACTCTATTTCGGGGAGGTCGAGTTTTTGAAGTGATCCTGACTCAGACTTTCGTTCGACTGGCACTCGAGATGAAACCATTGAGCTAGAGGAAATAGTATCTGTTTAAAATAAAGGCGGAGCACGGCAAATATTTCAGTAACATTTTTAGCCCTATCTGGTGCATCTACGAGTATCTGGATAAGTTAAATCAAGCGCCGACATTCCAGGGAACGTTAATGGTTCAATCAACGTCTAAGAGGCCATTGCTTGAAATTCCAGCGGTTAAATTGCATCGTTTTGAGAATTTTGTGTCAGTAGGAACTGGAGGCCTCTTGTACTGGGGTTTGTAAGCAAATGGGCGATAATAGTGGCCTGTGTTGTGAGTGAGGCTCCTGTTCGATAGTGTGTCAGACGTGACCAGGGCTGCAAAGGAGCGCTGTGGTGGTCACGTATGATACGAGCCGGGCCATCTGCCACCTTATCTTCTATCTGATAGGGTATCTCTTCATTCTCGTGAACTACTTATCAACATTCCTGCTCTTATGGGAAAGAATATGGCCTAAAAATGGCTCAGGGGCCAGGGGGAATCTACTACTATTTAATTTTGTTATAGGATTTTCAGGCAGTAACTAAAATGTTTATTGCCGAGTATATTTCTTCAATTTATAGTTCGCAGGACATTGTAAATAATTCAATACAATAAACAAAATAATAATTAGAAAATAAAAGTAGTAGTAGTATATTTTGATTGCCCATGTATTACTTAATTTACTACTTGTAGTCATATATTACGTTATTTTCGCCACCGAAAATAAGCATAGCATAGCGTAGTAGTTAGCGTCATAGCTTTTTTTACTGCGTTGCTCTTGGTTCGCGCCCCGGCTTAGATATTTTTTTGCGTTTTATATTTAGATTTTCGTTGAAGATTAAATCTGAAAGTCATGAATTTGTACTTACTTACAATAAATTAAAAAAAACTTTTATATATTTAATCCTATAGTACAAAATATTTCTATAGATGGCGCTACATGCGAAATAAAATTAAAAACCAGCAAAATTAATCTTTTATAATAAAACTACGTAAGGTACGTAACCCTTAGTGCGCGAGTCGGTCTCGCATTTGGCTGCATTTTATTATTGCAATTATGGTTTACAATGATTACGTACTGAGAACATTTGGAAAAAACATAAAGTCGCACAAGAAAGTGCTGGAAGACGCAAATGAGACTACACAATTTTGGAACACCGTTTACAAAAAATGTGAGTACCCACCAGAAAGTTTAATATAAAACAAATGTCAAATTTAGACCAAACTGTAAGTCAGTTTAATAAATCAAAAGGAAGTAGGTGGTTAAACAAGACAAACAAGCTGGAACTTAATTAGTAAACTACGAGTATAACTAGACGATGACAATAGATAAGGTCGTTATTAAAGCACACGTAACACATTGCCCTTGAAATTACCAGATAACAACCGTAGAGATAATAACATAGTTCAGAAATATAACCTTGATATACTAGTACAGAAATGATTTATGATGGGAGCGGAAATTTTGGATTGCGACACCTTAACTACTTCAAAGCTAAACTGGTGCCATTTAATTTTGTACTTACAGAGCGAAAATAAATCAAAGTCACAAATGTTAATGAGCCATAATGAGCGTGATTAATAAATAAATAATAAAAATATTAACACCGCAGATAACAATTATCGCATAATACGCCAATACAAAAACTGAACTGTTTATTGCACGAAATATATCTACAATAGGAGTGCTAAACGAACGTCTATTGTACGACGAGCCCAAACAAATACACCGTTGTGAGTGATAAGTGTTACAAGCAGACGCGCCCGCCAATTACGTTGCGATGGAATAGAAACAATGGCGCGAACAGCAATATCTTAACAGTTACTGGCTCTGAACCACACGCATCCAATCTACAAGAAATTATTAATACTAGAAACGTGCACTATCTACAAACACAACGGCAATTTCCAGAAAAGCTAAATATCACGTACAGAAACCTAACACTCCGAATCCGTTGCAAATTCAGATAAAGGTTGGGGATATTAAAGCAGTGAGCAGCGAGTGGCGGAACATTTTCTGATAAGAAAAACGAGATAGCACTGCCATTATTGCAAAAAATAACATCACTACATCAGCAACGATACGGTTTTCAAAGATATCGCTTACCTTAGCACTGGAAACGTTGGCATTCATCCAACACTAGATTGAAACGCCTTGGCTGTCGCCGAAAATCTCACTTGAACAAGTTCACAACAAAAGGAGAGTTTCTACAACTCTAAATCCGAGAGCACAGCAGTCAAAACAAGCACCAAAGAAACTAAGCACGTCTCACAAAATTCAAAACAACTCAGACGAGTTCAAATTTGTAAAGCACTTGACAAAAGATGAAACCAATTGTGGTCTTTCACATCACGTCAATATTTGCGTAGTCACAGGTGCACGCACAGTCGTCGTAAAATAAGTGTAGCATTTGAGTAGCGACACGTGCGCTTTCGACGGAAAACCGCGAATGACAGCGATACTGCGCGAGCGAAGCAGGGCCCCCTACCACGACCGCTGTACGCACGCGGTACAGCGAGACTGGCGGGTATAGTATCGACGCTCGTCGTCGCCGCACCGCCGCCGCCATGCCAACGCCACCGCCACAAGCCGCTGCATCTTCCCAACCCCTCGTCAGCCCAATCTCACAACCCCCTCAACAACACCTCTACTTTTTACCCCATGCAAAAAATAAGGACGCGCCTTGCAAACGCATCTTGCGGCGACCATTGCAGGTTTTACTTGGGATTCCAACCGCTGTTTATGCCATCCAAGTAATTATTCACGCCATTTACGGCTCCCTGAATTAACGCAGACGCGTAAATAGTTATTGCGGGATCGTGAGAATGTACTGTAGCTGTAAGTTATTATCATTTATATTTAATCAAGAGAAAAAATAAATTCCGTTGCCAAAAAGGCGTGCTTAAAGTTTCTCGTAAGTATATTCCAGGCACGTCTTGGGCCCTACGGTTAGGTCAGCGCTTACTAGTACAGTTCCAGCTTGATATGAGTGTTAGTTTCGAAGTTAAATGCCGTTTTATTTTCTAAAGCAATTTGGAAGCGAGTTAATTTGAGCGAAAGTGTGCCACATGCCCACATCCTGAAGGCGAGTAAAGTTAATGGGTGGGTGATGACGGCAAACACCGCTAGACACAAGGATCACGTAGAGCCAACGGTATCGCGTCTGCGGCGATATGCACCACGCTTATTTGAATAATCGGCGCATTGAGACGTCGTCGCGTCGTCGTCGGGGTTTCGGGGACAATTGCTGCTTTCAGCGCGTGGACATGTCCGCGTTGATTATTGTGTTGTCCTCCGACTATTCAAAGCTTGCGCCTCGCAAACTAATAGCTTTCGAGGTCGCTGGTGTCACCGCTGTTCGAAACTTTGAGTTGTACTAGGCGGCAACAGCTCATGACAGGTCTCTTGAATTTATGTGTCGACGACAACCTAACATAGTCACGCGTTTTACTCGCTAAAGAGAAAGAATTTCTCAGAAGCAAGCGCAACTAAGGAATGTGCAACGGCAGACATGAAACAGATAGACGGGCGATAGCTACGCAGAGATGTAAGAAAGCCGATACAATTATAGGGGAATCTAGAAGACCGGGTAACATCATTGTGGTTATTAATCACGTATAATCCGATAAAGTATCAGAGGTATCACTTCCACTTGAGAGAACCCTTCACAAGCGTCTACCAGACACAGTCGGGTGTGCGTGCAGTGTTGCATGGCTTGATGAGCATTGGACAGAATTCAATCGATGCGCGGCATTCTGCCTCGTTACAGTTTCCTGCCTTTCCGCATCTACTTATTATTACTTGATTATACACGAAGCAAACTCGACCCTTCATTGGAGACATCACCGTTAATTTATTAGCGATCTGCTTCCTCTATAATTTCTGTTCTAGCGTAATCAGGTTCAACGGCCGATCGTTTTATGTGGTCCCGTTTGATGGAATATACGATTGCTGTTTTTATAGTTTTACCATCACTTTCATTAATGGTTTTATGTTGGTATATTAGTACGGGATTATCGATCTGATTGTTCGGTGGGTCGTTAACGGCTTCCGCTGAGAAAGGCGGCTGATGATATCGAGGAGAATCGATTAGAAGCGCACGCAATGATCGATTAACGTCACCAGCCATACTATTCTTTTATCTGATCCTTGATATGCGTGTAATGCAGTGGAATGTTAAGCTTTAAATTATTAAAAGATGGAAAACTATGTGAGACTGACGGCAATATCTTAAAAACAGAGAAAAGTAGTAAACGATATTCATGTTCATAATCACAAACTAAATCATAATATAATTGAAGATATAATAAGGGTAGCACATGTTTTGAGAGTAAGAGAAAACTATACGTTCATATCGCAGTATAATTGATAAAAAGAAATGGAAAGAACAATTACAACAATCTCTGAAGTAGGTTTATCGTTAACTTGATCACAGGCCATAAATAATTCTGCAAAAAGTAAAATCTCAAGAGACAATAAAACCTCAGTCTGTATTTTACAAAGCCCACATTTTTGCTCCAGTCGAGCAATAACTTCTTAAAGACTTTCTCCTTCCATTGTAATACTAAGGTGTCGACGGTCACCGTTTGTATACTGTACCCTTACCATGTACCAATGCCAGATTTATCGATTGAGGGTCTAAAGGAAACAGCAACACGGGATGCAAACCCTGCAAAGAGTTTCTCCTCAATTGTGAGTTTTAATACTGTTAAAAGTAAATGTATAGTTAATAAATTGGGAAAAAAAGGAGAGAAAATAATTATTACGTCTTCTTCGAATAATGACCCTTTTGTTGCTTTCTGCCCATTTTAAACTGTTCTTTAATTTAATGCATCACTGTTTGTTGGTACGTTACGAAAGGTAAGCACATAAGATTTTTTTGTATGAGTCATTTTGGTATTGTTTATTCTCTCTCTCTCTCTCTCAAATTTAAGAGCTATGCTCTTGTCGGTGGAGTAATTGCCACTTTTCTCTATTTTCCGCCAATGATTTAACATGTTGATAAGACACGACATTCACTTTTTCCTTGATTTGTTCGAAATAACTTCCTCTTGGTCTTTCTCTTCCTCTATTTCCTTCAATATATTCCATTATGTTTCTCAAAAAGTTGTCGTGTTTTATCAAGTGTCCTATCATCTTCCCTCTTCTGTTTTCTGAAGTCTTTATCAGATTCCTCTTCTCTCCCCTTTATTATGATCATTACTATAATGCATAATACAAGAACCTTGCACGTTACTGTCACCGCACTAAAGAAACTCTGAAGTGGCCTCAGTAAATGATCTGGAACTAGAACAGTTTTGTTATATATTATATTTAAAAGAAAAGTACCAAAGATACGATTCCTGTAGAGTTTCTTTTCCATAGCGTGCGTACACTGGTATAGTAGTAAACATGCCAACCATGATAGCTTTGACGTCGATTAATGATTTGTAAAAATCTACAATCGAATAAAATAGTTTTAATTTGATTTGACCTGATTTGTTTGGATTTTGATAAAAAAGAAACTCATTCATTGATAAACAACAATTTCTCACCCTGCAGTCTTCTAGTACAGAAAGTAGTGTTACTCTAGAAATTTTCCAAATTAAAAAACATTTTATAGCATTTGTACTATTTTTATAGTATTTGTAGAATTTCTTCAAGAATGGAAAATGATCAAGAGCTATTACGATTCCCACAACATCTGAAACCGTTGCATCACGTTTGACGTCGTCTTTATGAGTCACGCTCGCTTATGCCAGTTCCGTAACGTGTCAGCCAGAACTCCTGATTCATCCGCAACGGTCTCCGAATTCTGATTTTGAATTAAAACGAAATTTGAATTTAAAACATCTAGCTTTACTTAATGTGTCCTTCAAAAAGTTCCAAGAAATCAAGAATAGAAGACGAACGAAAGACGGTTCTGAACACAGAACATATAAAATATGTTGTTTGGTTCTGAATGATCAAATTTTAATATTGAAATGACAACTTTAGAAGATAAAAAATTCTAGCAAACCGTTGTGAGGGACTCCACTACTGAATTTCGAAATTCATAATTTCGATGTACGTTAGTTCACAAGTACATGAGACCGATGTACGCCAGTTCGAATTTACGCTGTACCGAAGTATGAAAATCCGATGTTTGTGACATCGAAAGTTTACGAGTTCGACGTATGTCAGTTCGAAAGTACACTGCAGCGAAACATAAAATTACGATGTCCGTGAGATCGAAACTACAGCAGTACGAACATATTGATAGCTCCGTAGTTTACTTTACGTCTGCCTGTGAAGCACAGAGACCCGGGTTTAAATCCCGCCAAATGCATGCATTGGTGTGATGATACTTGTGTTTGCTTTGTATCTGGATACTGTTTATCTATCTAATTTGTTTTTTAAATACTAGAGTACTTAGAAAACTAGAGTAAGGGGATATTCCAACTACCCAAAATAATGTTGAAAACTGGCACAACCGCTGGAACAGCCTTTTGAACAGAAAAAAATTTAACATATTTAAAACACTGAAAGAATTACAAAAAGAGCAAAAAAATACCACATTAGAAGTTCAAAGATTAACAGCAAACATAAAGAAACGTAAAAACAAAATATCGAACCACCTTAAGAAAATCAAAGAACACTTATTACAAAAAGAAAAAATGGATGTCAAGGAGTATATAAGTGGATTAGCGTACATAATGTATATGAAGATATAATTTTTTACTATAATAATTTCAATTATTTAACTAATCATAGCTGGTATTCTTAATACTATTAAGAGAGCTAATTTCTATGTATGAAAATTGTGTAAACTTAATTATGTGATTATATAATACTTATATTGAAAATTAAAATCAAAATTATAAAACTGTAGGAGGAGTATATTTCTATTATTAAATGTAGTTTTGAATAAAAAGTTTGTTTCGTTATAAAATTGTATTTTTATTCTAATACTCAAACGGTTTATTGCATGTATTGCATTGCATTGCACTCGTACAGTATATTTCGAAAGTCTTACTCTAGTTTTCTAAGTACTCTAGTATTTAAAAAACAAAATAGATAGATAAACAGTATCCAGATACAAAGCAAACACAAGTGTCATCACACCAATGCATGCATTTGGCGGGATTTAAACCCGGGTCTCTGTGCTTCACAGGCAGACGTAAAGTAAACTACGGAGCTATCAATATGTTCGTACTGCTGTAGTTTCGATCTCACGGACATCGTAATTTTATTTTTCGCTGCAGTGTACTTTCGAACTGACGTACGTCGAACTCGTAAACTTTCGATGTCACAAACATCGGATTTTCATACTTCGGTACAGCGTAAATTCGAACTGGCGTACATCGGTCTCATGTACTTGTGAACTAACGTACATCGAAATTATGAATTTCGAAATTCAGTAGTGGAGTCGTTCCAACCCTCACCCTCATAACTTCGTATTTTTTTATTTTTATTATACTTTACATTTTATTTTATTTTTTATTGCTTGAGAAATGTGACTGTAGAGGAAAACAGCTTCAGCGGTGGACGTTGTAAGACGTTGTTGGCTGGTTTGTTGTATCTCCGTCATTTTATAAAATTTTCAAAAACTTTATTAATTTATCGAAGGTGCTCACAAAATTTCACGAGAATCGGTTGAGAAACGCGACCTGCAATACAAAAGCAATTTCGGCCAAGCTGAAGCAGAGACGCTTCGCTCGCTCGGTCAACGAGTCCCTTTTCTTTCTTCAACACAAGAAGATGAAGGGAATTCTTGTTGCAGCCGGAATCGAGCGCAACCAGAATAAAAAACCCGAGCGAAACTTACAGATCATCTTCAATAAAACTGACAATTTATGCCAATTATATTTCATTATACGATCGATATACAGGGTAATATAAATTGTATGCATCCTTTAACAAAAGGCGTAATATGGAAAGCTTCGCGCAAGTATTGTTCCACTGATTTCAAAAAGTTACTCCACCGGCCTATTTCCCGAAATTACTCAAGAGAGCGTCGTTGGTCTAGCGGCTAGGGCCCCTGCCTCCCGTCCGGGAGACGCTGGTTCGATCCCCAATGTGTTTTAGAATTTCGAATTCATATTGTATGTACGTATATTCGACGCTCTTACGATGAAGGAAAACATCGTGGTGAAACCTGCACACTCCTGCGAAGAAATTCAAAGGTTATGTGTGAAGTCGACCAACTCGCACTGGGCCAGCGTGGTCGACTAAGGCCTAATTGCCCTAATTCAGGGTAGGCTCGAGCCCCTCAGTGGGGACGTATATGAGCTGTTGATGACCCAAGATTTTTGCCAGCGGCTGTAGTTCAAAGACTTATGGGAAAGACTCCGTATGAATATAAATAGAGAAGGTCAGAGATGCAAACTGTTGCGGACACCAGCTTCAGTAGCTCGCCGATAGCTAACGACTAAGTTTATGCAAATATCAATTAGTAGGAGAAATGGTTTCCTTTAAGAAAGGAGGAATGGTTTATTCGCTTTAAGACTAATTTGAAAGGAAGTCTAGAAGATTTACACTACAAGGTAGCTGTAGTCGATTTATTAGCCGTAAATGTACCTGAATAACTCAGTTTGATGGGGAATCGTAGATTTACAGATTAAGAGATCGGAGACGACACTCATGGAACTCTACCAAGCGTTGTTCTGTGTTGTTATGGGCTCAGAGGAAATAAAAGACGATCGCTTAGCTTAGTCAGAAATGTTTGGTTATGGGCAAAGATTTCAGACGCGCGTCGCCTCGAAGCGATCGTCTTTTATTTCCTCTGAGGTTATAGGTACTACTATATTCTGTACGTAGGTTTTATTTATCAAGCAGAGAAAAAAACAACTCTTTAATGTAGTTAACTTATCCTTTTAGTTGATCAACCTATTAAAAATTCTAAGTAAGTATGTATGACATGAGAGCAAAGAGATTTGAGAAGAGGGTTGGCTCTATTTTATTTTATTATTTCTTACTCTGTTTTGCCCAATCATTTGACTGGGGGACATTAATGGATCAAGCACGAGTAAACCAGCGGACTGTTATCTGTTTGTTATTTGTTGGAGCTGTTTGGAAGCTGCGCCGGCGTAACTCGCGGCTAATTGGTGGAATTATCACTGCGCGTGATATGCAGCTTCCGCGCGGCAACGTCTGGGCGGATTGCGGATTGCTCAATTTCATTCGTACTGTGTTTGCGTAAACGCAATGATACATTGAAAAGTCTTTCGTCCGGTGATGTAAAATGTCTTAAGTACTTTAGTTCTTATAACTCACGCTTGCTTTGCTTCAGCGAGGATGTCATCAATTAATTTTAATGTCGAGTCAATTTAAGTTGAATGAAGCCCTACTTTCAGGGCACCGGTGGCAGCACAGTTGAAATAATAGTTGCTACGTTCAGTTATTTATATATCGATGATTTACAAGTCGAAATAATAACAACGGATTCTAGATGAGAATTTTTAGTGCATAAAAATTTAGTTGTCCATGAAAAATTATTTTATTTTACCAACATTGTGGCTTACCCTGAACTTCAGGCAGGTTATTAGCTTAAAAGATACAGATCACGCCAAACATCTAGCATCCTTGTGGGTCATTGCAACAACCACAGAAAATATAAGGTGCCATACTAGCAGGTTTACGTTGAGTCTACATACACGATGGCAGTACCGGGTCAGCCAGCACTGACTTGACGGTGGACTGACGTCAGTGACCGACGCCTGCACGCTCAGAAATTGACCAGCAACAATCATCATCATCATCATCGTGTGGGTTGTAAGGTCGATAACCGACCACACAAGTAGGTCAGTCAGTCAGTGTTATAGAGCCGCCAAAGGCCACCGATATGACTCATGTAACGACTAGAAGTAGCCGGGACCAACAACGGCTTAACGTGCCTTCCGAAGCACGGAATAATCTTTTTTTTTCGACAATCAGGTGATTCAGCCTGCAATGTCCTAACCAAACTGGGGAAAGTCTCACAAGGTGATTTTTGCTTGACAGTGTCCCCACCGGGAATCGAGCCCGGAACCTCTGTAATGGGCGTCGAAATCTCGACCACTCGGCCACGGAGGCTGGAGCAACGATTCAACTTCATAACTACGCTTACTTGGAAAATGAACAAAATTTAAGTACGTTCAGAGGTACCCAATTAGGATGTATCTTCGTTATGTTGGGAGGTGTTAAATCAGAACGTGCCTCACGACCGCAGCGGCGCACGCGCGGCGATCACACGGCAATCGGACGACAACCGCGCGGCCATATTTTATTCGGCTAAATGAGGAAACGGCAGATACGACGACATTTATGAGCACTTTATGGGAATCGTTGTGTGTACGTGTGATTTTAGAAAGTAAAGGTTATGGGTATTGCAATGTAATGAGTGTCGGTGAAGTTGACGGGCGGACGATAGAAAACGAGTAATAACAAGGAAATGCTCTTGAGGCTTCGGCTTTGTAGTTGGTGATTCGTTCAAAATTCAAATCTTTTGATGTATTTTTGTATTTGATAGACATGTCTGTAGCTTTCATAACTTCAACCGAAAGAATGCTGAACAAGGAAGGATTTCGCTCGTTGCTTTGTCTCAGTTAGTTTATTATATAAAAAATTCTATAACGAACAGTCATAATGACGATTGAAAGTTATGTCAATATAGGCAGATGCCTTATACGCAAAAGTCCCGAGATGGATCATTTAAATTGTGAATTTGAATATTTAAATTTGTTTTAACAATAAAACCATTACGGAAATGCAGGGCCTCCTTCAATGTCCAAATGATATTTCATATTTATACAAAAAAATCCCATTCGATACACTTTCTTACGTGTATCTTAAACATACTTCACTGCATTTAATCCCCAAGATTAAAATACAAATTGACGGTTATCTCAGATAAGAATTTTAATATCGAACGCGTTATTCTGAGCTCAGAGCATGCGTGGGCGCACTAAGCCAATTATCTGGTCCGTAGTCGAAAGTGAATCCAAACTGACCTTTCCCAAGTCTTGGACGATGATACGTTTACTGATTTATTGACCATAAGTTACCCTCGGGTGTACATGAAAGTGATTTATAATCGAATTTTAATATTTCATAAGGATTCTGGAGACTTTTCGGTATGCAAAGCAGTGTATTGGTTGGTTTTCTGTTCTTTAGTATCAAGAAGCAGGACTATTGTGAAAAATAAAATTTCTAATATTCAATTCAGAAAGATTTTTTCATGAAAACTTTTAAGCTGAACTGAAAAAAACACTATATATGTAAATATATAGGTATATCAAAATATAATATGCTAGAGACGCAGAATATATATGTCTTGATATATAGAATTATTATTGTATAAAACGTGGCTAATTAGTATCTCATATTGGCTAATTAGATGTGTATTTGAATTATACTTACAGTACAGGCTTCAGATGCAAGTAATTGTAAACATTATTTTATTTCATTCATTAAGAAAGTAGGTATGAGAGTCACATTTAACGTCACGAAGGAAAAGATTTGCCTAATCCATACCAAGTGACAGAAAGAAAAAAAGTTGTGTGTTGTTTTAGCGTATTTTCCTGATGGGTTCACTTGAGCTCTGCTCATCCCTAACAACGTCAAAACAACGACAAATCACAACAACAACAAACAGATAAGAACGTAGATAACAACGTCAAATCACATAAAATTGTTTAAGTATGTACTTTTTATGTACTCCTACTCTTCCCGTGGGTGTCGTAAGAGGCGACTTAGGGACTACACATTGAACAGGGAACGGGCAGCATCGCTCTCTGATACAGTAACCTTTTAATCTGCGATCTCCATCCAACCCGCCTGCCAAACGTGGAGATTATGGCAAAACCCTCCACTTAAGTGGAGGAGGCTCATAGTCCAGCAGTGGACTGTAACGGGCCGTTGATGTTGATGATGTACTTTTTGATGTTACATCACTTGGCTTCTGCAAACTTTTTATGGCTAGTTCACTAACAAAATGTGGAGAGGAACTTTCTAAAGAAACTCCACTACAGGTGGTCCACGGAACCCGAGGGCTCCGTAGAAGGGTCACAGGGGCTCCGCGTTCAGTCCAAGAGTTAAATAAAACATTCGTAAAAAAGACTCACATAACTAACACATTGAATTACGATTTCGCTAAAACCCCGATAGAAGTGCGTGTTATATTTTTAGTTACTTAAAAAAATATTCAAACTACAAGGTAATTTCTGTAGATCAAAATAGGGTTCCGCCAAAAAAATTGGGAACCCCTGCACTAGACTAATCAGCATTGTGGTGTCGGCTACTTCCGCCTGCTCGCCCCAGTTGGGGCGGAGCTCAAGCCCTTTTAGAGAGAACATTGTGAGCTGATGATAAAGACAAATAAATTAAAAAAATTATCATGCTAAATAATTTGCGTTTGGATTGCATTACATACAAGTACTTGCCACAGAAATGACCGCATCCCATGTTTAGATAAAAGTAAAGCGCGCTTAAGATACGTAACTGGATGTACATTAGAGCAGCTTTGAACTTTGTCCCAAAAAGAGCGCTGATTAAAGACAATTGCTTTTGCAGTTCTAATTTACCATCCCAAATGCGACTCAAACACAGCAATGTATATCGAAATAGACATTTAGTCTAAAGTCGCTATGGAGTTCTACACCGTTAACACTTCATTGGCGTTTCCTATCCCCTTTTTACAAATACCGTGTCTATGACAGCAGTTTCTCACGGTGCAACATGACAAGTGCAACGAATGCAGGCACGCTGCATGTACTACAAGCATTGTCACTGTTTTTGCTGCCTGCTTGACGATTTATAGACCAACAGCGACACTAGCAGTTGTTTTGTCTTGTTTACGCGGTCGAAAGCGCGACTTGAAGGCGGTATCAGATTAGTATATGCAAGTAGCATTAAAAATACCACGTGTGGTGTCATTTGGTGCTTTCTTGAAAACCAACATTAATTGAACATAATTTTAACTGAATCCTAAGCTTTAAAAATTTTGTACATACGTTAACCTGTTTATCCCCTTTATCCAGCTATATAATATAAACAATGTATTTTTATTTAAATCAAAATGTACTTACATGACAGCAATTTTTATTATCTGACTGTGAAAAAATAAACTAAATATGTCGCGTTCGCATCTTAGGAATTATTTTCAAATAATTACCTATCTTTGCATAATCATCGCAAGCGCAACTCGAACATAATTACGCGTAATAACAAAACACAATAATGTTATTCACTCACCAAATCGCCTTCCGATTCAGCGTTGGGTGAAAGCTTACCTGTAACAAAACACGGCGGATTATAATCATTCATCAAGTTCCGATTTTTTACCGATTATGCAAAAAAGAAGGGCAGCGTACGAGTATACCACCAATGCTTACCATGCAGTAGGGCCAAGAAAGGCTTGTCACTAGTAAACAAAACCAACAAAGATTGAGTACTGGCACAGAAAAAATATGGTCATAATAGTGGCCAAATAAAAAAAAAAAACAAAATAATAGTGGTGAATAGAACGGTGGTGGTGGTGGTGCCCATTCTAATATCTGCGACCAACAGATTAATGTGCCTTCTGAAGCACGGAACCACCGGTAAAGAGATGGCGTGACGATTTGGATGCCTTTTGGACTGGCCAGAACATGCGCAAGACGGTGGAGTCGGGGGAGTCCTTTGCCCAGCAGTGGGATCGCGTAGGCTAGTACTTAATTATTTTTTTAACATCCTATACGATAATATTTTTTTTAACATATGCCTATACCATACTTTCTCATTGGAACATAATATTTTATGCTCAGAATCGTTCTAAGCTTTGCTGTCACTTCACTTCTATTTACGTCGGTTAAGTTTTTAAAAGTTTATATCGGGTTATCTAAGAAATAATTAATGCAGCAATAAATAATGGGACAAATCAAATTAGACAATCGCTTTGGAGCGCACGAATTAATTAATGGGTTATGTAAGTACGCATCACAAGAAGACGCGATCTAATAATAATTAATTAAATCAAAACTGTAATTATAGAGTTCAATCTTAGAGCGATATGTATTTCGTAACTGAAGATAAAGCGCTTCACAGATAAAATATAATATATCGTAATGATAGCTGACCCGGCAGACGTTGTCCTGCCATTTTCCCTACCTCTACCCTACTCTACACCTACCCTACACTTACCCTAAACCTACCCTACATCTACCCTTGACCATTTTGTATTGGAAAACTAAATTGTAGTTTTTTTTCTTCTGTTACTTATTATTTATCTTTCTCATCGTTTAAATCTTCCCCGAACTTCCACAAATATTTCAAGATCAAAATTAGCCAAATCGGTCCAGCCATTCTCGAGTTTTAGCGAGATAAACGAAAAGCAATTGATTTTTAGATGTATCAAAGAAAGACCTCTCGTAGCCTGCAGTTTATATCAAGTGAGGGGTCAAACAGATGGCTAGTCGGTCAATTTTTGACAGTTAGTGACCAGCCATCAGCTTGGTCCATGACTTGATGCAAATTGTAAGCTACGACAGGTCTTGGTAAACAGGTAGCTTAGGACTTCTCGGAAGAGCGATACCTCCTGACACGGCCTAAAAGGAAGTATCACCCCTAAATATAAGTGAACTATGTTAAAAAAAGAAATGATTTTTGTATTTATTTAGGTATGTAAACTGATACATTTTTTCTTAGGTCTAGTGCTACCTAATAATAAAACAAAACCTTAAATAAAAAAAATTTAAAATAATGTCACCTATGTTGTCCCACAGCTGAGCAAAGAGATATCTGTTCTTTGCAGGATCTGTTTTTTCTTTAGTTTAAGTTTAAAGCGGAACAAATATCCTAACATCTAAGCATCCAAACTTCTAAACATCCGAATATATTTTCACATTTATAATATTAGTGTGATGTGATGTGGTTTGTTACCGTCTCCTTCCTGCTATACTTCTAGACTATGCACTACCGCATCTACATTATAAGCTACTTCTAGTTTCCTTTGTATCATGAAAAATCACGGCAATTTAATACGACATGACATTTATGACCAAATTAATTAAATATCAAATCTACACTCATTAATATACGTTATGATTGAAGAGCTAATTAAACTCATTGGGTAGTCGGTAGTTATGTCATTCGTTAGGTAACAAATTCGATTCCAATTTAATGCCATCTTAACTTTGTAACGGATGTTATTACATTGTAATTTAGTCTTCGCAAGTAGCTAGGCATGATGTCGAATCAGGAAACAGAGTGAAAAATAATAATATACGGAAACATTTTCTTACCAAAGTAATAAAATAATAATATGGGACGAAACAGTACATACTCGTACTTCGTAATCTTCATAACACTGAAAAAAATATTTTGTTACCATTAACACAAAAAATGACCATAAAACTCAATATTTACGAATAAATAAACAATTTAACAACACCAAAAGTTTTGATATGGATAGTTAACTGGTTACGCTAATAATTTTAGTCTGAAAAAAACAAAAACAAAACACTTTTTTTTTCAGATTTCGCACACAGTGTAACTGTTATGGAATAAATTAACTTGAACTTGAACTTGATTGCACCTATATGTGTCTCCATCGAGAGGCTCAAATCTACCCTGAATTAGGGCGATCATGCCTCGATAAAAATATATTTAGATACTCAACATCCACAAAAGGCAAGGTCGCCTGTAAGAAGTTGCTATCTAGCAATAATGCCGATCCCACAAACGCCTTTTCACATGACTCATCAACTTCCGTACACATTACTGCATTACTTTTTTTTTGGCCGGGGCATTACTTTTCGGGAAATCATATAATTCAGCCTGCAATGTCCTAACCAAATTGGGTACAGTCTGTGCCAGAGAAAACCCAGAACCTCCTCTTGTAATGAAAGCCAAACGTTCTACCACACAGCTATGCAGCTGGCCAAATCATAAAAAAATAGACACATAGTAACACACCCATTTGCCGTGTGGTGACGGCAGAGTAGAATACATTTGTCATCAACCCATACTCTTCCCGTGGGTGTCGTAAGAGGCAACTTAGTGACTACACATTGAACAGGGAACGGGCAGCAGCACTCTCTGATACAGTAACCTTTTAATCTGCGATCTCCAACCCGCCTGCCAAGCGTGGAGATTATGGCTAAACCCTCCACTTAAGTGGAGCAGGCTCGTAGTCCAGCAGTGGACTGTAACGGGCCGTTGATGAACACACCCATACCGTACCCATACCACATTCATTACTTAGCCAGTACTTAAGTTCACAAGTTCACAGTAAGAGAGAGATCATGACCCTCAAACCTCTAAACAAGTACCTTCGCTTTCTTTGTTCACAATCACAACAAAACTCCGCGACCTTGTTCCTGCATTGTAAGTATGCTTGTTAGCGTTATCTGCATCTCGATCGTGTGCGCAAGCGCACGCGGCTGCACCATCGGCCGATGATGTTGATAAATGATGCTCGACTGTGAAGCTGTCGCATTGAGAAAAGTTGTATTGCGAAATAAATTGTTACTAAGTTTTAGTATAGGGTGTTTGAAAGAATTACTTTATGCATAGAAAAGTCGACGGTGGTGTAGTGTAGAGGTGAGGGCCGCTGCTTTACATCTGGAGGGCGCCAGTTCTAACCCGTACCTGTGTTTTTGTCTTAAGATGAAGAAAACTTCACCCACATGCGAGGAAATTTAAAGGTTGGGTGTCGTCACTCTCAATCGGGAGAAACTGACCTAAACGATTTATTTACAAACAAAAAATAAGTACAGTAAAAATCTAATTCAATAAGACCATTATCTTTACTTAAAAAGGATACCACAAAATCCAATCTTCAAGGCTATCGACGAAACATTTTGATTTCTCATAGTTAAATGATTTTCAAACCATTTTTTACTATTGAATGAAAAGTTATATACTTACTTACCTTTAACGATGACAAGGGTATATAAGATTCTCTACAAAATACGTGAGTGTTTCCGTTTTAAAAAATAATGCAATAAAATATTATAATTTATTTTAAAAAATCATGTTCTTTCTAAGCCGTGTGGTTACGGCAGAGTAGAATACATTTGTCACCAACCCCTACTCTTCCCGTGGGTGTCGTAAGAGGCGACTTAGGGACTACACATTGAACAGGAAACGGGCAGCAGCGCTCTCTGATACAGTAAACTTTTAATCTGCGATCTCCAACCCGACTGCCAAGCGTGGAGATTATGGCAAAACCCTTCACTTAAGTGGAGGAGGCTCATAGCCCAGCAGTGGACTGTAACGGCCCGTTGATGATGTTCTTTCTAAATTTATGGCATAATAATTATTTTTCTTTTCTCCTATATAAAAACACGCACAACCAAAGCCATAATTTTACTGGGGAAGTACACCTGGGGTTCTGGTGACCTGAAGCACAGACCTCCGTCTATTTCAGGCACCAGTCTTCACACGTACCTTCTTTTTTTGTGTCATACTAATTAAGTTACAATTTGTATTAATATAAGTTTGCCTGTGGAGAACTAAATAAAGATATTATTATTATTAAATGGATTCACGGCTAGCTCTTCTATAACCAATATTATTAGGTATTAAATCCTGACCTTTCCAAAGTTCATCACGGTTCATGATTAGTTCCATACATACGAATGACTACTAACAATATAATCTTTGGAAAATCTTATTCTATTTGAATGCAAAAACATTTATCCCGCGACCTTTAAAACTATAAAACAAGTACTAAATCAAAAGATCTAGATTAAATACCTGACTTACGAAAACAATACACAAATATTTCTAAAAACACTTACGCAAGAGCTGCAAAGGGTATAAATGTAGTTACGCTATTTTTCCACTCAAACTGCAAGACAGTAGACAATTTATAGCATGTAAAATAGTTGCAAGTGACAGAACACGAGTTCTGAGGTTCTGCTTCCATTGTTCCAAGGCCCTACAGATGTAAATCCAAAAGATCAAGGTATTACGATGATGCTGTACGTGCATGAATAAACAATTCGTAGGAGAACAATGCGTTTGGAAATACCTCGACTTGTCTATAGCAGTGATTGATAGGAAACAGTACGAAACAGACGTATGCAAAAATTCGAATATGTTTACATGGATGACATGATACGACAGGCTGATATTGAATCGGAATCGATTTAAGTAAATGGAAATTTTTGTTTCAACATTGCGTTTGCGAATAAGAATTACATTGAGTACCTACAAAACTATACTATTCTCTGAATGTATGGAACAATTGATAAAAGAAACAAGTCTATCCGAAGATATGCCAACCTAATAGGCCTTGCTCATCATCCCTAACTATACATCTAAATGTCATGGGCATACAAATAAAAAAGTAGGACAGGATCCGCTCAGACTAAGAATAATCCAAATAGGTCTACGAGACCTAAAGTCACTCTTAACAAAACTACCATAAGATTGGTTTTTAAGTTTGACTCATAAATTAAACGTTATTCTTTCACAAATAAAGCACTTGCATGCTTCGAATATTTTCGCTCAGTTTCGCAATGGGTTTGCCAAATTAGGTTAGACCGGCCCAACGTTTCATACCCACCTATAGAGAGACATACCAAGATGCTATTCGATCATTACATGTAAATTCGATAAACGTTGGAACTCCCAAAACGTATAACAATATAATAACTTAACTACCCAAAAGTATTTAAGATATTTTCGATTTCTTTAGCGAAGAATTTGTTCTCTGTTATTTGGCAGTTCGTTGAAAAATACGGGTTTAATTAATCAACGATCATGATTGGGTTTTTATCTTAAGTGTTGCCTTTTAAAGATGTCTTCTTGACCGCCCAGACTGTTAAACTGCTTTATGACGATTGAAATACGTAAAAACGAAAAGTAGGATGATATGACATTGTTTTTGTTTCTTTACATTTGATCATTGATTTATACAACGTGTTACAAAAAATACAAAAAAAAAAAAATATTCTTCATCACAGGCATTTAATCAAAATTTTCCCATCTCTAGTGTCATTTGACACCTATAATATAGACTATCGATTCTCAGAACGGAAAAGTATTTGTACACCATTTGTGCCTACATTTTTAAAAGAGATGTACTTAAATCAATTTATGTTAGAAAACATTTTCTTTTTTGCCTTAATTGTCTTGTTTACGTATATACACACATAAATATTATTTTGAAATATTTAGTTCATTATTTCATTAATTTATTATTTCATAACAATTATTTAACAAAGCTTTTTTTATTTATTTGTAGTTTTTTCATTTTGTAATTAATTGTTCTAATGTGAATGTTATGGTACAAGTAGTACGTAAACATTTTTAACCATAGCGGTAAAAATAGGCACATTGACCTAAAATTACATATCTGGTCTGAATATTCTTTGACACAGCTGATCACTAGAGATGGGAAAATTTTAATTAAGTGCCTTTGATAAAAATATTCTTTTTTTTGGTATTTTTAGTAACACGTTGTATATGGTAAATGTTGTGACTTGTAGCAGATGTAGTTACAGAAACAAACATTAGGAAAACGATTGACCTTAATAAGTCGTGTCATCAAAAACACACCCTCCCTTTAATTTTAATTGGCGATTCCAGCAACAATGGCGGCGCTCTGCGATGTTCGCACTGAGATAAACGCAAGCGCAGGTCGCGTGATATGTCAGCAGACAGATCCCGAGATCGCGCCGGAGACAGTGTATGGCTGGGGACAGCTCGTAGGGATTTAATTAATTGTCGAGTAAGTGTTGCGTGTCGTATGGAGAAATGCATTATCTAATTCCACTAAAAGATAGACATGTATAGAGCCTATTTGGTATTAACTTTCAGCGCTTTAAGTCTTTCTTCAATCAATAATGTCTTTATGTAATGAATATGAGACTTAAAAGCGGCAATTTCATAGATAAGTATAGATATTACTGCGAAATAGCGTCTATGTGTAAAAGAGTCATTATTTTAAACACACCATTACGCGTATACGCAGACTGACAGATGACATGAAAATAGACGTGCTCAGGACCTCAGCCGTGTAAAAAAACTTCGCCTCACGGGGGCCTTATAATAGTCGTAATAACTCACTTATTACGTGCGTGCTAATTGCTTCAATAAGCCCCAGTTGAGGTAGTAAATCACTGAGCAGCGGCCAGTTGAGCATTTTGGCATGTTTCAATAATGGATAATGGATAATTTTGTTTATTTCTGGGAGAATGTATTTGTAAAAGTTGGGGGTGCTTGTCCATTCATTTCAAAGGGATTCCAGGATCATAGAGATGACTGCGACATTATGAATTAATATAAAACTCACGATACGTCGTCATGACAATCCATCTAACCTTTGGACTTTCTTCTAGTGAAACTTTCATGACTCCTTCAAGTATTACCTCTGTATCGATACGTAAGCACCTCATACAAAAAGAAAGGAACCTCCACAATTAACGGTAAAACCCACCAGCTCCCAAAATCAAACTGAACCATCGCATGTTTTAATTGGTATGTCGCTGATCTCGATCTGCGAAGCTGGCGGCCATGATCGCAGTACTATGCCCAAATCAGCTGATCTCCCTGGCTGATCTCACTGCCACTGACTGGCTTGACCACCGACTAATTAGTATAGGACATGTATAAGACCACCCAGCTTAAGCCAAAAGCCGTAACCGAAAACTCAGGGGCCTTTACAACGAATCACTATTAAAATTAAAAAAATATTGCTTTTTAATAATTTTAAGAATTAACAGAATGCTCACGCGCACATAAACGTAATTAACTTGAAGGTATTTCAGAGAAGATCTTTAACTCTTCGCGATTTATTTTCAAGACACGTCTGTAATTTTTCGAGAAACACTTTCCAAATATCTTACTTTAATAATTCATTTAGAAGAGCCGTACGAAAATTCCACTTTTAACGTAGGAATCAATTTATTCTATTCTTCTGACTCAAAACGTTCACTCACGCAAAACATAGATTCTAATTTAAAATGTGTGGATGAATCCACACCGTTGTTGGATGCACTCACTGTTTCTTCTAAAAAATAAACACGCAAAAATCTTGAAAAATCCAACCTCTATCTCATGCAAATGCACCTAGCACTAGCAACATCCAAGCACAGGTTGACATCGCAATAAACTGCCCAAGCCGTGTCGTACCAGGGCAACATGACTTGGAACAGTGCTGGAGGAATTTTATGCAGTTACATTAATATACTGCGGTTATACGACACGACTAGCGCCACCGATTTTAGCGGTAAGAACAAGAAATGTCAAGAACGATCATATTGATACATCATTTAGAGCAGCGATGCTCAAAGTTCTGTAGGTATGGGCTGGATAGAGTGAGGAAAACCGTTTCAGGTGGGATTTCTCAGACGGGGCGGAACTTCGCTGCGCGTGTGATATGACTCCGCTATGATCCATATCTTGTCCTGCTTGCCCCGACTCTAGCTGGAGAAGAACATGGACACCGCGGAAAAAGCAAACAGGATGGCAGCATATTGGGACGAGCTATAGCCACGCATGACAAAAATTTGCAAAAGTGCTGTCGATCAGTCAACTCTCCATTGAGAGAAAGGCCCGGAAGTCAACTAATGACTGAATCCTTTTCTGAGATCCTTTTACATATTATTTTGTATTTGCATACTATGCAAAATATTAGGCGGTGGGAACTGGGAAGTAAATAGTACATTTCCTCGAACAATAACAAAATAATTAAGATTGTTTTAAAATAAGTAATCATTTGTTTTTACAATGATAAACTTTGGACACCACTGCCTTAACACCATAACTCAGCCTGGGAATCGTGTTTCATTGGATCCGAACAAATTGCATAATTGGTCCGAATTTATCAGTGAAAGTGAGGAATCGCCGCGCGCGCACACTAACGCGCTCCTAATGATCGATGGAAACTCCTGCGCAGAGCGCGAGAAAGCAACGTTATTTTATGAAGTGTTGAATGCTTAGTCCATTGTTGTGGGTTGATGTGGGAAATATTCGAAAAGGAAACGACTGCGGTGAAGATTATTGTATTTGAAAAGGTTTAGTTTGTTTTTTTTTATATTTCGGACTTTATTGCATTAGGAAGTGAAATCTCTGGTAAAACTTTCAACAGTTTTTGGGCATTTAAGGTCATCTACATAATAGCTCAGAATAGCTTACTTGGTTCCAAAATACTATACATCTATGACGAGATGGCGCAATGGTCCACCAGGTGGACCAAAAGGTGGACCATGGGGTTGCAGCGCGCCGGGCTAAGCTAGGGTAGTTGCTCTATTCCACCGAAGAAACAGCGACACGACGACGACAACAGAAGACAGTCATTGACCAACATGAGACAGAGGTTAGTAAGAGACTTCACAGGTCATGAAACTGATTTTTACCTTTTTAGGAATTTATTTTCTGTATTTTGTGAGTATAAAAATATGTAACTTCTAGGCGTATCAGTCAAAGTTGTATAAATTCAAACAAAAAGGGCTAAAGTGTTACTAAAACACTCATTAGCTATAGCAATCATTTATCTGCTTATTTATTATTTATCATTGTTCCAATCTTTTAAAGGGAACAGTTTCAACACGATAATTACTTCACTAAGTAGTTAAGTACTGTTTGATTTCAAATCTTTCTGATCATTTAATTGCAAAATAATAAGCGTTGCGTGTCGAAAGGGCGATTTCGCATCAACTGTTACTGATTAGACCAATTTACTTGGACCCATTTGGTATTTATTACGGTACCGTGTTAAAAATGAGTTTTAGGGTTCAATAAGATATGCACCGGTGGAAATCTGTAAATAAAATAAATAATCGTACTTAATGCAAATGTAACAAAAGAAAATGAACGCTACTTAATTATTATAATATGTCATATCGCTCTTGATGGTGAGGTTCATTATAAGCTGTTAATAACTTAAGTAATTTAATCACATACTAAAACACAATTTAAAAAGAATCGACCGAATTAAAATATTCTACTACTACGAATTAAAATATTCGACTAGTTTTAGTTTTAATTAAAAATAAGATAGCTTAGGTAATTTTTGTTTATTATTTCTGTAAATTATGATGTTCTTAAATATGAAATAAATGATTTCGTATTTAAAAAAAATATACATATATTCATAGGATGAAAAAATATTTCGTATGGAACAAAATTCCAAATAAATGATTTGCTTTCTTATTTGAAGTTTTGTTGTATTATAACAATCATTATGCTAATATCTCAAAAATAATTGTGGTCGTATTTTATAATGAACCCTGGAACATTAACACTCCTTTTTTTGAGCAGTTACGGCAGTTTCCAATATTCAATAGGCGAGATAACTCACACTTGACAAGTTACTGTTACAATACAATATAACGGTCTGTTATTCAATAGGCGAGTTAACTCACACTTGACAAGTTCAAACTGTTACAATACAATATAAAGGTCTGTTCCCACTAGAGCAAAATGTTGACGTCAAACAAGATGGACTTGAGCTATAATTATTACAGATTATAATTTAAAAATGGCGGCCGCGTTTTCCGGTCACTTAGAATAATTAAGGGGTATTTGATGATATGGCAACATTAAAACATATTTTTGGGTTTTTATTAAAATTAAAACATAATAGTTTTTAATAGTGTTACTTAATAGTAATGGGTATCAATTAATAAAGATTTTTAAACAGGAAAATGTTTCATCAAAATTAACGATTAGTTAATCGCTCATGCGCATCTAATAATAAAGCAAAGTTCAGTAAGTACGCATAATAAAATAATGAGTCGCTCATCTATCTTAATATTTTCACTCTAGTTTTAGTAATTAACTAGCATACGAGTACTGCACGTAAGTTAAGACACTCATTTTGTTCTGCTTTAGAAACTGGAATATTATGTGGAGTAGTAATAAGTGTGTATAATATGTGAATTTCTCTAATCCTAATTTTAAAATCCAGCTATTATTTTCGTGTTTATGACCAATGAAAGAGAGAAGATGAATTCAGATGAACGAATGATATTATTTTGAATAAATTATAACCTAAAATAAAGGCGTAGCTGTCAGATTAAGATATATATATATATTTCCTTATGGCACTAGTAATCTTTGTGCCAGTGTTTTAATTTACTAAGAAACAAATTCAAGTCGCATGTTTTAATTGCTCTCTAAAATTGTGCAAACGACGCGGCCATAAGGTTCAAACTAATTTGAAGAATGAGCTGTCAAATATTAGAATAGCCTCCTCTTGTCCCTTTTTAATCTTTAAAAGGTGAAAAGGACTTATTGTCTCGATAAGCAATTGCCGGATAAAGGAATATTATATCGCGGCTCTTACTACTTAGTTTTGCAACAAACTTGGAAAACTGAGAGCTAATAAAAAGGTCGTAAAATATCGTAACCGGTGTCACCAAACCTGACGCAACACTTTCTATAGAATAACAGTTACATTTGGCAAAGTGCGAGTACTACCCTTACGACACATTTCATAAATTGCCAACGAAAAAAATATTGACAAGAAAATAAGCACGTGTGTGATAAGAATTCATTTTGACCTATGGCTCTCCAGTCATCATCATCATCGTGTGGGTTGTAATGTCAACAACCGACCTCACGAACCCTGGTGTTAGTGTTATAGAGCCGCCAAAGGCCACTGACTTGGCTCATGTAACGACTAGATAGTAGCCGGGACCTACGGCTTGACGTGCCTTCCGAAGCACGGATTCATCTTTATTTTCGGACAATCAGGTGAATCAGCCTGCAATGTCCTAACCAAACTGGGGAAAATACAAAGAGATTTTTGCCTGACAGTGTCCCCACCGGGAATCGAACCTAGAACCTCGGTAATGGGCGTCGAAATCTCGACCACTCGGCCACGGAGGCTCTCCAGTTCCCTTAAATCTTAGAATATTATAATAGTATGTTTAATATTATTATGTATAATTGCCAGCACATGCGGCTGGACACTAGAATGATCTTAAAATTACCATAAAAGTGCCTTTATCCCGTACGAGTTTTTTTAACGGTCCTAATACGACTGTCTGGCTGTGTTGACTACTAGGTAAGGTATACGTATACCATTTAAAAAATTACATGCATACCTAATAGGAAAACAAAAGAAAAACGATTCGAATTGCTTTCTGGATATTAAATTTACGGAGTTATATTTTTCGATTTAATTGTATTTAAAAGTACCTAGGAAACCAAATATTTTAGTAATATTCAAATTACATATTAGTTATGCCTGTTGGCACACGGAAGCTTCTTTACTGTGCCTACGGAACCTTAAAAACGTAAGTACATAAATTACATAACAGTCACCGCTAACATTATCAATGGGCCGCAATTAAATTCTGGCGGTGTAAACAAAATTAATGTTTCCACTTTCGAGTAGTACGTGGACAACAAGACGGTTTGCACAAAACCAGTGTAAATAGACCTTGCTAAGCTACGGTTAAAGATGGCGGCATAATATGTCAGCTGAGTCTATTTGTTGGTGTGCACCGTCGTCGGCGCGTGCGCACTCGGGAAGTTGTAAAACAAAGGATGAGTTGAAAAGAAAGCAAAGTAAGAATTTATGAAGTGTTTAAAAAAATGTGGGCAAAATGCCATTTAGTTAGTGCTTATTAGTATTTTGATTATCCAGAAAATTTCAAATTCATGCACTTATTTAAAACAAATATGGTTAAAGCTTATTTCATCAAATATGAGTAAAAATTTAATCAATTATTTCATGTTAAAATGCGACTTCTGCGTACTAATTAAAAATTTAACACGATAATAAATAAATTAAACAAACGGAAGTCAATAAAGATTAGTTTATGAGTTACTAATGTGCTACACAATCTAAACTTAAGGTTGCCTGGAAGAAATTGCTACCATAGCAATAAGGCCGCCTATCCGTACACCCCTTCATCTATCTTTTGTACTTTTAAGCTATATCCTTGTGTGTAATAAAGTATATTCTATTCTAAACGAGAGAAAAATATTTGTTATGTAAATAAATGGGTTAGTATTTAGCAAGTAAGTAAATAAATAAATAACCTTACAACATTAAGTTTTGTTCTTGAGCTCAGGAATTTGCAGTAAATTATAGATTTGAAGGGAGATTACACGTGCCCCAGTTTTTGCTAATTCTATTGTTGGCCGTTTAATTAAATTTTAATCTTAAATATTGGTTTAGCTACCGTTATACAGAATTCGTGAGAATAGTTTATGTTATAAAATAAGAATTGCGATATAACACTTGGGTGTAACATTGGGCGCACTTGACTTGAGTGTAACAATGGAAGATAAAGTAAACTAGTACGTAATAATAGACTATATCGGCAGTCAACGAGTTTTAATATTTTTAATATTGAAAAATAATATGCCGTTTTAAAATACTAACTTACAATGTTCTTCAATCTCTTATAAGTCCATTTGTGAGGCACACTTGAAGACATGAGCGCCAAATTGGAGCTGAATCGCCGCCGTAGCTATATCGGTCAGGAGCTCATCATCATCATATACTTCCCCAACGAACGGCGGAGAGCAACCAAAATGTTTGACCTCTGGGCTTCAATATGAACATAAAAATATTATCATAATATTGACTGTTTTGAGTTGTCTGTAATAAGGAGTTCTCAAAAATGTTGGAATCTTAGTATCAAAATAAAAAAAAAAGTTCTTATTACTTTCATCAGAATGTATTTGGTAATACTATGGTTGGCGTTATCAATCGATTGAATGAAAGTCTTACAAAACATTATTTTTTTATATTTAATTTGATATTCCCATATAGGCAGCTAAATTCATTATAATATTATTTCAAAATGTTTCGTGATTACATTTTTTTAAAATGGCTGTTGCTCCCGGCGATTCGGGCCTTATACCTGGGTTACTATAGGTTGAGCTCTGACAGATTAAAATATTATTTTTAATATTATTTCATTTATTTATAATTTAAGTAAAATTACATACTGTTTGATGATAAAATAAGAGGTGAAGTTACTTTTTTAATTTTTTTAGCTATTATGGTTTCTAACTGAATATTATAAAAATAAAATTGTTAACGTCGCGTCGTATGAAGAATTTTGAAGCTGTCAGAACTCATCCTATAGTAACCCGGGTATAGTCGACAAAACCGGCCCGGTGCGGGTCGATCAAACAAACAATTTCTTCGCAGGAATGTACAAGTTCCCTCACGTCATGAACTTTTAACACTACCGCAGTAACAAAATAAAGAAATATAACGCCGCACCCACCGGAGGGCAAACGACTTCCCTGACGCTTATAATCCAGCCAAAATTGAAAAAGGGCACAATCACTACCACTCAATAAAACAATAAGGAAAAACAATCAGCTGATTCGTTAAGCTCATAAACCATAAATTTTTACTGCGGCTTTAATATTCAGTGAGTTTATTTATCATGTGCAAGTAAACAAAAGATGGAGGGCGGTAAAAGTTTCAGCCTTGTCTGCATCGTGCTATTAAGAATGCGGTTGAAACTTGAAAGAGTATATTTTTAGGCAGTATTTTATATGTAGCGTATTTTCTTAAGTTGTACCTAATTTTATTTCATCCAATGTTAACCGAGCTTTATTGATATTGCTAAATCACTAGTGGTTGGGTCCATAGAGCGCATGCGCACAACCCTAGTGGGGGGACTTTGACAGATCGACTAGGCGTGCTCTCGCGCCAATTTTGTAGCTCTTGTAAAAATATAATAATAACGTGAGATAGATGGTTTCTAATTATTTATATCTTACAAATGTTACATGCAGTTTGGGATACAATATGAAACACAAATTCGAGACTTAGAATGTATGTTGTGTTAATTTATTTATTTGACTTAATATACTCAACTCGCATTCCAAAAAGTGGTTATTAGAATAAGTGTAGACGTAGAATAAAAAACAGCAATTTCGTTCGAGCATACTGGTTGCTTCCGATTGTACTGTCATGATTCACTCGCATGTTGTAAACAGGCCTTTATTCACTTCCACAAGTTAATTGAATTATCCGTTAAAAGTTCAATTGGTTTCCTCAAGACCTGCAATGAGTTTAAGGCTGTACTGACAATGGAAATAGAGCCATTTGCGGAATTAAAGAATTATTCCGTATAAGGGCAGATCCATAGGATAGGTACACAAACTTTTAGTTAAATCAAAAATGAGTTTTTTAAAAATCGAATTGAGATTTTTTTTAAAGTCAAAGCTAGCAAATGCCAAGGACAAAGATGCTTGCACTTGCTTACACGTTAACTGAAACTTCAAAATATAATATCTACGCTCCTAATTATTATACGTGACAGTAACTCATGAATAAAACCTCGGCTCTTGAGCACGATCTTCTTCAAATATTTAAAAAAAAACAACTGCTTATAATCGGTGCAACCATCCCTTATTTTTTTGTCGCTGGTCATATCATATGTTAGTTTGACATTAGTTCTTGAAATATGAGTTTAGTCAAAAACCACATATTGTGATGAGCACTAAAGTTTAGTGACTAAACGGTAAGAGGTACTTACAGAAATTTAGCGTGACACAGCCCACACAGAGTGGCAGTCGTGCGGCGCTACCGGGATCGATGCCCGGCCCAGACAAACCGTTTGTCATTGTTTTAATTGTCCGCCATTTCGCATCCTTTCACCAATGAAATAATGCGGGGAATTGCATTGTGATTGGAAAACAAGGAGTTTGCCATCGCGGCAAGTCGGTGAGGTAATAAAACGGAAAATCCTAGGTCTGATGCCATAACTTTTCGAACGTTTGAATTTTAAAGAATGAAAAAGTGGAAAGCGCACTTTTAAGGTTTGTTTTTGTGAATATAGGGTAATGTTTTTGGGGAATTTAGAGCTAATTGGGAATCATCGCTATAAAAGCTATCGTCTGCCAGTCAGACCTGATTGTGGCCAAGAGTAAGCTCATCATCTATATGATGTATTAATCACCGAAATGTTTGTACGCGCATAACTTCCAAACGACTGCACAAAATTGGATACTTAAATCTTTATTTTATGTGTTCGTTATTGTCAGGAGAAGGATGGTATAAAAAAAAGGTGTAAGGTAGTAGGTGTAGGGTAGGTGTATGGTAGGTGTAGGGCAGATGTAGGGAAGGTGTAGGGTAGGTGTAGGGCAGATGTAGGGAAGGTGTAGGGTAGGTGTAAGATAGGGGTAGGGTAGGGGTAGGGTAGATGTAGAGTAGGTGTAGGGTAGATGTTGGGAAAAATGGCAGGACAACGTCTGCCGGGTCCGCTATTTATAATATAATAAAAACAACATTTTATCTACTCTGAATTAGAGAGAACAGGCTTAAGTCGATCACGTAAACCAAGTGCAGGTTCAATTTGTCGATTTCATTCACATCTATATCTTGACGTATAAAGGTTTCGTTAAGCAAGTCGTTTTACTTCAAGAGAGTCGTACAAACTTAGGGCATGAAATCGTAATTAGGACAAACATTGGTACGTGGTTAAGATCAAACCGCCTCCTCCAAATGAGAGGCGACCGACATATCTAGCTGATCCACCGAAGCTCCGCCAATATAGTACCAATGTGCTCCGTTTCAGTGAATCAAAATGTCTACAGAACGTTCAGCACGCAAACATTGCGACATTACATAACTTGCAACAAGCGCATGAGTCAACAATGTTCAGGTTCAGAACGCTAATGGTTATCTAATATCTATTGCAGTCCCACGCGTGGGCAGTGGGCTTGTTTGTCCGAACAACATGTAGGTGTAATGCGGTAAGCTAAACGACGATTATGTTCAAATGTCGTGTTTACGGGGAATGTGACGTAATATTATTGATTGTTTGTTGATCGATAATTGAGGTGCGTGTGCGTTTACAAGAGATTTGTTTGTGCAAGATTTTCATACGAATACTTTGTACTGTCGGCCAACCCGCACTGGGCCAGCATGGCCTACTAAGGCCTGATCTCCCTAATTCAGGGCAGGCTTGAGCCCCTGGGTGGGGATGGGGTCAAAGTCAAAGTCAAAGTCAAAATTATTTATTTCCATAGGATGTTATTACATCACTTAGTGTTGTTTACATCGGAAGTACACTCACCCGCACATCTAACCGCCCACCCTTGTATTTCGGGTTCGTTTTAAACTACGCTTATTGTTATACATTACAATTGATTTATTGATAATTTTACGATAAATTAAACACACTTAAATAAACGTTAAATTAACAAATTTTTAACTAACATCAGCTGTAACTAATAGAATTATAAAGAATCACGAGTATTCCCTGAAATGAAGGGTGGGCGGTTAGATGTGCCGGTGAGTGTATAACATTTTATATAATGATTCATATCACCTTGACTATCCTGAAAATATTAAGTAAATAATACATGAATATTGTATCAAAAAATGCTCTACATATTCTTGGACTTAGCAGAATTCGCGTCCCAAAAAGATCAAAGCGATCGATACCACATCAAAGCATCATCCAATCAAAAGTTAATCCATACCGACAAGCGCGACAAGTTAGGATTAGGACACATCCACCGGAAACTGACGACAGCTGAGGGTCACCAAACTCAGCGTGCGACATAGCAACCGGTCACCGAGAGTGAAAGCACGCGCGCATGCGCACGCACGCTGGCTGTCATCGCGTGCGCAGGCTTTTGCGAAAATCTAAATCAGATGCGACGTGACCACTGGGTCGAATTCGGGTCAAGAAGGGAACGGGAGCTGAAGACTTTCACGAGAAACTTTAGTACAACCACAGAAATCTCTTTAAGATGATCTGTTTGCATTTTTTTTTCGCCGCACTTCAACATTACGATTTATCTAACGATAATGGCTCTATTAAGATATTACGAGTTTTAATATAAACCATTAATTTGTGGTGTTCGTGTTTTGGTGACCGTGACCGACTGACAGACATAAAAAGTTATTGGTGATCGTTTTAACAGCCCTTTCCTTGTCCCCAAGAACCCACTCATGCGCGGCGCCGAGCCAATCGCTCATTCTCATCATCATCATGGATCTAGTAGTAGTTAGATATTATTTTCTTCATATTAGTTCCAGCCAGATGAAACATGGATTGCAGTGACGATGGACGGAATTTTGGACTGTTTTAAAACTAAGGCAAATCCAAACAAAAATACTTAACGTAGTTTATTGTATACACAGCAACAAACAAAAAAATCTTAGTATTAACATATCGTCAGTGGAAAGGTAAAAGTACTAAAGCGCCAAAGTACAACTGTACAGGTGAGACGATTAACACCAAAAAGGCGCCGCTTTAGTCATCGGCCTAACGATCAGACCCAAAATTTTGGATGGTTAAAATGCCAAAAAAAGTCCTCACATTAACAAATCACCTAAACTAATCGACGCAAAAAAAATGCAATCGAACTGTATATATATATAACTCATTTTCGCCAATTTGGCGCTTTAGTACCTTTCCACTGACGATATTATAAAAATAAACTTGAATCTACGATAGAAGAATGCAGTAACATAAAAATAACACAAGAATTAAAGACCAATTCGCATTCTAATACTAAACTTTTATCTTTATTATGATGTTTTCCACATTTTTTTGCAATCCAGTTTTGTCACCTATACTGTCTTTTATTAAAGCGAAAGTTGCTTTGCTAATAGATTTTAGTAGCTTTAATAGTGTTTTGGGTGTAAAATGTGATAGCTAATAGATTTCAATTCCAAGAGATTCGACTATTTGAAATTTCTTTTTTATAGAGCGGATATACATTTTAAAAAGATATCGATAGCAGGTCCACGCCAAAAAGATTTCTGGTGTTTACTGAAATATCGAAAATCATCCTGGTATTTTTTTTTCAGATCTAGGTACATAAAAAATATCGACTTTGACAGAAATTGTTTTTTTTAACTAACCGATTATCCCAATTACCCGAATGCACTCTACATCTCTCTGATCAGTGCAAGTTATAATTAGTTACTACTGCGGCATTTCCACCTAGGAACAAAATCACCAGTGACAGAGTAATAAATACTGCACAATTAAGCGAACAACTACGAAACACAGTATTTTAGTTGTCAAACAGAATCACTACCTCTTACAGCCATAGATCAGAGATAAGAACCCACAACAAGAAATTAAACAGATTAAGACGTTTCGTGACCACGGAACTCGAAAACAATAACGATCGAGATAAATGTATCGATTAAAATAATCGAATCGACCTTTATCGAGCGATCCGTCATCCGAATATCTCTATAAGTATAAAAGAAATCAATGTCTATATATGGGATGGTGACAGCAAAATTGTTGGAGCAGCAGCCCATTGTTTGCTGAAAGAGACGTATCGTAGATGATTTCACTTAACTACAGGAAAGAGGTTCATACTACATTCAGTCATGTTTTTGATAAGTCAAATTACGATATCAAAGTTACAAGAAAAAAAAATTGTGACAAATATTTCCTATTTATAGGAGATCGAGGTTTATAGGTAATGTAATAATAATAAAGAATGAAAATTTCATAGTACTCATAAAAAAATTGGAATGTACGAGATATCGTATTGAGAATATTCGCAAGCACGCATAATGAGATAGACAATACACTAATTAACTAGCTTCTAGTTTATGATTTTGGTGTACAAAATCACCAAAAGTTATCCGTTAAATAAAAATCATCGGTTATGTATGAACAAAAAGCTATTTTTACTTGGACAAATTTTGGTAATTTTTACTTTACTTTGGTAAAAAATTGTCGAAATGAAGTCCACAAGTTATTTTACATGTAGTTATTACTTTTACGCAACAAAACCAAGCTTTCTACGAAATTTAAACATCAACAAGACTCCGAAACAATCACACACGACAACTGTTTCATCGAACAAATTAGCCCCATTACGTATCACAATCGAAGGGAATTAGTTTGTCGACAAAATGTTTTTTTAAAGAACACGATCTACCGGAGCGAAACGAAAGCGATTTGGTGATAGCGATCGCTACGGATTGAAATATAAATGTCTTTGACATTGTGATCTTAGATTATAACTTGTAAAGGAAATTAGAAACTAGAGAAAGATTTCTTTACTTAAAGTAGATTCAGATACAAGTGGTTTATAAGCAGAGCTTGAGTTCCATTTTGCGTTTGTGAATTATCTGGAAGATAAAGTTCATTGACTACATAATTCTCACGTTTACTACTTTCACCGCAGTTAAGAAAATAAATTTGTTATAAATTATTTTGGATTTATTTTTATTTTTGCGCTTGAGTTATAAAAGAGAACAATTTTTAATTAAATTACTAATTCTGTGATCTTAAATTGTTATGATTTCATTTCAGCTTGTTTTCTATTAAAAACAAGTTAGAGAAACAACAAAAAAAGGTTACTGGAACTAAAACTGTAGCAAGGAACCAAACCATTATATAAAGCCATTAAACCATTAACTATTCGATTTTACGACTCAATTTAAAAGACATATAACACTAGTTTCAATAATACAGGAGAAATAAATTTAAAAATTAACTCCAATTTGAAAATAGAACTGAGAAGTAAGGAAGTGTATCATCCGATCGCAATAAAGTTGACATCAAAGAGATTCCGGCGCAGATAGACGTCTCACGTTACGTCGAATGACGTAATGTGGGAGGTGTGTTTGTTTGTAAACAAATTTTAATGGCGTGGGCTAGAAGCTTGGCTAGAAGGCTTTGTAATAAGTTTTGAATTAGATAACGAGGTTCATTGCCAGTTTAGCATCATAGTTTAGATTTTAATTATGCTTATACAAGCGGCTATGATAAAGACGAGGAGTAAAGTAAAATAGACGAGTACACCATGATTGTACACCATGATAAACACCATGATTACAAGTTAAATTTAAACGAAACTACAAAACAAACATGACTTCAAACCTATTCAAAAGTGTTCGATATTACTCTTATCGTGTAAGTCCATACTTTAAAAACCCTTTTAGTATTTTTCTGAGTTTTCAAGCATACCTTATGGTCACACATTTTGTGATTTAAGCTCTACGCATGGTTAACTTTTTTATCATACAAACTTCGCCTACAAGTCAAAAAGTTGGCTGTTTCTTTGTCTCGAACTTGGTACTTTTTTTAAGGTATAGTGGCTGTATAGAGCGACACAGTCGCTTAGTGTGACTAGCTCTTTATATAAAGATTTTAAAAAATGACAAAAAGTTGCTTGCTGCTCAAAAACACGAGTTTAAATGATGATGATTATATATTATATCAACGCGTCTTTTGGTGGTCACGACCCTCAGTCATGAGGATACGACGAAGAGGAGGGGATATATATATCAATTTCATATTAAGCCGAATGACCTTCCTACCCTAGCATTTACCTATTCTACTGATCTCCGACTTGCATTGTAGCTTAAATAATTATAGTAACAATACGTCTATTCAACAACCATTTAGCTTTTACACAATAGAAGAGATTTGTCTTGCATCTATAATGAGAATGCTCCAGGCCTCCAGTGAAGCTAGGCAGGCCAAAGAACAGCCCATAGAGGCTATTTATGCAAGCTATTAACAATCTACTGATTCATTTAACGCATAGATAACAGCTTGTTCCAATATTGTAAGGACAGGGGTGTAACCAGGATTTTCTAACATGTTAGCCTTCAGAGCCGTAACACACCTTTTTGTTGGACAGGATGCTCGGATAGAGCTATCTACACCACGCTTTCCCGTGTTTGTGGGATAATTTATTTAACGCAGCCATTAATTAATATACCGTTAATTAATATATAATTTATTTTTCAATCTCTTATATTTTATCTTCTTGGAAAAATCTCTTTTTTTCTGTCAATTAGAATTTTGGAACCATATAAAGAACTATTTAAACACTTGCATGCGGTTGCATCCGCACCTTTAAGTTCTGAGATTAATTTATTGATCAAGGAGCGTAATGGCGCATTACAATTTGAATAATCGTGCTAAATCTCCTTATCACTAGAATTATACATACTTTGTGCTTTTAATGCCAAAACCTGCCCTCTTATAAACTAACCGAGATAATCTACGCTCATCTAGATACGCCTAAATGTCACTGCGCAGCGAAAGCCTGCAAAATGGCAGTTGCATTTTCACTTGTCATCTCTTAAATGAGTTTTGCGCATCGTTTAGAAAGTCTTATGTACTCGTAGTAGTAAATTGAATTAATGTTGTGCGTTGGTCGGTGGTGAGAGAGATTGGATTCCGGAGGCCTAAGTGCAGGTGCAGGGCAAGCCCTAGGGCAGGCAGGCAGGAGCTTCGGCTTTTGAAGGCTTTGTTACAACTGGTACAGCTAGTGCACTAAAGCTTTGATATTATTATGTCTATCTCCTAAGACAACTTCTGTAATTATCAGTTTAGACGTGACATTTTGATTAATTGTTGGATAAATAAATATATGATTGAAGGTGAGCTCGAGGCGTGGGAATATTTTAATCTGCGAGCTTTCTGAATGTTTAATATGACACCATGCAGAGGATCAGTCCAATAAGTAATTATGTGGCAATACCTACTAACAGTACAAATGAGGGTTCAGATGCATATCTCAAGTTAAGTACTCGGAGGTAGATTTAAATCGTAAGTATTAATTAAGTATTATTACGTCAGTATAAAATAATAATTGGTTCTCTCTCCGATATTTAATAGCAAAATGCAAAGGCAATACACCGAAGTTGATGTAAAATTAAAATAACTTACAATATGGTTGATTGTTTCGGTTAAGCGCATCGCCCATACCTGTAAACAATTAAGACGGTTACTTCAAATGATATTCAGACATCAAAACATTATATAAAGAGAAAAAAATATAGAAATCAAACATCAAAGATAATAGCCTACAAGTTTATGATGAGTCAGTCGAAGACTTGGCTAGTTGGAGTGATGGACAAATCTATCTGATCAAGGAAGTTTGAGTAGCCAAAAATAAGTCTACCTCTAAATCCTAAAGTTTGAAAATATTTTCGAATATCTAAATGTAGTAAAAATTGGTGCAACAAAGAAGGTACCTTAAACATAGAAGACATAATAGTAGCTGCCTTAACGAAACGATGATGGTTTGATGTAAAATATGATGATTAAAAAACATTCTAATGTTTAGCCTGCAATTTACTTTAGGGATAATAACGGAAATCTAACGAAGACGAGAGAAAACAAACTACCGCTAATTATCTTTTCACGCAATAAACGTATGTTTGCGCGTCTGCGGAAACAGTCAACCAAACGCGACGTATTTAAGAATAGTGTAAACGGGCTGCTTGTCGACTGCAGCGTAGTCAGTGCAGGTGTAGAGTTAGTAGCACTGCATGACATACTGCCTTACAATACAGCTGTAAAATAATAAAATTATAATATTACATTGAATTACGGACTACCAGTATGATTGTATCCGTTGATACCATTGTCAGCAAAATTTAATATAGTAGCTGTTGCTGTAATGCATAGTAGCAAAAGTAAGCCTAATGTCAACTTCATAACTGGTCTTCACAGGATTTGACAGCGTAAATTTTTTGAGGTTGCAATGCAGTCGGAATGAAGCTTGTCTGACTACATCCGAACATTACTTAAGAGTGACGTTTATTGCATCGAAGTATGGGAGATTTTGCAGAAGTTTATTGCAATAAATTGTGCGCACACGTCACTCGCTAACGAGCGGGCAACTTATAAACTACAAGTTGAAAGCTAGGTATAAACTTACGCAACAAAAAACCTGGTTAAGTGCGAATTGGAAGATGCGTGAGGTTGGGTCCAGTTCAGCATACAGAAGCAACAGCTAACGGTTAGTTTGGGAAAGAAACAAAATCATCACCTAAATAGTAGCGAGGGCGCTTATAGTGTGAGGGTGGAATTGATCTTTTCCACGTGGTGAACCCTCTGATTTTCATCTAGATTGCGAGGAAAGTAAACAAAATAGTTTGTAAAAAATATGTGTGGGCACAAGTCTAAATCATAAACCTAAAACGACTTATTATTGCTATTTTATAGTTAAAATAAACAGCAACTACAAAATAATTTGTCAAAACATTGATTACAAACCACAGATACTTAATAATATTTTTTTCACCAACATTATTTTCCCGTCCATTTTTAAAGGTTCGCGTTCGTGTAATTTTTGCCAAAATTTAAAAGATTAATTGTTTGTTTTATAATTATTAATCTTTTTATTGATATTTCTAGTTAATTAAAAACGCGAATGTCGTATTTATCTTGCTTAATTAAAGTATATTCAAGCATTTTTTTATCGGAATAAAATTAATTGTAGAATTATCTATATGTCTCTTTCTTTGCCATTTATTGTGTGCAATTTTCTATGCAAATAGTAAAAAGAGGGGTTCGAATTTCAAAGTTACTTACATCCTTCCTTTGGGGTCATTATTGGACTACTTTAAGAGCATGAGAGATGATAATAAATATCTTATCCTCACTGACTGGTAGAGAAATTTCATCATCATCAACGGCCCGTTACAGTCCACTGCTGGACTATGAGCCTCTTTCACTTAAGTGGAGGGTTTTGCCATAATCTCCACGCTTGGCAGGTGGGTTGGAGATCGCAGATTAAAATGTTACTGTATCAGAGAGCGCTGCTGCCCATTCCCTGTTCAATGTGTAGTCCCTAAGTCGCCTCTTACGACACCCACGGGAAGAGTAGGGGTTGGTGACAAATGTATTCTACTCTGCCGTCACGTGGCCGTCACCACACGGCAAATTTAATATTTTTATAAAAAGGTTTTGTTTACGTTTACGGAACCATAAAACAAGAAGTAAACACAACAAGAGTAAACCCGGAAATCTAAGCATTATTTATAGTTTGACCGACCGTAGCAAACGGTAACCTTTTGTCGGGATTTTTAAACATAACCACATAGAGTCTAGACTTGGAAAAATAAAGAATAACTTCTTATTCGTTCATACTAATTTTCAAATTTTGTTGGTAACATAAACTACAGATTTCTAACAAATGGTTGTATATACTCGTATTATAAATTAAAATATTAAAATTTTGACGAATGATCTTCGGACGATGGTTTATTTATATTTTGTTTCATCGTGTAACATTAAGGGTTTTTATTAGATGAGTCGAATTATTGATAATGATCCAAGAAATATGTTCTTTTCAGATCATTGTTCGTCAGCATCCTTCTAATAGGATAGGATAGGCCTCAAGCCGCTCGTTGTATTCACTCACTACAACGAGCAACGACAATGAGCTCGTTGCATGAGCTGATGTTCCTCCATTATGTCAATTGGCAAAAGTTCATAGTTTAAGAGGTCTTTACATCGGGGTAGTTGTTTGCGCGTAAATCAAAATCGCAATGGGTCGCACGCGCAGCCACGCACCGGCGCGCGCAGCACAGCGCAGGAGTGCCCAGAGCAACATATATATAAACCTATAAGCCAATACCAACCACTTTACCACGACCCCTGCAGCAAAGAAACCTAAAGTTTTAGAAAACGTAAAAGATGTAACGAAACGACTATCTTCGGTGAGCTCTTCTCTACAGAGTTCGACATGAACTGTATCATAATCTCAACAGTGCACAGTCATAACATTTGAGACGTTTTACGGACTTACCGCGATGTCTCATAAATGTTATGATAATGACCGCGAAAGTTTAAAATTAGGTATATGGTACACAGTCAGAACTCAATTCATTCATATGCAGTGGTTTATTATGTGGAGCGATCTGGGGCCCTGTTTTAGAAAACTAAACTTTACAAAGTTAACAACTACAATTTGATATACATTGCGTAGCCAGTATGATCCTTTCTTGGTGACTATTCCTCGCTTGCGCTCCAAACGCTTCTCAACATCTTTTATAATGCGTACCGCAAAGGAGTAGCAGCTGCCAACGTCTGTATTTCCGAGCACATAAATAATCCGACTCTCTTTAAAGCCAGAGTGAATAGGCTCCTTCTGGGTAAGCTCGCTACATCGTAGATCCCATCCCTGCTCTCGGGCTGGATCGGGGTCTAGAGCAAAACCTTATAATTAAAAAAAATGTATCATCAAACAAGTTCAGGCTACTGAACATTGTACTTGAAAAACGTAAATTCGTAAAATTACTATAATCGCTCCGCTCATCGCTCTGCTGCCATTCAGTTTGAAGTCTAAAAGGGTCATAACAACATTGTTCGACCTGGCTTAGCTTCAGGCTCCAGGCCGTCTATAATATTAAGACCTCGGTACACAAAGGGCACCCGAACAATAGTATTGTGGAAACAATGTAGGCCGAATGACGCTATTTTATGATGTCATTTTAAAATGGAATGGTTTATCGCTTTGTTGGAATTACTTTGCTGTATCGACATGGAACATAAGTAACACAGTTATAAGTCTAACTATGTAGGTGCATCGTGGTAGTTACTAACTAAATAACGAAAATACTCTCTCGTGGTAGGTAAGCCCATGTTACTGAACAACTTTAGTTCCAACAAAATTTACTTTTATTTTTCATACAAATTAACATAGTTGAATAAAAATTACATAGAAACTTAGAAACAGAATAATATTTAATTTCATGTCGTGAATAGAACAGAGTAGATAGACAGTTTCATGATGAAAATAGTTTTTATAATAATAGCTTATAAAGGAACACTATCGACCGTCAATAAATTCTTCTTCTTCTTCTTCTTATGGTGGTTCTCCATGGAGGTTAATGAATTATTCTCCATGGGTCCTAGGCAATCGGAACAGCTCTTCCACACTGGTAATCCCTCGACTTTACCTACGTATAAATCAAACCTTTTTTCTCATAAATTTTATGAAATCAGAATAATTTTATCATAAACAAGTATTTTTGACACTTTCGTTTTACGTCCAATGAATATTGATTATTTTTTCCTTCACACCGGCTTTGAACATATCAAGTTACGGACATTATTGGTGTTTAAGTTGACAACTATTGGCTATTGAATTAATTAATGGACAACAATTTTCTTAATGTAGGTAAAAGCAATATCTACAGCCAATAGGTCAAAACACCTACTTATCGGAAATTAATTCATCTAAACAGAAAACGTGCGAATTTGACGGTTTATCGGCGAATCTTGTACAAAAAAAACTCGAAAGTATTTGCTAAAGTATGCGAATTCTATTGACCTTATAAATTTAATTGCCACCACAAATCATTTGATAGTAAAAGTCGCAACTAATTACTTTGCCGAATTCTGATTTATTTAGTAGATAGGTAAATAAATAATTTAAATAAATAAATATGTGGGGACATCTTCACACATGGCCATCTGATCCCAAACTAAGCAGAGCTTGTACTATGGGTACCAGACAGCTAATTAGATAAATACATACTTATATAGATAAAAAACGAAAACATACTTATATAGAAAACGATTATAATATAACATATGCTGTTACCAAAGATATGTATGTTATGTAGTAATTACTCTTTGTTATTTACTAGATCAGCCAGTGACGGACGATCCAAAAAGGATACGCGTGTTGCCCGCGCGCATTCCATACTCTTACTTTCTATTCTGGAATGGAGTTCTTCGTATCGGCGTCCGAGTTGCGTAATGATGGATTTTAGCACCAAAATCTGTTCTAAGAAGACGGATTTGTTTGAGGTTTTAATGATTGTGTTTTTGAGATGATGAGAAATTTGTCGAAAAACGTTTCTTGAGAAATACAAGAGGCTATTTAAAAAAATATATATTATAATAAATATCTATTACAAATAAAATCCAATACCGTATATCCAAACACACCATACAGTTCAAGTCGAATGACTTTAAGTCCTAAAAACCATGCCTACCTGTGGAAGTGAGGTAGACCCAACGCATCCTTATAGTCGCTACAATATTTTCCCACGACCATTTATAATAAGTTAATATAGAAAGCAAAAACCAAAAAATCTAGGCCAACAGACAAGGAAGTCAAAAACTATTACTTACGTCCAAAATACTGAATCAAGATATTTTTGCGAGGGGTCAGAGCAGTTAGCCTTTCCTAACTCGTTGCTAACGCTTATCTTAAACCAGTGCTTAGCTTACACAATAACACGGCCAGATGAAGCATAAAATATCATTTTATATGATAGTCTTGTTCTGTAACATTATATAACTACAATTTTTCGAAAAAAAGAAGTATGCAAGTTAAGTCGATGCAATAAAATTGTCGAAATTTTTCCCAAGAGCAAAACAAAGAGCTTTCTCAATTTTTCGGGTAGTTCGCATATCAGAATCTCGCCAATTCAGCTGTTTATCAAAAATCCACTTTATCACGTTACCGCATCGACAATTCGAAATTCAAGTTGGTTTTCGGTGGCATTATGAATAAAACATGCACCGAAACCGTTGATCAACTTTTTTGGAGCAATGTGCAAGCGCACGGACATGATACAAGGTGGAAAGGAAATCATACTAGAGGTACATACGTAATGCTTATCTATAGAATCACTTAAATGAATGGTAAAAATAAATAATTTTACACTATCTAGGCTCTACCAATAGTTTTTTTTAAACGGACCTAATCGCTATCCCGCTAGACCGGACCTATCGTGGTAATATACCTTAGTTAGTAGATCGTCGATCGTTAGATAGGATCTATAGATTGTCCTAAATTATTTGTATAAATCGGGCCTGTGGCAAATTATACATTTATTTTCGTAAATCTAACTAAAAACAGGACAGAAACCATAAATAGAATTACGTGACGCCACGCCTAGATTTCCCAGGTTACTGTTTTTGACATTTACGAGTAATAAAATAAGCGGATTTGAAGTCAGTCAACCAACTACCGAAATGTAGAGTATAGTCCACATATCGAAATAACACATCAATACGAGTATTTATCAATTTGGTTATGAAAATTAAATTGCTTTGTGTCCATCTGAAGTGAATTAACTTAACGTATTTTTTCACAACGCACCGACGATTATTTTTCAGTATGCATGCCCCGCAAAACCTACTAGCGACATGACACTGCGCACCTTTTTTGGAGTTGCGCTTGTAAGTAAGTAGTATGACCATACTATCGCGTTGCATAACTTCCGCGACCATTGACACGCATGACAGCTGTCGGATTAGGTATTGCAAGCTTTTTTCGTGGTTTGACACTTGAAGTTATGTAGAACACACGACGATCGGTATGCCGCCTGAATGTTTGGGCTGTGTAGTGTTGATGTAATGTGATGCAAAAATGGCCGTGGTTATGGTTTCGAGACGTTGCGTTGGTTATTATTAATCATAGTTGCAAATACTCGTAATGTAATAATACCAAAACATTAGGCTTAAAATAAAAGTAATAGGTACCATCTCTTAATATTTACTAGCAGCTTACTCATAGTTTAGTAACTATGCTAGTGCATAGGTTTTTGTTGTCTATGGTACTTGGTACAAATTACTTTCTAGAGTTTATTTCTTATTTATCAGTAACGTAAAAAAATATTTGAGAGAAGATCAGCAACAACTAAATTTATTTCAGTGCAATTAATGAGACAAGAACTACTACTTCCTACACTTACATATTGTTGAAACACAATGAATTACATTTCTTGGCGCCCACTCCGCTCCACGAAATCGAAAACGCATCCGCAAAGTTCCAAGATGCCGCATATTTACTACTGCATTTGCTGCAAGCACAGCAGCAAGCAACTAATTCCTGTGTCGTAAATAAAGGAAATAAATAAAAGAATCACTTAAAAATCGCCGTATCTCATCTGTGGGGCCAGGAAACGTGCGGTTAATAACTGATGGTAATTTTATGCGCGCAGTTTTGGCTGGGTGGTCCAGGCGAAGCTGGTCTTATAAGCCACTGGCTTTATCTATATGGACAAAGCATTTATCATAAAGAAAACAGTGACGTCAGAACATGTGAAAACAACGTGCTTGCGATTTTAACGTAAGTAACTTAATCAAAGACTATCTTCATGTGATGCTAACCAATAACGTTGTCGAACATTTTGTACGCGCGTATTGATATAAAGCTATTCTAACGTGACTTCCTTCAGCTGTTTTTTGCACTGGGAAGATCTTTATTGACAATGAAATAGATGAAAGGAAGTAGTAGCAGATACTCACTTTACGTTACAATAATTTATAACACACATCTTAGAACACACGTGCGGAATTTTTACAGTTTTAGGGTCTCGCTAAATTTATCCTCACCGATTTAGCTTAAGTTATTCGATCACATACCACAGGTTGTCCCATTGCGAAAAAACACAACATACTAAATGTTTTTAGCAAAGTAAATAAGTAAGAGTACACGATCTGGTTTAACTTCATCAACAGCTCATCATCATATATCATCATATACCTTGAATTAGGGAAATTAGGCCTTAGTCGACCACGCTGGCCCAGTGAGGGTTGGTCGACTTTACACACAAACTTTGAATTTCTTCGCAGGAGAGTGCAGGTTTCATCAAGATGTTTTCCTTCACCGTAAGAACGTCGAATAAACGTATATATGAATTTGAAATTCGACAACCCATTGGTACGTGTGGGGATAGATGGATAGATAGATAAATAGATAGGGATCGAACCCGAGACTCCCGGACGGGAGGCAGCGGCCCTAGCCAATACACCACCGACGCTCACACCACCGACGATCGCAATTATAACATTACTACCTGCAAATATGGATACTCGCTAATTACGCCTGGCGTCAGATCATCGCGCTCGTAGTTAAGCCATAGCACAGAATACTAAATACAGAGGCTTACAGGAAGAAACTCCTGTCCATATACTCGCGGCTCTACATTAGGACACAACCATACTTAGATCAATTAGTTGTGCTGTTACGTAAGATACGCACTTTCTCTGCTATTCAGTATCAGACTAACATAGATGAAAAAAAGTATTATTTCAGTCTGCATCCTGCATCCTACATCTCAGGTTTAGATATTATTATTTTTTCGAAACGAATACAGGTGTGCACAGCATGCAATTCTAGTTAGGTTAATAATGTTAAATAAAAAACAACATTACAATTACATTACAACAATGTTACGGTTTTCGCACTTGTGTGAGAGGGCGGCTAGACACTGTGTGTATCTGGTTCATGCATGACGTAAGAGTAAACTAAAAACACATGTCTCGCTGTGTAGGAATCTATATAACAACGAAGCTGGAACATGTCAGAAAAGCGTCTTATGTTTATCGATTCCAAACAACATTACCTAATGGTGATCTTCCATAGTGCACGCTACATAAAAAACGACGCGGCGAAGTTGAATAGAAGTGCTTCTAAACATGATACTCTAGAAAAACATTGCACCCTTATAAGTCGCCTAATAGCTCTTTGTGGCATAACATCAAGCGCACGCGCAAGCACATTAGCGATGACTCGCATTCACTATGATTCGCATATAATCCCTCGTAAATTTTGATTGCACTTTCTATGCCCTTTAAGGTGTCTGTGATGCATTTTTGGTGCATCTAAATTGCTGCGTCGACGCCTGCCCTGGCTGCAGCTATGGTATTGTGTTCAACTTCCTTATGATGAAGTCTGGGTAAATACAGATGTTGTTACTCAAGTCCGCCCAAAACAGAACCGGTGGATATTGTGGCTGGAGTCTGAAAACGTCATATAATCATACTAGAGGACTTTACACATCAAAGCCGTCGACAGTCGGCAACAAGTACCTCATAAATTGGTGACAGCTTACGACTATGAACTAGAAACTAGTTACTAGATCATGAGAGTATTTAGAATGGCTATTAAGCCGTTGTTGTCTATCTGGACAAATGTTATCTGGCGCAGCTTTCCACTCGATCGTTCGAAGATGAAAAATCGTAGTAAATATACACAATAAAATTTTTAAGCTGGTTGCAGCAGAGATCTGTTAAAGATAGCAAAATAACCAAAGGTTCAATGGTTAAAAAGAGGTCAGAATTAATTATGTGAACGTCATTGACAGCAAGATATCGGTCACGATCACACTTCAAACATTTAAAAAACACAATACACATTTAAACACTTACAAACGGACCGATTCGATACACAGCCAATCAGAGTTGCGTAAAAGACAATTCCGAGGCGCGAAGACGTATTATTGCCCAATTGGAAATCAATCGACTATTCTAAAGGTTTATGTGCAGACGGACAGCAAAACTGCTCATTGATTTAAAAATGCCTAATCACCGAGGCCTAATCGCAGGCAAGTTCTTCAAGCTAGGAGAGCAAGCTTGTAAGCAAACTAGTGTCTCGAGCTTGATGTAAACAGCTAGAAATAGAGCTAGGTCTATTTACTCAAAGCCTGAGTAACTAACTTGACTTGACTTGACTTGACTGGATGAATTAGTAAAGATGTTATTTTTTAGATCAAAGCACCAACATAGTGTTTACTTTTTCAACATGAGTTCGATAAAAATATGTCGTGCGCACCCTGGATGGAACAAGGGCTGATGGAGGAAGAAAAGAAGAAGAAAGTAACATAGTTTCGTTCTGTTTTGTTGATTTCTTTTAAGGTTGTACAATACTTGAACCAACTTTACAGGATATGAAATGAATAGTTCATTAACTTTTAGATGGTACTTCTCTTAGTTTCGTCATTACATTTTTTTGAGTGAGTTCACTGCACAACGTGCGGACTCTCGGACGGAAAGTAGAAAGTAATACAATTTTCAAAATACCATAAAAAATGTTCTTAGTCCCGAAACTGAAGCTCAGATACATGGGTCATGTTCTAACAAGTTGTAATTGTTGCCCTTAGGGTCTACTTTAAATCGAGCAGCGTTTTGAAGTTGTGATGCCGTCAAGTTGCAGCCAGTCTACCTCGACCGCAGTTCACAAATAATGGCGAACAAAAGAGGATATTTGCGAAATACTCGGTAATAGATTCACAAAGGTCAGCGAGTGAAGTGTACCTGGCAAAAGTCAGGTGTAATTGAGTACCAGAGAATGGTAGGTGGGGCTGGATCCCATAACGTTGATAGGGAATTCCAAATGTTATCACGATAACAAACTGTTTAGCGAACAGAAATAGCATTTACTTATGCTGAAACAAAGGTGATCTATGATGAAAGATAGTAGAAGGTATGAATCTACATACAATTATTTATGTTTCACATTATTGCTGTTTACTATCGGAGATCAGGACATGAAGTGAAGAATTTGGCAGAAAAAAGACAAAATCGAAACGTAAGAAAGAAAGGTTGCCAGTCATAAAACAGGAAAGAGGACGAATGCCTCGTTACACTACGATGATTCAATGATGAGACAACGAACAAATACGTAAAGGACGATATTAACTTTTTTTCTCTTTCAACCATATTGCAGACTCTATTGAACTAGTAAAAAAACCAACATTAGAGCAACAACTCTTAAAAATAATCTAACCAAAACTAAACCTACTTAAAGATGTAATAAGCCTCGTTTAAGGGCTAGAAGTTAAAGGGGTCCACACACGGCAGCTATAATGTACATTAATGTACATTTATAGCTGCCGTGTGTGGACCCCTTAACAGTTTCGTCAGCTCTAACAACATTTCGAATACCGACACTAACTGCTCTGAAAAAAGTCACTCGCTCAATCTGTTGCACGTCCTTCATAACAAGTCACTGGCTTTCTTCAACAAGCTCCTAGCAATAACTCAGCAAATTCAGTCTCTAGATACTCCCAGACAGCCCCAGACTACATCAATTCAGCTTCTTAGCAAAACAATCGCCACAAAGGCGTACTTGGTTCCCTAGTGCGATATGCAATGATTTACTATCCCCCTGTGCATAGTCGGATAGCACTTAGGATAGCTGGCTGGCCCGTAGTGAGACAAATGGCATGCAAGTGAACTAGATGATTTATTGGACTGGTAGACTACCCTTGTCTACCGTGATTTGTCGAAAGTTGATACTGTGGAAGACGGATACTTGCCTACTGGAAAGTGTCTAAATTAATGGTTTATTACTCACAAGTAATAGTTATTACCTACATACCTATTTATGGGAAAGTCGACTCGAACTCGGAATAGGAATAAGCCCTTGGTCTATAAAAAAGGTACACACTAACAAACCTATCATTTAGTATTAGCTCCCTAAAATTGTATAAATTAACCCAAACCAGATAAGTTAAGTTCATCGTTCAAAAATCCATCCTACCAGAAATTTATACGGTCCTGGAACAAAAAAGGGGAATTCGTGTTACTGGGAAAGTTTAGCGAATATAAGAAATTCTTAACTGGACAGTCTTACACGACAGTTCTGTAAAAAATATTATAAAATTTATACCTGCTACAAAGATACCTAGATTTCGATCCCTTAAAACATTTTTCGTAGAATATACCCATCCCACTCATAATTCAAGTAGTTTATAGCCCTGTAGGCACCTCTGGCCCCACACTGTTTGCCCTTTCAACAGCCTTTTTGAAAAATAAACTCGGCGGCAAAATCACGATGCTGTTCTACAATATAAAACGCCATTTAAACCGCCAGCGCACACGCAGCTCCATTTATTGCCGCCATCGTCGACGGGTAATCGAAAAAAAAAAAAAAGAAAAAATAACATTGTTTGCATGTCGACGATGGCCATAAAAAACTATGTTGAATACGAACGTAGGTGTTTGCTTGTTTTGGTAATAAATTAAACAGAGCAAATAAAAATCTCTGAAAATAATAAAAATATGAAGAGGTAAGTAAAACTTAGCAAGGCAAGTAAGATAAGAGGGGTCCGTTCCTACTGCAGGGTCCCATTCTTTTAATTCGTTCAGGAACATTGTGATTAAGTTTTCTTTTGTTTTCCTTTATCTTCTTTTTTGTTCATTCCATATGAACGATGACGAATGACAGAGTTACGACGATGAAAGCGAACGGGCGGCTAAGGCAAATCACTGATGAAAGATGAAACGTCCTAATTAAATACTTTTTTCTTGAAGCTTCATCGATGAAACATCGAAAATTAAAGCAATAATGAACCATCTAATACTGCCTTAAAATGAAGAATTAAGATAGAGGTAGTTGGTAGGTAGTTTAAGCCCTCTTCAGTTTGGTTACGCATTCTTTACTTACCTATCTAACATGTTTATAAATCTCTCCCTAAAACAAATTTAAATTGAAAGTTTAATATAAACTACTACTATGAATTGTTGGAGAGCCAGCTTTCCACTCGTAAATCATCAATATAAGCAACTGCAATGAAACCTAGACAAAGCTAGACTAAAGCTTCAATTAAATAACTATAAAGCCAGCCTATTAGACGTTAATGAAGGCAACTGTAATGTAATAATTATTAATAATGGTTTATCATTACAGTTGCAATTACAGTCTTATTAAGGCGTGGCTTTTGAGGCAGCCTTTTATCATAAAAAGTGATAATACTAAATGCACTTTCAATAGTTTCTTATTCATAATATTAATTAAATTCGAATTGAAATAATATACCTATAAGGTAGTAATGTAGTTTAACTATTAGTATTAATTTTGCTTCGTCTTTGGTATGCTTCGGTTTCCACGAGCAAACAATTTTAATTTTAGGATTTTCTTTACTTCTTTATTTCAATACCAATAATTGATTATGCATTTTTTAATAAGTACACAAAAAAGGAATTTGCGAAGAATTTCCAGTACAAACAAAAAACTCGTGATAAAACTCGTATTTTTTGGTCCAATACTTTGCCACAGCTATAGGCACTGAGCGATGCCAACTTTAGATCCTCTTTTGTCCAAGTCAAAGGTGCAAGTAGAGGGTCTGAGGGTACAATCTCTGAGTCATGACGGGGCTCCACAACACAACCTCAGTGGTCTTTGTGTCTAGTCTATATTCTCCTTGTAGCGGCCAGCTTGGGTTCGCAAGCGATTTAGCGACTTCCAAGTTAACCACTGCAGTTGAAGTCTTATTAAAATGCCAGCGCAGGCAGGCATTGCGCAGCCGATACACTAAGAAGATAAAGGTTTATAATTTTAGTTGATTGGCTACGCAATGTACTTCAAATTGTAATTGTAAGTTTTATTAAATAGATAGCACTGAAAATTTTGTACGCCACATTTGCTACTTGCCAATTTTGGAACCCCTGTACTGACTAGACCAGTCAAAATACTTGTACCTTATTACTTTTACTAGCTTTCCGCCCGCGGCTACGCTCGCGTTGTGTAAGATTTTGCCCGTGGGAATAAGATTTTTCCCGTAAAAAGTATCCTATGTGTTAAGCCAGGGTACAAACTATCTCCATTCCAATTTTTATCTAAATCTGTTCAGCAATTTAGGTGTGAAAGCGGAACAAACATCCAAATATATATTTTCACATTAAAATAAATTTTCATATAAATTTCATATTAGTGTGATATGATTTGATGTGATTGTTAATACTAACCAAAATACTATGAGGTACACTAATTACAAGCATGCAATGTCAATACTTCGAAATTATAATAATAATAACTAAGTACATTATAGTAAACGTTAATTGCACAAACATCACTTCCTCCATTCCAATTAAGACACATAATCGGAACTCACGAATTCGCGATTGCAAAAAGGCACCTTGTTATATTTGAAGGTTGTTATTATTAGATTAAAATAACAGATAAGTTTGATCATTAATTTTGTTTTTAAAGTCAATGGTTAATGGTAGTGTTATTTTATTTAAGCACTATGCTATGCCAATCCGTAAGCTTTGTATTGTAATATTCGATAAGTTGCAGAAACATAATTATTTCAGACTAGCTGTCCACTCGCGGCTACGCTTGCACTGTGTAAGATTTTCCCGTGGGAATAAGACTTTTTCCAGTAATCTTACGGGTTAATCTAAGGTACAAAGTCAAAGTCAAACTCAATATTATTTATTTCCATAGGATGTTATTACATCACTTAGATCCGACGTCGTTACATTTTTTTGAGTGAGTTCACTAACACAATGGCGGAATCTGTGGAGAAGAGCTCACCGAAGAAACTCCACAGTCGTCGATCTTTTGCGTTTCCTTTTTTAAATAAAATATTGTCAATTACAAAATTAATGCTTATTATACAAACATCCAAACATACCTTCATATTTATAATATTTCTGAGAAGTGAGATTAGTGAGATGTCTAGCAAGAAATACGTAGGAAGTTCTATTGAACCCATATTATTATCGTTTTGAGAATTATTCAAAAGCAACCTCTAATAAGTTTCAGATGATACAAATACAAACGTATTTTTTTTATCTAGCCTTTCTATTACATATCAGAATACACACTATAAACTACAAAACAGAGAAAAGCCAACACCTTGTTACGGTTAGATATTCCCGACGATCTCATTGTTTGTTACCAGAGGCGGCGGCGGCGCGGGCGCAGCCAAGGCGACGGTTACTAATAACAGCGCCGCTACAATGGTAGCTTTCTGCGGGAGCTGCCAATTACCCGCAAAAGCTTCTGTAAGTTTGCAATACAAGATCCGGCATCAGAAACGTACTAGCTTGTGTGTTGTTCCAATTTGAAAATAAAGGCAGGATTTTTTTATATGTATATTTTTCAATGGTGGACAGATGACTTGGTGAATCTTGCTGGAAGCAAATAGCGCAGGACCGTTCACGTTGGAAACCTATAGGGGAGACCCTTGTTCAGCAGCGGACGTCTTCCGGCTGATGAGATGATGATATTTTTGTAATTGGCCGAATGACCGAAGTGGTAATAATTATCACAAATCATTGGCTCAGACACATTTATGACAATGAGCTTCTCAGACGAGACCTCTGCCTAGAACGTAGCCAGAGAAACTAACGCCACTATGAACCTTGCTCGGATTCTGAAGGCTGGACCAGTTGTAACATTGAACAGTACCATTGATGGTATAACAGAGACAAATTTATCCCAGTTATACATTACTCTCTCTCTACAAGACTTCAAACCCAGACACGATGTTCAAAATGTTAATAAAGGCGAGTTATTCAGTAAAAAAAAATACAAATCAAGTAAGTATCGCAGTTTCTACATCATTGAACAAAGTGAATTGCTTATAATGGCGTTTAGACAACAATGGTGTTAGGAAAATAGTCACGTAACGTATTACAACGGATGGCAAAAACAGCATAACGAAATTAGGTGTTTTTTAAGACGAAATAACGCTTATGCAAGAGCGGCCAGAACAGGGACTTTTTTTTTTTTTTTTGACGATGACCTAATGCTTGTGTCGCAAAATCGACGTATCAAGCGTAACCGGACTTTTGGGGGAGCGGAAGGCTCTTACCCCTAGTATTATAGCAACAGCCTAAGGGCGCCCACTTGGGGGCACGGACCTCGGCCTAGGACGTTGCCATGGCGAGAAGCGCGTGGGAGAGGAATGACCCTGACGGGGTCTTCCAGGATTATGCAGAACTTGATTGGGTCTACCGCGTCCCCGCCGGCGGGTGCGGTTGCTACCAGAAGGGCATTCTGTGGAGTGTACTCTATTGGCAATGGCTCTCTCAACAAAAGACTGGATGGGATCGACAGGATCGGACAGAGACCAGAACAGGGACTCTCATAAGACCAACTGGAAAACTCGTATAAGAAAGGTAAAGTTTCGTACAAACTGGTCAATTGAAAAACTCAGTTTAAATATGCAAAACATATCTAAGGCTTTTATCCAAAATTTTAATACAATTTTATACCATTCTTTTGCAACTATTTTATTATAATATTGGGATCACGTTTCAGTATATATTATATAACCGTAGTTCTTGGGATGAAGTACCTATTACTTAAAAATAAATTCTTGGGCCTTGTTCAAGACACCACCACCACCGCTTCAAAAAATAATTAAAATCAAATCTAATGAATTATATTATATGTTTTATTTTTATGATCTTTTCTTATTTGAATTAAAAAGATACGCGAAATACCAGCTGCTTCAACAATTTTGACTTACGTATAAATGTTCGTTTCGGTCTAAAACTTAAACAACATTTATTTAATGGCTTTATCAAATATACCTTAAATTATTCAACAGAACAAGATTTAAATACAAGCCCAGATCACGAACCCGACGACAAAGGTTTCCCTAAACTTTTTGCCGGCGATCAGATGGTTCACTTCCGATGTCACGGGCCGGATTCGAACCCGCGACCTCGCGCCGAGGACGAGGCAGAGACAATGCGATACCATCGTCACGAGTAATTAACGAGCTCGATGCAGGTACAGTCAGCTGCAGAATAGTAACTTACCCATGACAGAGAGAAACAAAATGAGCAATTTTGGATAGACCAAAAAATGCAAAGTAATGCATGGATACGGGTACGAGTAACTTCATACTCCATTTAGAAGAAATATAACTAAATTTCCACAAATTTTGTAACGGGATATTTCAAATTCCTCCTTACTCGTATCATAAAAAAAATAGCGAGAGATTAAATTATTTTATGTATCGATGTACGTATTATATTTTATTATTATAGTTATTAAGGAAAATGTAGTTGTCAGGGCGTAATAAATTTGGAGATCTACCTTATTTAATCCATTAAAAAAAATAAAAATAACAGATCTCGACAAAAATCTCCAACTTTCCAAGAGATGCGCATGAGCACGACAGTCCAGCCAATTTCTTTAGCCTACAGCGCCACCAGTCCCAAAATGACCCGATAAAATATTGCCAAAATATACAGCTCACTTCGATCGGCACGTGAGTCCTTTAAACCAACAGTGATAAATTGAAAAAGCAACTCGGCCCGATATTAATTATAGCTTACAGCCCGCCGCAGTCGTTGCTGCATAGTATAAAAAGGAAAGTAAGACATCTTCCGACTTGCGTTGAGTACGCCTGTGCGCATGATATTGCCATGTTGTACAGCAATTAGAAAATTAAAATGATTAGGTAGGTCGTAAGCATAATAATTAAAGCTAATTCCTTCTTAACAATTGGTTTAAGGGATTTGATCCTGCCTCCTTCTTTTTGCTTAAAGCTCTTCATAGCTTTAGTTACTTTTTTAGGTAAGGTTTTACTTGTTTAGAGCTTATTTCATAGTCCAAAATTTGGAGTTCTAGGAAGCAACTTGTGGATGTACGAATCTGATTTTTCTTTTCTTATTTGGGTTCTGACTTGCGAGCTTCGGATGAAGATGTTCTACTCCCCCATTTTTACTTTGGCCGCAGTCGGGTCGATAATAAGTCCTGATTTATCACGTCGTCTGTATCGGCACACCGCCACCTTCCGGGTTCACGAAATTGGTGCAGCATAATAACGTGAGTCATAAAGACGTGTTGTGAATTGCTATTTTTAAAACTGGAATCAGTTTGTCTCATGACCTCTGGCTGCACCTTGTGGGAACCTCGGAAATCGAATACTGGCCGTATAGAATTTTAAAAGAAGATTATTGCGATAGAAGAGGCCTGACTGAAAAAAATTGGCAAAAAGAGTTTGATGTTTGAAAAAAAAAATAGTCCTTGGTTGTAGTTGCAATAATAATACATATGTATGAAGAAGAATGAAAACTCTTAAAACAACAGAACAGAAAAAGAAAGTTTCATATACAAATCTGCCATTGAGATCTGTCATCCGTTCGGGACCTACAATCCTACAATACTTACCACAGACACAGGAGTCAACCTTATAACACCCCTCTGTTACGTCGAGGGTTAATAACAATCTAAATAAATTCTAACAACAAAGAACAAACCAAAATATTTCGATATCCATTAAAGCGTTCCATAGGTACTACTAAAAGGAATAATAAACAAAACTGTTATGTACTCGTAACACGAATGTAAATCAAGTTCTTGAATGCATAATTTGCCGGAACAAAGCGTGCTTCCTCATATTAGCACAGCACCACCTGCTCGCTGCTATCTGTGCACGGATCTCGAGATAACCATCTATTGTCTTCGAGTTCTAGAGCCCTATTTGAGAAAGGTCGGAATCGGAAGCTAAACACCTAAACACGGTGTATTCTATAAAACATTAGTTAAATAACGAAAAATATCTCGGCTAGCACAGCCCGTCAAATGAAACAACTTTTGTTTCACAAGTTTAGCACATTCGCAAAAATGATTTCGGAAATCAACCCGGTGAATTAATAATTTTGAAAGTTCTTTCAAATTTTTACTGTGTTATCTGCTACTGAAACTATTGTTACACGAATTTTCCACGTATAAAAACTATCCTACAACTTTTACCATATTTCTTTCAAATATCTGAAATACTTTATGTTCATGACGTGAATCACGAATAAGGAGTCAGTTGAGAACAATCGGGTGGCGTTATGCTGTATCACAGGTTCCAGGTGCAAATATCCACTGCACCTTTCACCGTGTACTTCGAAGGTGGGTCGTTCTAAAGTGCTGGTTTATTTTGGGTCAGGTCGAACATGCCAAATCTGGGTCTCTCTGAATTGAACATTGTCCACTGTTGTTGCACTGTGATATATGGCTTGAATTTTCTTTGGTAAAATTGCAACTTTTCAAGTTGCAGTTGATATCATGTGAACTCTACCCACAACAGCTAAAGAGATTCTTCAACACAAAAAAAAATATGTTACAGACACTGGACTGGTTTTAAATGTCTTTGAGTTTTCTTTGTTTAGATCTCTCATGTTACGAGCATACAAATCGAAGCAGATAATTCGTAAAACAATAAATTATTGAAGTACTTATTGCACATAAGAAAAACAAAGAAAATTTTAGAAAAAACCTAAAATATTTAATTTGACCCGAACAAAATTCACCAGGGAAGATGAGATCGGTCGTCGACCTTACAACACAGAAAATAAGTCGAGAAGAAGATTAGAAGATTAGTCGAGCTGTGTTGCTTTCTTATCCTAAAGACACTTCACATAGCAATAATAAGCGGAATCTCCTCACTTTTTGAGATTGCGAAAGTCAGAGCATTTCTCCAGTGCCATAAATTTCTCCGCAAATCAACCGCAGAAAGACTAATAACATCATTAACAGAACTGATTAATTTCGTACCAGAATAAAATTACAACTCCAATTAGTTAAAAGAGAAAGGTTTAGATAACTCGATTTTGCAATACCAATGAAAACATCAAACAAATTTATGTGTTTAGAAATTGGTGTATGATATACACTTGGATGTAAAGACAAGATTTATACAGTAAATGGCATGTACCACTGTCAGTGGGTTTGTCTAATGAATTAGTAGCAAAATTAAATAGTTGTTCAATCAATAGATAGAGTTAAGAACTACTTTCTACTGCTTCAGTTACTTGGTGGCCTAAGTTTGTGTAATACATGACTAGTGTACAATATTATAGGTATATAGCTTCAGGTCATATTTGCTCGTTTTTGCGATTGCTAAGCTTACTAAATAGACAACATACTTAATGATGACAAAATCAGTTGTCATAAATACAATACAAAATAATCACGAAAAAAATATGTTTACTTTTAATTAAAGAACAAGAATCTTCAAGTTTACTACGTTTGCTCGTTTTCTTCACACTAAAAAAAGCACCTTTTTTGGTTGGTTGGCTAGTAAATTTCAATGGGGGTTTTTTTGACAGCCAATAGAAAAAAAAATAGTTAATAAATCTTCGCTAGATGGCGTTGACGATTCGTCCGATTCGGATCCGAAGAAATCCAGCGAGTCACCTAGGGCCATAAAAGGATAAAAAAAAGGAATCCAGGTGTACTTCCTGGCGCCATCTATCGTCTTAATTAGAACTATTATCTTTATTTTTTAAAGAGCTGTCAGAAAATCCCCCATTTTGCACAAAACTTAATTTATGTTTTTTAATTCTTATAATATTTATGGCACAATTGCCAATAATGTTGGCATAGAAGATTTTATCTATAAAAGGAGATAATTTTATATCTCAATGTATAATTAAGTATACTTTACGTATTGCATTTTCGTTTAATGGCACAACACGGCGATAAAAGGCTTCTAGCAGTGATTGCGATTTCACAATGATATTTTATTTCGCGAACCGGTACCGGCCGGAAATATGCATTATACTAAATGAATTTTCATTGAAGTAATCGCCATAATTAATAGGATTTCGATACATAATAATATGAATATTCATTAAGCTGACCAGTTAAGTATAAACAATAATAGAATGAATGATTCGATCGCAATCACCGGTCGGCAGGAACAAGGATTTATCGTAAACTAAATTAGAATAATAATGAAATAATGAATATATACTATAGTAATCTAATAATTACAAAGCGAAAAATGAAAAAAAAAAACATATTTTTTGTTTTTTTATTTGAATGTTTTTTTTTTGTTGTTAACAGACGTAATCTAATCTATACAATAGTTATGTTAGAGTGAAATAGTTTAATTGTACCTATATCATCATCAACAGCTCATATTTACGTCCCCACACACCGAGAGGCTCGAGCCTACCCTGAAGTAGGGTTATCAGGCCTTAGTGACCACGCCGTTGGTCGCCTTCACAAACAATCTTTGAATTTCTTCGCAGAAGTGTGTAGGTTTTTTCACGATGTTTTCCTTCACCGTAAGAGCATTGAGTACACAGGAATTCGAAATTCAAAAACACATTGGCACTTAGTGGGGATCGAACCCACGTCTCCCGGACGGGAGCCCCTAGCAACTACACCACCTACGCGACGCTCTAAATAATTTTATCTAATATCTAATTGTATATAAAACTGTCATATCCTTTTTAGAAGCAGTAAATTATTCGTATCTTGATAGAAATATCGTAAATTCGAAAGTTAAAATTATTGAACTTCTTTTAAAATATTTTCGCAATGTCAATAAAGCCAAAAAACGTAGCATTCGATTGATGAGACATTTAACGGGCTTATTATACAACGTGTTAGTTAAATAATGGAAAACCTCACAGGTTGAGAGCTACCACCCGTGAGGCCCATAACTTATGCTTCAACAGCTTTTTATTAAAATTTATTTTGATTAGAGTTTGATGACCGGGTAAAGAAAACGAAATTCTATTTCGTCCGTCAGTCAAATAATATAAAAATATAAGACATGCATTTTTTGTTTTATCAAACTAATAGTTAAACCGCATCAAAGTTGCAATGTGGGGGCTCAGTACGTCACAACTCTGTATAAAATCGACTCAAGCGTGACGTCATACGCTTTTTCAACTCGAAAAAAGTAAAAATATAAAAAAAAATAGTCGTCATCCCTATTTGTGGAACAAAGTTTATTCAATTTCATGAGCTAGAACAACTGGTAAGCATTTTAATATTTTTTTTATAACCAATCGTGGCATGAAAACAGAACTTCAGCCCGCCTGGATAAATCTGATGCATCCTCAAACATTTTACCTTTATTACTCCGAAAGATAGTAACAAAGCAAAAGACTCGCATTGTGTGATAAGGTGGAGGCGGTATTATTAATGAAACTAATGTTTGCAAGGGATTCTAGAGATTTAAGCCCAAGTCACACAGAGCCGTGCCGGGGGCGGTCCGGGGCCGGGAAAGCGGGACGGTGCTATTGCGAGGCATAGCGCCGTCCCGCTTGTCCCGGCCCCGGACTGCGCCGCTCCCGCTCTGTGTGACTTGGGCTTTATTGTTATCACGAGATAATTTTTTACAAAAAGACAGTCAACAATAGAATAAGCTCTTGTCCATCAAAGAATATTTTTTTCTTCTCAATTCAAATAAACCCAACGATTCTAAAAGTATTTACGGCCAGCAATAACCAACGAGGCTAAGACGTATAGGTATGCATGCACACATACCTAACATCCCTCCCTCTATGGAAAAGAGCGTTTTCTAAATTACATCAGTAAAAGAAACGATCTAACCTAAAGCCTGGAAATATTTATTTCAACAATTATGATCCAGGCTTAGGTAGGTTAGATCGATTCTTTAATGTATGCACACATACCTAACACATTGTAACAGCAGATCGATTACATCCGTTAAATCAATTTGCACACCCATCAATGAAGAAATCGATCGTAAAATAATCGTGATGTTCAACAAAGCTCAAAAGATAAGAAAGCGACTTATGGTTTGACAGATGACTACGCCTGACTCTACGAGTATATTTCAGCAGCAAACAGTGACATTAAATACTCATAACAAAAGAGGTGAAAGTGTATTACTTGGTATATTTATAAGCGTATAAGTAACTTATTCGTAAGTAAGCTTACTATATGAGAAGAGAATATATTTTTTGCTGTGCGCTAACCGCTGTAACGTGGTTTTTTCTTTTGAATTCTGATGGAGAAGTCGGGTAATAAAGCAAAACCTCTATCTAGGCTTGGGTTGGTAGTTGGAAGCTCAGCCCATTAAACTGAACGATTTCTGGACTAGCACTTTTCTAAGTCTCATGAAAATTTTTTGACTTGATGTATTGCGAATTCTAGAATAAAATTCTGAACAACCGCCCGACCCGAGATATAGTTTACATGACGCACGGCAGTTAATTATAACTCTTCTGCGCTTAGTTGTTAAAGTACCTACTTTCTAGAAGTTTGGAGGCAGAAAAACTTAATTTACTGTACAATCAATATAATAATAAAAGCGCAAAGTGACCGAGCTATAACAGAAGACATCTATCGCCATGTCTATAAAAAGTTGACAGCTGTAAAATAAAATATCACGCGAGAAAGCGTTGATAGAGAAATAACGATATCTTGTAGCAAAAAATGCAATGATAATGGTGAGGTGGCTTGTGATCTTTGGTTCACTTCACAGATTTCGACATGATAATTTAAAAAACTCGACCTATCACAATATTATTTTTCCTCACTGGGATTCCCTGTAACGTGGAGGCCATGGATTATTTAAATATTTTTAACCCACCGTGATAAGCTGATCACTTGACACTGGCTGAATTGCAAATATAGAAGCAGCAGCCATAACAATAATAAAAAAGTCATCATCAACAGCTCATATACGTCCCCACCGAGGGGCTCGAGAGCCTACTCTGAATTAGGACGATTAGGCGACCACGCTGGCCCAGTGCGGGTTGGTTGACTTCACACACAACCTTTGAATTTCTTCGCAGGAGATTGCAGGTTTCATCACGATGTTTTCCTTCACCGTAAGAGCGTCGAAACAATATGAATTCAAAATTCGAAAACACATACGTGGTGGGGGTCGAACCCGCGTCTCCCGGACGAGAGACAGCGGGCCTAGCCACTAGACCACCGACACTCTCCGATGCATGTTAGTGTAATAAAAAAGTAATAGTGTGGTAATAATAAATTAGCACGACATTCGCATCTTATGTGTGCCATTTCGGTATAGAGGCATAAGAGTAAGTTCTTTTTTGTTCTTTTACCACAATATGAAATTAGCAACTTTACGAAGAACTGAAGGGTCTGCAGGTGTTGGTTAGGAACCCGTATGACGAAGGATGAAGATAATCTCGAGATGCTGCGTTACATCGGTCAAATGGGTTTCTCTCAGCTGGAGCCAAGTTATGTTTGACAGTCACTGCTGGAACGAACCCACTACTTTAAAGACGACAGCAATGGTTTGTTTGAAGAGCATTGAATGCGCGTTTTGTTTCATACAGTTATTTTTTTCTATATCGTTATGATGCCGTTTTTTAGACCTTTGTAGATCCAGCTTTAGAGTGTAGTGTTGAGTTGCTTTTGCGTAGAAAATGTTGTGGTTTATTGAAGAATACTAGTATTTAACTAATTTAAAACCTTAATGCAATCGATTTTTACTGTATGATGACGACGTAAGTAATATTTTGTAACTGTCTTCGCAAGATGGACTAACAATTTGGTTTAATCGCGAGAAGCCGCTGCGCTAGATGCTGACAGCATAGGACCTGTGGAAATCCTTGGAGCTCCAGCTTGATACAGCAATGTACGTTTTTCGGCTGTTATTATGATGATGATGATATAGGAAAATAGTCTTTTGTGTTACATTGAATTATTCAGTTTTATTTTCATGTAAACGTTTTAATATATCTATACTTCATGTCATGAGCGCAAAGGTTAGTTTAATGCAACCTATGCTAACGTGTAGTCGTCGTCGCCGATGCATGTCAGTGTAAAGCGTGTAAAGCTTGTGTATAGAGCGCGTAAATTCGCGACCGTGATCGTGCGCGCGCGCCGCTGCAGTCACGGTCCATTTGCGCGTAAATGTTTTATGACAATGTTTGTTACTGTCTCATTCCAAGCACGTGGGAGATTATTTATCCTAGTTTACAGGTTTAACAATGTTTATATCTCCACTAAACATTGTTTTTTACTATTTCAATTTTATAACAGACTTATAAAAGGAGGTTCTCAATCACAAGTTCATGTAATAAATGCTTTAGCTACAACTCGTGAATACCTTTACTAATTGCGCTTGCTTTAACATATTGAAGTGTTAAAATGTAAGTTTATGATATATTGTACAATAATATTGTTTACAATACGAAACACGAACTCATTCGACCATTGACGATCCGCCATAGAGTTGAAGACGGGCCGCCGTAGTTCGCGAATTTTTCTTTTGTTTTCTTTTTATTTGGCTTAAGGCCGCAGCCTTACCGGCCATAACTTTTTTCATACAATACTTTGTATTCCCTAATATCTGTAGCCGCAGAATTATAAGAAAATATTCATGTTCCTTTCCTGCCCGTGGGTTTTTAAGAACCGTTTTGTGCGCACTTAAGGTGCGAAGCAATCCTTACTTTTTGAATAGATGGGATGAAAAATAAATTATTGACACCGATGTCAAGGTATAGCCGCTTTGAGTTCTAAAAATAACTCCCAAAATATTTTCATACCTCCATAAAAAGCTTGAACACAATAAGAATATACAACTAAGTTCTTCATTATACTATACCATCCACATATAGTACAATATAACTAAATACATAAATGGAAGTTTCTCATACTAATATTTCAACTGCTAGGCTGTTATTGACGTAGCCAGTTAACCTTTCTGCTGGGTTCAATTTACAATGCGCGCGCGCACAAAATAACGATGCCGGTTTTTAGGCCGTTTCACGCATTCCTATCTCGAAAAGATATTTTGTATCTAGGTGATGGATAGATCTTTGAGTCTAGTGGGCGTGCGGCTTTCGATCTCGAAGTTTTGGATTCGAATCTCGAATATGATGATTCCGTGTTTCGTAAATTACTCCCGGCTATTAGCTACAGAAGACGGACGTTATGAGCCATGTCAAAAGCCTTTGGCAGCCCTATAATCCTGACGTCTGCCTACGACCCATACACTCCAATAGCTGCGATCCTGGGGGATCACTGGCTCGGCAATGCACACGTAAGCAACCGACAAGTCTACTCTCGCCCGCGGCTCTCATAGTACTGACTTGCTAGTCCATTACGTGAACACACGAGACAGTGTATGGCAAATCACATACACTACATCCCTTATGTTTTGTTTTCTTTTTCTAACAGACCTAATCGCTGTTTCTACCAAATTGGTAATATAGCGGGCGCGGACTTGTAAGTGAATGCTCATGTTTCCGTTTGGCTCTTATGGTACAGTAGCCAGCACATGCAGACACTCACATTTCAAATAGCACCCCTACAGAATAAGGGCGCGCTCAAGGTAAGTCCATTCACATGTGCAGGGTTGGGTATTGTAGATTACCTTTATATTTTTGACTGCTCCGTAGCCCAAGTGGTAGTCGAGGGTTCGAATCCCGCCCAGGGCAAACATATATATATATTACAGTGGGCCAGCGTGGTCGACTGGGACCTGATCGCCCTACTTCAAGGTAGGCTCGAGCCCTCGGCGGGGACGTGCTGTTGATGTCGATATTGATAGGTATATCAGCTGTCTGGCCACAGTACAAGCTCTGCTTAGTTTGGGATCAGATGGCCGTGTTTGAAGATGTCCCCCCCACATATTTATTTATTTATGTATATCTGCGATAAAAATCAGCTTTATTTCAAAAGTATATAGGTACAGTCGCGTCGCATTCCCAAGGGAATTTTGAGCGTTAATCAGCAAGGTTTGGAGCCGTTATTCAATATCAAGAAACCAGCATTCGCCACAGTTGTCCAGATCTCGGAAGGGATAATTCTGTTCCCGTTGCAATCCAATCGTGCGCACATTACACGGCCGTCAGAGCCTGCGCTAGAGTAGCCAGACGATAAGCAAATATAAAAATTCAGGGACAGGAATAAATTTGAACCAAATTTTTTTTATGTCAGAGTTGGGAACCGGGTGGCCCATAGCACAGAGATTTTCCTAGTTTGGGACTCCCGTCTCTCTGCTAGTATCTTACTTAAGTAAAAAAAAAAAATTGTTAATTGGCACATTCCCTTATGATCTTGGTGTATGTACTTGTGACGAAATAATAAATTATTATTATTATTATTATTGGTCAGTGATTTGTCCCTTGTATATTTATAAATGGATTATAATAGTTTCAGATCCTCTTTCTCTTTTAGTATTTAGTTTTGACTCCGGGCGGAAGGAAACTTCTTTCTTGTTTTATATTGCGAATATGGTAAATTTATTCAAAGAAAAATAAATCTTTACGTAAATGTAATTAAGACTAATTTATAAATACTAAAATAAAACAAAATGGGAAAAAATAACTTATTATTTTAGGGACGAAAAAATACTTGTTTAAATTTATTATATCCCATTATTAAAACGACCTGAAGCAACTCTAGCATGATCTGTGTGGGCGCGAATTGCAAAGGTCCGCGCTAGGGCCAAAATACTATAAATTAGTTACAAACTGCTTGAGATGTAGCCAGAGCGTCGTAAGTTTGAGATTTTAATGACACCAGTAAGAAGATTATTAATGGTACCAAGGAAGGAATCTAGGCAAATTACTTAGTTTATGTAGCGACTAAGCGGTGAAAATGGTATCATAAATGAAGATATCTCGACCTCTTTAAGATAAACTAGATTAATAAATACGAATTTAACTAAAAAATAATAAATAATAATGTTTAATTTTTTAATTTTTTTACATGTTAGATTAGATAACTTAAAAAATAATTAAACATGTTTGTCTAAGTAATACGATAGTGATACCTGTGGTGATACTAAAAGCAGAAAGCTACGGCTGGTCACTGAATAGAGGTTGCAATGAAAATAAATCTATCGACTTAACAAAGTCGAAAGGCCGTTTTACATTGTCAAACAGTGATCAATAGGAGCTCAACCACAACCATTAAAGTCCTTAACAAATAAAATAAACCTCAAAAGACATTAGAAACGACTGACGATAAAATAAGTTGTAAAATCAAACGGCGTAGGGAGGGGCGAAGTCGACAACATAAATGTCGATAAAGGTCGATAATAGGTCCATTTGGAGTCGATCGGCGGCAATCGGCGAGGCTGTCCCCGATTGTCCTGCGTTAATATGTTAATACAGATATCCAGTCACGACCTCAAGTGGATGGCTTACTTATGATGTTTACAATACCTTTTTGACACTTATTGATGGTTTGAAATGAGTTTTCGTTGCTTAAGTGGCTAAGAGAGAAGGTAAATTGTTCAGGTAATTTGTTACAGAGTAGTAGCGCGTCGTTGTACTGATTGAAATTAAATAAATAATATAGAGGTGCTAACATACAGTTTTTTGTACAACACTAAGTTTTCGTGTCCTAAATTATGTATTTGAAAAGAAAGCTACTTATAAAACGATAAGTTGACATCACTTGCATTGGAACTACTACCACCTAACCTGGAAGTAGATATGTAACGTCTATTTATTTAACCATAAATTTACGATAAGATTGTTGAATTCGAGATGACTTGAGTACAAATAACGCTATCAATCCGTAACGGCTTCATAACCTCTCGCAACACCCAATATCATTTTCACTTTTATCGATAATATCGATCGATATTACCCCAATACAGGTGATTCACTAAGATAAAATCTCTTGACTCACTTACATAGAATAGTAATGTAATGGCGACTCGTGGGCGTTCATTGCTTTTTAGTTTGATTTTTGTTGATATCTGCTTACATTGCTTATAAAAAGTAAAAGAGTGGAAATAATGAGCAGACGTAAATGCTGATATGTTAATATCAAATGCAGATTTTTATCAGAGGCGAAAATAAATAAAAATAAAATATTAAGTACAAAAAATCCTTGATAAAAATTTGACCAGCCTTCCATTCAAAACTTTCTTCCATATACACTTAACAATTTACCTAAAGAACTGGTTCAAAAAATTATTAATTGTAAGACTTCTAAACAGTGTAAGTTCATATTTAAATCATTTTTATTACGTAAACAGAAGTTTTAAATGTATACTTATCTTATACTAAGACTTATTTTATTCATTGTTAGTTAGCTGCGACGGTGACTGAAGCCACCTACAATTAATTCCGTCAGGGATTGCAGTAGGCTAGGTTAATTTTAAGAACCCATGTAACATGTTTGTTTTGGTTAAAAAATAATAATAATAATAAAAAAAAAAGCTGTAATATTACAAGACAGACCTACAAAAAAATTCCTGTTTAATGCAGTCAGCAATTCTTAACAGTTACCAAATTTTTGGACAATCTCTAGTAAAACAATGCAGCAATGAAACTCGTGCGCAGACGTCAAATCGTCGTCAATATTCAAAGACATTGCTGTAACCGAGCAAGATCACAATGCACTATTTTGTAGGTAACTTAATAGCTTAATCAAGTTTACTAGAAAGTGGTCCAAAGCTTGTCTACATTAGTTTTATGCAACGAATTAAAGGCAGTCATATTTTGATTACGTAAATACAAATGCCGGTTGTATTTTGGTGCGACTCTATAATCTGAACTGAAGTTATGATTGCAAATATACCGGCACTGAGTCGGTGTAGTGGCTAGGATGCTGCCTTCCGTCCTAATGAAGCCTTGGAAAGCAGATTCAAACCCTATCACGTACCAATCAAATCAAATCAACGGCCCATTACAGTCCACTGCTGGACTATGAACCTCCTCTACTTAAGTGGAGGGTTTTGCCGTAATCTCCACGCTTGGCAGGCGGGTTGGAGATCGCAGATAAAAAGGTTACTGTATCAGAGAGCGCTGCTGCCCTGCTGCTGTCACGTACCAATGCCATGTGGCATTTGGCGACTCTATCACTCTGATACCAGGGTCTATGAAGTCGGCTGTCGACGATGAACAAGATTCATAATTTATCAAATTCGTATATGTACGTTTCCTCGATGTTGTCACAGTGATGCAAGCCTGCAAAGAGGTTTGAAGTCAACCAACCGCACTAGGCGGGGTCTAGGGTCTGATCTGCCTTATTTAGGGTAGGTTAGTCCCTCAGTGGGGATGGCTCTAGTAATAAACATAACGGAATTTTAATTATGAACACACTGCACCGTTTTAGGCCGTGGGAATAAAAAAAGTACGATTCTTCATCATGTAACAATCTTTCATAATGATTTATTCTAGGTGTTTCGCGTGTGACAGGTGTTAATTTGACGATCTGTTGCTTGACTTGAATCATATAGTTTTTAGATAAACTGACATTAATGAGACTTTCTGAAAATAATTTCACAGTTCCGTTCTCTTCTCAACTCTACTAAAAGAGTTCTTGAAGTTAAAGAACTTATCATGCATGACATATTACAAAAACTCATTATGATCGTGAGGAATCCTGCGCATATCATAGTAGTATGGCGAGCAAGTCTTGATTTAGTATATTACTAGAATCATAAATTGAAGCTGTAAATGCAAGTAAATCGATCTCCTGTTTCCGACCGACCACGTGTACAAACTAAATCTGCAAGACCAAGTTCACGTCAAACCAATCACCCCGAAAAGGCAGGCATCGTAAAGAAGCAGGACCACAATCCAATCCTTCATACTGTAGTTACAGACTATTCACACAGACGATACTAAACTCTAGCGGCGTGATCGCCGAAAACGTAGGGAATATATGACAGCACTTCCTTTAAAAGTATATAAAAAACTCTAGGAATGGTGGTAAGTGAATTTTTTAAAAGCCACTTCACGTGAATAATGTAATAAATAGGTATCCTATGATTTGACGCTTCTAATCAAACTAACTGGTTTATTGTTTTGTTCTCATTTTTAATCGTGTGTTGTATGTAAGTGACCTTACAACTTATAAGGTGTCGAATTTTTGAGTTATCAAAGGGCACTGACAGGGCTAAGTTTTTGTTAAGAAATATAATATTTTGAATGGTTGAAGCCACCGTAATTACCTTTAGTAATACGAAACGCAAAAACTCAATTCATTAGTATAGTAACCGCTGCCATTAGTACTGTCAGTGTAAATAGCCACTTTAGTAGACGATAACTCAAAACCAATTTGCCACTTCCTACCCCGACGTACTTACATAGACAAACAAGGTGCGCTTTCTACGAGGACCATGCGTGGGCGCAACACTGCAGTAATTAATGCAACTGCACAAGCTCGCTAAATGACAGTGTTGCCAGCTCAAGCTCATTTTTTATTTTCCTTAAATAATACTAATTTACAGTTCTTATATATTTCGTGTGGTGACGGCAGAGTAGAATACATTTGTCACCAACCCCTTCTCTTCCCGTGGGTGTCGTAAGAGGCGACTTAGGGACTACACATTGAACAGGGAACGGGCAGCAGCGCTCTCTGATATAGTAACCTTTAATCTGCGATCTCCAACCCGCCTGCCAAGCGTGGAGATTATGGCAAAACCCTCCACTTAAGTGGAGGAGGCTCATAGTCCAGCAGTGGACTGTAACGGGCCGTTGATGTAGATGATATATTTTTTAAGTTAAAGTTGGGATTTATTAATATTCTTCAGCAGCAAAAAGCTAAGAGTCCTCACCGAGGGGCTCAAGCTTATCCTGTATTATAGCGATCACGCTCACCGCGGGTCATTCGACATCACACACAACATTTGAAACTGCGAGAGTGTGCAGGCAGTGCAGGTCCCAGAGAAACAAAAGAAGGTAGCTATTCGCTCCAGGCGACACGCTTCAGAAATTCTATGGCGCGGTTTATACAGAAGAGACATGGCGAAGACGTATGGCGATGGCGGATAGTCAAATTAACACAATATAAACCTAAATAGTACGCAGCATAGAGTCACTTAGTGGCGGGACGTATCGCCTGGAGGCGCGGGAGTAATTCTCCTTACGACAAAAACGACGCTATGCTACGTACTATCAAGGTTTATATTGTGATACTTTGACTATCCGCCACCGCCATACGTCCTCGCCACGTCACTTCTGTATAAACCTTGCCAAAGTAGTATGTGGCATGGCATAGCGTTCAGCGCGCCATTTTGTACTTGTGGCGCGTCCAGGCGGGACGGGACGTCGCGTCGTCGTCGCCTGGAGGCGCGGGCGAAATTCTCCTTGCGACAAAAACGACTATTATTATTTACTAAGGTTTACATTGTATCACTTTGATTATCTATCCGTCACCGCCATACGTCCTCGCCACGTCTCTTCAACCGCGCCGCACAGATCTTCTCACAGTTTTTTCTTTCATCTGGCAAATGTCAGAATTTTTAAGCTTCTAAATAGTCTACTAGTAAATAAAAATACTATTTTTAAATTTCTGGCAACACTCCTAGCTAACAAACTAGAAATAACAGCATACAGGCGCAGGCGCATCGAAACGCGAACGGTGAAGTGAAACGCAGAATCGTAAACTGATACAAATAAATATGAACGAACGCGTGTGAAAGCCTAGCTTTGCGAATAGGCACTAAACATAGATGGACGCGGCAGTTCTTTATGATTTACGACAATAGTAATCTATGAAATACGACACCGATGTTTATTGTTGTATGTCCTCGTTTATGTACTATTTAACTATTCTGGTTTAGGTAAAGCTTACAATGACACAATAAAATGGATACTAGCTACATAGGTATATTGGTTTATTTTAATAATCACATTACACGTAACACGTTTACTAACTCAATATTGTTGTATGAATTATAAAACTAAATATATTATTACTCTGAATTTGAAACCTTCTGGGTCACTACTAACTATAAATACGGTATTTTGCTCGTAGTAGCTAAAAAATGAGTGCGAATAAGATATTTTCCCGGCGGTAAAAAACTCAACAAGTTACGTGTTGTCCAGAACATGTCCTTCCTGCTTGGCTGTCATTCACTTAGATATGTCATTTGTTATGATTGAGTTACGAACAAGTGCCAACTAATTTTTTCCTTTTTTTTAACCATCATCAAATAAAGCGCCGTTTGCCGCCTCCAATTTTGCCCTTTCTTAGATCCTTAGACTTATCATCATGAAGGCTCGCTTTCTAGCAGATATGATTTAGATAGACTTATGCATCGCCCGTGGACACGGCTGTCTCGTTAGCCAGACGCTTTGTTGGCTCCTGGACTACAAGAATCAGTTATCGGGCCGCGGGCTCTCGGCCTAACATGAAACTTCGCTCCTAGACTGTAATTGCCAAGATTTTGACAATGTTGTTCTGGTGTCGGCTAGTTCAGATATTAGATAAACTTAAATATGTTCCTGGATAAAATAAAACCATTTCACGAATTTCAATAGTCGGGCGTTTTTGCGTTGAGTTCATCACATCTTTCCCCAAAAACAGGCTATAGAGACGATAAAAATTAGCTCTCATACAAACTCGACTCGGCAAATCAAATCAACTTGTTGATTTATTAATGGGAGGTAGACATTATTTTACATCTATTTAAAGAAACTCATTCAGTTAAAACTCTATACAGCATCTTACGAACAATCCTTACTAATATTACAAACGCGAAAGTTTAAGTATGGATGTATGAATGGATGTTTGTTACTCTTTCACGCAAAAACTACTACACGGATTTGTATGAAATTTGGAATAGAGATAGTTTGTACCCTGGATTAACACATAGGATACTTTTTACGGGAATAACTCTTATTCCCACGGGAAAATCTTACACAACGCGAGCGTAGCCGCGGGCGGACCGCTAGTATATTATATTCTAACCCAAGCAGCTGCATTTTCGCGCAGTTGATCTTTATTATCTTTATTTCTTGATATTAAGTACTTAAAAGTTTATATTCCACGTGACTTTATGTATGTATTAAATTTTATGTATTCTGAAAGTTGATTACTTCTGACTACATTTACTGCACCTACCTACTTAATTATATTTTAGTTTTCATTTAGGGTCAAAGCTCATCTGATTGTACACTACCTGATTGCGCACCGTTTTATGGCCTATAAGAAACGTTTCTACTTTTGCGAAAGCAACCAATTTTACTTTTACTTATCGTGAGGGTTATGGACGCTAAAAAGAATAACCGATTTAAGTTCTATGATTTACCTCACAAACCCTGGTGACAGAGATGGAGCGGCTAAAGGCAAGCTTTGAAGTTACTCAAAACATGACTTTAATGTCAATATTTTTTATTGCGTCGACTTAGAATCCTGAATTTTTAACAGCTTCAAGGAATCACAGAAGTCGGGTTTGTTCGAACACTTATAACTCGAGAACGGCTGGACCGATTTGCATGGTTTTCGATTTGTTGTATTTATCTCCGTCTCGAATAGTATTATAACTATTAAAAACTTTGGAAAACTAACGAAAAAATAAATTAAAAGAAAAAACATTTTCCCATACAAAATGTTCATGTGTAGGGTAAGTGTTGGGTAGGTGTTGGGTAGGTGTAGGGTAGATGTAGGGTAGGTGTTGGGTAGGTGTAGGGTAGGTGTAGGGTAGGGTAGGGTAGAGGTAGGAAAAATGGGAAGACAACGTCTGCCGGGTCAGCTAGTTTGATATAAATTTTAACTTGATACCTCCACGCGTTCTTGAGAAAAAGGGTCAAAACATAAAGAAAGACGAACAATAAGTGTTCCTTTTTAACCTCGAGGTGAAGAACTCTTAAAACACACAACAATTGACTCTTAGCATCGTAAATTGTATGGAGGAAGGTAACTTTCTATTAAATCAACATTTAAAAACAATTTTTCATCACTCTCTCTAAAAAAATAATTATATTAGTCAAGAAAAATAACTTAATCAAAACAGGAAATGGTAATGAACATAATGTCATATAAGTCGACATAGTAAATCTAAATCTCGCTTTATAAAAATCTTTTACGACCAATTAAATAATGAATAGTTGAATAATGAATGGTTTCGTTATATAAGAGATCTGTTAGTTCAGAGAGGCTCATTAATTAAAAGTTACGTTGATGTTATAAACCTAGGTGGCGAAAGCATTGTTTCTGGTTGTATCACAGAAATATATATAAAGTTTGACAATAGAACTGCCCTCGGAATCTACTATTTCATGGAATCTACTAATTTCAAAAGGTGGACACTTGCCAAGTCACTTGACTTGGCCAGTGGATGCAAGTAGCGCAGAACCGTTCACGTTTGAAGCCTTATGTTCAAAAGTGGACGTCTTCCGGCTAAGATGATGATGACGATCATATTTTTTTTTTTTCAAAGATCATTACAGAGTTATAGAGGAACTTGTTGGGACGTCTTGTTGGGTCACTCGCTATGCTTATGGTCTAGTAGAGTCACCAATTTTAAATAAATAAAAAAAGAAAAACGAATCTAGTAAACATTTTACTAATAAAGAGAAGGGTATTTATCTACGAGTATATTCAAAACTATTTAGGAAAAACACCGTCCTTTATTTGTAAAAATCTAGTTAACACTCAATATAACACTTTATTGCAGAATTAAACATACACAAGATTAGAATAATTGACTAAGAAATATGACTGTTCTATTTCAAACCAAAAATATACGTGAAAGTCAATTCAATTTCTTTAGGTATCTAAGAATTGACCTGAGCCAGGCAGGCAATGCATTTGGTGGGATGATCGTAGGCGGCGTAGGTAGAATATAATTACCTGAACCAACAAAATAGGAACCCTCATCTCCATATTTTTAACACTAAGATACAAAGGGCCAAAGGTCAGAATATAATGGCCGTTAGTTCAAAGGAACAAAAGACCGTTAATTCGGACCGGATCAAAATTATCGAGTTATCCGTAAAATCGATTTAGTGTTTGCGTAGAAACATGAGGAATTTACGAGTAATTGAGTAATAAAATACAAGATGTCAATAATTATTGTAGCGATATGAACAGATTCTTCGATCTCTCGATCACTCATCAGAACATGAGAATCAATCCTTTCCTGTTTACGAGGTTCCGAGTTCGATTCCCGGTGGGGACACTGTCAATCTCTTTACGAGACTTTCTCCAGTTTGGTTAGGACTTTGCAGGCTGAATCACCTGATTGTCCGAAAAGAAAGATGATTCCGTGCTTCGGAAGGCACGTTAAGGCGTTGGTCCCGGCTACTATCTAGTCGTTACACGAGCCATGTCAGTGGCCTTTGGCGGCTCTATAACACTGACACTAGGGTTTGTAATGTCGGTTGTCGACCTTACAACCCACACGATGAAGAAGAAGAACAGGACTAATTCTGATAATGTTGTTGTACTGTTTTAAATGGACGCAAACCGAGACGAAATCGAAATCATATAAAATTCATGTCTTAATTCTTAAATTTTACTAGTACACATTAAAATTAAAATAGCTTAATACTAGTATCTTCTGCATAAAGAAAATGGTCACAAGAAAGGACTTCAGGAGCGGAAACGGGAAACAGGAAGGTTTCGGGAGGATCTGAAAAGGAAGGAAACGGTAAGGGAAACATAATGATAGATTGGAGTTAGAGCAGTTTTCACGGGAATTACACTAATAATATCACCATCATCATCATCACTAATATTATAAATTTGAATAATTTGAATGTTTACATGTTTGTTCCGCTTTCACGTCTTAACTACTTAACGGATTTGGACGCAATTTGGAATGGAGATAGTTTGTAGCCTGGATTAACACACAGGATACTTTTTATTGGAAAAAGTCTTACTCCCACGGGAAAATGTTGCATAACGCGAGCGTAGCCGCGGGCTGATATCATCATCGTGTGGGTTGTAAGGTCGACAACCGACTTCAGACATAAATATGTTCAGACATCTCATAAACATCCAACCAGCTCGAACTATGGGTATCAGACAGCTGATATGCAAATAGATAAATACTTTAATATTTACATGTTTATGTTTATATTTGTGTCTATACTTTATCGTTTATTATTTTTTATTTTTTCTTTTCATAAATTTATGTATATTTTTTTCCTTTATCTACCCTTCTTTCCTTAGTTGGACCCTCCCATAAACCTTCGAAATTTTTCACCGAACATTCTCCTCGTTTGTGTTATGTTGAGTGAATACGTTGTCATTGGCAAAATACGTCCAATCTAGACGTGAAGCCATTTAAAAAAAAAAAAAAAATACTTTAATAGATCAACAAATTGGTCGTGTGATGTTTTGGATTAGAATAGTAGAAGTTTGTGACGTTCGTTTTTTGACATTACGAATTTAAGAGCAACCATTCCACCACTATCAGCAAAATCCTATCCTAATCGTTATTTCTACCAGAGTGCTAATATAGCAGGCGCGGACTTGCGGGGAAGCAGTAGGCTCAGACACCTAAACCCATCCAAGGGTGTTACCGATTGATTGATCTCTAAAAACATGTTACCTGTAATTGACAAAGCCTAAAATGAACTCATTGCCCAAATCAACCCAGATCATGTTCGGACAGAAGTGTAACAACTGTATTAACCCATCCACGATGAAGTGACGTAACCGTTGCGCCCGCGACGGTAAAGTCTGGTCTAGGCCAGACAATCTATTGTATAATAGTCGATGCCCGGTCGAGATACGTCTGCTTTATCGTGATGGCATAGGGTAGCCAATAGAAAGAAAAAAATATAATCCAATTTATAACTTATGCGCTTTTTTTCTTCTTTAGTTTTTCTTTATTATTTACGTCTTTAAGTTTTTTAATTCCCTTTCCAGAAAATATTTTTTTAAAACTGCGTTGAAATTGCGAGATACAAAGTAAATGAAAATATTTTTAACAGTTTTATTGGGCATTTAAATGCAACGTTTGCATTTCCTGGGCCCCGTTTCACGAAGCAACAAGTTGCAATTTGATATTCATTGCGTAGCCAATTCGCCTAAACTGTATACCCGATGTTATAGTTTTATCTTTTTGTCTACGCAATGTACATTGAATTGTACTTGTAATTTGTAACTTGTAGCTTCGTGAAACGGCCCCCTGGTATAATTTTACTAATTTTTTAACAAGTGCCTCTAAAATATGATCAAATGCTTCAACTTACATTCGTCAATTAACCTAAATTACCTACAAATAGGCTAAATGAGAACTTGTTTATGACAACTAAAATCATCATAATCGTTATCATAAAACTTAAAATTAATATATTCAAATACCGACAGCCCTATAGCCAGAAGTATGGTGGGCGTCCACCTATTTACGCGCCTGCCAGCAGTCCGACGGACAGTCGTCAAAACGCGATAATTGACACTTCTGGCAGTGAACGCGTTAAGGTGTCAACCTATGTGGGTTTCGGGAACACCTCTTGATGCAAGCTTCGGCCTTTGTGATTTGGCTTGACACCCACTTGTTACCATGCCAACTGAAATACAGCTTAGTTAGAAATATTCGTGGCACATTGGTTTTGTGCTATCGTAATTATTGTAAAAGTAGTAATCGGTTCGGTTTCTAGCGACGCGCAATTTAGGGTCTAAGAGACCGCATCGAACGGTGGGAAATCAGTCAAGAAAACCTTGTAGTTGTCGCTAGTTAAGCAACCCTGATTGGTCGTCCTTAGGATAATCAGTAAAGTTCGTGAATAGACTAGAGCGTTTTTTTAATACTGTGTTGAAAGGCAAATAGAGCTGTTGTTTCAATCTTACATTAAGTAAATTCTAAGGCTTCAGAAAGAACTAAATCCTCTCTAAATAGGGTAGAATTTCACAAAGAAAAATTCCCTCTTTTGCTTTTTTAGACTCACCTCCGCAAGTCTAAGAAGTTCATGCTTTTCATGGAATTTACACCTGAATGTAAACACGTACCTGAAACAATAATAAACAGTATTAGAAATTACAGTTCCAAAACAGTATTATAAATTATATACAATGAAATTTCGCTTGGTCGAAAAAGATACTGAGATATACAGAACTACGTAGCAGGCGGCGTCGGTAACATCTAATGCTCAAACACGTGATAAAGTAGATTGATATATAGAAACTTTCCCTTCAGTGAACCACGGCACGGGAATGAAACATCTATCGTATTGGCATCATGCAGCGTATTAAAACGTATAAGTACGAGGCCAATCCAAGGCTAGATTGGTCATTGTCAGGGTCAGAGCGACCAAGGCTCCACACCCGTTGGTCACATGTACAATACATAACAAATTTTCTTCATTGACATCAAGGATATATCAGTTTTCAGACACCAATCACCGTCGTTAACAAACGACACTCTAGTAATAGCCTAATAGTATCAAGGAAATCAGGCAGTAGTCGACCACGCTGGCCCAATGCGGGTTGGTCAACCAAAATGTAAGCAATTGTCAGTAAAATGACAAAAAATATCCATCTGACATTTAAATAAATAAATAAAAACGTTTTTATTGCCTTCACAAAAACAGAACAATAATTACAAATGCAATACTAGGTAGGAACATGTTTGGCAAAAGGTACCAGTCTCAGCAAATGCTTGACACACCAGTATGCCTAGCGCTGGTTTTCAGACTGGCCCCACACGCAGATGGGTCGGTCACCTTTATGTTTGTAAAATTTAACAATCCTATACTATACTTAGACTAAAGAATTATACCTAATCTCAAGCTAATAAGACACGATCATAACACTGCGTGACGTCACATCTTGCTATCTGCCTTAATTTTCTATAGTAGGTTAATGTTTTGACATTTAATAAAAAGAAGCTGAATTAACAAGACAAGCAGGCAGCTACCGGATTTCAAAACCCGTTTAGTATTTGTGTATGTGTATGAGTATGAGTATATGTGTAAGGATTTGCTTAACCAATTAACATTTTATAAGAACACTCAACAGTTCAACAGTGTTCCAGTTTTCTAATCATTCGCGCGTAGTTATTCCAGGAGTATTATATTATCTGTGTCCCAGGAGACAAAACTGAAAATCCAGTATTCACTTATCTTTATACTGGACAAATTTGTCTTGAGCTAACACAATAAAAAAAAAATTGCTTTTAGTTCCATTTGACGGAGCCTGATCTTCAAAGAATGGTCAGGCCCTGATGGGGTTTTTCTTTGGTTCTGCTACCAAGTTTTTTTGTTGACTTTTGTAGTGCGGATGTGATGTATCTGCATACAATTTCACTCTTCTTTGTTAACCTCTCTGTATACAACTGAAAATAGAGATATCGATTGGGTTGTGTTGAGGTTCACAGGCGAGGTCACTCCAAGGCCAATGCCATAGTGTCAATGTTGCAACTTGCATGGTAGTATGGTAGACTTGGTATTGATTTTGTCAAGATTTTGTAGATGTATGAACTGTATAGGTATACCTATATATTTTTATAAAAATCACTTCTGCGGGTTTGCTAATCAATGCACACAAAACAAGAAAAAAACAAACATTATTTTTCTGCTTTATAAGTGCGAAACTCGAATGTATGTAAAGAAATCGAAAACGATTCAGTTCATTCAACTGATTTGTTGTAGTATTTATTCACAATATATGATCATCATCAACAGCTCATATACGTTCCACAATATATAGTAAAAAAAATATATCAAACGCAAACTTCTCCTCTCCAAGGAAACTGGCAAAAAGTAAGACATACTATTACATGACAGATGGACGATACCAAACCCGAAGTGAGTTTTTAGCAACATTGTAAAGCAGAGAACCGGCTTCAAAAAAGGCATCTCAGCCCTGAGTCTTTTTTGTGCTTTCAATCATGTAAACGTCATATTTAAATCGTAATATTGAGCTAAAGGCTTGCTTCCGTCAGTCGAGACCAATTGGTATTTTGTTCAAGTTAATTGCTTAAGATATTGATGAGGTATAAGTACCTGGCTGCACAGTTAAGATGCAGTAAGTACATATTTTAATTATTCTTGGTATACATATCATTACTTGTTTACTTATTTATTTGGTCTACTGAAGATGAAAATGATAACTTGAAATCTTATAAACTGCAACTAAAAGAAAAGTACCTATCAAAATTCAAGAGGTGAAATTTCCCCCGAAACTAAAAATATTTAAATACAAAGAAGTAGGACATGTCTCGTTAAAGCGTAAGGGCAATGATGATTGTCAACGGAAACTAAACTGAATCACATTTATAGACGATGAAAACTACTTTCATGATCCAATAAAAATTTTACTACGAATTGACCTTAAGAAGATCATTACCAATACGGTCGTAGGGAACAATGTAGCCGATCGCGGTTGACCATTTTTTGCCCGCACTTTATTGACCGCCAATACAAATGATGTGATGAACAATAAATTTACGTCGTGTTCTTGAAACGCTTTAAACGAGTAAGACCAAGCATAAACCACTTCAATAATAAATTTTAACGGAGCCTTTATTGTTAATGATGACGACACGTTCTTCGTGAAACACGAAAGCGAATCGATGCAATGTACTGAGGAGATTGATTCATTCCAATGTTTTACCTTGTATCACGACAACATACGGGAAGTGATCATAAAACACAAGTGCCTCCATTTAGAAAAAAAAGCATCGAACAAAACAACGACACGACAATTTAACAAACTTCCATACAAGGACATCTCATTTTATGCTCAACAATATAATATTTGCAAATAGCTCAATCTTACAAGAGAGAAGAATGTAAAATGCACGATTCAACAATTATTCAACAATCGAATACACAGAATAAAAATATAAAGAATAAAATGTGGAATGCAAAAAACAGTTCAGAAATGTATTCGAACGAAATTACGGATCGCAAGAAACAATGGGCGATGCAAATTGTGACCGCATACTGACTGCGTTTTATTTATCAGCAGAGCAAAAAAAGACGTATTCAATACACCATAAAGGGTAAGCGGCGAGCATAGGGCTTTTAAGGCAGCTCAACCATTGTCAAGGAAATATTAAAATGAAAAATGTGACCCGGAAAGGTCGAAGCTTTGAAAAGAATTTATTGTAAAGCGATTTTAGGACGTTTTTTTTTCTGATATTCCAAAGAAATGTGAGTGTTTATAAATAGAAAAAAACAGCAACCAACGAACTAACATGGTTGCAAAAGATCACATCGAAGAGTCAAATAGAAAATTTAAATTTCTTGTGCATGGTAAAATAAGTTCACAGACACTTAAGCTTTCCCCAGATGCCTATTCAATGAATCTTCTTCTAATTGACTTCGAGCTCGCCCGTTTCTTGCTTACATCTTAAAATACAGTCGATTTTCTTGTTCGTTACGGACGTAAACGTGGCAAAATGGCAACATGTCCGCAGTTACAGACACGGATCATTACCTCGGGGGGAATAGGAGAAATCCGTGGAATATTTATAGAGTTTAGTCATTCATTAAACAGTAATGTTGAAAACATTATTGCATAAAGTTGCTAGATCTCTCGAATATTAAAGACACCTTGATATTCCTTTTCAATTACTTCTTACATCAGTATATCATTTAGTAACGATATGATTTATGAGTAGTTAAAAATTTGGTATGTAAATGATATCGTTATAATTATTGGCCACATAGATAGTTGTTAGAATTTTTTATCCTTAGGCCATGAATTTCGGGCGTTATTTTATGCTTTCCAGAAAGCCATTTCAAATGTTCTGCAACAAATTTTGCAAATACAACCAAAGCAGCACTTCATCTTTCATAGACCCTCGCGTGATCAGCAATGAAATAGTAGCGACAGGTTTCAGAAGCCCGTTGTGTAAAGATGCCTTGTTCTTGCAAGCTGGTGGAGAAATGATGTAGTTGCTCGCTTTTCCAGTTAATTATAATCAGCAATGGAGAAGCTATGTCAGGGACATTATTGAGCATAGGCATGCAATCGTTAATTAAATCAGCAACATGCTAGATAATTATGTGATTAGCCGCATCGTTGCTTATTTCGTAGTCGAAGCAAAAATTTACGTTTGTGTTTTGTTGTTCTTGAGTGATAATATATTACGTATTTCTTGCTCGGAATTTTTTGTTATTGAAATTGTAAAGTAAACATTAAAGGAGATTTTGCACTAACACAAAAAAATGTCCGTGCGTTAAGTAAATTTACAACAACGAACAATCGTAAAATTTGAATCATGTGTCTGTCTGTACGTAATAAAGCGTGCCCATAAACATGGTCCCTTAACACAAGTCTCCGTTATTGTAAGCCGATCGATTTCTCAATCGAAAGTCATATCTTATCTTCCCACTTCACAATAACCTCTGAAACATTTTACCCGAAACTTTACGAGTATGTTTCAGAAACAGAAACGCGCTATAATAAAGCAAGCTTTCAATGAGAAATGTTTCGAAACTGGAGTACAATAGCCGAGTCCTTTCACTGTGGCGGACATAAATACGTTTGTTGGGCGCAGACGCAGCAATAATTCAAACTATTAGTCGAATTTCGTGTTCCCGGGCCGGCAGTGAAAGTAGCTCGCTACTGGGCTTTGCGTTGTTATGAGGATGGTGTATGACGTGAACAAGAAGCGGGGAATATATTGAATAGAAGATGTTACACTTGAGTGACTCTGAGGTTTTGAACATGAAGCTCTCCTTAAACAGATTTAAAAGCTTCGCGAGCACACGTCTACACGATATGCAACAAAGCTTTAGTTTCAGCAGAGCTTTGATTATGAAAGCCTTTTTACTTTGTTACTTGTAAACTAAGTGTTGCGTTTTGAACAAAACAAAAAGAGATACGAGTGTTCGAAAAAGGCAATGATATTTTAACGTTAATTTCTATCTGTAAGTAAGGCAAGTAGCGGAAGCAAATATCAGAAGCTTCGGGCATTTTTGTTCCCGTGTGGTCCCTTCCTTCAATAGACTCCGTGGGGACAACGAGAAAAGAGAGAAAATTACAAATACATTTTAGGAAAGCGATGCTCTCTCAACTTGCCCCACAACCCGAGCACGTGCTAAGCCAAGGACCGCCGATGCCTATCGTCTATTTACTGCAGCATTAACTTGTAAAAAGCCTATAATTTCCTTGGCTCGGTGAAAAATGTCCTAAGGGCTGCTGCACTGCACGCAGGCTTACCAACTTAACAACCACTAGCCAACATGGCCGCGCTATGTATGGCATGATGCATCGCCGCGATTATCTACGAAATGGTCTGTCGATAAACGATAGATATTATCAGCGTAGCACAGGTGCTTTATAATGGGGGGGATATCTAGGACATCGGTTTTGTTGTAAATGCATGGTTATTAACATGAGAGCTTGCTGCGGTTATTAAGGCGGGGGAAAGGTGGGTTAAGTATTATTTTTTATGACAGTCTCTTTGATCTTAATCAGCGTTTTCATGAGCTATTTTTTTATAATGCAATCATCTCTTAATGGAGGCAGGATGTTGTACTATCGTCCTATCTTTCCATTTCCTGCCTTCTACATGAGAATCTCGTATAAAATATTCAAGTGAAATAGTTACCTCAGCTAAGTAATTGCATATAGCGCGCCAACGCAGCACTTCCTAGAAACTAGGCACTAACTCACAAAAACTAATTCAGAGCATCCCACCTCGTCTTAAATCCCTATACAGACGTCACCACACCAGTCGCAACTCCTCATCTCGGAGACCAGTCAATAAATCTGCCTCCCTGAAGCGAGTTCCAGACGGCCGCTTAGTTAACATAGACAAACTCGGGCATGAATCACTGCGATGAAAGGTTGTAGGTGTCCCATACTTCCTTGCCCACCCACAAGGCTGTAGAACTCAAGTTTGAACAACAACATATTTGAGAGGATGAAAATGTATTGACTCGGTAGTTGGAATGTCCTTTTAAATCAGAAGCTATTTGCTCCAAAACGCAGACAACAGGGCTATTTGGTCTGACCCTTGTCCAAACAGTAGACTGCCTGAACAACGACCACATTAGAAAAAAATGTGGAAAAAACGCGAAATCTACTTTTTTTTCGGTTTCACATTTCTGTATCAATAGACATGCTTATGGCCGCACTTCTCGTATGTTCCACTTTTTTGTCAAACATCTCGACTATTTCGTCAAATTTCTATAAGCTTTCGTCTTGAAATGAAATTCCCAAGGATATACCACAGATATATATAATAGAAAACTACACAGAGTTACGGAAGTGAAGAACTCAGTTACATCATAAAAAGCGAACCATTACAGAAATAACTAGAACCGTGGCGGTGAACCGTTAAGTCTTATCAATACACCACGTTGTATTGGACTCGTGTCTCGACCGTTTCTGAAGTGTTGTAAATGTTGCGGAAAGGGAAATAAAGATAAAGAAATGGTTGAGAGCGATGCAGGCGATAGAATTGTACAATGCTGCAATTATTTTGAACTAAGATATTGATATCATGTCGCCAATTTGTTGGTACAAGCCTTTGTATTTGCCATTGGGCAAAAATGCGAAATACTGAATGTTTTTACAATCAGTAATACCAAATCCCAACAGTTTTTGACACATAACTAACTATAATTCAGATGTTGCCAACTTTGAAAGATCTTTTATTAGTACCATTGATTTGAAACAAACAATAACGTAATTCTTATTCTAAACTACTAAAATATCCTAGAATGTTCAATACTAAATTCACATAACAACATTAAAATAACAAACAGGACGCAAGTAAGAAACAATTGAATCGCCCACGCTGCCCATGGGGGTTACATGCCAATGCCAAGGAATCTAGCATTGTTAGTGAACCAAGATAAAATGACAGATGAACCCTGGATTAAAGGAACAACTCAAATAATGTCGGACCTTACAGAAAAGAAAATTTTAAAATGTGCGTTTCATTCTTATTCAGGTGTTAACTGTAAGAATTTGTTGTTACACTAACCAACCTGCTATTCACTTCCCACTATAGTCTGCTCGTGACCACGGCTGGTACAACACAATCGAAACGTCAAGCATAAGGTATCAACTCATATATAATAGCTCAAAGGGTAATAAGAGACCTAACGTTCAGTAAATAATAAACATAAAACAAAAATCATTAATGAGTAATCCTTTTAACAATTTGTCTAAAACAGATTATCGCAATTTTTATTATCTCATTTTTTCTCAATTAACAGGTACAGACAATGTCTTGTTTGATCTAAAAACAAAATAAGCCACTTAACGAAACTAAACTGACCGATAGCACAGAATATGTACCGATAGTCCAATAAAAGTGCTTTGATAAGGTTAACTTTTTAACTGCGATGTAGCGGAGCGGTGGGTAAAAAAGAAGCCAGCAACGGGATTGCTCCATTTTCCTTTCCTCATTTCAGCCAAAAGACGTCCATTACTGGACAAAGGATCCAATGGCTTCCCAATTCCCAATCCTAGCTATCCTAAACAACAGATTTGTTATTTTGTTACTCTGTAACTCTCCACAACGATTTGTACTTCATTTATCAGATAAGGGCTACAACAGCCGACTATTTATACCGAAACTGCGGTCCAAGTTCGAGCCCTATTGTCGGGTATATACAGGGGAACTTTCATAAGTTTCACTCAGAATACATTCACTTACCTGAAGATTATCATCGAGGGCATTTCGAAAGGGAAGTCGGAGATAGGGTCAGTTCCCTCAAGTGCAGTTTAAGGGCGAGGACTTGAGCATGAGAGGAGAAGAGAGCAGCAATTTCAGTTTTTATAAGAATTTGGTAAGCAAATAAGCAGATGAACCACTTATTGGCAAACCCTTTAGTATTAATTTTGACGACGTTTCCAACCAAGAGTACGAAAATCCTTATCAGCCGCACCCATTCAGTCATGATTAGTTACTGACAAAAGTGAACACATACGACCACACCAGAAATATACGATATAAAGATGAGCTGCGTTGGTCCACGAGCATGATGACGTACCAAAAAACGCTTTCGCTTATTCAGAGATGCAGTCTTATCCTCAAACCCACGAACAGTACCGATAAGAAAAAGCAACTCGCGATAAAACTGCGCAAGAGCACTTCGTGCCGAAATAAAATATATCCCATTCCGAAATAAAGATAGTGTTTGAGAAATAGAACAATTATTATTGTAGATAGTGAAAAAGATTCGTAACAATCGGGGAATTAATATTCTACTATAAAACAAATATCTGCAGCTGGTTCCTACTTCGTGCTCCAATAGCGTATTGATTCTGCGTAAGAAAATAAAAAGCTCTCCTGAAAAAAATAAAAGCTTTTCTCAATATACGACATTTTTGGCCAGATATAAACAGTTTAATTATAAAAAATACAATCAACATTCTACGGTAGGAAGAACATCTCTAGTATTAGCTAAAGCACATGCCAAACACGAATGAACGAATAACATCCAGTATCTATTGTTACACAACATACATCCGATTTGTATGCTTCGCTAACCACTTCCACTATCAAAATATCTCTGCGAGAAATTACCGCACTTCCTACGTTAACAAAACGCAGCGAACCATCATAGGTTCGTACAGACAGACACACAGACTGAACAATATATTTTCATATTAAACTCTACTAAAATAAAGTGTAAGATTATGTGCAAAATGATCAAAATCTTTTGTCGCTTTCCTTTCAAAGTAACATAGATGAAAAAAAACCGTGTTGCGCTGTATAAACACGTCGCAGTAGCTCAGTCAGAAAAAATACAGACCATACAAATACTGCAATTTTTTCAACCAATGAAGCTTTATTTATCAGACAAGACAAAGACATATTTAATGAAATTGCACTAATATGACAACACCAAACCATACCTGTAAAAGACAATTACATGAGCAGAGTTCCGACAAAAGCAAAAGAACAGTGAACACTATTGTCTGTATATCACCCAGTTACTAAAGCGGCTGACGAAACCACCTATTTGCAATCATTTGCATGAGGAAGCCAGATAACGCATAGAGCATGAACAGATACAGGCGAGGGTGTCCACAATACTGAACGAAATAGAAAAGATTAATTACATTACATTCACAACTAAGCAGCTAAGTAATTGAGCAGTTCTGCTTATTTTTAACAGATAATAAATGGAAATGTATTAATATGGCAATGTATCAGCCCGAAGTCCTTTACCCCGAAGTAAATTTTACAAACACGCAACAGCAACAGATTAAAATTAATATTCAAATTGCATCTGTTAACGCTGTGACATTACAATACTGCTTTATAAACAACTAAATCAATTTACTTATAAACACATTACAGGGAACACGGCCACCGAATTAGCTCGAGCGAAACCATTGGGCGAAACAGAGATAATAATTCTTAGTCGAACTCGAATCGATACCCGCAATAGGATCAAGGCAATAAATCCTACATTCGTACACACATTAAAATCGGTAGCAGCGACTGTGTCGACATAAAACACAATTTATGGTTTCATTTTAACTGAGTACATTTCGCTCGCCATACGAGGTATTGCTGAAACAATAGATTGGGGCATAATAAGGCAACTGCAGACATTACTGGAGCGAGGTACCGTTCGAGAACTTTCGGTCGGACGAAATGAAGTCGGAGCTGTGCATCCGACGGGTCAGCAAGATACGATCCTTTTAAATGGCAATGGAGAAAGGTTCACGAAAAAAGCACGAGCAAAGATTCAATTTATCGCGTCGGAACCGGGACGTACGACGCCGCTCGTAAATCAGTCGAAATCTTTTATATTTCCTACAGCTGCAATGAGCCGAATCGTAATAAGCGACGCTCTGCACTGCTGCACTATCTCCCATTATAAAGTAATGAATACGAATTAGCTGACAACTGTCTAGTGAGATCATTAAAACTATCCGCCTACATTGAATCTACATTGTATGTCGTCGCCAGGAAGTGATATAATAACATTTAAGAGCGATCGAGACCCATTTCCTTCTTGCGAGCAAATGTAAAACATAGCTGTTTTTGCATATTCCACGTCCGTCATTAGATAATGTAGCCATAAAGAAAATTGCAGCAACTTGCACACCCACGTGCAAGTAAACATTTTCTTTATCGTTCGCTCACCACGAATCATGCATTTGTACCGCGGGGCACTGTCTTTACAACATTCACCGTATTTATGGACACGATCATTGATTTTACAGAGATTTATGTTCGGTCTATGCGCAGTATTAAAAGATATGAAGATATTCACGAGATTACGATCGTGATCGAGTGCAAAATCAATACAGCGAAGGGATCGTGCACAAAGTGGGCGTTTAACCCCTGACCTAGGGCGTGCGGCGGCGCGGGCGCACGGCGCGTCAAACCATCCATCATTGCCGCTATCTGAGGCAAATTAACCCACTACAGACGCCACCACCGCACCCGACCAATATCTTTGACACGCCATAGCAAACATCTAAATATGACGCGAAGGGCCTTTTCCACCGGTTGGAGCAACACCGAGCTACCCGAATGCGACGTTTACAAATCGCCCGGTACAGGGAACGTCACGGTATCCAATTTACTTTCTTCTGCGTCTCGAGTAACGCTGACCCCACGACCGTCATAGGAATCGTGAAATCGATCTCATGGGAAGCGTTATTTGCATGCCGATTTTCGTGGCCGCATAATTTAAACCCTAGAAAGTGCTTCGATAATTTCGTAGCGAAGGTAAATGTACCTACAGCTTCTTCCGATTGATTGCTTGCTTGCTACTGTGGCCAAGTGATATGAAAACAAGCTGGACAGATGGCGGGCAACACTTAATGTCACTCAAGATGACGCGGTGATTGTGGCCGATACAAAACGAGTTTATATCATCGGCCAACGTCAATTACGTGAATAAACAAATTACGCAATCCTTGTGCTAAGTGCACGCCGAGTACGCTGCCCGTACTCGGCGTGAATCGGATCGTGAATGAAACTGAAAAATGGGAGCAATTAAAAGCTCAGTTGGCGATCAGAGATAAACGTTTCGAATCGATATTGGAATGAAAAGTTGGAATGTGCAATAGCTGCGTGAGACAGCTGCCATTACGGAAGACAGGCATTGATATTAAAGTTAATATATTGATAAGGCAGGTTAATATATTGGCAAGGCTTGTCAAGGCAGGTAAAACTGAAAACATAAAACTGAAGATGATGAAAACGAAGAAGTTAGCTAACCAGTGCACACAAAACAGTCTGTGTCTGTACAAATCTATGCTGATTGATATTGTAAATAAATAGAGAAATCCGCACCACACGAAATAAAGCTAAAAATAATAGTTCATAGATTGTACGTACATTTAACAAAATTGTAATCACGTTTTCTCTATCGTGTGATTTTGGGTGGATTTATCTTTCCTACATCTTAACTTGCCTTATATACTAAAATTACCACGAATCACAAAACCACATAATTATAGTATTTAATACATCCAAGTATTTATTAAGGTATTTCATATTACAAATAAAATTATTACGGGATCTAGATAAAGATCGGTAGACACCCTATAAATGACAATTATGACAAGTTTCCACCCTGTCACGATTAGGCTAAAGAATTAGAACGGTCTAGACAAGAAACTTGATACAGATCGGCAATTACATGCGATTAACGAAAGAGAATTATTGCAGAGCTTAAACATTGATCGTTTAGTTTTTGAGATCAAAATCAGCTCGCTAAAGTAAGGTCTCCATCGACACGTAATCGATAAATAAATAGCTATATGGGAGAACTTTTAGAAATGAAAAGCAAGTATAGGAATAGTCGCTTTGACAGAAATCTGTCAAGAGCGCTGCGTGCGCATCAGTCTTGATGGCAAGGAATGTTCACTAGCTTGATGTGACCTCATTAAAAGAGTAAAAACAATGATATGATTTGATTTGCCCCAACAGTCATTCTGACAGGGCATAGGTAGGAACTGTATACGAGAGCGAAGGACCTTTTGGTACAGCAGCAATTAAACGAGGATTTCGTCCAGGCGTGGACGACGACGTCTCCTGTGCCATTGGACGACCAGGATTTAACGAGGTGTATTGCGAAGTTAAAAACACGCTCGTTCATTTAAAGCAAGTTGAAGTTAATGTGTTGCAATCGCGCCTGCAATCTCAGTCGTTAAGATTATCAGATTTGCACTTTACTGAGGAAAAGTAGTAAAGGCAGATATCGATGGATAAGGGCGGTAAGATTTTTTTATTTTTATTTAATTGGATGTTTGTCAGTCGTTAACAGATCTGATATATTGTTCCTATCGTCAGTTCTTTTTACACCATAACTGTTGGCGACTGGCTGTGATGCAACCTTTTTTGTATGTTGGGTTGAATATTTGTTATGGCAGATGGTTCTGGTTGTCACTGTTGTCTGATTAGCTTTCTTTACTTTAATTAAAATATATTTATTTGATTTACTATACTTGTTTCCATCATCTTTACAGTCCTCAGCTCATTTTCTAGTTATCAATAACAATTATTCATTCAGAGAGAGTAAAGGAAGTAAGAACGTAAATTAAGATAAGAGCTTATTAGCTCATCTAGAAAATTGCTCATGTACCTTAATGCTATCTTAAGCAACTTCAATACCTTATTTCTAACATAAACTTTCATGTAATGACTGCAATCTGTGATATGTTAATGGTACCGACAACTGTCATAAAATTATATAGCCTACATACATTTTGTTAGATTTTCTTGTCAGTACTTTCTTACGTAGAATTATGACAAGAGCTTACGCAGAGGCCCATTATTTCTTAGTGGGACATTACATCTCCAACACTACATAGAAAAAACTGATCTGATGTTTGAACACTCCCAGGCATGACATAGACATTGATAATGAACAAAAAAAATAATAATCTATAGACACTGATGATTTTAAAATCTAGAATATATCTACCTAGATGCCATACATCAGCCAGTATAACCACTTATCAACCCTTCGATGAAGATCAGCTTGCAGTGGACCAATTTGCAGATAATGACAGTAATATAGTAATGTGGTCGTCTCGCGATGTAATGAAGAAATCTATTAGATAGTCGGCGCCTAAGTCTACGCCCTTGGCGACAGCGAAGCTAGAAGTCTTGCAAGAGACATGCTCTGGGGAATAAATAAGGTGGACTTCAAACTGATGAATATGTGAGATGAGTTGATCGACCTTATTGCAGTTAATATATAGACAGGGGCTGTACAAACAGATTAAGTTACTTTGCCTGGTGAATATCTTTAATCTTTAAACTCTATGGAATCATATTGGCTACGATACAAATGTCAAACTGTTAATAACTGCTGTGCAAGCAAATCTATGTTCAAGTGAAATATAATAGACCAATTTCTTATAAAAACGCAAGTTCTTAAGTAACTGTCACATGTATTATTATCAAGAAACAATGCAATATACATTCAGGACAGTTCGTCAAACACTATCTCAGATCAAGATCTGTCCCCGGCCAGTCCACAATGGAACGGTTATTGCTTCATTTCCTATACCAGTAGCCTACACTATCCAGATCTAGCTAGATCGATTGCAATACTCGTATTTCGAATCGAATCGGTAGTATCGATACTTTAATGCGACACCGAATGGGGCTGGACAGGGCACTGTGAAGTATTGAATTATGTCTTACTAGCCTTCCCGTCCATAGATCTTACTTGCGGATTTTCAATGGTTAAACTTGAATAAATTTAATTCAGCACGTTTTTTTGTTAATGTACGCGATTTTATTTCCAAGATCAAGAAATATAATAAGAAAATCAAACAAAAGTCAACGTTTGTCATTGTTATAACTTAGTAAAGGTGACGTATATTCATACTGTTCGGAGCTCAGAGGAAATAAAAGACGATCGCTTCGCTCCCGACACGCGTCAGAAATCTTTGGTTCGAAGTTCAAATCAGCATTTTACTGCTACTACCATTTTTTCCTTTATCTTAAATCAAATTACGACAATTGTCTTAATTTGACCGCCTTACTTTTTACGCGCTAGTGACACGTCTACCTCACTTTATATCTTTATATACCTATCATCATTGGGTATTATAACAAACAAATGTTTCTGAAGCGCGTCGCAAGCGAGCCTATCAAACCTCTTCATCAAGGAGAAGCTACAAAAAAAGAAAACAGAAATTTCAAGCAAAATACTCCTTGCTACATGTTAACTACCATTTAATTTACAAGCTGTCGGTTCATACGAGCAAAGAGCTGAGTAACGACAACGGAAGCGGTACATAACATAATTCAATACACCTGATAATCTTCAAACTTCCCGATAGTAAATTCATACAGCCAGTTAAAAAAATGCATTAAAAAATATTGGATCGCAAATTTTGTACAGCAATTAGCAACATTGTTGCGCAGGCGCAAGGGATTTCGTACTAAAGAAGTAATGTTATTGATTCGCGTACTATTCTGCTGGTGGTACTCTGAAATAATGACTCTTGGTACTACCGAGCGAGAAATATGTTATTACCTTGTGTAAATGAGTTTTATAGACAGTATTCAATTTATTATTCCGATCCAAACAAATCGAAAATGAATCATCATACCCGTAGTAATAAGCAAGTTAAGAAATAGGGTGATTTCAAGAGTTCGTGAAAAATATACGAAGAAGAAATCTGTGCAAGTAAGTAAATTATGTATAGAAAGGAGAGTTTAATGCTGAATATATATTTCAAAGAAGAAATAATTATGTGGGTAGTTATAATTATTGTAATAAATATTTATTATCATATTACATAGCACGTTCCACAAACAAAGGATACTTTTAAACAACAATGAACTGTCTATAACTTACCGGAAATTAATTAGCGAACTCCAGGGAGCTAGAAAGTTTAAGATGTTATAACTCATAGAGTCAAATCCATTTATTAGTAAATGACCGCTTATAGGTCAGCGGAGAGAGCGGCCCTGATGCGGTCTGGGACAGGGACGGAGTTAGGGATGAAAAGTTAGAATATTTTTATTATGCATCCAGGACAAACATGTTCTGTTATGAAATTCATAGGATGTTTTGCTTGAGACGATATGCTCCCGTTTCAACTTGGAGTACCGAACAGAAGGAGACCTTTGCCCAGCCAGTGCGATGAAACTCGACAACTTTCCTCCTTGTACGAGTAACATAGGCTGACAGATGACAAAAAAACCTTATCTTTCGTAGAAAACCACGCGGCTAGCTCATAGATTTACTCAAAGATGAAGAAAGTTGTTCAATTTTATGGACTGAGCAACGAATTATCTGTAGTCAAGAAACGTAATTACGCTTCAAATTTGACCCCACCAAATGAATACCAAAGAAGCCAGGGAAAAAAAACTATACCATACCACATTTGAATATGCGGTACAATGATGTTTTATATTGACTCGGTTTGTAAGAACGTCGAAAGTAAGCTTCAATGTACAGCAATGACATCATCTGTCTGTCTGTCGTTGTCGTCGTCTGTCAAAATTAATTGCACGAGTTAGGTGCTATGTTTTAGCGGGCTTTGCTTACTCTTCTTGACTAATTGTAGTTCGTTGGGACTGACACTCTTGTAAAGGGTACGAATGAAACACAGTTATATGATGATTGAGGGAGTTGCAATTAGTGGAGTCTTACTTTAAACAGAGACTTGATCTTTGGCTCCACTCTCCACAGAATCATTTTTAAAATAAAATCTAGCTAGAAATAATACCAAACGAAAGAAGTTTGTCTATGGTTTGCACGTTCACTACAAGTGTTCGTACAAAAATAGCTAGAAGAAACTCCACAAGATCTGCGCATTTTGGGATTTAATCTTGTCCCTGACTCCGGCGCTGGCTGGCTCGTCCGCTGCGAAGCTAAGCCTCAGTGAAAATGGCATAAATCTAGCTTCGATGCGCTCTGATTGCTTTGCTATCCGGGCACGATAAATTCTGGCATTTGGTGACATTTGAAGGCATTTTATAGGTTCCGTGGCATTTGACGAGGGCTAAGGAGAGACGAACTAAATGGATGAGCTTAGCATTGATAGCTTCCGACGTTCAATTTTATGAGTTATATTATACAACTAGTTTAGTTTGGTGAGGAAGGTTTACTTAAGTACTACTTACGTAAGTTACGTACGATATGCATGTCTCGCTTACTGATAGGTGTCATATTTATATTACCTGAAAAAAAAAACATTTCAATAAGTATTATAAATTCTGCGGGGCCCCGCGCCGATTTATCTAATTTGTGTTTCTGCGCAATCACTTAAGGCGGGGTTATGTGGAAATACCGCCCATAGTCGCTACTTTGACGATCAAATACTAGCACTTCTACTAATGCTATAAATGTAAAAAAAATATATACTAACAGAATATATCCTTAATTAAATTTTAAATCGAGTAGAAATTTAAAATACTTTATAATAATTTAGAAATAAGAAGCACAAACAATTTGTTTTTCAGGCATTGCAGGCTGAATTACCTGTGTCCGAAAATGACTCCCTGCTTCGGAGTAGGACCTTTGGCGGTGGCTCTATAACACTGACACCAGGGTCCGTGGAGTCGGTCGTCGACCTAACAACCTACAAGATAATAAAGAAAAGAGTCTTGTGGCACTGTACAACTTATTTAGCGCCATTTCTGCCACCTACCTCGCTGTTACCTCGATTTAACCGGATAATTAGTTTAAACAAAGCCAACATTGTACGAGTAATGCCTCGCAAGTACTCATTAAACCTCCGTCGAGATACGATCTGCGAGAAATCAATGTGCGGTCGGTTATATCGGGAGAGTAATTTTTAAACTACTCGTATGATTTTTCATTAAGAAAAAGAAAATCTCTTTTGAGTGTTGATTATTTATCTAAAAGTACTTATTTATTCTGAGAAATTAAAAAGCGAAAAGTTATTTTTCGTCTTCGCAAAAACCATTCAAAATAACAAGAAAACAAAGCTGTGTTCAAAATCCGCCCTAGATTTGTTGCGTAGTTTACATTTAGGCCTAAGGACTGTGACTGTGAACAGGGATGATAACAACTTTTTAATTCTATTTCTATCAGGTAGATTATTAAAAAGTATTGGATATGTATTTTTGTCTTTTCACGAAACAAAAAATTACCACTCCACTTGAGCCGATTTAGTAACCATAAACACACGAGCGTCACTTTTTTATTAAAACAATTAATAACAATAAAACAAACGAACTTAATAGAAAAAGAAGATGAAGAAGTCAAAGTGCATTCTACTTGTAAATAGCTTTTCACAGATTCAAAAATAAGCCCCCAGAATCGATTATACATCAGAATCGATTATATGGCAGCCAATATCATTATCGAAATGATAGTGTCCTTGCGTTGCTACTTAGCGTGATTAATGTAGCGAGAATCGAGTGGCCATGCTGTATGGACGCCAAATATAATAAGGGCCGAGATTAATAAACAAGATGAATGGTGCAAAAAACGCGATTGTATCTGCCGCGCAACTCATTAATGTGTTTTTTTTCTCGACAGAAATTTTGACTCGCTAAACAAGACTGCTATGATTTCTTGATTATTGTATTCTCCTACCTGATAAAATAACGTCTGATTTTGATTGATAATTCAGCTCAATGATTCATTCCATCATTAGTAGACAAAGGCGTGTCTTTTTAATCAGTTTCGTCCCATACTAACCCCAGAATAAGTTATTATTTAAACGGAAACACTCACGTAATTATAAAAACAAAAAATCCAACAGCGTGAAAATTTAAAACTTTCCAACTTAATTAATGAATGAACTGATAAGATGCAAACAAGTTTATTTTGTTTTGTTTTGATAGATCGTGGTTGATAGTGTTCACAATTTAGCAGTCGGAGGCATCAAATATTCACAATATTCACATAGCGTTTTTGTGAATTATGAATATTTTGATGCCTCCGACTGCTAAATTGTGAATAATATGTCGTGATTAGACCCGGTAGTAAGTACATATAAAAAATGTGTGAAAATCGCGAGAGTTTAAAACGTTATTTTACTATCTAATGCACTAGAGTAGACATTTCGAATTCTGTCTGGCTACTTCTACTTCTAAAAAAAGAGTATTTTGGATGAAACGTACCACAGACCATATAAACTTAGCTTACATTTGTTAATCGTTTTATTTACGGGCTTACCACGATAGTTTAAAATCATAAACCAAGTTTACTCTTCTCTTATTAATCCCAGTGTGTGGTCTTCTCATGGTCACCCCAACGAGCGATAAAAATAATTGTCAATAATTTCGCGCCGCGCATGATTTTCTATAATATTACGGAAGTCAATTATATAGCGTTTCTTGTGGAAGGTAGCGTAATGTAATAAGGAGCAGCACGTAGCATCTTGTTTCCCAGAAATAATTGTGTAGGAAATAAAAATAATACGACAATATTACACGCGCGTTTTGAAGATGCTGTTACCTTAGCAATAAGGCCGCCTATCTGTACACCCCTTCATCTATCTTTTGTACTTTTAAGCTACATCTTTGTGTGCAATAAAGTATATTATTCTATTCTATTCTAAGATGTTATAAGATTTAATTGCTACTTACACCATCTGGGACCTTCCAAAATGATCCCTTTTAGATTAAATTAATAACTGGTTAATATTAGCGAGCGATTTAATTGATACTTAACTTTTGGTTTTCCGGAAACGGTGATCAAAGAGATAGATGGACAGATAGACATACAAAAGCAATTTCAGCCAAGCTGAAACGGAGACGCATCGCTCGCTCGCTCGGTCAATTATTGTGTTTAGAATCTCTTCTATGTGGCCCAGCAGCCGCCACGAAGCTGCACCACACGAAGAATGTTGTAGAGGATAATAATATGAAGTGTGGCAAATAACCAGGGCACTGTCCGAAGGTATTTATGTATTTATATATTATTATTTATTATATATTATATAACTAACGTAGGAAATAGTAACATTTCTGTTGGAGATCCGGACATGAAGTGAAGAATTTGGCAGAAAAAAGACAAAATCGAAACTTAACAATCTAAATTTAAAATGAAGGTTGCCAGTCATAAAACAGGAAAGGGGACGAATGCCTCGTTACAACTACGCGGAGTCCTGATTCGCTTCCTCACAATTATATCCTTAAAAGAGTACTAGGATAGGTACTGCCATCTCCTGAACAGGTGGTAGCTGCCGTAGCCACTACACCACTGGCTACACACTGTTTTCATTTCCAAATTGCAAGGCAGTCACTCAACTGTTTCGTCCTCCATTTATACAAACTCAGGCGCAGTGAGTAGGAACAAATGCGTATGGACTGCACTCTGAATGCTTCCAGACCAGTGGGTCGGAAGTTCTGCAACTAATCTCTTTTATGCGAACAGATGCGTTTCACATTTGCATCTAACTTATCTTTTAGTTTTTACCCTGGCTAAATCGAGCCAGGTTAAAAATCAAAACTTTAAGTGCTTGTTGCGATAAATCTCTATAATATCCTTTGTTGGTGGCTGCTCTTGCAACGGAGATGATAACAGACATGTTTTTCTTCTGACTGTTTCAAAACAGTTTCTTACAATTAAGAGTCATCTTTATTTTACACAATAAGCAATCATGGGGAAGCTGGTCGTTAATATTCAACATCTTTGCTATCACCATGCAACTGTCTCTCCTACAAGTTTTTGTGAATAAGATATTTTTCTGTCATATTTCAACACGTCAACGTGCCCAGGGCTAAGTTTTTTCCGCAGGTGTCTTTATAGCCCAGATCTTTTCAAGACTAGAGTGAACAGGCTCTTTCTGAACGAGCGAGCTCCACCCTAGGCCTCATCTCGCCTGCTATTCGGGCCTGATTGTGGCCAAGGATAAGCCCATATCTAATAAATAAAAAAAACTAGGAATTTAGGTCTAGTGGAGAGGCTGGCAACCTGTGCACTGAGAAACGCAAAGATCGGCGTACCTTTGTTTAGATACATTCGTATATCAAATCTTAACCCGACAATGTTGCCAAACGTAATTTTAACTGTGTGTCCCTGTAAGTCAATTAATGCTCTACTTAACCCTGGAGATAGCGTATTATTTTACGAAGGTTTCAAGTTCAGACTTTCGCAATTATGCCCATTTGGATTTAAACATGCGTCTTATAACATCTCTAACTTTCCCAGCTAACCACGGAGAGTGGTATGGTAACCCATCCTTCACCTTGTATGGCCGCATAATAAGCGCCACGTATCGTGTAATGTTGTTAAGCGGAATTTACAATTCGACTCGCCGCAGCGTGGGCGAGGGTTGTAAGCTTACACTGTCTAAAATCGGATGCTAGAGACAAGTCATTGCTGTTCCAGTACGTACTGCCGTCCAAAGTGGGAGCCAAACACAGCAATGCGTACCGAATTGGAATCTGCATTTATCCAAGTCTAAGTTTTACGAGTTAGGACCGTGTGGTCAGGGTTCAAGGGGGAATATCTTGTTAATTTAGGTACTGGATAGGACTTTGTTGACCCCTTGCTTATACTAAAATACCTAGACTAGGTTTTTTTATCTCTCGTTAGACTGGGAATAAAAGATATGTGTGAAATCTCTTCATAACTTCTTTTCTAACTATATTTAGATAAACATACCGACAAATAGAACAAAATAATAAATCCAAATGAGGTCACTATTCGCCATTATCCCTAACCTCGTAACCTATATCAGCCGTAATTCTGAAAATGTGCCACGAACACGCGAACAGACACTTACTGAACTTCGAGGTTTCTCCCGTTGATAAAACAGGTGTTAAAATACCGTAAAAAGACAAAAAATCCGTGAAAATGTCAAAAGTATAATAGGCAATAGGGTATCGGACTACTTTTTTTTATTTTATAAATCCAAATTTCTTAGTTTCTGCTATCGAGCACTAAAATAATTTTTGCTCTATCTTTAAAATTTACCGAAAGGTTTGAAATTCAGGATTATACAGGGAGGCACATACCCACTTGTGACGTCACTTGCTAGTAACGCCAAATAATCTCCATACAAAAAATAGTTTTTGAAAGAGATAGAGATATAGAAACTTTAAAAAATCACTGTAAATTAGTTTTTCAACCGATTCTGCTTTTTTCTTCGCGAATCGTCTGTTACTAATCTATATTTCAAAAATAATTCATAAAATATGGTAAATTTAGGAACAGTCCGATCCCCTATTTACGCTCTTAGCGAATGATATTTAACTAAACACAAAAGCATCCGTGGCCAAAAAATCCGTGAAAATGTCAAAAGTATAATAGGCAATAGGGTATCGGACTACTTTTTTTTATTTTATAAATCCAAATTTCTTAGTTTCTGCTATCGAGCACTAAAATAATTTTTGCTCTATCTTTAAAATTTACCGAAAGGTTTGAAATTCAGGATTATACAGGGAGGCACATACCCACTTGTGACGTCACTTGCTAGTAACGCCAAATAATCTCCATACAAAAAATTGTTTTTGAAAGAGATAGAGATATAGAAACTTTAAAAAATCACTGTAAATTAGTTTTTCAACCGATTCTGCTTTTTTCTTCGCGAATCGTCTGTTACTAATCTATATTTCAAAAATAATTCATAAAATATGGTAAATTTAGGAACAGTCCGATCCCCTATTTACGCTCTTAGCGAATGATATTTAACTAAACACAAAAGCATCCGTGGCCAAGTTGTAAAGCGTTTGGTTCCTTTTGTTGAGGAGGTTCCGGGTTCGAATTCCACAGTGGTCAAACAAAAAATACTTTTGTGAGTTCCTCAGTTTGGTTTGGTCCGCCCAAAAGATGGGAGGACGACATATTATCAGACGACACGGAAGCCAAAATCGCCTAGCATGGAGGGAGCTGGAAGAGGCTTATGTCCGAGACTGGACAACAAATGGCTGACGATGATGATGATGATGATGATGAGTTCCCCAGTTTGTTAGGACATTGCAGGCTGATTGGCCACGATAAAAAAGAAAGAACACGAACGAATGTGACCATGAAAAAAAACTATTTTTCATTTCATAATAGTAAAAAATGTCGTAGTCATAAGTTCTCACGTTATTCATCAAATAAATACTATCGCTTCGTTCGCTCTCAATGACCCACTGAATCGGACATTCGATAATTCGGTTATGCAATGCAGAATCGCCGAACGTACACTCATAATTTGATTAGATCGGTTCTCGAATGTCGTCCCATCAGCAAAAGACTGTTAAGTGAAATTTGTCGATTTTGATGTTTCGGAAACGACATTGTAGGATCATTGTTTTTTTGGCAGTTGATTAAATCTAGAACCTACACCGCCGCCAGAGCGTATTTTTTTAGATACGCAGACTCCAAGCCTTAAATAAAAAGAAAATAAAAAAGCTGCAATGGCATCTCTCTAGATTTCGTGATTACGGATTACTATCAAGAACCTGCACCGCCAAAGCGTATTTTTTTATATGCGCAGACGCCTAGCCTTAAATAAAAAGAAAATAAAAAAAGCTGCAATTAAATCTCCCTAGATTTCGTGATTACGGATTACAATGGCCTCGATTCGGAATGTCACGCTCTACACGCAGAGAAATTGGTGACAAACAGAACTACTGAATCGAATAGTTAAATTAGGTTACAACATTTCTAGTTTGAAATACTTGGTCCTTGTTAGCTCTACGACTAATTATTCACTCTTACTAATCGTATGTTTTATTATATTATTTGATTAATGTAGCTCACAAAAAAATATTATTGAACTAAAACATCAATAATTATTGCATCTTAAACAATAGTTATGTTAATATGTATTTAATGTATTGTATGTACTAAAAAACAGGAATTCGCAGTTACTAAATGATCTAGTTCCGATTAATGATTTACAATGTTACCGGTGGACTACGAATGTGTCTGTAATCAAAACAATAATATTTTTATTACAACTACGTTATTGTTTGCAGTACTTAACGTTCTAAGTGTCGTATAATATTCGTTTAGTTTGGTTTACTATTTAAGTAGTGTTAAGGCTTAACAAGAATATTCTAGTAAAAACCACCCCGGAAACAGTAAACGGTACAATGTATGTATTAATCCGTGCTATTCTGTTAGCACGTTTTAAAACATTTAAAATAATAATGTTACAATAACAATCGAGGTGGTATTCATAGTTAAGTATCTAGTTCTGTTTATATAAAACTGTTTTTGTAAACAATCAAAAAACTTGCATGACAAAACGATCAGTTGACAGTACGTGCCGCGACTCCCGCGCTCGCGCCCCGCCTCGCGCCGTCAGTCGGCCCGGCCGCCCGCCGCCATCATCCGCCATTGTATTTTGTGTTGTTTTCGAGTGACCGCGCTCAACGTAGTAGTACTTGAGTTTGCTTATTAATTCGGGTCATTGTTTTTGTGTAATTAGTGCCTACATTATTATTATCATTTGACGTGATGTCTGATGACGTTGATGGAGATATCCCAAAGTTACTGCGGCAGTGGGGTTTACCTCAATACATTGATACTTTTGAAAGTAAGTTGGTTGGTTACCTTTATGTACTATAGCTCTTATAGTATATTTAATTATGTGATTTGATTGATGTTGTCCCGTCCCGGCTGTTATTAGTGTTATTAGTAGGTAGATACTTTCTTTGACACAGTCATCTTTTTGGTCATTTCATTTGCCACACAGGTCACCGAATGTGTCAGCTCAGCTCCAAATAGTCAAAAAAACCTAGACCTAAACCTTTTTATAAAACCTAGTTAGGTTACCAAGCCAAGTAGGTATTCGATTCCCCCTAGGTCAAAAATTATGCTTTTTGCGTTGGGACTTTCTTGCATGAGTGATAATCTTTATGTATTTTTTATGATATTTCAGTAAATAATATAACAATATCGACACTGTCGATGCTAGACAGTAGTCTAGTGAAAGAACTAATTTTTCCAAATGGAGATCGAGCCAAATTTTTAAAAAACTTAGAAAATTGGAACAAATTGGCTAACCCAGAAGAATGCCCAGAAATACCATTTACCAGCAGCAGCCCTGTAAGTAACTCCTATTTTTAACATGTTTTTATCAGCTTCACTTATAAATACATATGTATGTAATAAGTAATGTAATGTAATCAAATCTTAGAAGTTGAATTTAGCCTATACCATTTGCAAATGTATGTAGTAGGTACTGATAATAATACAATAAATTGGTTCCATCGATCTAATCGGTCAGAGAGTCACCTTCATCTGATAATAGAACCAGGAGGTGGAGGGTGGATTTCTTCAACGGTTACTTACTTACTAGTAAACCCTTCGAATTTAGGCTCATTTGTTTTTTTTATTAGAATATACCTACCTATTTAAGTAGTAGTAATTTTAATTACTCACAATTTTATTTTGCAGGTCCCTGTTTTTGTAGATAAGCTTAATCCCAAACACAAACAAATAAAGAGTGTGAGTGAATTTGTGATCCCTCTAAACAATAATAATACTTTAACTCAACTAAATGATTCCGAAATCATTATAGTGGCTAGTGAGGATCAGGTGGCTACCACTAGTGAGGATCAGGATATGACAATCTGTAATGAAGATGTATGTTCGGTAAGATGAATACTTTAAATAAAGTAACTATTTGACCTAAAAATAAAACAGATACAAATATTAGAACTAAATTATATAGAAACTTTATCGTGATTTACATCATAATACCTACCTAATTATTTTAATAAATATGTTTTTCTTTTTTCAGCCGTTGAAAATTCTACTTTTAAAATCGAATGAAGGACGGGGCCTGCTAAATTTATATTCAGAAGAAGGCAAATTATCAAATAATGGGCGAAGAAAAGTTTGAAATATAATAATAAAAGATATATAAGAGATATTGGTGAAAACGCTCATTAGAATATTTCTAAGATGTGTAGGAATGATAGGTGGTGTATGTGATTGCACTAATCATTGTGGTGATTATAAATAAAAGTAATTTTTCTATGTACTTAATATTTTTATTTTTGATTCCAGGAAACCTAAACCTGCCTATAAAGCCGTAGCGCGTGCGACGTCTTAGCAAAAATGCCGATAATCACAATTTCTATGATTCTAACACCTGTTAAACTTAGTATTAACTTTATTAACTCTGCTTTCGACTTATTTTTATTATGATACTAGATAGTCAGTCTTTGGATATTGTAATAAAAAAGGCATTTTTAAAAATATTTTAAAGACGTCACACTTACTGATGGCTCTATGGACTGCGTTTAGATGGAGCGCCTGCAATCCAGTGGACTGACAGCACCAACAACGGATCCCTTTTAGGCTTTTAATGGAGAAAATACAGTTTTATTTACTTATACTAAGACAAATAAAATTGTATTTTTGTCTACTAAAACCCTGAGAGGACCCGTTATTACTGTAAGTGCACTAGATTGCAGGGTTCATCTAAACCAGTAAGTACTGCATACGAAATAGTAACTGTAACAATACCTAGGATGCTAGCATTACAATGAGTATTGTACGTGTTACAAAAAACTTAAAGCTAGCGTTGCAATACGAATAGTTATCATTAAAGTTCACGTCGTTACGTTACACGAATTCATTAGTAGATACAGCAAAGTATTTAGTAAACCCAAAAAAAAAAGTGTCTATGTTTACCAGATTGCATAGTAGTCCTTACAATTGAATCGAGTAATGTCTACCTGACGTATGGTTACAATGACATTGTTCATTAGTAGATACAGCAAAGTATTTAGTAAACCCAGAAAAAAAGGGTTTATGTTTACCAGATTGCATAGTAGTCCTTACAATCGAATCGAGTAATGTCTACTTGACGTACGGTTACAATTACATTGGTATTGTAACAGGCGCGATATTTACGTTGTAGTGAGTATTATATTGTTCAGTAAGTTACACTAAAGATCTAGTTGTCATTAATAAACCGATAGGTAAACACAATAACAGAATGGTTTTTGTAAAGTCAACTCGCGAGTCTTGCTGTCACGGTTGCAAACAGAAGTTCTAGTTACAGTAGCGTTTTTTCTCGTATAGGTAGCCAGATATTTCTCTGCGTGTAATCCTTAATTTAGGTTAGTCCGTCCTTTTTACCTTTTAAAGATTGAAAAGGGACAGGAGATGGCCATCCTAATATTAGAGCTGTCAAACATCGAATTTGAACCTTATGGCCGTGTCGATTGCACAATTTTAGAGAGCACTTAAAACATGCGACATAAAAATATTAAGATAACTGACAGCTATGCCCTTATTTTAGGCTATCGTTCGTTCAAATTAATATCATTCGATCATCACGTCTCATCATTGGTCATAAAAACGAAAACAATAGCTGGATTTTAAAATTAGACATCCCGAATCGAGGCCAATGCTGCGTTTAGGTCGCACTTGAGACGGCAATTTAGTACTGCAACAGCAATGACCCGATAATTAAGAAAGTATTAGCTGCTTAATACGCTGCAGAACCAACTTGAACAGAATGCAAAGAAAATCACGTAAATTTTTTTTTTTTCATTATAAATGTGAAAATATATTTAGATGTTTGTTCCGCCTTCACGCTTTAAGTACTCAACGGATTTGGATGAAATTTAGAACAGAGATAGTTTGTAACCTGGGTCCATTTTTTTTTTCATTATAAATGTGAAAATATATATGGATTTTTGTTCCGCCTTCACGCTTTAAGTACTCCACGGATTTGGATGAAATTTGGAACATAGATAGTTTGTAAACTGAGTTAACACATAGGATACTTTTTACGGGAAAAGTCTTATTCCCACGGGAAAATCTTATACAACGCGAGCGTGGCTGCGGGCAGACCGCTAGTATATATTTAAAAAAATGCAAAGTCGTCAAAGATCACTTAACCGTCTTTTCGTGATCGGACGGCAGTCATACACTCGCACAGGCCGATTTCTAATCCGATAATACATGTACTACATGTGCTGTGTATGTTGTAAGGTGTATTGTCAATAATGACGGCAGACATAATTATGATTATGAGAGTTACCTAACGTCGGATAATGTTAACACGGTTATAGTAGAGGTAGGTAACGGTTCTGAATTTAAATCATCAGAAAACAGAAGCACTGTTTTTTATGTAGTTGATTTTAGTTTATCGATTCTATACTACTATTCTATAATAATATATATTGAGTCCAAGACTCCAAGCCCTTCGGCTGCTCTATGGTTCTGACACCAGGGTTTGTAAGGTCGGTTATCGACACCCACACGATGTTTTCCAGAAAGACTGATAGGGTCTACTTGCACAAATAAAACTGCAAATTTTTATAAATGTATCCAAACTGCTTTTTAATAAAGCAGTGCATTAAGAAAGATTTTAGGCGAAATAACGAATCATACTTATTACAAAAACTATATAATTATATCTAAGCATAAACACGTAGCAATAGCAATAAATTATTTAATACTGAAAAGATCCTCGAGTATACTAAACAAGGTAAGCTAAATCAAAATGGGAAGACATTTACATACTCAAGAGATAGCTCGTACTACCAAATAAATAAATTACATCAGATTCAGCGGCGCGCGCGCAATCACAAAAGCGGTATCAATCTCGCTGATTTATTTGTAATCAATAATGTTTCCTGCCGGCTTCAATAGGAACTTTCTCTGGAAATCACCGTGAAACGATGAGGAAATCCATCAGCCTATGATTTAGTAGTAACCACCGTCCATGGACGGACATTTTTCTTAGGGTATGTCGCGCGTGTTTTGAGATTGCGATAATTTTGAAAGTTCTTGACGGAAGTAATACGTTATTCTGGTCTAGACAAAGAAAAATAAGTACCTACAGCACGCATGTGATTTCAAATCTGGTATTTTTAATTACTGATAAAAAAAAAATATACCATGTTGTTGAGATTACAAGAATTTGTCTGTATGCATAACAGACTCGAGAATAAAACTTGAGGTTCCCCTGCTTAATTCTACCATAATTAAACAAGGATATGGGAACTCTGAGTGTTATCCTACGAATACTAAAGATAAAAATTACAATCTAAAAATAGAACACTGCACGCGGAGTGCGAGCTTGCAAGGATACCAAATTCGCAGATATCACGTTACGTCAATACACATTGAACAGGGAACGGGCAGCAGCGCTCTCTGATACAGTAACCTTTTAATCTGCGATCTCCAACCCGCCTGCCAAGCGTGGAGATTATGGCAAAACCCTCCACTTAAGTGGAGGAGGCTCATAGTCCAGCAGTGGACTGTAACGGGCCGTTGATTTGATTTGATTTGACGTTACGTCAAAACTTACTGTCCCGCGCGGGATTTTCCGCAATTGAAGTAGAGCCTAATAACGCCACTTCCATAGAAGATGCCCTTGTCGCAGAGTAAATTATTGCAGTCGTGCCGGCGTAGGTGTGGACGTCCCGATTTATCGTGGAAGCCGCCTGACTAATCTGTCCCGCATTAAGGTAATGTCTGTTTGTCTGTTCGCGAGCGATTTGTATTCGTAAATGCATTGTCTAGACAAATGGCCAGGTTAGGTTAGGTATGGGAGATATTGTATGGGAGATAGTGGGAGATATTGTAATACTAACATACATACTAGTAATTACGCCTATTTCCCGGAGGGGTAGCCAGACCACGTCACGTGTTGTATGTAATACTTATATGTTGCACTATTCCTAAATTTACCACATTTTATGAATTAATTTAAAAATATAGATTAGTAGCAGACGATTGGCGAAGAAAAAAACAAAATCGGTTGGAAAACTAATTTACAGTGATTTTTTAAAGTTTCAATATGTCTTTTTAGTTTATATGACGGACCTAATCACTATTTATACCAGAGTGGTAATATAGTGGGCGCGGACTTGCGGGGGAGCAGAAGGCTCGTACCCCTTAGGAATTTTATGACAACGTATCTGGGGGCGCCCTCAGACGGGCTCGGACCGCGGCCCAGAACGTGTCTCTTTCAAAAACTATTTTTTGTATGGAGATTATATGGCGCTACTTGCTTGTGTCGTCACAAGCAAGTATGTACCTCTCTGTCTAATCTTGAACCTTTATAACTTGGTAAATTTTAAAGATAAATTCTTTTAGTGTTTGATAGCAGAAATTAATAAGTTTGGATTTATAAAATAAAAATAAAGTAGTCCCCATAACCCACCCTTTAACCCATACAGACGCGTTTTTCTAAATTACAGATATCAAGTACCTACTTCAACATTCTCAGCGCTCTATATTCAGCAAAAACGGGTAAAAAATTGTGTTTCTTACTCAAAGGTAGCCTAGAAGTAATTGCTACCCTAGCAATAAGGTCGTCTATTGACTCGAACTTTATTTTTATTTTGAGTTCATCTATTTTGTGAATCCTTGTTGCCAATAAAAAATATTGTATTGTAAAAAAAATACTGGATCCCTAAGCTGGATCCATTTTTTTTTTGTCCGCCGCATCAATTTTATACTATATCCATATGTAGAGACGTAACAAATTCCTCTAAACGACACGAGAACAAAGAAATTAGAGAGAAAAGATGTTACATTGAACTTACCTACACTTTCAATCGATGACAGTAGGTAACATGCCTATTAACTTTCATATTGCGATGCATGTCTGGTATGTCAATATCATGATTGTGATTGACGCATTAATGTTGTCTATTGTTCCTAAATACACGTGTGATCGTCTCTGATCTAACTATACTATCTTGTTATCGTGTGCATGGCACGAAAAATTATTATATTGTATTTCTCATGTACCTATATTCAGTTGTTTTCATTCTGTTTTTTTAATCAAGGTATCCCAGAACTTGATAACGTATGATATTTTTATCTGTATAAAAGGAGGAACTTACTGAGTGACTGATCAACAACGCAGAGCTGAAACTACTGGATCCAACTTGAGATCTCAAGATTCATCTTGGCACGAGAAAGGATTTTGCAGAATTCTCTCCCTAAGGGGGGAAAAAAGGATAGTTCGTATGAAAATCTGACGTTTTAAACGAAAAGACAAACGCAGACAAAGTCGCGGGTAGAATACTGGGTAGTAATTAATAATGCAGCCCAATATTATAATTTCAGGATAAATACAATTTGGATAAAGTTCCTTTACAGTTGGTATTCTTAAAGTTCTTATTAACTCATTCTGTATATATATATGTGTGTGTAATATATCTGTAAGTTGCTTTAAATAAATTAAAACCGTTTAAATAAAATGGTGATATTAAAACACTAAAAAAGAAAGCCTTTTAAGCTTTTGCGCAACATTTTAATTTACATATCAAATAAGATTGTGTCGAATCTGTTTTCACTCGTTGATCTTTGTATGGTCTTGTATGGCATTGTTGGACCTACGTGCAGTAAAAGATAATATTTGCATAATCATCCCATACGGAACGAATTTATTATCAGGCACCGTTGCCGTTATAACACGCGGTACGACATTTCGTTCGATTTGTTTATAGTTAACGTTTGGTTCCCGGAAATATCACAGTTTATATCGTTTTGTGGGTGTTATAGAAACTAAGGGACTGCCTGGTTTTGCCACAAACACAAAGATCGGCGTACCTTTGTTTATAAGCACATTCTAGATAAAAAATGTAAAGTAGTAGATAGAACAGTGGTTTTTGAGCGAATTTCATGTAAATTAATGTAAGTTCTGCTCACCCTTTTAGGGGTAAAAGGGTGATATTATTGTGAATTAATTTCCAATAGTTTTTTTTTGTTTTATCAATGACGACTGTCTATGAAGATGCGAAGAAATGTTTTACAGACGAGCTGAATGAAATAGAGTACCAGACAGTCCCAGTTTCGCGTGAGATTCGAAACTACTTATAGTATATTGATGCACGAAGAAATGAGAGGAACCATTTACGATAAGAGCATGATTGTATGTATGTATGTATGTCCATGTATTTTTCTGAAACTAGAAATCAGATTATACATATTATTGTTATTAAGTAATCTTTCAACTCAGGGAAAGAGCTGGATTCAATAAAATCGTTTCAGTACAAGTTTCAAAATATGGCCTGTGATCGAAGGAGGTTTAATTTTTAAAGTTATTGATGAAAATGAATGAATGAAACTTCACTGCACAGAGACACAAAAGGAACAATCATTACAAAAAGTGAAAACAGTACAACTGGCGGCCTTATTGCTATAGCAATTTCTTCCAGGCAACCCAGCTGGTTTACATGGAAACTAAAATAAAACGATATGCTGGGATTATTTCCACATAATTATTTATTTAGACCTGCCCCCGCTGCATGGCGACCGTCGTCGATAAAATATATCGCAAGATATAAAACGTAACCGCCAATAGTAACGTAGTTCATATCTTCGCGCGATAAAAACTTGGATACTAAAGTGACCGACATTATATATCGCGTGGATAATTTTATCGACGGTCGCCATGCAACGGGGGCAGGAGCCAATAACGTGACGTATGACAGTGGAAACGCGCTTGCACCCGCCGCATGCGCAGTCAGCTGTCAATCGCTGCGTGGGCGCAGACTGTATAGCGTGTAGTGTACACTGACATTGGAAAGTGCTCGCTTACACATTGTAGTGTTAATTTATACCGTTTTATACGTAGTACAATGACTGGCTGTTTTGCATTTGATAGTACTACTTATACCGCTGCGATATTGCGGAAGATGTTTTTATCAATATATTTCACATTTATTAAAGAAGAGATGACAGAAAAGTTTATCAGTCATACGTCCAATCTACGGAACTCACATTCGACTTATTAAACAATAGTCGAACTTGATTATATTATAACGAACGTGTCAATTAAACAACGCAAAGGCTCTCGGGCCTAAGCCCGCTAGAGAGCTAACTCTCTAGTGCTTGTCTCCCCTGCTGTCTAGTGTTCGAGCCTACCCTGAATTAGAGCGATTAGGCCTTAGTCGACCACGCTGGCCCGGTGCGGGTTGGTCCACACACAATCTTTGAATTTCTTCGCAGGAGTGTGCAGGTTTCATCAGGATGTTTTCCTTCACCGTAAGAGCGTCGAATAAACGTACATATAAATTCGAAAACACATTGGGGATCGAACCCGCGTCTCCCGGACGGGAGGCAGCGGACCTAGCCACTAAACCACCGACGCTCTTCTCGAATGCTTGTAAAAGTGACCAACCTAGAAATTTTCCAAAATAAAAAAATTCTATCACCATCATCATCGTGTGATAGATAGATAGATAAATCATTTTTATTTCTAAAATACACATCTACACACATTCAATCTTAAAACAAAAACATAAACAGTACATAATGAAAAAACAAATGTGCAGATGTGTACTGCAGAAATCAGGTTGTAGCTCAGTGTAGGTTTTGCCAACTTGTAGGGCTAACACTGATTTTCAGCTACCTCCTGTTTCATCTGTAGATCGCGCTGCGATCAATCAATGTTATATTAAATAGACGACTTCATCAATAAAACTTCTTAATACTACTTTATTAAAACTAATTTATAATAATAGAATCACCCATTAAATCTATCAAATACAAAATAAAATAATCTAATAAAAATTGCTAATTGTTGAATCATCTCAATAATAGGCTCTACATCATTTATAAAAACTAACACCTAAGTATATACTAACATTTAATTTCTTTTTTTTTTAATTCACAAATGTTATTAAGGGGAATTTGCAACACCTTACGAGGTATCAAATGAGAGACTGTATTTATGTAGTAAGATCAAATTGTTTTGTAAGCAAATAAATAAATATGAAATATAAAATATGACCAAGTCAATAAAATTTGTATGAAATTTCAAAAATGTTTGTTCTGTTTCTGGGCTGAGCCTAGCACGTTGTAGATTTCGTTCATTATCATAGTTGTTAACAGCATGAAGTGCATTTAAGATCCTATGAAAACCAATAGTCGTAAGCGTAAGGCCCCTTTCTTATAGCTGAAAATCCAGATATCCTGTTAGGTATAACGGTCAGGCTTCTCGTTAGTCAGGAGGAGCTTTTGTAATTTGATAGCCTCTTAGGGCGTTTGCGCACTCATCCGCATCCGATTCTTATCCGGTCCGTTTTTGATGCGTAAAAAAAACGAACGGTAAATTCACGTCTAGCGTTTGCGCACTCATCCGTATCCGATACGGTTTTCATTCGTATTTGAGACGATTTTTTTTTTATATTTTATGGCCTGGTTACACGACCTTTAAGCCAATTTGAGACGATATTGCATGATATTGTCGTAGTGATGTGCCGAGTCGAGCTGACTGACTGGGCTGATCTCGACCATGATGCTATAGAAGCAAGAAGCGTTCAAGGTCAAAGTGTTAACACTTTACCACTGACTGATGAGCAGTCGACTGTACTCGAGTATAGATTTCGGGTAATTATAGAATTCAGATACTAGTTGACCTTTTTTAATTGTATCTATTTATGTAGATCCCGCAATAAAGTCGCTCACGTTACTCGTATAGTTTGTTTCACGTAAATAGAATCCTGGAGTCTCTTGTCTCGAGTGTGCATTCGATTATTTTTGTAACGAGTACTAAAATACTTGTTTATAAAAAAATAGCCAATTTGGCACATCACTAGCAGCGCGAGCTTTCCCCTCCCCGTACCTCACTCTTCATCCGTAAAAAAATCGTGTAGTGCGCAAGCGTACGTACAATTTGTATGGCGGCCACTTAGACTCGGTTTTGATCCGTAAAAAAAATGATCCGGAGTGAGAATTTACGGATCGAACACGAACCGGATACGTATGGGTGCGTAAGCGTCCATACAATTACTAGGACGGCCAAGCCGGATCAGAAACGGATAAGAATCGAATAAGAACCGGATACGTGTAGTGCGCAAACGCCCTTAGGATATAGAACGTACAGTAGCTTAAGTCGTATAGCTGTAGTAGTACATGTGCGTAAAATTCCTCACAGAAAATATCCTACACATAAAGAAAATTAATTGCAGAATAAAAAAACTCTTTCAATAATAGTCCATGTCTCGAAATTGTACTAAACTAAATTAACTAATTACTAAACTAATTTTAATTAAGCTTGCACTTTTCCGTATGTTGAGGGATACTTAATCCAATAAATATAAAATTATTGCAAATAAATTTCCAATTTTTGACAAATAAATGCACTTAAATCGAATCAAATCAACGGCCCGTTACCACGGCCCACTGCTGGACTATGAGCCTCCTCCACTTAAGTGGAGGGTTCTGCCATAATCTCTACGCTTGGCAGGCGGGTTGGAGATCGCAGATTAAAAGGTTACTGTATCAGAGAGCGCTGCTGCCCGTTCCCTTAGTCCCTATAAATACACTACGAACAATAAAAAGAGATTAATTTCGTCGATCCTTCACAGAATGTACTAGTTGCGGAATAAATGGAATAATGCACCTGTGTCTGGCCCGGATTACCGAGGAGATGCAGGTTCGAGTCCTGTCTAAGATCAACATTTTTTTTTCGCTTAATAAATATAAAATACTACACGTGAGAAATTTGTCACACCTGTTTAGAATTCTACGTTGGCTAAAATTACACATACGAATATAATTTATAACCCTTTTTTAACCGGCTGAAAATTATAGCTTTGCTATTGTCGGTGTTGCCATTCTTATACGAAAATCAGACAGAAAACAAGTGAGAGGATAGCAAGGAGTCGTAGTCGGTCAGTGCGAAGTAAATCCCCGTAAATCAGTGGCGGCGCCTGCGCCTCGGGGAGCCACGCCCCTCGCGCTTTCAGCGAAAGCGACAACCCTGCGAAGGGCGATACTAATGTGAGAAATGGTTGCCATGGATCGAACTATTTTACGGACAGTCCAGGCTCCTTCAGGACAAAGAACGCTGGACCAAGGGATGTAAATAAAAATAAATAAATATGTGGGGACATCTCACACACGGTCATCTGATCCAAAACTAAGCAAAGCGTGTATGATGGTACTTATACAGATAAATCCATACTTATAGTATAGATTTACAACATCCAGACACAAGGCAAAAACAAGTGCTCATCACACGAATGATTGCCCTGGGCGGGATTCGAACCCGCGACCCTGTGCTTCGTAGGTAGGCAGGTACTACCAACTAGGCTACAGGGCCGTCGTGTGTTTGCTTTAAAAGCGCACTAGAGCAAAGCAACATAGATGATGTGATTTCTGTTTCTCTATGTATATAACAATGGGTAAAGTACTTTCGTATTTGACTGTTTTAGGTTACTGTACGCGTTTTAAACACATCGTCCACTTCACTTCGTCCAACGTTCTTTTTATGTGAAGAAAGTCGATTGATTAGGGGTTGAGTTTACTATCTCAATTATTTCATGATAGGTACTAAAAGCACGGTCGCAGAGCAGACAGAATTTCGTACGTTGAACTGGCATTGCATCTGTGGGACGTCAATATATGTACGCAGGAGTAACAGAGACAGGTAATAACAGGTCAACGTACGAAATTCTTTCTGCTCGGCGACCGTGCTTTAGGTATATGAATATCGTTGATATAAACGACCAATTTCATGAATAAAATGATCTATTTTACCTAAATGTCACAATCTTTAAAACTACTCGAAATATTAGACAAAAACTTCGCATTAACATATTTTACATTTTTTTTTCACAATCTACTCAATAATTTGTGCAACACGGGCGCTACTCAAGTACTTTTTCTTCTATAGGCGAAATATCTGTGTTCCCGACTTTTTCATCTTCCATGTCTGCTAGGTAAACCACATGATGGCCGTCGGTCTTGCGCAGGAGTGTGTTGCAAATAGGGCAGCGTTTCGAACACAGAAGCCAATTCCTCAAGCATTCCTTGCAAAAAACGTGTCCACATTGGGTAGCCACTACTGGTTCCTTGTCAAAGAACTTGAAACATAACGGACAGCGTATCTTCACAAATGCTGGACGAGCAGGACCCTTTCCCTTACCATTCTGAAAAATGGCATTTAGACTATTAGCTACTCATGTGTATGCATGAATTTTGTAAATATGACTACTTAATTATTTGACAAAAAAAGAAACGCAAAAGATGCGACACATGTGAAGTTTCTTTGGTGAGTTCTTTTCCACAGAGTCCGCACATTGTGTAGTGAACTCACCCAAAAAATGTAATGACGAAACTAAGAGATGTAACATCCAAATGTTAATAATCTATTCATTTCATTTCATTGTGTCATGAAGGGGTTCTAAAGCTGATTCTAGATTTCTACCAAATCAGACGAAAGACGTCCAATGCTGGACAAAGATCTCTAAGGATCTCTACAACGACTACTCCTGCGCAGCCCGCATCCAGATTATCGTTTCACGTCATCTATCTTATATGAGATGAGACTTGTAAGACAAAGCTAGTTTTCGCGCGCAACTTTGATAAATCAAACTAATATTCTATAAACGATGATAGGCTATAACTTTAGATACTTTTATGGAAGAAACAACACAAATTTAACTGGTTTTATTGGATTTTTTTCGGTTTTAACGAAATAAGACACTACTTACATTGTTACTTACATTTACTGACTTTTTAGTAATTTTCCCTTTTTTGATTGGGCTCTTCTGCCCCGAAACTGGTTTAGTTTTTGGAGCCATATTATTATTGTACAGTTAAACTTAGATAACACATTAATAATACTATCGATGAGTTTTTGATTTTGTAGCGTTTGTAATAAATTGTGACAGAAAAATTGCGTCAGCAAGGTTCAGTCCCAAAAATTGACAGTCCCCTTTGCACCAATCCTCAGGACCAATCTGCATTCAACTCTAATGACTGTTGTCATGTGAACATAGACTTGGGGCATAGACAAAACCGAAAAAGGTTTTTAAATAGTGGGAGAAATGTAAAAATTTTCGATTTTTCCAGTGGATTTTCCTGAATAATTTTTTCAAGGAAATCTTGTCGTGACAATAATGAACACAACAGAAAAAAAGGAATTACTATCTAATTTAGTGCAGTCGTCGTGCGTAAGTTATGCGCGTACATATGGTGCACCAGCGCCCGACTGACTGACTAGGAGTCGAAGTGGTCGGCATGGCTAAAAACGGTCGGAAGAATCATCATCATCATAGATAGATAGATAGATATAACTGTTGCATACATATTCCATGGCTCTATAAAGTCAAATGGAAGTCCATGATGGACAGTTATTCGTAGGCTCTCCCAACAACCACGTCAGTACAAACCAGCCCTGATTCATTTATCTAGTAAGCATAAATTTCCTGTTTTCGCCGTCCACGTGGCCACCATAATGATAGCTGCGCCAGCGCCGTCAGCCGCAGAATCCACCCGACGAATTATTGCTGGTGGAATTACAAAGATCGCGATGCACTTTCTATTGCTCTCCGCTTATTGGGCGTGGGTAATAAGCTATTTTTCAATTGCTCACCTCACCTCCATTCTATGCCTTTCTCGGATTGCTCTAGGGATGGAATTATGGTACTTGGGTCGTGTTCAAATTGAATGGTGTGATTCGTTACGCATTCAAAGTATACTACGGTCAACGGTGACGTGTGATAATAGAAACTGCTCAGAAAAAGTAAAATGTGGCACCAGAAGTGGGATACGTATTTCTTTAATCAAAGTATAGTTTAGTTTTAGTTGTTTTGTATAGTTACACTGGCACTCCTAAAGAAATACAGCTCTGACATAGACGATTAAGAGTTCAGGATATTTTCTTAATTTTATTATCCTTCGCTTTTAAGTAAAAGAGTGCAGCGACGTTCTAAATAAATTTTACATACTAATTTAACTCTGGAGCTGTGTATCTTATCGCTGATTCTCGGATACGGAAAACGAAGCAGCTGTTTTGCAGGCTATATACTATACGGGTCAATCTGCAATTTTCAAACACCAGCGCATCCCAACCCTAAGAAGTTGGTGTATCGCTAAAGCGCAGTTATGGAATTTAGTGCGAGCTTCCTTGTTTCCTAGGTTAGCGTAAATCATTCCATGCTTACCGCGTTCAGTGTTCTCGGACCGCTGTTGTTTCTGCTTTATATTAATGACATTCCTGAGATCATAAAGCATAAATGCACTTTATTCGCTGATGACATTTCTGTTATAGTAACTGACTGAAGCCTGGCACTTGGAGTGAACACGAAATTGACATAAGGAACACGATAAACTCCATAATTGGTTGGCTTAATAATAATAATTTAAAAATCAATTTATTAAAGACAAATTACATTCAATTTAATAATTTTAAAAATGATGACATGAATCTAAACATTTCTGTAGATAATATAGTTATTGAAAAAGTAACGTCCACAAAATGGAATTATATTTTAGGAATTATATTAGACGAGCAATTAAAATGGAAGTGTCACATTGATTCGGTTTGTAAAAGGATTAATCAATTCGTGTATGCCCTTAAACGACTCAGAAATGTCACCAATAAGAGCACAGCTATTACTGCGTATCATGCATATATTGAGTCTATTCTTCGATATGGTTTGGTCATATGGGGAAACAGTGTGGATGTCGGCAGAGCATTCATTGCCCAAAAAAATGCATAAGAGCAATTTGCAATATATCTCCCCGCGATTCTTGTAAGCCTTACTTTAGTGAGTTGGGTCTGCTATCATTGCCATCGTTGTATATTTACGAAGTGTGTGTGTTTGTGAGGAGACATGAGGAATTTTTTACGAAGGCCAGTAGCGTAAATAGTCGTAATCTTAGAGATCCAGATAGACTTGTGGATACTAACGGTCCAAGATCGACACTGTATAATAGAAGTTGTATAACAATGTGTATAAAAGTATTCAATAAGATTCCAAAAAGTATTAAGTCCCTGCGTCTAACTCTGTTTAAGAAAAAACTTATGCAATGGCTGAATAATAGCAAATTTTATAGTGTTAAGGAATTTATGGAATTTTAGTGTATAAAGAAAATGTGACATTGAATATCTTACTATTTAATATTTATTATAATTTACTTATGCATGATAATTATGACATTTCTTTTTTAATTAGTACGAATTTCTTTGTGTTAAATCGTTGCTAATCTTAAGATTTTTGCATGCTGAGTGTTGTCGGCAGAATACATTGATTCTGTAATTGTTACGATAAGACCTTTGTAAAATAACATGTATTCTCTAGCAAATAAACTATTACTATTACTTATTGCGTGCTGAACGGCATATTTTAGTATTATTATTGTTGTTATTATTTATTCATTTGTTTAAGTGCATGTTGCCATTTATCAACACAACAAGCGTCTACTTCTTTTTTTGTCCCTTATTTATTCCCAAGATCAAAATTCGTTTATTTACGTTGTGCTTCTGAAATTGGTTCATCATTTACGATTTCAACTTTTTATTTTGTTTTACAGTAGTTTCAAAAAATAAATAGGCCAGGCGGACACAGACAGTCCAGAGTAATCCTAGTGATTTAAGGATTCCATTTTTTCATAGGATGTTGTGAACCTTAAAAACTGAAATTGTGACAAAACATTACCAATGCACTGGCAACATTCTTAAAGAAACAGAAGTGTTTTCTTCAGTGTTATTTCTTACATCATTACAACGAACTAATACTTTCGTTGCATCATTATTATTGATGGTGGCCTTATCATAGTGGGCGGGGCGAAAACTAATAAGGAACTTATTGTTGAAGAAGGAAGTGCTACAATGTGTTGGGTTTAATTTAGTTTTGTAATTTGTAAATGTGTCTAATTCAAAATTATTTTACAAGTAGCAATAAAAAAATATTTTTTGAATACAAAATAAATTGTATGCTACAATAACATATTGCACCATAACTTGTTTATTTGCCGTCCTGACGGTGAAGGAAAATATCACGAGGAAACAAGAAGAAATTCAAGGGTTGTGTATGAAGTCGGCCAATCCCACTGGACCAGCAGCGTGGTCAGCTAATGCCTGATCGCTCTAAGAGCTGTTTATGATGAATGACATAAATATATTTCAAATTATTTTAAGATTTTAATAATTTCTGTTAAAATACAAGTCGCAGCAAGCTTGCTGGCAAGAACTGAATAAATGGGCTCTTTTGATTTTTACCCTGTAGTAAAGTGGAAGGTGCAGGCTATTACGTTGATGATGACGATGACGATGATGATGACGTCTGGCAAAAACAGACTAAGACCGGTGTGCCAATTTAATCTTGATATTGCTCTGTGACAGAATGAACATCGATAACATTATAACGATTAATACGATCCAACTGCGCCCACGCCTCAACAGGCTGTCTACGATTACAACGATACAATAGATTGATTAATATTTAGCATTGATGGCAAAGGAATGATAGATGGTACTTGAAAACTGTTATGTCCTAGATCAGTAATTCCCAAATTAGTAACATTAGTACTCAATATTTAATGGATTTTTTACGAATTCTTTTCCTATTGGACGTTACGTTACGAGTATGATTATAATAAATTAACTATTTATTTATTACCATTAAAATTGATAGATTTAGCCGGAGCGAACTATTTACATGTAAAGAAAAGAAAATAAAGAGATAAAGTAAAGAAAATAAAACTATTAATTAATTTATAATTTTACATATTACTAATTAAAATAGTCGTTAACTTGTAAGCTATAGATTACAATTTGCTATTAACAGCTGTAAAATCGATAACTACCATTACTTTCTAAGACAGAGGGTTACTACAACCACCATAAAAACGCGATTACGTACAACTTACAAGTAAAACAGATAGACAAGAGTAGGTAATTACTTCAACAAAGTAAAGAGTAGCTACTCTACGGTATTCTGTTTGAGTTTAGTACGACAATACTGCTCTTCGATGACGTAAAGATGTAGGCACTCTCCTTAAATATTTTGCTAATAGTCGCTGGCTAACTAGATCTTCTACAGACGAGGATACAATCGGCAACAAATCACTTTTCGAAACATTACGGCACAGAAACAATGAATTGGACGTCACAGCGTAAGCAGAACAGCGATGAATGCAAAAGTTACTACACGTTGAATGAGGTGAAAAACAGGTCTGCATAATTGGACTAAGTTGGTCCAAGTTGAGGGAGCCTAATTGGCAACTGAACGAGATTCTCCCGATTCCAAATAGCAAGCTAAACATGTAATTATGCGGTGAAGTGGCCAGGAAATTGTCACCGTGCTTAGGGGAACAAACAATTACAAGGAAGGTGAAATTAAATAGCTAAGTAGAAATTTTCGAAGCAGAAAAGGGTATCAAAGTATTTATCATTAATAATAAACTAAATGGGCTTTTAACAATTCGCAATGATAGAAAGCATGCAAATGCAAGCCTCAGAGAAAACAGATATTATCCAGACATTCGAATGCTGCTAAAATGCTGTAAACAACTAACGAAACAGACGTATACCAGATAACAATATCAATATTAATGCAAACGGCGTACTTTATAGCGTACATAGTTTTGTGCCACAAGAACAAGCAGCTCGGGCAATCGTATAGCAAGAAACTACTGTTCGTGAAGTACGTACTTTGAAGGGCAATAAAGCTAAGACAAACGATTTCTAACAAGTTGATTGCCTGTCGAATGCAGACCGTGCACCGATACTCAATCAAGTACAAGCAAAACTGGGGCGAGTCATTAGTCTTAGGCCCTTCAGTAGGTCGATCTGAGAATTGAATTTAGAACGATTACGGCGGCTGTTAAACGGGATTGCGAAGCCGAAATTCGTTATGGAACACCTTTTTCTTGTTTTATGATGATACGGTTTTGTTAGTCGAATGGATTTTTATTATTGGAATTTTGATGTGTAGTTCTGACTACTTCTGACTTCTGATTTGAGAGATTCTTTTGGATACACCGATGACGTTGTTTTTATTGGGAATTTAAAGTATTTTTTTTATAGTGGTCTAGTCTAGAATTATTTGCAAGGCGACTTGATGGATTTTAAAATTCGGAAGAGCGTTCTGTGAGTTGTGATCTCATTTTCATTAGTTATAGGGAATAAGGTTGCATTCATTAGCACATCCCACATTAAGACATAAACCATTACTTCACAATATAGCAGAACTCTTAGAGCAAGATATGAGTATAATTGTCATGCGTGGCCTACATAAGGTTTATAGCTATACCTAATTACACGAATAAACCTTCCTTTTTTAATTAACTGGGTACTAAAGTTAAATCTGGAGCTTCATGTGCTAGTAAATGGGGATTATAGGCTCATGGTAAAAGAGAATGGTCTATATAAAAGGGAAAGTATTGACAAAGGATATTGGTCGTTATTAATAAATCCTTTTGGTAGGTCCGGGCGTGATCGTGGATCATGGTTCTGGTCATAATTATAATGAGAAGATCCTTGATTGTTTTGTATATGTCACCGTAAGATTGTGAATGCCGTTAGTTTATAATCTTACTCGCGATAATATAAACTTACGGAAAATTGTGAAACCAACCATTTACAAATTTACTTATTATTTCTTGTTAGTTTATAATCTTACGATGTCAAACCGCTAAATTGTGAACTGATTGAAAATTGGCGTGCGACGGAACGCACCTTGCACGCTGATTGGTTAAACGTTTGACGTGTCCAGCGCGGCTATTCTTGGCTGTCATTCCGTAGGTAGTTACTGCCAAAATCGACCAATCAGGAACACGGTTCACAATTTTACGGGTGATAAAACCCGACAGATTATGAACTCTGCACCTTTGTTTACAATTTGACGGTTTGACATCGTAAGATTATAAACTAACGAGAAATAATACGTAAAATTGTAAATGGTTGATTTCAGTTCACAATTTTCCGTAAGTTTGTAATATCGCGAGTAAGATTATAAACTAACGGCGTTCACAATCTTACGGTGACATATATAAAATTGATAAATTCATGTAGATTACTGCTTGCTTTTTAATAGATTCAAACACATTGGAAATTATTTTAATTGCAAAGAAGAGCGAAAAGTATCAAGTCAAACTATAATAGTATTCTTTTGTTTCGACCAACATTTTACGTATAACGTCAGTAGCTGTTTTATTACGACATTTCCTAACCCACTTCAGACTCGTCCAGAGGATCTGACCCTGAGCTCCTCTATATGTTATGCAAATGATCTATCGTTGGAATCTGGGCGTAATTTCTCTGAAATGATTCACAAGTCCGGTTGAGCGTGTCGTTTTGGGCCAAGGTTGGACTCCGCCCCGTCTGGCCCTGTCATTAGCCTGAACTGGACCGCCAGGCTCAAGGCCATAAAGGCAAATGAAACCCTACCCATAGGGTGAGGCAGTGAATGTGATAGTTATATAGGTATAAAGATAAATTATAAAACACGCAAAAATTTTAAGCAATATTCCTCGTACACACAGCATAGTTTTATTATTGCTGTTTTATTTCTCAGAAATCTTTGAAGTATAAGGTAATCTTTAAACTATAAGTTACCGATGCAATTAAACGTCTATAACAACCAGCAATGAAGAGTCTCAAAAAGTTCGAAACAGTGACCTAATGAATTAAAATACACAATTATACTCAGATTTTGCAGAAAGGCACTGCTACATCTTTAAATGAAGGTCTATTATGGCGCTTTCCTATTCGCATGCGAAGGTTGAGCAGTTAAACGCAGTGGCACAAAATGTGAAGAGCCCTGGAGAGCCCATAAACGCGGTCAGACAGGGACCGACCGTTTGTTTTACGAGTTGACGAGACTTTGCACTCAAGCACTCAAACCTGACAAATCTGAGCCGCAAACTTTTACGATTTGTTTGACACAGTTGGCTCCTATCGTGGGAATGATTTATTCTTTCAGCTTTTACTCTTTCTGTTTTTACTTTTTTAGAGGCACAAGAAAGATCAATTCTAAAAGTCCTTGAAAGGCTTTATGTCTTCGAACATCAATTTGCTCTATATTTGTGCTACTTACCCATCCGGCTTTATATCATCTGTCGCGTTATAACACCCCCACAGACTCATACTTAAGCTTATTAAAATAAGATAGCTTATGAGTCAAACCGGGAAGTTGCTAAAGAGTAATCGCAGATTACAAGACGTATATTTCGCGTGGCGCCAACCACAGACTAAGAAAAGAACAATATGTTATTGTTTGGTTATTATGTACAGTGAGTCATGCTCAAGCGCTATCACTTTCGTATCGGTCCTGAACATGTCGAATCATCGTGAGATAACGATTAGCATATGTCGAGGAAAGTGTAACGCCCACTACTGTACAAAACGTAAACAATGGATGGTTACTTATATGTACTTAGTACTTCCAAGAAGCAAACAAACTCAAGAGGTCTTGGTGCAAATTGGTTCAAGAGGTCTCGTAAATTGAATTTGGAGTGTTTTCCAAAGCCGTACAACGGGCTGTTGTCACGTTCGAGAGCTTGGTTGTGTAAATAATGATATCAGACGAGACGATCGGCAGTTTAATCACCTTAGAGGCGTGTTCATACCAGTCGTATTTTATGATGTGCTAAATTTTATGTAGGTTTAAATGTATTTTTTACAATTTAAATATAACTTGAACGGCAACATAACATGAACGATATTGATTCCTTATTGATTTTTGCTCTGCATAATGCATACAAGGAGTTCTATTATTAGAAACAATTCAAAATCGTGATGATAAGCCTTTCGCCTTTTTTAGAAAAATTATTTTAATGAATTTTTGACCCAGTTAGTCGTAGCGACTACTTACTAGATGTCAACATTTAAGTAGGTAAGGATCGTAAGTAGATACTTAGTAGAGTCATAAATTTTATCGTGCATTTAAAGTACCGTAAACACACTTTACGAGGGGGATTCCTAGTATAACTTTTATATTTTACATTTCTTTTTCGTAGCCAGGCATCAATTTTTTCGACTGAGCGCGGTAAAAGCCAAGCGATAACGCCACTTTACCTTAAAAGTTGCATTACACGCGACAAGGAACACGCCTCGCGAGGTTTTTGTTCTCTCGCGTCGCGTTCCATTTACTGGTGTATCGGGTTTCTTTGCCATCAGTGACCGTTACGAATCAAACCGGCTTCCATATTACGCGGACCGCTCGAAATCATTATACTTGTCAAACAATACGGTTTTTGTGATCGAATTAGCGAATACTTCAAGCTAATTTCGATCGACATGTCACGAACGTCACGAATAGCAGAATTGATAATATTTCGTGGAAAGTCTGCAAAATTGAATAAGGATAAGGAGTTAAGACGACGGATTGAAAGAAATTGACATTTTGAAGTTAGAAAGATTAATTTGCATGTCAATATGATTATGGAAGTTTCTGATGGTATAACTTAATTCAATAACGCACCTGAATTTCTCTCCTAGGCTGTGGTAACCGCATCGTCGGCTGTGGCATCGGCATCACTAGCTGCACTGGAGCTGGCATCCTCATCGGCGGTGGCGCCACAGACCGGTGACCCGGCACCGGGGGCGGCAGCGTCGGCCTCGGCCCCTGCACCACCGTTATCGAAGGCACCAGGTGCACAGGCCGCCTCTCCACCACCTCCATATGCGGCATCATCTGCCTCCGGTCAACCAAAGCCAAATCCTGCCGCCTTTCAATAGCAAAGCTGTCCACTCCTGGCCGCCGCTCCAAGCTCTCTGGACTTTGGACCGGTCTATGACCATGGCTTTCAGGAAAGGCTTGTGGTCTTCGATCTGGGGAGAGGTGTTCTTGAGCCCGGGTTCGTTCAACAATGGCGAGGTGTTCCGAGGGGCGAATGAGGCGAGGGGGGGCTGGTAACGCGACGGGGAGGGGTTCGGGGACGGAGGTGCGGGGGCGGGGTTCAGGGGGGCGCGAGCTCTGGCGCGGCGGCGGCGCGGGCGCATGTGCGCGCCGGGCCCGAGCCGCCTCAGCTTCGTCGGTCATTGGTGCGCGCCAATCTGAAGACAAGAAAAAAACCAAATCAGATTTAGTCATCATCATCATCAACAACAACACATATTACGTCCCCACCGAGGGGCTCGAGCATACCCAGAGTTAGAGGTCAGAGAAGGAGGAGTAAGGCCATAGTCGACCACCTTGGTCCAGTTCGGGTTGGTCAACCGATAATCGGATCACCAGATCTAAGCACCAGTCTATTCAATATTCGCTTGTCCTATTCCCATTATTTGGGATCAGCGCAGTATGCTTTTTACTTCCGTACATCCCTATCAGCCGTTATTTCAGCATTCAAATCCTTCCTGGACATATCCTCATTCACACAATCCATCCATCTTTTATTTGGGCGTCCTCTCATTCATCAATCAAAAAGTCAACATACTTTTGTGAATCCCATGTTAATGTTCCGCAAGTTTATAATTTAATTGTAGAGTTTGCGATCTCCAAATGATAATGAAATGACTAAATATTTGTTTTTTATTGTCGGAATATGACTGATTATTTATGAATCTATGAATGACAACGAACAAACGCAAGGCTATCCAAAATGTTCGATCAATACTATAACCAGGCATGAAAAATCTAAACAATTTTGGATGAGTCATACACAACAAACGCGTACGTACAATAGATACCCCCGTCAAACATAATTCTCCAACCTAATAAAAAGAAAAATAAATTACGGATCACACAATTTCCTACGCCATATGGTGACCACATAATCGGCTTAAAGAACGCGTCCTCACGATGACCCATGGCATCCCTATCATCAATCAAGACAGGACAGACAAGAGGGGGCAATAAAAAATCTAAAAAACTTCATTCCCCAATGTAAACAGGGAATCGCTCTAGGGGACAATATTGACAAGTACTTGTGGCAATGAAATATCGATGTATCACGCGATCCCTTGGCACAAACCAAACAATTTTCGTTTAAGTATAGATTGATGATTGCTTTCAGTCACGAAGTTATTTTCTCCAGTAGATACAATAGTTTTGAATGATATAAAAAAGTAGTGCACATTTATTTACTCGTTCATATTTAAGAGTCTCTAATCATGTAATAAAATAACTCTTTAAATGCTCACACTCGCATTCAAGTGGAAACAACATCTTGTCAGGTCGTCGATGCCAAAAGTTTCAAGTTACAAAAATATATATTTTTGTTTACAACGCCATCTGTCCAAACTCCGCGGAACTTAGTAGGAATGTAGTAAGTGAAGCGATGAAACTGCGACATGCACGCGGCCGACCGAGATGCGGCGACACCGGGTCTGCGCTTGCTTGTATGTAGACGTAGAGCAAAGGATTAAGTTGTGTATAGTCTCGCCGCCGTTATTTTGAATTCAATTTAGGTTCCTTTGCATATATATTTTTTATAGTAAAAATTGTGATGTATAGAGAAAAAGCTTTACTATATCAATTATAAAATTTATATCAACAAATAGATAATATAGCTGTATCTATCTCATCACAGAAAACGTGATAAGGCAGGTAAAAAAAAATATATTAATGTAAACTAAACAAAAAGCAAGCAAGTTCACAAAAAAAAAACCTCGCTAATAATAAAAAAAAAGAAAAGCTCTGTGAAACAGATTTTTTAATTTTCCTGGCCAGCTCATTACACTCCTAAACGAGCCCATTATATTGCAAAGATAGAATTAAATTGCGAATTTCATGCACGGACAAAAATCTGAGCCCAGAGGAATTACTAGACTCGAATAGTAATTTATAATTACGAGAATTCTCTTTCAGTTAACATTTGATTAGTGTATACTGCATTATTCTGATATTTGGTACTAACACATGGTCCGATATGCAGTTCGTTTCGCAAAGTGCACACTCTGTTATCCTACAAGAATCCTTTAGTTATGTACAACAATGCCAGATCAGTATTTTGTATCATTCATTATGTATAGTGTACAAAATCGAGAAAATTACTAGAAAGTTTCGTAAACTTTATTCATCAAAACAGTTTAGAGTGCAATTTTAATGCAGTAGCATATACTTATTACACTGAAATCTAATAAGTACTATAAAAATAGTTTTTGGTATAGTACATCTGGTTCCGAGTACATTTATCTTGCTTTCGAAACTAATCGGTATCAAGTACCTGTTAACGTTATTACACTTGTACAGAAAATATAAACCATTCTAGTAAATTGTACGAAACTTAAAGTTTAGAATACTATTTTATGTAATCATGTCTACGAACTATTTATTTGATCAAACTTAACCCGTCGAGCGCTTCGGCCCGCCAAACGATAATGTGCCTTGAGTGTCTAGGGTTTTTTGAAGAACTAATTCCTAACACTTCCCGCGTCAATTTTATTTGCACACACGTGTGATCAAAAACCAATATCTGGTCAACAATATTAATTTTAATATTTTAGTCACTAGCTGGTAAGTTGAGGGTAAGACGAGACTCGTTGCGAAAACAAAACGCATTATCACTTATGTCAATATAACCGCCAATCGTCTTGTCATTTGGCTCATTGGCTGGCTGTCTGTCTGTCACTCCATTTTTTGTTCGCGTCGCTGTTTGCTCGGGCCGGGCGCACACAGTGATTTTAAAAATATTTAAAACAGTGCACATAACACAGATTCAAGTGAGGGGAAAACAGTGCAATGAATGAAGATGTAAGAAACTGCTTTTTGAAAATATTTCTGTCATCACTGCATTAGCTATCATGTTTCTGATTTCATTCAAATAAATACTCTACTGTGATTTTCAATATTATTGTATTTAATATTCTTTCCATCCCAATGCCACCATATTTTGGTATTGTACGATCTTGTGAGTGTTATATTATTTATACAAAAAACTTTCACAGCACAATCTAAGCCATATACTTCCCAAACTTGTGATAACTCTTTTTTTTTACATAATACAATAATACTATATATATAGTGCTTTATACATAATGTACCTAACATTAAGATTCTGGAATCATTGCCATCGTGGTCTATTATGTATAAGGCACTTCATAGTATATGTGTAATGTAATGTGTTATCACAAATTTTGGAAAAAATTGATGGCTCAGAGACTGGGGTAAAATAATCCCAATAAATGAAGTAATACCAACAAAATCGCATAGTACAGGTTACTAAATCCTTAATAAGCGCAACGTCATCAGTTGCATTATCTCAACAATTAGTTTTGTCCTATTTACAATCCAGTATTATAATATTAACAATTTAAGCTGTGTTAACTACAACTGAGTTTGGTATTCTTCACCCTAAATAAAGTAATAACAAGCAAATAGACATTACGTAATACTAAATAACTAGTAAATTTCAACATTATCATGCTGTGCAGTATACTAAAAATTAGTTGGTTGAAACATAATTCTTGTTGAAATTAAAAACAATTCTTTTTAGCTATACCTACCAACGATTCTTGTTGTGTCGTTAACAATAAGAAATTTTAGCTCATAGAACGAGAATTCTCGTAAATGCAACCAGAATTTTCTCTCCGTGTGATAGGTGAAGTCGGCCGGTAAAATAAATATTGGGAATGCAGCATCGCAACCAAACAACAAAAGATGGAAGATACATCCCGCTTGTCTAAATTACACCCACCGCAGATTTTAAGTGGTGCATTTTATCTGTACAATATGAATAAAACATTGCCATCTTGTTACATAACGGGCGCTGTTTGTTATACTCTGTGCCATTTTATAAATCATCGCTGCCAACATTACCATAATAATCTGATGGGAGATTTGAATTACTGGAGGAGCAGTGTAATGGTGCTATGCCGTTAGGTTGCCTTACTTGCCTCGTTATGGGAGTGTTAGTGTTAAAAACCATAATCATGTAAAACAATTTAGAGCCGTCAGTCAGTACGGTAAAGAACAGTTAACGTTTAGAAGGGGTACGTAAATTTGCTGAGAAATATGAGGATTAAATTATAATTTAGTGCTCACTTACATATTACTAGTGGCTCAGTGAGCTGTAGACCTCGCGAGTCTGTATATATCTTTTAAAATTATTTTTTCTCGACAAACATCCCCCCAACCCCTTGATTTTTTTTTATTTTTAAAGTTTATTTTATTTTGTTTTATTTAATTTTATTTTAAGAAATATGACCTGTAGAGGAAAACAGCCTCAGCGGTAGACCTTGTAAGCTGGCAACGCCCATAACTCCGTCATTTTTTAAAATTTCCAAAAACTGACTCGACAAAAAAATTCGATTAATTTATCGAACCTGCTCACAAAATTTCACGAGAATCGGTTGAGAAACGCGACCTGTAGAGTGAAACAAACAAACAAATCCACAAACATATGGACATACAAAAGCAAATTTGGCCAAGCTGAAACAGAGACGCTTCGCTCGCTCGGTCAGCTAAGATATTTGATTCATAGTGGAAACACAGACAGGCACACTAGCAACGTAGAAAAAAAGTTAAAGTGAAACCACTTTTAATTATTTGTAAATAAGTGAAAACTTAATCAAAGTAAAAAGCAAAAAAAAATACAGTGAAAAATACTGATTAATAAGTGTTACCGTCGTTAATGAGGCACATACCGGCTGTAGTTATTATGACTGTTCTAAAGGCGGCAAAACTTAATAAAAAAGAACATACTAAAACAAAATAAAAAATATTTTATTGGAATTAAGATTTTTACAAATCATTTTTCGACGTCAAAGCTATCATGGACGGCACTAACAAAAGTAAACGTCTTTTATTCATATCGATTGCTCGGTCGAGTTCACTGTTTTACTTTGATGTTAGTTTAACATTCTGTGCTACATACAACGTCAATCGATATTTGCCTTATTGAGCACGTAACCAGTATAAAATAAAGAAAATACTCTCATGTTATTACGCTGGTGGACAAACATTCTCCAATGTAAAATTCAAGATCAAAATTACAATCGAAAGGAAGGGCAGCAAAACAAGCAACACTACCTATACATTGTTAATCTCTCTTTATCTAAGTAGCCGCACATGCTGGCTAGAAGCGACGCAATTAAGCAGCAAGTTGAAAGGTCTAATGAATAAACACAATACACAAAATAGTCTCGTCTCATCCCTTTGAGAACCAGTCGGAACTGGTTCCACCGGTACTATGCCCATGTGGAATTAATGCCTTGCTAATTAGAAACATCCTGTATTTCACTGCGACCATTTGAAATGGACCTCTATTTCTAAACATTTATGCAAGTGAAGAGTTTCTTTTCAATTTAGCTATGTTAAATACATGTCCGGGAGACACAAATTTATGAACGTCGATTAGAAATTGATGGCGTCAAGAGACGTTTCATAAATTTAATTGGAAATGTTAATTGACAGTAAAGAGCTAAACAAGAATATAAGGAAACGGTAATAAACTCAATACAATAATAAACTCAACGTAATTTCTAAACATGTTTCATTCAACCTGGTTGAATGAAGAAAGACCACAGATCAGAAAAACTAAAGGAAAGACATTACATTTGGGCTTCGAATTTGGAGTCTTTTGTCACAGAATTAATATAGTACTAACCTATTGTGTAAGCTAAAGGATTAACGTCTTGCATTCACCTAAGGTGCTTATTATATGGCGACCATAAATCATCATCATGTAATATTAACATACTAAAGTTTGTATCGCAAGGCTTTCTTCAGATATGTGCAACATGCGCGCAAGTAGACAATCGAACAATCTCCTTTTCTGCATTTCAAAAATCGAATCTTTTATCAACCATAATAATTAACAATACATTTATGTTTCAACAGATTGATTATGTATGAAACGAATATTATTTTGAAAATAGCATGGCAATAATTGCATCGAGTCGATCTAGTTAAATTAATACCTTTCCAGTATATTTTTAGAACCGTTTCCAAAAAAACACGTATTACTCCTTTTTTGGGGCAGTGTGTATTAGTAAATTTATGAAATGGATAAATAGTTATCCGCAAATAAACAAGTGCATTTACAATACAGTATGATTTACGATAAATTAATAGATATTTATTGTAAGCAAACCTTACTAGACTTCTGGCCGTGAGTCGGTCGCAAACACTTCACAGCCCTCACAACCTTATCGGGCACGTATTTACTAACACAACCAATGCAACCGACAATTTATTTGTCGATAAGCGAAAGTAATTTACACAAACACAAGCCGACAATTACACGAACTATTATTTATTGCTACAAAATAAATTGTTGGCAAAACGTAGTTGAATGAAACAGCAACTGTATTGCAATCGCATCTCTATGACAACACTGCGATGCGACGCTTTTCCCTCCATTTTTTATACGCATGCGTGGAAATTCTCGCTCTGCAAAATGTGTTCATGCCATTGATACACGGAAATATACACCTTGACGGATTAATTTTAAGGTTATTTTGTATGTTATGTTGAGTTGGTAAAGGGTAGCGTGTTCTGCCCCACGCAACGTTTTCAGATTATAGCCTGCAGTAGCAATTTTCCTATTGTTATTAAAATATGTATAGCTATATAGGGGTTGCAAGAGGGAAATGCTTCTCATTTCCTGTTCATAGGATCGGCTTTGTATAGTTTTCTTGCGGGCTAAGAGATTAGGAGATGAGTTTTGTGCAACTTGTCCACGCTTTTCGTATCCAATTTATCCCGCACTTGGATTTTCCTGGATGGATGGGAAGATGTCTATTATATGGGCCAAAAATAAGCATCCTATATTCTGCTTAGCTATGATATGAAGTCTTTTCAAAATAAAAAACTTGATAAGCACAGACAGGAAGTCATACTTATAGTCTTTTGTAAACATTTTTAAATGTCCTCTGTTTCCTTCAGATAAAGATTACAAAGCCCCTAAATCTATGAATTGCAAATGGCGTCACTAACACAAACCCATTCAACAAATCCGTAATGAACCGTTTGTACGGCATCGCGATAACGCAATTTTGAATACAATAACCTCGGATTTCCCATGGTAATAATGTAGACCTTTTTCATATACTTAACAGCAGCATTATATATTTAAATTAAATGATGCCTACAAATCTCCATTTTGTTTACTCAAATTAAGGTGGGAATTTAGAAATATTTGTAGGTAAATCAGAAAAAAAATCGTCTATTTAGCACATACTTCTCCCAATTTTCATCTTTTTTGCTGAAAATTCACATAATGTGTCACATTCTATACCAAATAGTGAAGTAGGTAATAAATAATACTATACATAGAGTAAGCCAATCGGTTATTTGGAAAAACTCATGATTTGACGAAAGACGGTTTGAAGACTTACCGATTTGACCAAGAGTTGTCTAGTTGCGCACGCGCAGTAATATACGTACTCACTTAAATTATAAATTGTCATGTAAGTGAAATATTTTCTTATGAGAAATAAAATTCCTTAAACCGATTTGACCAAAGCAAAACATAGTGAAATTCCTATAGCTATTCTTTTGAGGGCTAATATATTGTTACTTCAACCGATACAAAAGGTATAGAGATTCGGTGATAATGACTACAGGCATTTTCTCTAGTTTTTATCATCCATCATAAAATATAGGCGCCACTAACACAATCGAAATTCCACTAACCCCATATCTAACGTCTATGATCGCCATTTCAAACGAAACCCACGAATTAAGTATTCCAGTCACAGGTAATTATCACTCACATTATTCTAGTGGGTAGCCAGACCACCCCATAGGCAATACCACCTATGCAGAAAAACCACCTTTATACCACTGACGTAGAGTGTTCTGTTTTGTGGTTGTATGTATACGGGTAAGTCGTAAGCACGCACACGGTAAACGTACATAATTATAATAATTCAGTGCTAATATGGAGCTTTGGTTTTAGAAATGTGAGGAATGAAAGAAATGCTATAAAAAAAATTATCGACTTTTTCGTAATTCAATGTGCATTTACATGGTTTTAAACTACAGAAACTGTTATGGTTAATGGTTCTGGAACCGATATATGAAAAAAAGGGACGAAAAACGATTACGCATGTGAACTTAGCATGTGAAAGATTATAAAGACACTTTTACCGCTCATTACTATTAAAAAAAATAACTGTCCCAGTAACGTCAGAGAAAATCATCAACGCCGCTTATTTTAATTGCGCACCCGCAAAAACAGTGTCAACAATGTCGAGTGTTCACAATGATCCACAGATGGCAGTAAGTGAAATCGATAATAACAATGATCAACGGGCTATGAAAAACGCCATTACAATCACACAGTAAACTTTCAATTAAAAATTAAAGTTTTTGCATCCGAAAACGTGCGATAATGTATGGGATGCGCCTGCGTTGCGATTTCGCTGCGTTCACCGAGTGAAATCGATGCTGGGCATAAGAGGATATTTACACTGGTATTGGCAACCGTTGCCGTAAAATATACGAAGCAGGTTAATGCAAGCAAAGTATGCAAGGTTTTGATTTTCTCAACTTGGATGTTTTGCGTCCACCTGTTTGTATATACACAGCGTGAAAACTTTCTATCGGGCCAATAAAAGTACCTTATTTTTGGATAACTCTTCAGTATAATTTTGTTGGTGATGACGATGTATAATATTGTTGGCTAGATTTATGTTAACCGCACACAATGTTGACAAGACAACACATTTTGATATCATGACAAATGACAGTTTAAAAGCGTTCGCAGGGAAAGCTACCCTTCCTAGAATGTCCTTCTACTTTTCTGCCGTATATCCTCCAGCTAGTGAAACCGGCAGCAATGTGAAGGGCACTTAAAGCGGCAGAGTCGCGACAAAGTGGATGTCACGTGTAGAATATTAACAGCTTTATCCCTGATGATGGTGCGATAGGGCGCGACCTGTTGTGCGCCGGCGCAGCGTCGGCAGCCAAAGGGTTAACGTCAGGTGCATCTGTGTGACAGCTGCTCATTTGTACTGCGACAATAGTGAATAATTGCGCAGTTGATAACGAGCTAAGTTAATTAAAACTACGATGTTTAATTGTGCGTTTTGTAGTAAAAAAATACGTTTTAATTAATAACTGTCATGTCATAATTAGATCGAACTGAGTTTGTTCTTTTCTTACAGGAATTGCCGTTAGTTCTTGTTTTAGATTCTCGTGATAAAAAGCTACGTCTTATTGAGAAATTGTTGATTTACATTAAATTGTTGTACACACTAATAACAAAGGCAGATGGTGTATATATTTTAAAGGCGATAAATTTTGTAGAACTTGGACAGGGTTTGAACCTGCATCTTTTCTGCTGACACAGGTGCTTTTTCCAATTATACTATCAAGGCTCAAGTATCTTTTTCATATCAGAGATGAACGATCAAACCCGTTCCACGGATAAACATCTTCGCGTAACGAGATCCGGCGCGAAGGACCAAAGATCTAGCGCGGCATCTCGCTAGTGTCGCGAAAAGTGTCGTCAAAGCGATAAGTATCACAGAGGACAACTATATACGACGCATGCGCGATGCTTTGCGATATACAGAGCGAGCCGGAAACGCAGCCTTAATACTCGTGTACTTACTTTCTCCGGGAGATAAAATTTTTATGTCCCGTTGACAGGCCGTAAAGGATAAGGCCTTGTTACCTGAGAGAAATTGGGCAAATAAAACTGCTGCATCGCAGAAGTAAAGGCGACCTAGAATTAAATTGGGGCCTCGTTTCTGCAATGTATGTTAGATGAGTGGGCTAATATTAATATTAAACGTTTAAGTGTTGTTGTATTTATCAAGTTAAATCATATTACTATAAACAATACATAATTACTATTATAACTAGCAGTCGCCATGGCCGAAATCGGTCAGGAGCCATCATCATCATCGTCGTTTCATCATAACGCTTTTCTAAATGGTTAATTACGGTTTCCCCTAAGAACAGACGTCTTTATATTTTTCTTCCATTGAAAGATAGGCTGTAGTTTCGACCTTTGTCTGTGCGCCAATTTATGTCATCATCATCATCATCATAAAGTCAAAAAGTCAAATTTTTTTATTCGTGTTAAGATTTTTACAAATCATTTTTCGATGTCAAAGCTATCATGGATGGCACGTTCACTACCAGTGTACGCCCTCTGTGGAGAAGAACGGCCAGAAGAAACTCCACAGGAATTGTATCTTTTGTACTTTTCTTTAAATATTAGGTCCTTACATATGAAATTGGCGTTTTGTATGGGAGGAACAAAAAGTCGAAAAATTTTTATATAGTATATTTATTTAATCAAAGTATGAGCCATTGTAATCTATGCACTTTTGCCATCTCATAGGTAGTTCATTGATCCCTTTACTAAAAAAACCATTCGGACGGGAATCAATAAAATCTTTGAAGGCGATTTGGACTGCCCCATCTGAGTTGAATTTTTTCCCTTGCAAGAGGTTATCCAAATTTCGAAAAAAATGGTAATCTGTTGGAGCAAGGTCCGGGGAGTACGGTGGATGCCTTAGACATTCCAATTGAAGCTCTTCTAATTTGCTAGCCGTCTGTTGTGCAGTGTGTGGTTTAGCGTTGTCGTGAAGCAGCAGTGGCGTAGAGCGATTGACCAGCCTCGGTTGTTTACCAGCTAGCTTTTCCATCATGGTTTGCAATTGCTGACAATAGTCATCTGCCGTAATCGTCTGGCCAGATTTGAGAAAACTGTAATGAACGACACCGGCGCTAGTCCACCAAACGCTTACAAGTAACTTTTTATTGGTCAATTTTCGCTTGGAGCAGGCTTTGGCTGGCTTGCCAGGGTCCAGCCATTGCGATGAGCGCTTCCGATTATCGTAGAGAATCCACTTTTCATCACAGGTAATGATTCGATTTAAAATCCCTTCGTTATTGTGCCGGTCAAGTAATGTAACGCAGCAGTTGACGCGCGTTTGCCGGTTTGCTTCACTCAATTCGTGAGGAACCCACCTTTCAAGTTTTTTATCTTCCCAATTTGCTTCAAGTGGATTAAAACAGTTTTATCACTAACACCGAAGCCTGCAGCTAACTCGGACGTGGTTTGCGATGGATCCGCTTCCACAATAGCCTTCAATGCTTCATTATCAACTTGGGTCTCCGGCCGTCCACGGGGCTTGTTTTGCTGGTCGAAATTTTCAGAACGAAAACGTTGGAACCAAAAACGCACTGTGTTTTCTTTTGCGACACAACCGCCATACACATCATTAACCCTTCGAGCCGTTTCCGCAGCACTGGTGCCACGGTGGAACTCGTACTCGTAAATAACGCGATATTTCAAATTTTCCATTTTGTAAATCGAGCGATGCAAACAGAAAAAAGATAAGTAAAAAAACAAATGAATGACGGTTTACGAAACACAACTACATGTGGAAATAGCTGTATAAATTTGAATTTCGAATTCCTAACCAAATAGGAGAAATTTGTGATCAAAGTGGCCAGTACGACAAAACGCCAATTTCATATGTAAGGACCTAATATATAAAGAATCATACATGAGTCATAATTACAATCTACTCCGCTGATTTGGAAAAACAGTTGACCAGACGTTCATGAAGGGTGTAATGTAAAGTAAACCACGACAGAGTCTTTGGCGGCTCACTGACAGTGACAACAGTGTTTATGAAGTTGGTCATAGACAACCCACAGATAATGACGGCATGCACACTCTTTACAAATATACGGAAAACTTAGAATTTTCTAATAACCTCCATCTCTACTATTGCATAATCAACAATCACTCATTTCGCAACATCTCTAGCTTCGCACCCCAACACTGCACTTATTACAGTCATCAACAGCGCACATTGTACTCCTCCAATACAAAGTGACACATACCGGCATCAATAACATTCGAATGATAAGATCTTCTTACACTGGTTTTGTGTGTACAAGTCACAACTGCAACAGCAGAATTCCTAAATAACAGCACCTGAGGCGCGCGCGCAGGTATTGATGAGTGTTGCGTTGCGGATTGCTCAAAGTTCAGTCACGACCGGCAATAATTTGCAAGTTTCGATATTTGGCCGAACATTCGCCGACGGAAATGTTATCAAGCCCTTTTTTGTTTTATTACAGAATTTAAGGGAGATTTCCATTAAATAAAACACGAACCTAAACATCACACGCAATTTACTACGCCCCAAAGACACGTACAAAATATACTATATACTGCTCCAAACAAAAGTATAAACGTACAAATAACACGCACACACGTAAAAAATATACATAAAGTATTTTAAAAACGAACAATATACACGCATGGACATTTGGTTTCATATGTGGATTTACAGATTCAATATTATCGCAGTCTCCATTCTGCTCCTTCTATCTTCGATCTAATAAAATGCTGTTTTCCAGCGTGATTTTCAAAATATATACTATCTATATCCTTTATTGATCACGTCTAACCTCACAGTTTTTTCTTTTCCAAATCAAGATATAGGTACCATAAAACAGTGAAAGGACAGATACAGTTATTTTCCCATTACAATTAGTAAGAGTAAATTATGACCGATTTGAAATTCCAGTAACTTGCTAAAAGCTGAACCTACAAAAATGCCTATTAGAATAATAAAATTACAGGTATTCCTTAACTACCAAGAATACGTCTTTTGTTTTAATTTGAGGAAAGGTTGGGTGGTCCGAGTTCAAAGAGGGACGCCGACAGTCAACGTGTTAACGTCAACGTCATGTTCAGATATTTCGTGAAATTTTTAATTTCTTTTGAGCGAGTTTTTAATTCGAAGGAAGAAAGCCGAGATGAAAGCTCGTGCGGTATTACAAATATTTTCTCAATATTCATTTATTTTTAAAGCGTTCGTTTGTACTTGAGCTTAAGGTTACACGTTTTAATAGGATGGTCAAAATAAAACTTGCAAAAGAAACGTATTTGAAGGAAATGGATCAATATCTTTAAGAGTTTGGTTGTGCGCATTGCCAGTTTTCTCTACTTTGGTGTCGGTCTTGAATTAATGATTATTATCATTTATGACATACTGATTTCCAAAAGTCTTACAATCCAGCCACTTAGGCAGCTGCATTACCTACCTATCAATTAGTTTTTTTTAATAATTTATTCTTGACCATTGAGCTACAATTTACTCAGGACAATCACGCCAAATAAATAATTAATTTAACTACTTAGAAAAAAACGCCGATATACTCTGGAGGTTTGCGATAGTTAAGCTAAAAATATTTTTGTATAATTAAAATCATTTTGTATAATCAAATAAAAAAAACAAAGACAAACAAATAAAAGAGCGTCGGTGGTCTAGTGACTAGGGCCGCTGCCTGCCGTCGTCCGGGAGACGCGGGTTCGATCGATCGCCACCACCACGTACCAATGTGAATTTCAAATTTTAGAATTTCAAATTTATTATGTACGTTTATTCGACGCTCTTACGGTGAAGGAAAACACCGTGATGAGATCTGCACACTCCTGCGAAGAAATTCAAAGGTTGTGTGTGAAGTCGACCAACCCGCACTGGGCCAGCGTGGTAGATTAAGGCCTAATCGCCCTAATTCATGGTAGGCTCGAGCCCCTCGGTGGGGACGTATATGAGCTGTTGATGATGACGATGAAAACAAATCAAAAAACTTCGATGCCTATTTTCCCACTGACTGTAAACATGACTCCAATCCCACCTGTCGACAACACCACGTCTTATATTGTTTAGTATAACTAGCTAAACCTGGTAGTATTATTATTGATGGCGCAAACATTGCTATAGGAGGTTTAGGTTGTTGTAGGAAGTTTGGTACGGTAAACAACTCATCAAGCTATACATTTTTGTTGCAAACTAGTTGTTATTACCAACGCGCAAGATACCCCAGTGTATAGCTTGATGTGCTGTTCACTGTACCTAACATTAACGATCAATCTTATCTCGGGCTCGACTTTAGACGGCAAATTAAAGTATCAAATTAGCTAATATAAGTATACTTTTTATTTCTTGTTGTTGTTGTAGTTTGTTTGGTTGTCGAGTAATAAAATTGTTGAATAATATGTTTTAGCTTAGCAATTTCTAAGACTGTTTGAAGTAGTTCTAAATACCACGGAACTTGAACAAAAAACTAATTAGATAACCACGACTAATAACTTCATCTAAGATATTTTTATTTTTTATTAGGTTCATAATTCTAAGTACTTGTACAAAAGCAAAGAAAGTGTCAAACAAGGGTGAATGTACCCTACTCGATATGAACACAACATGTATACATAGCAAGCAGTTCAGCGAGATAAATTTAAGTTAAATTATAGACTAACTTAGTGAGTATAACTATAATAAAATGGATAATACTATCTACCTATCGATAGATATATATTTAAACACTTGTCTAAACTTAAATAATCAATTTATACTAACAGTCTTCTTTCAAACCCTAACACTGCAACCCCCACAATAAACTAGTCATAAAAAAAACCCGAACTCATTATTCAATTAACAATTTAAATTCCTAACAAAGGTAGCTCTAGTTAAATTAAAGAGGGTTACCCAAACCATCTTTTGTCCCTTTATCCCTAACACAAATACTACATTACGTGATTAGGACGTTTTGAAAGGGCTGCCCTTACATAGTAACCCTTTATGCATGTGCACTTTGAGACTGATAAATTACTATGTAAATTAATGCATTGTTATTGTTACCTTTGTTGAATTTTCGTAGGAGTTAAATAGTCGTTTGGGTACGTGAAACTAGATTTGTTTAGGATTGGTGATGTTGATATATAATTTACTTAAACGTGCAGCGAAGTAAAAATACATGTTTTAACGAGTATGATTAGAATCGTATAATACAGCATAATTTTGTAATACCTAGCAAAATTTTAATATGATGTTCAGACCATCATAAGCAACAACTTTTCCCAAGGAACATGGGTTGAAAACCCCCAAAAAATTTTCGACCTCCCATACAAATTAGTAAAGTTGATTGTGTATTTTGTATTAAAAGTCGATAGTCTTATTATTGGTGAAACAAAAGAGTAATAAGTGGATCCGATTATGTTGGAAATCTCATGATACAGAATCCATCTAAGGTACATTATCACGTATACTGTATCATAAGTTAAAATTGTCTAATTAAATTCATAATGGAAGGCAATCGCTTACTGACCGCTAAGTTAAATTCAGGTAACTTGTTATTAAAGGACTAGTTACTATGAGCTGTTAGTTTGATTAGTAAAACAAATGCCATTCAAATGTTGCAATGTCTGATCAATAAACCTCTGGCATTGAAACTTATCTACACTAATCAGCAACCTGTCAACATTACATTAAAATACACATGCATTTTAGATAACGATCAGTATAGTCCGACTGTCAGTTATTGTAATTATTTTTCAATGTAAAATCAAAATGAGTAGCCACGTGATATTGGTATGGTATGGTACCAAATATCTTGATCGTCAGCATCGTAAAAGGGTCGAACCTCAAGTAATTTTTGGTTTATAATTATGGCGTCAATGGTTTATGAAATTAAATTAAATATAGTTAAAAAAACTATAAAACACGCTTTTAAAGCATATCAAACTAAAAAGTGAAAATTAATTCTTAATATAAGCTGAAGACAATAGTGAACGAAAAATACTAGTATTATTGTGAAAAAAAAAAAGCGTGGGTTGCTCGATATAGGTACGAAAAATATGGCACAAAAAGCACCCCACGCTTTTTTCACAATAATACTAGTATTTTTCGTTCACTATTGTTTCCAGCTTATATTAAGAATTATTTTTCACTTTTTAGTTTGATGTGCTTTAAAAGCGTGTTTTTTTAGTTTTTTTTTATCTTTTCATTTTCTATATCAATATATTTCAGTCAGTCAATTTCTTTTCTTCTTTAATAAAGATATTAAATACCTACGAGTAATTAATACAAGAAGAAACAGATATTACATAGATTACAAGATCTTACATAAATAAATTCATAGCCATACTGACAATGCACTGGCATGTTGCTAATAATAGCTTCTCACAGTTTATCATCACACAAAATGTTTTCCTTCACATAACTATAGGTATAGTTGAAGAGCTACTTATATAACGCTAACTAAAACGATGTTTCAAAATGCATTACCATACACTGTGACCATAATTTGCTACCAATGATGGAGTCCCATAATCTCACGCACGATGTCCCGTTCCACATAGACGGACGGATTGTTTCTAGCTGGTTATTACGGTATATCTTGCGCAGACGCAACTTGATGGTCAGTGTCGGAAGTAGCCAATGATTGCCGATATTTTTTTTGCAGATGTGGTGCATTGATATATTATACGATATGGTTACAGTTATTTCACCAAAGATATGGTCAAACTCTTTTATGGTAGGTGGACATTTTGGGAAAGGAACACGGGTCGATATTTGGTATCGTAGTTTATAAAGTCAAGAAAAATAAAACAGATTTATATTCTCAATAAAACATGCACTATCTATTATACCTATACAGGAAAAAGTGTAAAGTATTTGTCATCTGTCCATCCAAAAATAAAAACAATAAAATAACATATTGTCACAAATAGCAGGTACATTTATTACAAGTACCTATTATATTCAAATATCCGGAAGAGATCTTTCGACTGGACTTCCATATCTAATTCCTGCATCAATCACTTCCTTACAAATTCAGTCGAAGCACGGAATAACCTGAACCTAAAGCCGGCACTAAATCGATCGCAATCTTGCGCATACTCGTGTTCGTACGTCGATCAGCCGCTTAAGCTATCTGATGAGTCAGTCTTAATGAAGCTATTCGAAACAGGGCCGTAATCCGAATATCATTATTTTAGCGCCTCTTGAAAGTCTTTTAATAAAAAGTTAGTACCAAAAATAAAACTACAATTTTCTTTTCTATAACAAGCATTAGTAGTTCTTAGTAGTTCAGTAAAATAACTCAAGTCATCAACAAGTGATATAACTTATAGTTTTCACTACGCAGATCTTAAGTTTCCTAGTCTCTTTACTCTATTCCTAGATGCAACTCTGTTAACAAGCTTCACTAGGAAGAAGCCGCTCATCTCCACTAATTATTAATTATTTTCTCTCCTTTGATTTTAGCCTGTTGAGCGCCCACTTAGCGCCTTACACCAGTCATGTTGACAAAATTGGCATAAGGGGAGTCGCTGCACCGATATAACAAAAACTCAATTTTACCAACAAAAGGCCTTGGATTCTAGCGCCTGCCTTGAGTGCTCACTCAGTGCCTTATTCCAGCCCTGTTAACAAGCTTAGCTGAAGAGAAGCCGCCGCGCCGATATAACAAAATCTCAATAGACCTTGGATTCTGGCGCCCCTTTTAAGTGCTCACTCAGTGCCTTACTCCAGCCCTGTTAACAAGCTAGCTGAAGAGAAGCCGCCGACCTAATGAGCAGTCATTAACGACTGATCAGTTTAAGATGCTCTTGGACCTTTTCTAAGTTGCAATACGGAAAAGTAGCATTAAGTTGTAATGATGATGAACGATAATTCGGCTTTTATCTTAGTATAATAAGTACCATAATAACCTTAGATCAAATATAGCGGATAATGGCCCCGATTCACACTGTCACGCTCTAATCCTTAATTTAAGTTAGTCTGTTTTTTTTACTTTTTAAAGATTGAAAAGGGACAGGAGATGGCCATTCTAATATTAGAGCTGTCAAACACCGAATTTGAACCTTATGGCCGTGTCGTTGATTGCACAATTTTAGAGAGCACTTAAAACATGCGACTTAAAAATCTCTTAAACTGACAGCTATGCCCTTATTTTAGGTTATCATTCGTTCAAATTATTATTATTCGTTCATCACCTCTCTTTCATTGGTCATAAAAACGAAAAGGATAGCTGGATTTTAAAATTGGAATTAGAGCATGACATCCCGAATCGAGGCCAATAACTGCTTTAAACACCTTTATCGAGAATATTTTCTAGGAGAAAATTGCTATATAGGTAACGTTAAGTAGTCGGTAACAAACCACTTGAAACTACTTTCATTATAGTTATTGGAAAGAAAAGCACTATATTTCTCATTTTCACCGGTATACTAATAAACAACGATTACTTAGTTTTATAAAACCTGCCTACTGCCTAGTCTAGCAAACGCTACGGTAGGTCTATGCTAAATATAACATAGTATAATTTAGTAGTGTATCCAGATTCGCAGTTCGGTCCACAAACCCTCTGAATTTTTAAACAGTAAACAGTCCTTTTCATATTTCAAAGAACTATAGTACTTATGTATATTCAGACATAAAATCCTATAAAATATATTCCCCAGACGACCCGTACGTCTCTGGCTTAAAATTCTTTATCTGCAAATGCAGTCGCAACGCAATACTTTATCCAATCTGCGCGCGCCAGTCGTACAAAGCGCTGAAAAATGGCTTTATTATAACCAGAGGTCGGATAATGGTGGGTGACTATATTTACCTCAACTTTAAGTCGGCGGGAGATAACGATACACAGTTGCTAAAACTGCATAAAATGAAAATTCGCAAAAACTTTAAATTACGAAACAAAAGGGTTATTTATTTTAGTAGTAAATAAATAAAATAAAAAAATATGTGCGGGGATATTTTCACACACGGCCATCTGATCTCAAACTAAGCAGAGCTGGTACTAGTAAAAAACATGGTTAGAAATGATGTAGCAATAATTAATTTATTGTTACTTAACTTATTGTACATTGTTATTATTTCTGTGTGGCTAAAGTGGTCACGTTATGTGTGTGCAATAAAGTATATATTCATTAAACCATCCACTTTGTATATATTTATTTTTCTGAAAATCCAAAAATAATTGTAGTAAGTCCCCCTTATCCGAGCTCTGAGTATAAGGTTATCATGAGGTCTCAAACAAAACTTGGTGCAGTGTTGCAGTCGGCAGTTCTGCACTCTGCATTCACCCACGTAACTCCACCCTCCTCAGTCAAGACAGCTTTGTCAAGATTTATGTCGAAAAACAAAGAGTAGGTGCGAATTTCAAAACCTAATAGGTTCGGTTACGATGGTTAACTTAAAGATAAAAAGAAGACGAAATACGACCAATAGTGTAAAGTAAACTACAGAAAAAATCAGGTTTAGTTTCTAAGACCTACTTTAGTCGCACTTGTGTGCGAACCAATCGTCACTTTTCGAATCATCATCAACAGCTCATATACGTCCACACCGAGGGGCTCGAGCCTCTGAATTAGTGCGATTAGGCCTTAGTCGACCACGCTGGCTCAGTGCGGGTTGGTCGATTTCATACACAGCCATTGAATTTATTCGCAGAAGTGTGCAGGTTTCATCACGATGTTTTCCTTAACCACCGTAAGAGCGTTTCAAATAGATGGGATGAAAAAGACTTTTAAATAAAAATGACAAGGCGCTCAATTCTTAGCAAATTGCGGAACAATTTGCCATACTTTTCATAGGTACGTTCTGAAATTGCTATTTTCTTCACTTGTCCTACAGAAACTTACAATGACAGATTATAAAGCACGTTACAGTCGCTGATAATCATGGTTCCGGCCATTATACAAGTACACCTCGAGTTTAGTTCTGATAAAGATACGTCACATCACAACAGCCTACGTCTCTCTGACTGCTGGTGCAGCGCATACGTCACTCCGATTTATGACTAACCTTGTCACACGTTTTACTCCTCCACAGCTGACTGATAGTTCTATTCAAGTAAGTCTATGATTTTAATATTTCTTCAATGGTGGATGGATGTTAAAGAAACGCCTTAGTCACCCATCAGACATATCAAAAGGCATTATCTATCACATCACACTAATATAGGTATTATAAACGTGAAAATATATTTGGATGTTTGTTCCGCATACACGACTAAACTACTGAACGGATTTGGACGAAATTTGGAATGGAGACAAGACCTTGGAACACATAGAAATTTACGGGAAAAGGTCTTATTCCCACGGAAAAATCTTACACAACGCAAACGTAGCCGCGGGCGGACCACTTGACTAGTGTAAAATAGAAAGACGCTCTGTGTAACAAAATGTGCGTTTAAAAAAAACTGACGTTGTCCTCCACATGACAATATTGACTAAGAATGGTGTTATTTCTTTTTTGTCTTCACAGAATTTTATATCTAAAGATATTACAGTAATAATGTTTACCTCTACAAACGTGGCACATCTAACGCTTTTGCTAGCAAATATTTCGTGTTTCTATTTGTGCATGTTGCATTTAGGTATGATAAACACGACACACGATCTACTGTTACTAAGCTCCGCGCTGGGAGGTCTCAATAGAACTGACATATTTAGAGCGCGTGCGCCGATTTATGATATGCCATAGCAACGACAAACTATACTGCTAACAGCTACAATAATATATGCATCAATTGAAACTGTTTCATATTGTAAATTGGTGACGTCATCTGCAATGCATTCTAATTTTGGGTGACCAAGCGGGAGGCGAGTACGATTGGATAGGGTTCAGTATCGGCTAAATATAGTAATATATAGTATATTTTTTTTATTCTACGTGTTAGAATAACACAAAACCTCTCTGTTTGTAGCTCAGCCTATGAAAATTAAAAACTTTTATACAATTACTTTTCACGAAAAAAGCTTTGAAATCTAAGTTGATGATCAGTTTATGTGATATTAATTATTTTTGTAACAGATTAGGATGAGGAGATGCAGGTTCGAATCCTGTCCAAGCTGTATTAAGGGACATAGAAGGTTTAAGACATTTTCGGACACTACCCCCGAATAAACAACACAACATCTATCTACCTACCTAAACTCTCGTCATGACCCTTTGCCCACGGACCCCTAAGACTGATGTCACGTCGCACCCACACAAACACCCATACACGGGCAATGGCCAGGGGTGAATCATCCACCGAGGGCACTCGATACACTTACACAAAAATGTTTGGGTTGTAAATTAATAGAATATACAGGAATAGACAAGTCGTACATTATCATTGATAAATACCTACAAATAGCTTAACTGCAAACTCTACTGGTAGTTAATTACCTTGCTTATTGAGATAAATAATGTATAGTTGGGTTACTATAGGAGCTTTGACGTCGAAAAATGATTTGTAAAAATCTTAATTCGAATAAAAAAATTTGACTTTGACTTTTGACTTTGACGAGATCTGACAGCTTCAAAATTCTTCATACGACGTTAACAACTTTTTTATATTATTCAGTTTAAAAAATATAAGCTAAAAAAAAAGTGACTTCACCTCTTATTTTATCATTCAACAGTATGTAATTTTACTTAATAAATAAACTAAATAATATTAAAAAGTTTTTTAAAATTTTAATCTGTCAGAGCTCATCCTAGTAACCCAACTATAGTCTATTACAACACTCAATTAAATTTTAAACATATTTTTGTGTCTCACCTGAGAATAATAATTTGTAAAACCACAAAATGCATGCTGTGTTTGCCTGTAATGGGCTCTACATCTCGAATATATTACTAGTATTACTGTTATCCTATTTTTATTTTTAAGATACCCATAGATGGCGAACCTAAAAATAAAATAAGCATTTATAATTTTTAAACAATCGGGTATCCAAAATTAAACTTACTGCATTCAACATCACTTATCATACATACGTACGAATATTATAAAATCACATGATTTATTAAAGGGTAATTTCTAGCAATTCTCTAAATCTACGTAACTTACTACAGCCGCAGCCCCAAACCCAAGACGCATCCTCTAGGGGAGCAACCCTATTCATAGGGTTGTCCCTCTGTCCTTAGTTACACCCCAAAACTTTGAAGATAAATATTCATTCATCGAGAGAGTTAATTTGCATCAGCTTGTTGATGAAGGCAATAAGTTTGTATCTTAGTTCGTAATTCGAGGGGAGATCTTATGGAGAGTTGGGAGTTGGGGGGGATGTTTATTACCAAAATTAGAATAGTTTCTTGATATTTCTACCGTGAATAATATATCAGTAATTAAGACATGCAAGGGTCGTTGTATATCTACGAGATAAGTTTCCGAAACGACAAAGAAAAACTTTAAAAATCTATTTAAAATAAATTTATTTCTCAACGTAGTTTCCTTCTACCTCGATGCATTTAGTCCAGCGCTTCTCCAATGCCGTTACACCAGTTTGATAAAATGTTTTCTCCAACCCCTCAAAATACTCGTCCACGGCAACAATGACTTCTTCATTTGATGAAAATCTCTGGCCACCTAACCATTTCTTCAGGTTTGGGAATAAGTGGAAGTCACACGGGGCCAGATCCGGGGAATAGGGTGGATGCGGTAGCAATTCGAACCGCAATTCATGGAGTTTGGCGACTGCAACCATTGACGTGTGTGCAGGTGCGTTGTCATGGTGGAACAAAACTTTTTTCTTGGCCAAATGTGGTAGTTTTTTCTGGATTTCTTCACTTAATTTTTGCAGCAAGCTTGCGTAGTACTCTCCATTTATTGTTTTTCCTTTTTGCAGATAATCCACTGAAATAATCCCTCGAGCATCCCAAAAAACAGTCGCCATCACTTTGCCGGCCGACAAAACCGTTTTTGCTTTCTTCGGCGCAGGTCTTCCGCTCTCAGTCCACTGCTTAGATTGTTCTTTTGTCTCGGGAGTATAATGATGTATCCAGGTTTCATCGACTGTTACATAACGCCGCGAAAACTCGTTAGGATCTCGGTTAAACAGCGCCAAACACTCCGATGAATCGTCCACTCGACGTTGCTTTTGGTCAACAGTGAGCAAACGCGGCACCCATCGCGCGCAAAGCTTTTTCATTCCCAAATGTTGGTGAAAAATTTTTAAAATGCGTTCAGATGAAATGCTCACCATCTCTGCTATCTCTCGCAACTTCAAGCGCCGATCATTCAATACAATTTAGTGAATTTTTTTGATCATGTCCGGATTCGTGACTTCATTTGGACGGCCAGACCTGTGGGCGTCTTCGCAGCTCTGTCTTCCACGTTTAAAATCAGTTACCCAGGTGTGAATTGTACTCAATGCATGAGCAGAATTACCTAAAACACTGTCTAGCTTGGTTTTAATCTGGGTTGCTGTTTTCTGTTTTAAAACATAAAACTTTATCACCGCACGAATTTCGTTTCTTTCCATTGTTAAGAAAATTTACGACAGAGAAAGTTCTACGTCCTATCAAACAAATTCCACCAGTTCGATTAAATTCAAATTTGGCGTTCTATTTTCAAAAAGATGCCAAAATATAATGTAATTTTTTTTTTTTTGCGTATCATTTTTTTAAGTTCGTCGTTTCGGCCAGTTATCAATCAGCCCAGGTATGTAAAATAGAAATATTCTGCTAACATCAAGTTCCGGTAACTTCGAGATACTTAACAACTGAATTTCGCAACTGAATTTAGAAGTCATTAAACTTTGACTTTGACCACGGTTTTGGATGTTTAACGATTTTTAACAAAGTCTTTCATTGTTTTTCTTTTAAGCCTTTAAATAATGTAATCAGAAGATACTGAGCCATTCAAAAATTTCTTCAAGCGACAGTCAGCCAAAGCATAACAAACATAGCCACAACCTTCCTACTTAACTATTCCAACTTACACAAAGGGGGTAACCCCTTTTCATCTTCATACATTTCTGCAATTCCAAGTCCTAACACAGACATGAAGGTTGAGTAGATGTGGTTAATTTTACTTTCCATTGCACAAGAGCTGTAAGATTGCGGCGTGTGCGCAACCACAGCAAGAAACTGATCCGCGAGGCTTGTAGGGCGACCGCAGCATGTCGTGACTTCGAAACTGGGGTTCTGGTAAAGGTCTACTGCTAGAATTTTCGGTGCAAAAATACTGCAAAATATTAAGCAGCGATTACATTTCCCTAGATTTAAATCACAATCATCATCATCATCGTGTGGGTTGTAAAGTCGACAACCTCACAAACCCTGGTGTCAGTGTTATAGAGCCGCCAAAGGTCACTGACTTGGCTCATGGAACGACTGGATAGTAGCCGGGACCAACGGCTTAACGTGCCTTCCGAAGCACGGAATCATCTTTATTTTCGGACAATCAGATGATTCAGCCTGCAATGTCCTAGACTTTTATTTTACTTTTATTTTGCTGACTATACTACGATAGCCATATAGCTATACCTATATTTAGCAATTAAAGTGTAAATTTCTGCGGTGAAGAGGATTTTGGCTGAGAACTAAAGTACAGAAGGCATATAAGTACTCTATGGAAGCCGTGTCTTTAGAATAAATAATAGTACATTACGATATTTACGACACAAGGATCGTAGGTGGCATATTACAAACAAGGTGACTTTTGTAAGCCCGAGCCGCAGGCGGGGGTTTATAATGTCACGAGTTTGTTTGTTATAAAACCTAAGATCCGTGTGTTGTACGACGTTTTTCAATACACTTGTGAGAAAACTGGTAGTAAATAATTAAATTGAAATGGTTAAGACAGGTACATACATAGTACCCTACAAAAGCTATGATACTACAGGTAAAATGGATCATGTAGAAGTTGTAAAAATTAACCTTTATTATATCGCGCCCAGTTTGAGTATCCTTACTATTCACATTTATTATTAAGTATCAACACTTAAACACTCATAAAACAACATCCAATGTAAAACAATTAAATGAAAATTTTACAAACTTGGCGCCAACTACAAAACAATAGTATGTTTCTTTTTTATAAGCATATTTACGCATATTATATATGGCTGAATAATAAATTCTGAAGACTGAAGGAATAAAAAAAAAAATTGTAATAAAATCGCACTAGTGCGGTAAAACACATTTACTGCACAGTTTACTGCCTTCGTAAGTTCAATTTTCGAGCAAGGTGTATTGAAAATAAATATATGTGGGGATATCTTCACACACGGCCATCTGATCCCAAACTAAGCAGAGCTCGTACTATGGGTACCAGACAGTTGATATACATTACATAAATAAATAAATACATACATACTTATATAGATAAACAACAACCAGACACAAGGCAAACACAAGTGCTCATCACACAAATGTTTGCCCTGGGCGGGATTCAAACTCGCGACCCTGTGCGTCGGAGGCAGATACACTACCACCTGGGCTACGGAGCCGTCATTTTTTTTTTTCCATTTCGTGTTGTAAATTTTAAATATAAAACTTGACGTAGACAATACCTTACACAAGTCTTAAGCCGCATTTGGTTGTGTGTACCGGACCATTTCTAATATCTTACTAACTTTAAGGACCTATGTTCATCGTAATGTACGAAAATCGTGTACATGGTTGAGAAATTCGCCTCGAAAACACATGAATGCATGTTATTAAATTAAGTTTTTTATAATACAATTATAATCGTCCGGTCAATGGTTCTCTTCGTACATTAAATTTTTATCGAGTTTAATTTGTTAATTGATCTCACTCGCACGCTACCAATCAGTTGAAGCAATATTTTTTAATTCAATTGATACTTGATTACAGCTACTGACAGATTACACCGTGGTTACAACCTCGTGCCCATAAAAGCATTAGTATTTTATTTAGTTAGGTATAATAGACACTTGCATCGTGCATAGTGGAATCTGAATGTGTATATAATGGAAAATCTGAATGTGTATTTTCAATGCATACGAAAAACCCATTTGTTTTTTGTTTGTTATTTCTACCAAAGTGGTAACATTGCGGGCGCTGACTTGGAAAAATCTAACCAAAAACTGTTGTCTGCCATAGGTGTTTGAGCTGGTTGGTGATGAAAAGACGTAGGATCCAATTTTTACCTGAATATTTATTAATTTAAACACGAGTCGTACACACACAGTTATTTCTCTTAGTTGGTATTGCCAGAAACTGGTAGTAAAAATATACTATTTTTATAACTAATGTTGGGGTTGCCAACAAAAACGACTACACATATTCATACTTAATGTTAGTAACTAATAAGTACGTTACGTACGTTATTGTACGGTTGAGACAAGTAAGCTAGATACATCGAACATATATTACATACACCAACACGACATATAGCCGTCGTGTAGCTTCAGACAACCTTAGTTTACCTAATGTAGTTTATCTGACTGAACAATAAGATTTTAACTGACCTCCTGAATTTACAACCGATCTTATTACCTCTCTATTGCGCATGACCTTCGTCTGTGTTTTCCAAAGTTTGCAAGCGATAATTATTATGTATTTTTTTAATAATCTATTTTTATTAGGTATCTTCGCAAATACAGAAGAATCAGGGAATATGCATAAAAAATATTAGTTTTTTTCATACATCTGAAAGTATACAAAATTAGAATACTGACAGTCAAAACAGAATCGAAATTGATCGAAAAACCAACTAGATACAACATTATTAAACAAATATATCTGTCCCTCTTTTCATCACCAACGAAAACAAAATTTTCTATGGCGGATGTATAGCCCGCGTGACCAATGACGTCAATGGTCATGTCGGATCTCTCTGTCTAACCATCAACTTTGAAGCCTTATAACTTTGTTGCTGAGCAAGATATTTGAAAAAATATTTTTTATATGTTTATCTGAAACTTGAAATATTTCGATTAATGAATTAAAAAAATGTGCATATTCCCTAATAACAAATGTCGGTTTTGCACAAAGACGGTTATTCATACAAATGCACGTTACGCACTACTTTTAATGTTCAAGATTTTGCCGGACACCGCCGCGCCGTAGTACTAAGATTTGTATGACCTACCGCACGCAACGCACATCTAATTACTTTTTAGACAAACAGGCAAAGCCCGCCGCTACTGGCTGCGTTGGATCGTATTGTTACGCGAAGCCATGAAAATGTGAAGAGATCCTGAACTGAGCTCTTCTCCACAGATTCCGCCATTGTGTTAGTGAACTCACCCAAAAAATGTAATGACGGATCTAAGTGATGTAATAACATCCTATGGAAATAAATAATTTTCACTTTGACTTTGAACTTTGTAATTACTTTAGATGAATCAAATTACTTTGAAAACCGCTGACTTTAGTAAACGGCCGTCAAACTCCGAAGGGCCTGTCTGCAGGGCGATCGCGTCAATCTATTTCTGTCTCGGGGCCCGTAGATAAATTAAATAGATATGGCCAGACGCCACTGGCAATTTGGCCCAATTAGGAACTGCCTGTAGAAAGCGAAGATGGCATGATAGTCTGCGCCTGAGTGGATGTCTTAGAAGCAGCGTCTGTTTACCTCGTCTGGTGATTTTTAAGGTTCTAAACAATAAGTACTACTAATATTTGTTACTAGTTGTTCGCCCGCGGATATGTCCACGTTAATAATTTAATTAATTATTACCCCGTGGGAATAACATGTTTTCCCGCGGTAAAAAAAGTATTAGCTAAATCCTAAAATGCTTATGCGTTGCTTTGTCAAACCGAACAAACATTTTGAATTAGCTCATATCATAATATACGATGTCCTCAAAATTACTACGATTAGCAGACGACTCTCTAAATTATTAGATTTTGCTGATGCTTTGAAGAGTGCAGTAGATATAATAGAGCTTGAAATCGTAGACTACGGAAACAACAGTTATCATTGTTTCAGCAAAGTAAAATACCGTTCAATTAATCTGAAATGAGAGATCAAAGATCAATTAGTCATACTACATTATATTGGATTCTTTGTATCAGTGCCAAGTCACCTAGCTTCATTGATAGTTTTCTTCATTGATAGTTATTGCGCAGTGTTAATTTACTATTGAGTGCTATTGATATTTTTTTATCGACTTGGTAAATCCAAGAAAAAGCAAAGTCAATGTTTTTTCACCGGATGACGTCATAAAGTCGTGCCGCGAGTCTCGACAGCGCAAGCGCAAAGAATAAAAGATAAAAAGCTGTTTTTTTACACTTGAGCGACAAAGTGAGGACAATTTACTGCGCACACGCGCTCACAAAGGCGAACTTAAAGGGGAAAAAAATATTGCTATGCCAAAACAGAAGGCGTATGAAAAAAAACACATCTGTAAGTAAGTCGTGGAGTGGTCCAACAAAATATTATTATAGTGTAGCCATTTCAATTGTCCTTTAATACTTACTTTATTCCATCTATTATGATATTATTCAGATGTAAGGCTTTTAGGAATTACCTCTGAATATGAAGTACGGCATTCAATAATTTTTTGAGAGATGCTCTCTAGAGCGTAAAAAATAATTTCTTCGTGACCTTCCTATTAATTACTTTACTGGAGAACAAAAGAATCACAATAAAATTATACCTGGAAATTAATTTATTGGAGCTGTATACAGCTGGAGTTGTTTCAGATCCTACTGTGGAGTAAAACCTTGAGCATCTCCATTTTGTTTCAAACAAAGAAGACATTATATTGTCATTGTATAAGGATTGTATCCAGAAAATGGAACTTCAGCTCTTATCTCTAAAATTCAATATAATGATCAAAATAGCACATCTCGTATCTGCGACCGCCTACTGTCATCCGCCAACCTATTGGCTGATATCAGATTGCAGCGGAGTTGCCAGATTTTATAATAAAATTCAATTTAAAGCGTATTTAAAAAATTGTTGGATTGATAAACACGGTCACTAACTTAAACTTGGCGGTTTTGTTGTTTTTTTTCCTTTGCCGTCATTAATATCTCCGTTTTCTGGCATTTCTTCTTTAATTATAATATAATTTAGTTCAAGTTCAACATTTGTGCGTATAAGTAAATCAAACAATTTAAGTATGTCTTTCTATCTATACCTAACTAAATACTGAAATCCCTTAACAATATTTTAACAGTTTTGATGAAGTACCGATATTTTAGATGAGTTAAGAAAATAACTTACACCAAGAAACGAACAACATTAATACTAGTATAGTATAAAATATGCAGCGCGTTTGTAGATCCATTTTACGATTTTACAATTTAGTTTAATATTTTATTTTGTACGCATTTCTGCTATTAAATCTGGCAACGCGAAACCGCGGTTTCGTTTACTATCGGATGATCTCGGATGAACCTAGTATTTATCTAAGAACAGATAGGAGATGGCTTTTAGCTCTTTGCCAAGTTACGAGAAAATATACATAGTTAACATTACAATAGATGTTTCTTTACCATTAATTTTTTGTGAGATTATGTGGGAGAGGTCGAGTAAAAAAATTAAAATTACTTTTCCCTTTAGGATTTTCCCTTAAGGATTATGCCGTGTGGTGAAGGCAGAGTAGAATACATTTGTCACCATCCCCTACTCTTTCCGTGGGTGTCGTAAGAGGCGACTTAGGGACTACACATTGAACAGGGAACGGGCAGCAGCAGCGCTCTCTGATACAGTAACCTTTTAATCTGCGATCTCCAACCCGCCTGCCAAGCGTGGAGATTATGGCAAAACCTTCCACTTAAGTGGAGGAGGCTCATAGTCCAGCAGTGGACTGTAACGGGCCGTTGATGATGATGTTGATGTTAGGATTAATAATTCTGTGTGCCGCAATCTTAAACTGTACACCCACACAATGAAGAAGATCTAAAACACTTTTAGCAATCAGAATCGGCTTAAGAGTTAAAAAATACATGATATTGGGTATCTCTTTGCCTAACTCAGAAGCACTATAAGTTACAAAAAACAAACTAGGTTCTTTTATAACAAGCAACAAAAACTGCACAGTAAATTTGTTGGCCTCAGGCTCAATTAAATATGCTGCCATGAACTGCTAACCAAAATGGATCATGTTTGTAACAAAGACAACAAAAAACAGTAATTTCAAGACTACAAGTACGATGATGCTCATAGTTTTGAGTCCATTGCCGGTCATCTCGAAGTTTGAAAACAGAAACTGGAGCACCCCAGAAATGGTTCGCAAAATTTTAGTTTCGTATAAGAGTTCAGCTAACAAAATCACAGCAAGGAAACTCGATACAATCTACTCTATAAAAACTAACGAATGACGAACAAAGTGGCTCTAAAACACATCCACGTCAATTTTACGCTTCGTTGAGTTTATTAAATATCGATAGGAAATTGCAAATAAAAAATTAAGTAATACTGCTGACTGACTGGACCACTTATACTACTATATGTATTTGTTTCTTCCTCAATAAAATACTGATTGGAGGTAGTCAAATATATTTTGATGTAGATTTAATTATTAAAGGAGGCGAGGGAACATTTACATTTTTTTTAAATTCATTTTCCAAATATCTTGCTCAGACACAAAGTTATAAGGCTTCAAAGTTGATGGTTAGACAGAAAGGTCCGACGACACATGTGACGTCATATGTGTCGCGGGCCATACATCCGCCATAGAAAATTTTGTTTTCGTAGAGAGGAACAGGTATATTTGTTTAATAATGTTGTAACTAGTTTGTTTTTAGATCAATTTCGATTCTGTTTTGACTGTCAGTATTCTTTTTTTGTATACTTTCAGATGAACTATGAAAAAATCTAATATTTTTTTATGCATGTTCCCTAATATTATATAATAATTACTACTTATCCTTATACTTCTTATTTTGAAAAGACTCTGCTTTCCTGTTTTTTTTTTATCTATTTGGGACCTAAGAAGTTATACCAAGGAAGCCTGAAAGATAAGTGTATGCTATTATAGTAAAATTTTGTAGTTTTACAAAACACGTTCTTGATACACATACTGACTATTGCATTTTACAAATACAAAGTATTTGCTATGCTAAATTCATCTGCGTCTTGGGGAACATACCAAAGAAAACACAGAAGTACTATAAACTGCCTAATAAAAGCTAATGAACAGCACGATACTCCTGGACGAGAGGATCCAAAACTTCCAAAACTCTAGTCAGTTTAGAACCATTAACAATGTCGATGACCGAGACTCATTATTTTCCTATATAGATATATCAATGTTACTATATATATAGGTTCTTTGCCAAATTGTAAGCACCCATACATTTATCAACATTACTTACTACCCATAATACCAGTAAGCAATTATCACGCTCAAGCAAATGGGCAGATGTAGCCATTAACTCGTGGGTTTTTGTAAGGTTTTTTTATCCCATGATGTCATTGTATATGGGAAGTAGACAGGTTATATTACATTGGAATCATGGTGTTATAAATATAATCGGTTTTTGGTGAAGTCAGCTGTGAATTAAGAGATCATTAATTTTATTTTTTATAGGAAGTAAGTATTGTATGATTGATATCTTGCAGCATACTTAAAAGTCCATTAAGTATGTGATTTTACTTCTAAAGAAAGACGCAAAAAAATATTTTAGATTTACTATCATTTAAACTTGCTTACCAAGGCAACTGTGTTGTTGGTATGTTCCATAATATATTAGACTTATCTCTCTGTTTATGGCGGGTAACATATTAAAATAACAATGGCCTCAATTCGGGATGTCACGCTCTAATCCTTAATTTAAGTTAGTCCGTCCTTTTTACCTTTTAAAGATTGAAAAAGGACAGGATATGGCCATCCTAATATTAGAGCTGTCAAACATCGAATTTGAACCATAATATGGCCGTGTCGATTGCACAATTTTAGAGAGCACTTAAAACATGCGACTTAAAAATCTCTTAAACTGACAGCTATGCCCTTATTTTAGGTTATCATTCGTTCAAATCAATATCATTCGTTCATCACCTCTCTTTTATTGGTCATAAAAACGAAAAGGATAGCTGGATTTTAAAAATTAGAATTAGAGTATGACATCCCGAATCGAGGCCAATCTCTTATTTTCTGTAAACAAGAAAAAAGTCAATGAACTCGACAAAAACTGTTCCACGAAAGCCTTTACCAAATTATCCTCTACTATTATCGATCGGAATAGGTTAGTTGTGTGTGCGGCGATCCAAGCAAGAAATAAATAAGGAGCTAAAGATCTGAAAAGCTTTAAAGAAGCAAACATCTTTTTACTTTAAATGGATCAGGAATTTGAAACAATTTTTCTGTTATTATTTTGCAACCGACACGATGAAGAAGATTAAAATACCAAATTCGAAAAAATAACAATATTGTATTATGTATTATTGTTGTATTGTATTGTGTTTTGTACATTCTATTCTATTCTAATACTGTTTCGAAAAATTACCACCGCCTTTCCGGTATCGCGTTTTTTTATAATCTCTCATAATGAAATGAAATGAAATGAAAATTGTTTTATTCCGACAAAAATATCAGGCATTTCACACAAAGAGCCCGCCAAACTGCACAGCAGTTTGTTGGCGGACCATAAGATGGCGGATAAGATCGCCGTTCACTCAGTATTTGCATAAATAAAAAAAATACAGCTACAAAATGTTGCAAAACCATGACATCTACACCAACCACACAAAAAGTATAATCAAAACAAAACCACATGTCAAGTTCGCCGACCCCGTAACAAACAAATGCAGATAAGGTCGCGTGCACACCAGAAGCGCTAATTTTATCACCTGCGCGCGCGCCTCTGTGTGAACAGTGATCAAGTGAGAAAATGTTTGCATTGCATCTTGTTAGTGTGAGGTGATAAAAATCACGACAAGAACTAGACTTGTTAGCATAATTAACACTGTACTGAAAGGATCATGAATTGTTTAAAGAGTAATTTAGTTTGGTATATTATCCAAATTATATTCATTAGAATATAAATAAATCAATATGTGGGGATATCTCTCACACACGGCCATCTGACCCCAAACTAAGCAAAGCTTGTACTATGGGTATCAGACAGCTGATATACATTACTCAAATAGATAAATACATACATATATAGATAAACAACATCCAGACACAAGGCAAACACAAGTGCCGCACGAATGTTAGCCCTGGGCGGGATTCGAACCCGCGACGCCGTGCTTCGTAGGCAGGCGTACTACCAACTAGGCTTCGGGGCCGTCGTCATTCATCGTATGTACTCTTATAAATAAAGGCACGCATTAAATCGTGATCGACTGATAAATCTTTTGGTTCTTATAACGGAAGGGTCGAATTCCGGTGTAGTCCAGACAATGTGTTGAAAAGTTGAAACAATTTCATCATCTGGTCGTCTGAAAAGTGAAATGATTTTGTGCTTCAGAAGGCATGTTGTAACGAGGCATTCATCCTCTTTCCTGTTTTATGACTGGCAACCTTTCTTGCTGGCAGTTTTATCTTTCATTTTAAATTCATTTTCAAATTTAGATTTCTTACGTTTCGATTCTGTCTTTTTTCTGCTAAATTCTTGACTTCATGTCCTGATCTCCGACGGTAAACTTCAAAAGCTTATCTACTATTTTCGATGTCAGTTTTATAATATATAAATAGATATAAATATATAAATACCTTTTTCTTCGGACTGTGCCCTGGAAATTACCACACTTTATTGTATTGTTATTCTACAACACTCTTTGTGTGGTGTTCAGCAGCTTGTGGCGGCTGCTGGGCCACCGTTGATCCTGCCTAGCTATTAGTTACATGAGCCATGTGAGGGCTCTTTAGCGGTCCCATACTGACACCAGGGTTTGTAAGGTCGGTTGTCGACCGATCATAAATCTTGCTATCAAATAAAATTAAACATCTAAATGCAGGTTTTAAAACATCTCGGCTCATCTTGCACGCAATTTGAATCACGGCCTTCACATTACAAAAGTAAACACTTCGCACAAGGAACACGCAAAAAAAAACAAAGCACATACGGTCACGAAATACACGAATAACATTTTTTTATTTAAATAAACATTAATTATCCCCAGGGCAACACTGACAGATCAACTAAGGTAATGTAATTGTAACGTTGTAATTTGCATAAAAACTACCAGACGGTGATTATACTGACAATAGGGTTTTGTTTAGGATTTCGTCATAGTTTTAAATTGTATTATAATTTACATTTGGAAAAGTAGAGCTTTATTCTATACGTTGGTAAATATAATCATACTATTTAAGTAAAATAGTAATTACTAGTTCATTTATGCTATTATATATATGTATTATACAACTATCACGAACAAACTATACGGGTTACATTTGGCATACAAAAATCAACACTGTTTCGGTCCCTAAGAATAAGAAGAGACTACGTGAATTTTAGATTGCACCTTGCATTCGTCACTGTGTTTTATCTATACTAATATAATAAAGAGGAAAGATTTGTATTTTTGTTTGTAACGAATAAACTCAAAAACTACTGAACCGATTTTAAACATTCTTTCACCATTAGAATGCTACATTATCCCTGAGTAACATAGGCTATATTTATTACTAGAAAAAAATTAGGGATCCTTGCTAAAACTTCAGTAACGTGAACCAAAGTGTAAAAAAATTTGCTTTAAAAATTTCTTTCATCGCATACGCAGCGGAAACTATTGATGATAGAACAAAAAAATGTTCTACAATGGTGTAGGGTAGGTGTATGGTAGTTGAAGGGTAGGTGTAGGGTGAGTGTAGGGTGGGTGTAGGGTGAGTGTAGGGTGGGTGTAGGGTAGGTGTAGGGTAGGTATAGGGTAGGTGTAGGGTAGGTGTAGAGTGGGTGTAGGGTGGGTGTAGGGTAGGTGAGGTATAGGGTAAGTGTAGTGTAGGGATTTCACACCTCCATTACCACAATAAGGTGTTAAGTAGGTGTAGGGTTGGTGTAGAGTTGATGTAGGGTAGGTGTAGGGTGAGTGTAGGGTAGGTGAAGGGTAGGTGTAGAGTAGGGTAGTTTTTAATTTGATTTAATTAGGTAGTATGTAAATTAAAGAGTCCATAGTAAAGAATAGGATTTTTGTTTTTGACGTTGATCTACACGCGCGAAGCCGGGGCGGGCCGCTAGTATACAATAAAATAAAATACGCATTTATTTTATGGTTATGAAAAGTGTGTCTCCATAAAAATGCTTAGAATGTTTTTTATTACAACAGACATGCTAACAAACAGACCGTTCTCATGATACAAACAAACAATCAACAGCTTTTAACACTTTAAATACACGAAATCTGACTGGTACGTGGTGAGGATCGACTGCGTCTCCGCGGTTTTTCGTTTTTATTTTTCTGCGGTAAAATGTCTCCTTTCGTCTTCTTAATTGTAAAGATCGTAAAGATTGGTCGTCGTCGATTTTAAACTTGAGTTTTCTGACATAATACTGACTATTTTCGTATTTCACTACAAGGATTAGTAGAAGAATAATGTTACAGCTTGTGATGGCAAACTTCTTCTTTTTCGTCGTTTGAGGTGGACCTCAACTCTTCTCACAAACCCTGGTGAGTTTTATAGAGCCACGACCAGAGTCTACTGGCTTGGCTCATGTAACGACAGCTTCCTTAAATAACAGCCGAGACCCACGGTTTAACGTGCCTTCCGAAGCAATTTTCGGACAATCAGGTGGCTCAGCTTGCAATAACCAAAACAGTGTCCCCACCGGGATTCTAAAAAGAGACGAATGTTCGACTCCTTGGCCACCGCGGCTGTCAATGATGGCAATGAAAGAGTTAAAGACAAACAAACACACACTCGGCAGCATGTTGAAGCGATTAGTTCCCACGCTGTTGTTTTACATCTGACGACGTCGGTAAGTGTAAAAACTTCTTAACGTTTTGATTTCGTATGACGTGTATGTCGGTAGTTGCTACTTACCTTGTACTTACAGCTGTTGTGGCAGAAAATTTAAATTCAGTGGCCTCGATTCAGGCAGTCATGTTCTAATCCTCATTTTAAAAGTCAGCAATCCTTTTTGCTTTTATGACCAATGAAAGAGAAGAGATGAATTCAGGCGAACGAATGCTATTATTTTGAACCTAACACTGTCCACTGTCAAATTAAGATTTTTTAAAACGGATGTCTTCATGTTCGCTCTATAACTACAATCCACGCGTAGTCGGTTCTTTGACAGCCCTGGCTTTAGGATGTCCATCTCCTGTCCCTTTATAGTCTTTAAAAGGCAATAAGGAAGGACAGACGAACTTAAACTCAGGATTAGTGCGTTAATTTCTGAAAATTAGCACCATAACTTGTTTTTTATAAGACTACGAGATAAACAGAATAATATTCAATATTTCAAAGACGAAATTACTCTACATACACGCGATCATAAAGTTTTAAAACACAGAAGAGTCTTGGCCCCATTTTTACACTAAAACACTGAAACTAATTTTACAGACGGCCTTGGGCACTAATTCTGTTAACTAATTACGTGTTCGGCACCGAAATACCGCCGTGACTATTATGAGTGCTATTTCCGAACTAATGAACACGCATCCGGTCGATAACTGCACTGCGCGCACGCACGAGACGATAATCAGACGAGTTTAATATGAAGATAAAGTGAAATTTTTACCTTTCGACGACGTGACCTTTTCAATGGCAAATTAGGTATGGTTGATTTCGCATTTTTTGCGGACTTTCCCGTGCTCATGTCATGCAAAACATAACGATGCTAGAAATGAGTAAGTTAATCGATTTTATTTAGGTATACCTATAATCGATTGGAGTTCGATAAAAATATTCTTACTGTTAAGTCCGTCTGAACATGTAGTCAACTATTTCAAATTTGTTTGCTAACTCGCTAGTATTTCCTTGTAAAAAATCTAAAGACACCGCTGCTTATAAAATTGTTAAAATTTTGCCACTACCGAGAAAAAGATAATTCTTAACCCACAGATCAAACCTAACCGCCGCACCGCACTAAAAGTTACAAACCTTTCAAAATATTGAACCGGACGCAAGCCATCAATCAAACAAACGGACGTCGACGTAATGTGGTTAGTCTAATAACTAATTAAAAACAAATTAGGGCAAAAGAAAACAAAGCCCTTTCGAGGTCGCGCCTCGAGCAAGATTGAATAACTGTGTAGTTAGGGCTTGTACACACACGCCGAATTAAGCAGCGATTCGAAGAATTTCAGTCCAATCAGAGAAGCGAGAAAATGTATTGTATAATATTCATGCTTTTTATCCATCAGAGAAGAGCTTGAAGATCTCAAAAGATATCATGTTTTTTTATTTGGCAGATGAGAAAAAAGTGGCAAGAAACACCCAACAATACTATTTGCCTGTGACTAAGCCCTAAAATAAATGTGTGCAAAAACATATCCACACCTTTAACTGACTTTTGACTTTGGTAAAAACAGAGTAAATCCAGGTATTGGCTTTCATCCTGCTTAAAACTTGACGCGAAAAAGTGCATAATCTTAGGCATCGCCGCCAGACTGTAGTGAACTTTAGGTTGCCACACGTCACTACACTATAACGCATACTATCACGTCTGACTATGTTTTTTTTTTAATATTTTGTTTTACGGTTCTGGCTACTCAGTATAGTATAGGGTTACCATATGACGACCGAGAAAGTCGTGCAAAAAATTAGGTCAGTGCAAAGTATGCTACAGTTTAGCGAAACCGCGTAGTATAGGGATTGTGAAGACAGGCTTTTAAAACGTTTTGAAGCACTGTTTCTTATAATCAATCCTTAAGCTTGAACGTTCAATAAAAGCTCTATATGGAAGCTTTATAACACTAATCTTGTCACCAACCGGTCCTCGCGTATCAGAACGTTATGTCCTACGATACGGCTGGATTTTCTCTCATATCGCGCTAAGTCGTTAGTCACAAGATAAAAACAGGGTCCAGTTTCTAGCTTAGTGAAATCCAGGTAAGGCATGGCACATCTTTTCGTAACCTGTAAAGGTATCTATGCAAATAGTTGCACTTTCTTATCATATCTGTGAAGGAAGCAATGTTTTAGACTTTGTGGTAAATAAATTACATTTGTCTTCGAAGCTTTTAATGCTTTTGAAGCTTTTTAATGCTTGATGCTTTAACCTCACGAGGTTAAGACATATTTTGTTGTGTTGCTATTCATTTTTTTCAATCTCTATACGCTTTATATTATTTTATGTTTATATTGAAGATTAGTCAATTTTTTCGTGTAAGATATTATAATGATCAGTATTGTGTTGTGATTGTTTCACTGTGCACCTTAATAAGAAATTTCAATTTAGAATCTATTAAAACAATTTCAGACTAGACTTAAACGTTAATTACCGAGTAAGTAGCAGCTTGCTTCCGTGTGCAAGCGCCTTATCCCCGATCGTGTATCTTAACCTTGTTGCATGCACCAACAATTTGCTTCTTGGTCTTGGGCTGTAAGGTCCGTGCGATTTAAACTCGTTTATCATCGTTAGCTGTGTTTCTTGCTAAATTTAGAATGGTTTAATTTTAAACACCTACCTATGAAGGTTGATTGTTTTTCGTTGATGAGTTGTTTGTTACCTTTCGTTGATTGGCATGACGTAATCGATGTTAAAATTTACCTGAAACAGAAAAAGGTATTATTAAAATACAAAATTGGTTTGATTACTTATACAACTTACACTAGACAATAAATAAGTACCTAAGTGATAAGTTTATACTTTACATCACTGTAACTTTATTCTCCAATTTAGTCAATCATAAAAATAAAACGGTTATGATTTGAACCCATCACTATCTGTGCCACCAAGTCGAACCGAATGCCGGCCGTACTACATTACACTTATCATACTCAGTACCCTCGAATTTCAAACACTTCCACAATAGCACCCCATAAGTACCAACTTAACAATAATAAGAAGTGGCTCACGCAATCGAACTCGAGTCATCAGTCTCGAGTCGCAAGTAAATCGAGCGGCGCCGGACACAATGCAGCCAATCAGAGCAAACAAAAAAAAAAAAACGCATTCTCGATGGCACTCGACAAGAATCGTGGACTACATCACGATGTTGTTAGAAAACAAGCATTAGTTATTTGATAGAGACAGAACGGCAAACAAACCTTGAAACGATCTATGGCTTTGCAAAAAATATACTAACTATGCCTCTTGCACAAAAAGTTAGATAGATAGATGAAAACTTTATTAATTCACAACACACAGATAGCACATAAATAAATTTAAAAAATACACAAATATTGACAAACAGACAGAAAAATTATACAAACTAATTAAAAAAAAAACAACTTCCCGTGGGTGTCGTAAGAGGCGACTTAGGGACTACACATTGAACAGGGAATGGGCAGCAGCAGCGCTCTCTGATACAGTAACCTTTTAATCTGCGATCTCCAACCCGCCTGCCAAGCGTGGAGATTATGGCAAAACCCTCCACTTAAGTGGAGGAGGCTCATAGTCCAGCAGTGGACTGTAACGGGCCATTGATGTTGAACACAAAAAATACATTAGAGTCTGATTGCGCGCGCACAGTGCCACCTGCATTACGCGAATCAACATGATGCTGCTGACTCAGCATATGCCACAGTAATATACTGCAGCGCTGTCACTACCATGACATTGGAATAAGTTTTGATCATTTCGTTGTTAAGAAATGCCTAAGAAGATCCTTAAGAAATTAAGACTGGTTAAAAAACACAGAAGTAAAATTTCACACTGTAACCATAACCGCGAACAAAAAATTCTACACATAAATATTAAGGGAAACGGTTTTAATGATCCCTCCCTACCCAATTTTGCTAACCCTACCTTTATTTCCCTACCTATTTTATTTTCATTAAAAAATATAAAAAATTAAATAAATTGACAGTTTTAAATGTGTTAAATTGTACGTTAAAACTTAAAGTCACCTTTCTACATCAGTGAAAAATAGCAGCATTTATCTAACAGTAAGTTGTCTTGCTTGTGTTATTCATACTCTGTTGTTGTGGGTCATTCCATCACGCATAGCCCGCGGTCTGACAGCGAAATGACGCAAACAGTCCCGGGCCAGTCCGCGTTTGTCCAAATTGCTGTCCACTCGGCTCTTGAGGGCCAGCACCGCTACTTAAGATTGCTACCACAATAGGAATAATATTACGAATACGATCAACAACTTGATAAGCAGTCGCAACATAAGATAGTGATGTGACAGAGCCCTTAGTGTAGATGTTTGAAATAAATATTATTTACTCTTTAATTTATGCAAGAAAAGCAAGCTATTAAGAAATTCTGATCTAAATCAAACAAAAGTATTGTATTTCCGTGGCCCAACATCAATATGTTAATTTCCAAAGTGCCAAATGTGCTAATACAAAATATCATCAAGATTGGTTTTATCGATAAGAATAACTAAGCAAGTAAAAATAGTTGTAATATTTTTTTCTACTTGACTTTAGCCGTCAATTAAATCCGATGACCTACAGATGAGGCGATGAAATTAAAGTTCTTGTGTAATTATAATTAGAGTCTTGCGTAATCCAGTGACTAGCAAATGTCCTATTGTAACAATATTTAATGAGGGCCGATAAAAAATACTAAGGAGATTCATCACCGCTTTTATCTGCATAATTTAACGGAATTGAATGAATGTATAAGAGCGTCAGTAGTCTAGTGGCTAGAGCCGCTGTCTTCCGTACGGGAGACGCGGGTTCGATCCCCACCACGTACCAATGTTTAAGAATTTCGAATTCATATGTATGTTTATTCGACACTCTTACGGTGAAGGAAAACATCGTGATGGAACCTGCACAGCACATACTCTTGCGAAGAAATTCAAAGGTGGTGTGTAAAGTCGACAAACCAGCACTGGGCTAAAGTGGTCGAGTAAGACCTAAATCGCCCTAATTCAGGGTAGGATCGAGCCTCTCGCTGGGGACGTATATGAGCTGTTGATGATGATCAGTAAATGGCGACGAAATGGTGTCGTTTTTGCATTTATAATATAAATATAAATTCGCTAAAGAGAAATACTGTTCAACTCTTTATAAATATAATAAATACACATAATGAATGTGATCTGAATGAATGTCCGTCATTCAATAATGTAACAAAACAAATCAAAGCCTTAACATTTCAAATAGTTTGATTTGATCGATCTAAATAAATAAAACTCGGCATTCAATTAAAATTAAAATGTCATGGTTCATTTTAAAGTAGTCTGACAATCACGACTTTGTAGTGACAGAGGGTTAATTAAAGGATATTCAGAATAAGAGAGCGCGTGAGAAAACACACAACCTTGGATTGGATTGGAGCACCTCTCATTTATAGAGGTGGGCACATATGCTATCGATTTTATCGAACTCATATCAAATATAGAATTGCATCCTACTTCTTTTAATTTTAGTGCTCTCACCCAAAATAACAAAAATAAATTGTGAATGCTGCTTTAATAAATAACTCACCCTAAGCTCTATCTTTTAGGAAATGATTGTGACCAGCTACAGTTTCAAATACCAAGTTATAAAATTTAATTAGGTCTACTTCTGTATTTCGCAAAACACCTACCGTGATCAAGATTGGTTTTATCGATAAAGCGATCGGAAATCACTAATAACCTCAAAGGGCCCTCGCCCGCAGCGCTCAGCTGCTTGATGGATATCGCTAAAAGTTACGAAAGAACTGGAACACTGGCCACTACGACCAAAGAGAAAAAATAAAACAAAAGAAACAAATCTGATTTCAAAATGAGAGAAAAACTGGCGGGATACGTTGTGTAAGGTTTCTGTTGGTTTTAGCGCGAAAGACATGCCATTGGTCGTTGGACGTAATTCGCATTATCTTCGGTTATAATTAGCCTTTGTTTAAAAGAACAGGATAAATGGAAGGTCATTGACTTTTTATAGTAATTAAGTCATATTTTTCTTGTATCGTTCTCGTAAAGCAGATAAAACATAAAGGAACATTGTCGGAATCGGTGTAAATGAACTAAAATTACTTAAGCAGGATGCTAAAAGACAATCTGATCTGTGATGATGACATCATAATTACGAGTACATTGTAGAAAGTGTTGCATTAAATATTATACATAATTAATCGGTAACGATACTAATAACTAACCTTTAAGTACCTTATTTATTTATGACACTAAAATTATCACAGAGAAAATTCTAAAACACAAACGGAAAAGTAAAGAAACAATCAAATCATTTTGCGTTCGTTTGAGTGCGTTTCAAATCGTTGGAAAATTGTCTAGCGTGTATTCAGTACATGAAAATTAACAACTTTCCTCAACATGGGTTATCAAAAGAAAAAACAATACATCTCCCACAGTACTTAAACTCAGCAGCTAAGCTACTAATTGCAGGGTTTTATATAAGAATGTATCGTCTTTAAAACTATGTTCCTAGGGGAAAGTTGTTCCATTGGGAAATAATTTACAATCGATTTGAATTTCACCCTGTATAAATAGGCCCTTATATTAAATAGGCAATAAAGTAGTGTTTGAAAAGAAAGCAACGCAACGTGTTCTAGTCTAGTGTTATAGATAGATGAAGTTACACAATAGTTTCATTGTCCGCGATGCGAGCGAGATCCAATCACGCTATCTCACGGCCCTCCAATTAATAAGATACACTATTGTTCCCTTTAAAAGACCTTTTCATTTATACTATCAAGTCAGCTAAGCTGTTGGTGCTCAAATTTGACCGAGAGCTGATAAGTGTGTAACGAGGCATTCGTCCTCTTTCCTGTTTTATGACTGGCAACCTTTCTTGCTGGCAGTTTTATCTATCATTTTAAAATAATTTTTAAATTTAGATTCCTTACGTTTCGATTTTGTCTTTTTTCTGCCAAATTCTTCACTTCATGTCCTGATCGCCGATGGTACATACCTAAAGCTTTTCTACCATTCTCTACTATTTGTCAGTTAATATATATATATAAATACCTTTTTTTCCTTGGACTGAGCCCTGGTTATTGCCACATAACCCTCAACAACACTCTTCGTGTAGTGCCCAGCAGCTCCGTGGCGACAAGTGGAAGCATTGGGAGGTATAGATAGACAGTTATCATCGCATTCTTTTTAAATTTGTTTTATTGGAAATATTTCGCAGCTATGTTGCTAGATTCCTTTTTATTTATAGATCAATAAGTGCTTTTCCGACGACGTTTTTAAATGCGACTATAATTTATTTAAATTTATCTATGTCAGACAGATCATATTTTACGGCGTTTTTATCGGTGCTAAACTGTTTTACGAGTCTCAAATTAATGCAGACACTTTGTCATAACCATTTTATGTGCCGAAAGTTAGGTAAATATGTACTTAAGACTATGTAAATCCTAAATCGTTGTTTAATAGTAACTTCAATTTGAAGTTGGCATATTTTGTGTCATACAATAAAATAAAAGGAAATAACCAGAGGAGTAAATAAATGATAACATGCTTGCAAAAGGTTTGTGTGGTGATATTTACATATTATTATATTGGCTAGTTAGGCTGGTATAATTATATAGCTTCAACTGTTTGCACTCCTAGCGTCTAATACAATACCTTATCATCCAATCACATACACACATATACACCCATTTACTCTTACATACCCTCACACATTACTTTCCCCACTCACCAACACACTCGACATATACCCACACTCTCACACACTCATAAACTCGACATACACACCCATCCCTTAATATTTAAGTTTTCTGGTTCTTATTTCTTTTTTTTTCTCTTTAATCGTTAATGTAAAGCATTTAATAAATAAATTAGAAATAGCTTTGGTATATAGGTGCATGACATGACTATGTGCTAAGCTTCCCCGGAAGAGCGATACCTCCTGACACAGGCTTTTCTGAGCCTAAAAGGAGGTATCACCCCTAATTATAAGATTAATTTGTTAAAAGAAATATTTTGTTTTTGTATTTTTTTTTGATGTTGCTATTCGTTCACTAGAGGGTGCAGCATCCGCGAATACCTAATCAAGGGAATTAATCACTTATGACGAGACGAAGAAGATGAAAGATCCGGCAATAATGTAAACAAGATAATTTTTTGACACTAACTTTCCGAAGACAAATAAAAAATTTTTGAGTAAAAAATTAATATGGCAGTTTTACAAATTATTGAAAGTTTTGTCGTCCGAGTATTTTGTATTAAAATAACTATCATAAAGAAGTTAATAGAATGAATGAATGTTAAGAAGAATGAATGGTTCCATGAAATGTGAATATGATCAGGATTGATACTCAAATGTTAGTCATTACGGAGTAATCGTGTTTAAATTGTTTTTTTTTTATACATTATTGCCGGATTCTTAATGGAGGGAGATGTTTAATTTAATGTTCAATAAAATACTGCCATTTGTTTAAAAAGATGTTTAGTTCAACCATGATTATTTCTGTACATATTATTTAAAAACCTATTTTTCACAGCAAGTGGAAGGATCTCCTGGTGGAAAAATAAGTACCTGTCATATATTTGAATTAAGTAAAATACACATTTCTTTCGATGAATATAACGCTATTGAAATGTCTCACGTTTTAAGCTGCTCATTAAGTACTAAAACGATCAAATTGATTTGTTTAATTACGGCTTAATTGGACGTTAAATATGAGGGCAGTAAAGGACGCGTTCTCATTCAACTTAATTAACGCCTACGCTTATTTTAAATATCGAACTTCGTTAATCGATTTCAGTGTAACTGTGAAGACGTGAGTGAAAGGATTAAAAAATACAAAAGATCAAATTTAAAGCCGAGGCAGTGACTAGAGAAAATTTTATAATTATTATTTTGGAAGGATTATACAAGGAGGATTTAACATTTTTCTTCTAACATTGGATAACATGATACACTCGTGGTCCGTTTTCCTCCGAGATGATACACAATCGCCAAGAGACCACCGCGCCGCCGGTATAATTATGGCCTAGTCAGCGCAAAGGTCCCGGATTCGACAAGAATGATTTTGAATATCTGTGTCGGATCTGGGTGTTATTTGTATTGTGTTTAATAATATGTTACCAATTTAAAGGGGGTAGTGATTCCCTGATTCCACATACATTTAATTTAAAATTTACATTGCATAGGCGAGCTTATCTCTACAAAGAGATCTCTTCCAGCCAACATGTAGTAAGAGAAGAATAATTTAAAGGTAGACAAAAAACACACACACACACACACACACATAATATACATACTTATAAATAAGTTACATAGAAATGAAGTGCTCTTTTAATATCTGTTTAAAAAGGTGAATAGAGGTACTTTCATGTATAGCTTTGGGAAGTCCATTCCACAACTATACAGCTTGCAAGGAAAAGAATTTCAAGGAGAATCATAATCATCAAGAAAGAAAGAAGAAAGAAAATATTATTTATTATCCACCAATTTAACAATAATAATTATTTAGTTCTTATACTGATATGTACCTAAAGGCGGATAATAGGAGACGTCTCAGTTTATGCTGCCACTGGAACAAGTTCCGGGGCAGCCCTGTTTTTCAGACGCACCTTTTGTCTGTGGTTAGTGAAATTATAATCCGTGTAAGTTTGTATTCAAGATAAACATTACTGTCCCCTTCCTTCTTAGAATCCTCACAGATAGCTTTCTTGACAAACCGATAAAGACGTTGATAGTTTTATTGAGTTCAAACATCGCATAGCATATCAACACATCGAATTTATTTCGTCGGCTTAGAGTACAGCTAAAATTCTTAGAAAACGACGCAGCACCTTTGTTTGCCAAGATAATAAAATTATATGACTTCGAAAGTTTATAAATATGATAAAATTGTGGTAATATTTTTTGCTATTGTTGCACGACAATATGATCTCCGTGCTACAGAATTCATGAAAGAATTAGAAACATTGACGTTTGGTTGGACGAGGAGCACTGTTGCCTTCTTGAATAAACGTCAATGTACAATACCTACCTAATTCTTTCGGTGCTTCGCTTAGAAGTGTACACTGGAGTATCAAAGATCTGAGTCAAAGGTCTGCTGAACACATGTTTAATTACTGCAGTAAAGGGAATCTGAAACACATTTACATTGATGATATCCTCATAATCGTTATCATTTTCTGCCCACATCCACCCACTCCTGAGTATATGCCTCTTCTCGACAGCGCCACTCCTCACACACAACACTAATTAAACAATAGAACAATAATTAATAACATCCTATTCTACATAACACTAATTTAATTTTCGTTTTTTAAACAGGAAAATATAGAGCAAATATCAACAAAATTATCAAATTTATTTCTCAGGGAATATAAAATTTACTTACAGTTTATGCATGTTATTAAAATAATTTAAGCAGTAAAAACCTAAGATCATTAAAACAAGAAAATGTGGAGCAAATGTCAACCAATAATAATACAGACAGACCTTCGATTTAAATATTGTAATTTAAGTTATTATGATTGTCTTAACGACTGAGGTCACAATTTAAAGGATTATCATAAAGCCGATATTTGACATTACATAATGTCACGGCTGTTAAAAAATTGTGAACAATTTTGTCTTTTTTTCAACTGTAAATAAATAAGAAATAATAGCAATACTTCAATTCATTAGGAAAATAGAGCTTTTTCTGATGATACTCATGTTTGAAATGCGTGAGCACGCTTAGGGTTTATTAAAGAAAAAAATTACTCTACAAGGACGCGAAGGAACACATTTTATTTGACAGTAAATAATTAATGTAACTAATTATTATTAATCAAGACGACTAATTAATTTTATTGTTATCGACGTGGATAAAAAAGAAAGTGAAAGGCGTCACTTTGAGATTTATAAGCACTCTTTTGATTTTGCACCCTGATACGTGCGCTGTAGTAGTTTTGTAGAATTTAGTACCTCTGTGATCAATAAATAATTCACGATCTACCAACTTTCTTGCTGTCCTATTGTCTACTAAAAACTATGCAGGTCAAACCCTCAAACATTCCCTGCCCATTAGCTTGGCAGTATTACTGGACACAATGGGGGTCTGTATCCACTCTTGCGCAGGTCGCGATAAATCGCGAACGCGCAGACAATGGGCCTTCACTGCATCAGCGCGACCTTGCGCCTGCGCTGCGATCACGACGACGACGTACACCTGTACAGTCTGGTACTATGTATTCTCGAATGCGAATTCGTTAAACCTTACTTTATTTTCTGAAGAGAGAATGACTCAACTTTACAAGACAAGAGCGAATGGAAATGTTGAGAGGGGAAAGCCAAGGCGAACGCTCCCATTAGATCGGGGATGTTCTGGAAAATGGTCAGGTCAGGAGGACCCAAAACCGATGAGCATGAATCTTCATCTTCTTCTTCATTTTTTTGCAGATTAATGAATGTGGATGAAGCGAAAGAAGTACATCTGGATCGTAGCAAGTGGAACGACGTGCAAACTGCCTACCACTTCGGGAAGGGCGTGTCTTTATGTATGTACACATAAAAAAAAGTTTGTGATCACTCACTAGCATAAGCTAATATAATTTTTTTAATTTAACTTTATCAACAAAAATTCTAACTTGTGTGTTTTCTTTAAATAGAAATACCCTGTTTGAATTTTAAAAGTTACTATTTTTATATTTTGTTAAAAAAAATTAAGTAACATAATGTAATTGTAACAGGAATAGGGGATCGGACAGTAATCAGATTAAAATCTAAATGTACTTAGATAAAATAAATATACTGTTTTACGATTATTTATCTAATAATTATTTAATATAATTTATTTAAATATATTTAATTGAAGAAATAAAACGTTGTTATTTACAATATTTGTAATCTGTACTGAAACACCAATCACAGTGCGTGACGTCATTTGTGGGGTACTACGGGCTATGACGGATACACCATTGTATGACCACAAATGACGTCACGCGCTGTCAGATGACATAACATGGCGTTTTAGCGAGATTTTTAAACAAACAATATTAGAACATGATTTTGAGTACGTAAAAGACTATGAATAAATACTGACGCAAACTTTTTTTGATGTGTGTATGTTACTTTAAATAATTGCATGTTAATAGCTTCTGTAGCCGAGTACTAAAACGTTCGGCTTTCATTACGAAGGGGTCCTGGGTTCAAATCCCGGTTAGGGAACACGATACATCTCGATTCTGATAATTTCGAGATCTCGAGCCACATTTCGATTCAGTCTCTTTTGCAGGCTGAACTCTGCATTTTAGTCTATTTCACCGATCTCTTCTTATCTTCTCTGTTCTAAAAAAAAATGTTTATTATACTATTCCTTAAGTTAGTTACTAAAAGTAGGGGTAACACTACACAATGATCGCCTTATGACCAATTCTCGCCTGGGAAAAGATGCAAGGCAGATTCCAACATTTACTACTCGTTCCATACACGTTGTACAACTTCGCATTAATTTATTTAATTTATCTTAATAAATTATATTAATTAACATATCACCTTTTGCCCTTAACCTGTTATCGATCTTAAGAATATCTAGAGCAATGGAAAATTCATAACAAACAAATTAAAATTAATTACAAACTGTTTTATAGATTTGTTCTGGGGTCGGACAAAAAGGAGAACTATTTTATCTTCGTAAAAAATACTATGCTGTGCTTTTGATATGTTTGAGTTCCAGTGCCAAATACGTACGTACCAAGGAGCCATTTATATAATTTTAGTATAAAGAAAAATTACTCCGAAAGTGACTCTCTGTGACACGGCTAAAATATTAAACCGATTTTGATGAAATTTGGTAGTACATTGATAGTTAGGTACCTAATGATGGACATAGACTAATTTAATATAATTTCTTATTCCCACAGCGTAAAACCTCATCGCAGTAAAATTACTAAATTAACAGGGCTATCTATTAACGCGGTCGGAACTATAATTGTCTCTTACACTTATAGTTCCGACCGCGTTACATAGATGGCGCTTTTAGCTTTAGTAATTATACTGCGGTGAGATACTACACCATGAATAACATTAAAAAAAAGTTTTCCACAAACAATGCGGGCGTGAGAGAGCGATGGTGGTCTAGTGGCTAGGGCCCCTGCCTCCCGTCCGGGAGACGCGGGTTCGATCCCCACCACGTACCAATGTGTTTTCGAATCTAGAATTCATATAATGTACGTTTATTCGACGCTCTTACGGTGAAGGAAAACATCGTGATGAAACCTGCACACTCCTGCGAAGAAATTCAAAGGTTGTGTGTGAAGTCGACCAACCCGCACTGGGCCAGCGTGGTTGACTAAGGCCTAGTCGCCCTAATTCAGGGTAGGCTCGAGCCCCTCGGTGGGGACGTATGTGAACTGTTGATGAATGCGGGCGTATCCGTAGGCGGATAGCTAGCTTTTTAATAAGTACCAAGACTATGCTTGTGTTCAATGTCAATGAATAACACACATAATAGAATACCGAGATAAAATATCAAATCAAAGTCGACATTGACCCACAGGTCGTCGTTACGGATGTAACTAGCGTAGTGCATTTGCTTATCAACTATTGCGAAACCAATCACGCTCCTTTTATACTAATGTTATTGTGGATTGAACTGTACAGGGTCTCAGTTAGTGTTTATGGTATATTTTATACAACGTGTTTTTTTAGAGTTTTGAATTGTTATGGAAGTTATGGAACATAATATCAGATTCATAGACCGATAATGTACCTTCCGAAGCACGGAATCATCTTTCTTTTCGGACAATCAGGCGATTCAGCCTGCAATATCCTAACCAAACTGTGCCATCCATGATAGCTTTGACATCGAAAAGTGATTTGCAAAAATCTTAATTCGAATAAAATAATTTAGATTTTGAACTGGGGAACACTCACAAAGAGATTTTTGCTTGACAGTGTCCCCACCGGGTATCGAACCCGGAACCTCCGTAATGGGCGTCGAATTGTCGACCACTCGGCCACGGAGGCTGTTAGCGGCTGAGATGATGGTGAAAGCATTATAATACGGCCTGAAATATCCCTGACAAATTTACATCGACTTTCCAGTGGAATATACGCAACTTAAGGCTACCTGCTTGCAAGACCCGGTGTAGCTACATTACACTCAAGCAATGCAATGGTAATTTGACTGCATTAAACTTTAACGATTCTTTTACGGTTGGTCTTGTTAGTACCTAACTAGTTCTGCTCTCTGAAATTAGTTGGCATTTACCAATTTCTGTTCATAATGATGGCTGATTTACACATAGTTTATTGTGGCATGGGACCCACCCAACATCGACTTCGACGACTTGAGCACTTTGTTTTTATTGGGTTTGCTTTTTGGTGAACTTTTTTTAGTGTCATTTCTTCTGACAGTAGAGCAAACGTAGAAGCGCAGCCTAGTTGGTCGCCTGCCTTCGAAGGACAGGGTCGCGGGTTCAAATCTCGCGCAGGGCAAACATACCTTGTATTTGGATGTTGTTTATCTATATAAGTATGTATGTATCTATTTATGTAATGTATATCAGCTGTCTGATACCTCTGCTTAGTTTGGGATCAGATGGCCGTGTGTGAATATGTCCCCACATATTTATTTATTTTATTTCTATATATACTACTCAGTCAGTCAGCTTTTACATCTTACATAGAAACTAGCATCAAAGCATTTCTTCCACGGAATTTATTTTCTTCACTCCCTGACAAAAATATATATTTTTTTAGAATATTTTGCCTGGCAAGTCGAGAAATTTTAAATGTACTGAGGTAAATTTGAACCGTATTATAAATTTATTATACAGCCATAAAATTACATGCACTAAAATTTTAATAAGCAATCAAGATTATTATAGGTGAGGAGTAAGAGAGCATATTGGAGGTCAAAGACCCAATAAAAATCGCAAAAAAGCAAATTGCTGGCTAAACATTAATTCATCATGCTACCCCGCCCATATGCGAATTATCCAGAGACGAACTCCGGGGGGTCTACATTTTGCATATTTAGTTTTAGGGCATGTTTACGTACCTAATGTAATGGGTCTTTATGTTTGCTTTTCCTACCTACAGATAGTGCCCTAATATCTACATAAATGAGTAAATAGGACAACGCTTTTTGTATTTATTTAATACGTCGCGACGTTAACTCTTTTGCATTACTGCAAGTAATGTTGATCTACGGAATAGTGTCAGCCGCATAGCCCAAGTGTTGCTTTGCTACTAATCTGCAGTCAGAAACAGCATTACTTTCCCCCCCATTAATCCCCTGGATCCGCTCCCGTCAAACCTGGCTCTAAGCGACCAATCGTGACTAACCCCATAGTTAATTAAACTCAACCACGGCATGGTATTACCACCAAAAAGTGGGAGGTATAGTAAAAATCTGGTCAAGCTACTTGTGCAAAAGGTATCCTTATTGCTTGGTGATAGAGTTCCCTAAGGTGTACTGTATTCTGTGTATATGTATAAGTTATAGATAGATACGTTCACACGCACAGCTAGGATGAAATATTACTATAGTAATGTTAGAGGTCTACAGTACCCGAATTAGTCTAACGGTAATCTTTAATGGATGCTAAATACGGTAGGAGGAATATTGTTTAGATTTACGACGTGCAAAAAACAGTTTGGTTACGTACTTTGGAAGTAATTCTAATATTGTGTCAGGCCAGTACCCTTTTTGACTTCACCATCATTTACTGAGGCAGAGGTCAAGCACCCACCTATAAATTAAAATAAAACTCTTTACGCATCTTACCTGAATATATTTTGTAAAGTGAGTCCAACAATCCCTGCATCATTCTGTCCATGGTCTGCTTATTCTCGATGGTTCCAAATTCCACAACTATCTCGTCACATCACCAAACACTGAATCACTATGATTTCCATAATAACACGTGTTTTCTTCCACTAAAATATATTTCATAATAATGTCAATGAAACAAGTTCAATAAATCAAAAATCTTCAATGAAATCCAATATGGAACAACTATTCGATGAATGCAACGATATAAACCAATCAGATAAACAAAGATGTCACTATTCGAGATTGAAATGTAGATACCGGAGAAATGGAAGCAGTGTATGAAGAAATAGTAATAGCAATGCCCATATAAGGTCATCGACCTAGACACAGTGGCCAAATTGAAGTAACGGGAACGTCTTGTTGATGGTTATCATCAATCAGTTTTGCGTAACTATATGTTGGCAATGACTCTAGAGAGATATTGGAGCAGAGCAGACAGACAAATAGTACATGAAGACGATCGTAATTTTGTCTAATGATGAAAGCGTTATAAATCATACGAATGCGCAGACAAGGAAATTAACGATAAATTAACGACTGCGGATTTTCCATCTGACTGATTGCAGTTTTCTCGGAACCATATACAGTCCAATGCACTTGTAGTCAGTCCAGTTCATTATCGATGGAAGTTTTAACCACTATCGTACACAAGGAATGCATTACAGTTATGAAGTACGAAGTAAGGACAAAAGAAACAAGATCGAACGGGGACAGATCGCAGAGAATCGATAATACGGAGAAAAATTGAATGTGAGCGTGAACCAATTGCTAAGTAATGAGAACGGTATGTTAAAAGCAACGCAGAATAAAAGTCAGCTGACGTTTCAATTGCAGTAGCTGTACGAGGCTGGAGGAATGTGTTATGACGAAACAGAGGTATAGGTAAATAGGAATAAAGATACACTTTGATAGAATGAATTTATGTAGACACAAATCCAAATGGGTAATAATTAGTAGGATTAAGATAAAATATTACGATAAAGACCTTGATCTAAAAAAATGTCTTCTAGCTAATATAAAAAAACGTATATCAAATACAAGGACGTATTTTGATGTAACAACGCCTACGAGAAAAACAATAGCGCGGACTGACCAACACGTTTCGCATGACGTATGCATGTTACGGAGTCATAATGTCGAAATGTGGGCGGGGAGACAGGCAGGAGTAAAATATTGCTGCGAGTGGAACAACAAAGTATAAAGTTGTAAGATTATTGGGCTTTTATCTTGGGTATTTAAAATACAGACAGAAAACAGGAAAATACTTGTAAGAGAGATGAAACTGCTTGGGAATCACGTAAAGAATGGAATTTAAAGAATTTAAGGAATGTAAATCACTGAAATGATATTGCCATAGTAACCGGGCACATACCTATGGCCGACGACAAAAAACTTTCTGCTCTTGTAACCTTGGCACGGATCGGACACTGTCAAAGATTTAAACAGGCGTTTCCCGAATCCATTTGTCAACGGTAATAAGGTACAATACACTCGAAACTTCAGACAGAATAAACATTAGCTGTTCTCACGGTTACATCGCCAAGAAATGTTAACTGAACCGCTTATTAGCAATACATAACAACGATAAGTGCTATTTGTCAAAATTTAAAAGGATTTCATGAGCAAAGAATAGTTTACTGTCGTCTCAATCAAATTTTGTAATTGTATTCAGTTTTAAAGCCCATTGAATAGCAATACGATGACTAACTTCAAATTTAAAAGCAATAAAATGAACGCCAAAATGCGATAAATTTTGTTCGTTTATTTATTCGGTAATTCATTAAAGCTGCCCAATACAGATTATTAACGGATTTCACAGTTAATTTACAGACTCCAATTTTGCTTATCTACTTATCCGATTGGAGTTCTCAAAATTCACTACTTAAATGGACATTTCGAGTTTAAAAAGAAATAAATAACTCAATGTCATACGTGACCCACCTTGGGTGGGATGAATAAAATACAAAACCATTCACAAATTAAATAAAATGATTAAATTTCCAGTTCTGAGACCCGGGGCGATTTGCGACCGAAACAAAGAGTTGGTAATTAATTCGAGGCGAGAGTTAAAAGAGTATTCTTTACGAACCTGTCGAATAGACGAAAAATAAAAATAGAGTTGGAACGAACAATGTGAGGAAAATGAAGACGCTAATGAGACGACGTGAATATACGGTAAAATTAGTCACGCATGAAAGCCCCATTGCGAAATGAATGCAAAGAATAAATACTTAACGTCACAAAGCTTATACGACGCTGCAAATTTCTTTAAAAGTACCACTTAATTAATGCGGATCCATTGTGCCTTTTGACTATGGACGTTTTAGCTAATGAGTAACCTGTATACTTAAAGCATTGACGGCCAACAATACCCACAAAAATTGAAGATAAAGCTTTCAACAATAACATGTTGCATGTCATCAAGAATACTAAGACTAGGAAGTGCTATAACTATCCAGATATTATAAATAGCAGTTTGTCAACAGTGTCACCCATTCTGGCTAAATTCACAGCGACGAGTCCGTCGGTACTTAGTATTGTCTAGAAGACGGCATTAGTGACATACTTGACCGTCTCAGTGTATTTGCGGATATGCTCTTTTTCTTTTTACTGACTCTCGGATAGATTTAGACTTCAAATGCGAGTGTTCGTTGTAACTCATCTTTATTGCGACGTCTGTTTGTATTTGCAAGAGCAATGTCTTATGTTTTCTCATGCTGTGGATTTGATAGCCGAGTTACGGTGCCATTGTTTGTCTATCTCGTAAATTTAAGAGGCCTGGCTTATGTCAAAGAGTTTTAAGCAAAATAGTAAGTAAAATATCTGCAGGTTTATTCAAAATGTATTCATTATTTAGATAAATTATTATCGCCGAAATCAATAGGTACAAATAAGGCAAAAATTTTACCAGAGTCTAGAGTATTTTTGAGCATATCGCAAATCACAATTATTCTCCTGTAAATTGGAAGTGACATGTCTGCTCCGTCGCTTAATCAGTCGCCGCGCTGCGCACCGGTGCAAAAGTCTGAGTGACCGGGCACACAAAATATCCTACACGACGACAAGTGGACTTCGAACACAGCAAATTAACAATGCCTATACAAAAATTCAAAAAATTTGGACCACCATCAATATTTTATCAAACATGATGTCAAAATTATTTACAAACTAACCCATCACAAGTAATCACAACTAGATAATGCAACTAATAAAAACAAAGGAGGTTTTTGATGTTCTTCATTCACACATTAAAATTTATTAAACTACTTGTAACAATTTGATGGTTCACTGCACAGTCACTTTCAGAAGCTTGAATACACTCGCGTATTACACCTGTCAATTTTTCAACAAAAAGGGTCATTCTATAGACGAACATTCACTATCCGATTGATGACAAAGAAATGACTAATGACCGACAGAAAATTTTGGTAAGTAACACCATAGTAGACCATTTGTGGACCCTTGTTGTTAAACCAGTTACATTTTCGCGCGTTTTCCCGACGCGTCCCGATTGGCGCGTGCGTCGTCGTAGAGCGATGTGCGCCCGCGCCGTCCGCGGTCCGCCGCACCGCCGCCGCCACTGCGACGGGATTATTTATAAACTCCCTCAGTCGGGGGTCGTAGAATTCGCACACTACACAGCTGACTGCAGGGCGCTGGAAACAGTTGAGATTGAGACTAATCAGAGGCTTGGAGTCCATATGAGTTCACAAACCCAAATGAGAGTGTAAGATTCTGATTCAGATGTGTTATCACGCCAGTTGTCTGGTGCAATACCAAAAATTATAAAAATCGTAAGTTTTGCAGACATACAGAGTGGGATCGTGATCGTGGGCAAATTCTAAAATACCAAGCCTTCAAATAATGAAAATAATCTATGGAGATCGCGTCTGAGGTGTGAAAACAGATTAATCAGATAAATCATACACGTTAACCGATCAAAGAAATATAAGCAAATCGTCCAATTCTCTTAAATAGAGTACAGCTTAAAACTACAAGCAAATCAATACTCGCAGCCCAGACATAAACTCATTAACACTTTGTCATAAATCACAATTTCACGGGCAAAATCTTTCAGTAGGTAGTAGATCAAAGAAGGCATTCAGTGAACAAACGTGGCGTGTGAAAACATATTGGTGGTGTTCTTACAGGTGATAACAAGTTGCCAGATATTATGTCAAGGCTTGTTTAAAAGAATCTGAAAATACCATTAATAATATTCAATATTCCAATAAGTATGCTGGTCAATTTGGAACCGTCAATACCGCCGAACATATTTGCAAGTAATTTGCGTAAGAGTACAAGTGAACAGATAAACCGACAGATATTTTCCGGCGACGACCCTGACCGCCCACAGGCACAGGTGGACGAGGAATTCTCAAAAATGCATGGCTAAGACGTGTTCATAAGAATCACATAATGTTTAGTTCTGAAGAACCAAGTTTCAAAGTCACCAATTCTCGAAATTGCTTAGCTATGATATTGTTGAACATTATTGTGTTGTCCTTTAATATTATGCGTTACAAGAAAATCTGACGTATTTTTTTGGAATTCAAAACACTTTCTGGAGGCAATCATACCTATATCAATCAATCAGGCAGTTTTGCTTGACTGCAGAGCTTACTGTAATGATTTCATAGTAATTTGAATCGATTAATCTAAATATTTTGAAATTCTACCAGCTTAAATACAACTTTTCAATGAAATCTGACAATGAATAATACAATATATTATTATGTTCTTCTAGATAGGCCGTATAGCTTGCTAAGCATTTTTCTTGTGAATGATATTTTAAGATATTTCATCTAACAAACCAGTTTCAAGCAAGGAGTTTACAAACAACTGCAAAATCCAATAGCGACCATAACTAACATTAACTGTGAACACGGCCTAATCCAGCATTCTATTATGACACCACGTGGGTGGTATTTTGAATAATAACAAATATGCTTTAGCGAATTGAAAACCAGTTTTTGACTTATGATGGTTACACTCATTTAATTAAATTAAGAAAAACGAATAACGGACACTAAACACCGTGAAGAGATCGATTTGAGAATACTGATCGCAGTAATGTTAGCAACTTTTCAATATACATAAATGTATTGAAATTAATATAAAAAAATCGGGACCAATAACGTTATTAGAACACAAAAAGTCGTGATCTATAGAAAAAACTACTCGGATAATGCATATTCTTTTTCCAAACAAAATAGCAACCACTAGAATTTTCTTAAACCGTTTACATGGAGAGCGCTATTGCACGAAATGACTCTTGAGTCTTGAGCTTCAGCCTTGAAAATCCGCAAAAATATGACAAAGCCATGAATCATTTACCGACAACAATAGACTAAAGTTTGGCACCAGCGGCGATAGCAATTCATACATTTTGACAAATGACAGCTAAAATTAAAACCATGACAATACGAGTGTACTCAAGCCCCTGTCATACAAATTAATATAAATGGGAAGAGAACTAACAACAATGGAATTTAAGTTAGATCTTTTTGAAACTTTACTGGTTGAAAAGTTCCTGAGTAATTATAATAATCTAATGAAATTATTACTATGGCTGATCGAAAAGAAAAACCTTATTACGTAATTAGCTTTTTCTTTAAAATCCCCTTTTCTAGCCAACAAGAAAGTTTAAGTAGAATATTTTATGACTCAAGCAAGGCTCAAGTTACCTATACTTTCACTCTAGCAAGATCATCAAAATATGCTTAACTGGTGGTGTCACTTTGTACGAGGCACTATACTCGTATTGACATCAAGCGCTGCACTAAAATTCGGCCAGAGTAATTAGAACCAGTAGGTCGTAGCTTCAGATGTACTTTAAAATTGATGAGTATAGTTCATTATAAGTTTAGGCTCATCTCATTTAGACAGTTGCAAACGATGACCTATTCATGAGATGAATAGATGCTTACGTGCCGTATGATGAGATCAGTCAATTATCGTTCTATTTGAATTTTAAAGTTAAGATCTCATTCAGTAAGGTATTAACAGATCTGATAGGATTAATATAGTATAGTATACATAAAGTAATTTCATTGGAGATTCAGCATCATTCATAAATGGTTCTCCTCCCAACTAGCAAAATTGTTATATAAGAAAATCCTTTTAAGAATAAAGATTTTATACGAGTAGAAGCCTTAAAAGCGTTCTGCAAGCTATAAGCAAGTGTAATAGTTCTTTTTCGTGACTTAAAAAGTGTTTTATAAGATATTACCTCTGACTAAAGCATTATACAGTACTGCATAAAGACCAGTTATCAATAAGATTAATCTTAATTAAGATATATAAAACAGAAGAAGGTTTAAGATTATACTTGCATACTTAAGTAAGAAATCGCTAACCTAACTATACCGTGGAAGATATGAGTATATTACAGAGTAGAAGCATTTGATTAAATGCCTTGATGAAAGATATTCTTTTTTTGGTATTTTTATAGCACTTTGTATAATCAATAAGTTATGTAAGCCGTAACTGCCAAAAGTGGCCACTTTTAACAGTTACGACTTACATAACTTATTGATTATATTTACGACTATAAAACAGTAACTAAAATATATCTATAACCCTTTCCATTGTCGTTAAACACATAATAATTCCGATCGAAGTCACTGACAAATAAGTAAATGATTTATTACAATTGGTGGCGCTACTGCAGCTGATGTTTAACCTTAAGTGAGACCATATTAAAACATATATACGAGTATATAATCAAATGCCCTTATATTGTGCGCCAAATTGGATACTTATAAATGTTATGAAGTGTTAAAAGATGATTGTAGGAAATCTGTAAGACAACATTTTGCTAGTTGGGCTGTATTTATTGTAAGTTGCTATTGAACTGCCGCCGCTTCGAACAATAGTTCATCTTCTAATTTGATATTTATAAAGTCAATGTCATCAAACCCGAGATCACGCCCTCTCAGATGAGGAGAGCGTAGGTGGGTAGTAAATTACTATACTCCATCTGTGTAATGCGTAATCTGATAAACTCTATCAAAGCCAAGGTCAAGTCGTCGATTATTTTTTATTTCTTCATCTGCGGCTTTTATAATGACGCCTACAGTTCTGTTTGCTATTTGGATACCTATCTGGATTTATAGTTATGTGTTTAAGAAAGGAAATAAATTAACCAAGGCTCTCATATTTGTTCCCTCATCGTTGACATAATTCCATAATAGGTTCCTTAGGGGTCTAAGTTAGGCCCTGTCCTGTTCTTAATATACACGAATGACCTGTAAGTTTATTGCGTAAATACGCTACCTTTTGATAAATTTTCTCCTATAAGTTTACATCTTATTTAAATAAAGGAAGCTTATCAATGCGACATAATGTCATTGCCACGCTTCACATGTGTCTTTGACACTTGCAACTGTTCGTGTTATTTTCATTTCGTTTTCAAATCACGTGCGTTTGTTTTGGCTCGTAAGTCAATCTTAAAATAATGCTACTTATATTATCGCGATGACCAGCTGATGATACAACATAAATCTGTACAACGTGTTACCCAAATGTTGTTGTTCCGTTCCCACATTTCATAATTTTAGTGTTGCCAAGTGGACATTTTTGTTCAGACTCTGTGTTACCAATAATCATAAAATAAATAAGACAATGGTTTTCAAAGTTGGTCTGGAACTTAGGTAAAACGATAGAATGCAACTGTTTTATCTTTCCGGGCATGACGTCGTAAAGGGCGTCTAATAAAATGGTTGTCATTATTGTGGTTTTGGCTAACTTTATCAGTACCATACCGTCCTGCCAAGCGTGGAGATTATGGCAAAACCCTCCACTTAAGTGGAGGAGGCTCATAGTCCAGCAGTGGACTGTAACGGGACGTTGATTTTGATTTGACCGTTAAATTACCTTATAATCAACGACTAACAACACAATATTGTCATATTTTATAGTTGAAGGGCCAAGCTTTAATCTTTTTCTACTTTCGTATCCTGGGCTTCCTCAGTCAGACCATAACCCTTGAAAAGAGAGTTACTGTTCCTTATACCATAACATACAAGGCAGTCTACGTTACGTTTTGTGTATGTTTTATGCTATTTAACAAGAAAAAACAATTATATTGGTAATCATCATTCTGAGGATTTCCATCTGGCGGTGGCAACATCGCTCATTTCACAATCAGTCTAAGTTGACAGATGGAAGTATGTCCATCAGCGACTGTCTGACAGACATATAGTGTGCGCTTACGCATTTCGGGTTTATGTTTACGTGCGTGGTAGTCAACCTTCGATTAATGTTTGCAAGTCAATTATTTATTAATATGTGTCTAATTAATTTCTTGTAGGCGTTATCATTAGCGTATGCTCAGTAATGTACGGAAGAACAAACTAAAATTAAAGCAGAATATGAGTTGGCAAACAAACAGTAAGTACTTGTTTTATAAACAAAGCAACAGTGTCTATTCAACTTACTTTATTTACATTAATAACTCAGTTTGTCCTGTTAATAAATACGTGACGTCTGAAGACTCTATAAAGACAGTCTGTCCGCCATTAATTTTAATGTTGGATCTAGATCAAAATGTTGACGACCACTGATTTACGTGTACAAAGCTGAACAGCTGCGATCTATGACGGTCTCATTGTAAACTTTATGGATAGTAAAACCATTGTCCAAATTTACACTGATCATATTTCTATGTTCTAAATTCGTCAGTACTCTTCTTGCCTGCTGCGTAAGATTGCAAAACACACAAAGGCATCATTAAACGCATCCATTGGGAAAATTTGTTAAAAGTTTTAAATGCCTCAATCAACGCTGCCTGAACTACAAAGTTCAAGCCAAGCCAATCCCTTCAATACCACGAATCGAGCACCGATTGATAGTTTACATGCACCTAGCGTTATTTCGGTAAAGTTTTCCTAAGGTAACACAAACAAACTAGTATAAATACTTGTAAATGTTATTCGGCTAACCCAAACCCACGTAACGTATCGTTGTTTTGTAACGTGTCTGTTTCAATTTTCATGTATTTCGGATGGTACTATGTAAGTTAAGTATCTACAAATTATAGTGATTCAGTAAAACATATTATTTATATGTGTTATGCATTAAACAGTGCTCATCTGTATATAAAACTAGTGGCTCTGTGAGCGGTAGACCTCGCGAGTTTGTTTTTTTTTTATTGATTTTTTCAACCTCTCCGCCATTTTGAAAAGTTTTGAAAAACTGACTCGACTAATAAATCTATATATTTAACGAACCTGCTCACAAAATTTCACGAGAATCGGTTGAGAAATGCGACCTGTAGATGAGAACAAACAGACAGATGGACAGATGCAATTTACATACAAAAGCAATTTTGGCCAAGCTGGAACGGAGACGCACGACAATATAAAGGAGACTCTGACTGACAGATCAACGCAGACCAGAAACTACTGGGTCTAGCCAGAAACTTCGAGTACCAAGGTAGTTTTTAGGGCATAAGCAAGCACTAAGAAGTGATTTTTGGAAATTTCCTCTACACGGGGTGAAAAGAGAGGATTAAAGTTTGTATAAATATTAGGTCCTTACATATGAAATTGGCGTTTTGTCGTACTGGCCACTTTGATCACAAATTTCTCCTATTTGGTTAGGAATTCGAAATTCAAATTTATACAGCTATTTCCACATGTAGTTGTGTTTCGTAAACCGTCATTCATTTGTTTTTTTATTTATCTTTTTTCTGTTTGCATCGCTCGATTTACAAAATGGAAAATTTGAAATATCGCGTTATTTACGAGTACGAGTTCCACCGTGGCACCAGTGCTGCGGAAACGGCTCGAAGGGTTAATGATGTGTATGGCGGTTGTGTCGCAAAAGAAAACACAGTGCGTTTTTGGTTCCAACGTTTTCGTTCTGAAAATTTCGACCTGCAAAACAAGCCCCGTGGACGGCCGGAGACCCAAGTTGATAATGAAGCATTGAAGGCTATTGTGGAAGCGGATCCATCGCAAACCACGTCCGAGTTAGCTGCAGGCTTCGGTGTTAGTGATAAAACTGTTTTAATCCACTTGAAGCAAATTGGGAAGATTAAAAAACTTGAAAGGTGGGTTCCTCACGAATTGAGTGAAGCAAACCGGCAAACGCGCGTCAACTGCTGCGTTACATTACTTGACCGGCACAATAACGAAGGGATTTTAAATCGAATCATTACCTGTGATGAAAAGTGGATTCTCTACGATAATCGGAAGCGCTCATCGCAATGGCTGGACCCTGGCAAGCCAGCCAAAGCCTGCTCCAAGCGAAAATTGACCAATAAAAAGTTACTTGTAAGCGTTTGGTGGACTAGCGCCGGTGTCGTTCATTACAGTTTTCTCAAATCTGGCCAGACGATTACGGCAGATGACTATTGTCAGCAATTGCAAACCATGATGGAAAAGCTAGCTGGTAAACAACCGAGGCTGGTCAATCGCTCTACGCCACTGCTGCTTCACGACAACGCTAGACCACACACTGCACAACAGACGGCTAGCAAATTAGAAGAGCTTCAATTGGAATGTCTAAGGCATCCACCGTACTCCCCGGACCTTGCTCCAACAGATTACCATTTTTTTCGAAATTTGGATAACTTCTTGCAAGGGAAAAAATTCAACTCAGATGGGGCAGTCCAAATCGCCTTCAAAGATTTTATTGATTCCCGTCCGAATGGTTTTTTTAGTAAAGGGATCAATGAACTACCTATGAGATGGCAAAAGTGCATAGATTACAATGGCTCATACTTTGATTAAATAAATATACTATATAAATTTTTTTCGACTTCTTGTTCCTCCCATACAAAACGCCAATTTCATATGTAAGGACCTAATATTTGTCTTATTTATTAAACGAAAACCTCGCAGACGAAGTCGCGAGCGGAATATTAAGTAATATCTATCACAGACGTAAAAATAAATTATTTATCTTATTATTCCGAATCCTACTGATATATTTAGTGCAACTGTCAACATCCGATATGGTCTAGTGGCTAGGATACCTGGCTCTCACCCAGGAGGCTCGGGTTCGATTCCCGGTATCGGAATGATTTTTTACAAGATTCAAAGGAAAAACGAGAGCATTACAATAATTATTGTTATGTCTCAATGTCCCAATTTTATTTATATAAAGGAAGGGTATGAAAAAATTTGGAAACCATCTATCAAAATATTACGGAGAAAATTTAACGCATCTTTATATTTTCAGCTACTGAAGGAAATTAGTTATCAATGATAACTAATTTTCTTGGACGAACTAATTATGCATTAGAGTTGATTAGAGGAATCACACCATAGAAGGATGACCCTGCCTCCTCGCTCAGTGCAGAATTCAGTCACATATTTTTTTTTTTTATTTATTCGCAAGCGTGTTTTGTTTTCCTTTACAACACCAGAATATTACTTCGATTTCTTCTTTTAACAATGAGGGCTAAATCAGTCTAGCTTAAAAATTTGTCAAATCTACTGCCATTACTGGCCTCATCATTAACAAAGGTTAGACTCTTTGGTTTTAGAGGTAAAGAGTCTTTTTACCCAGATATTATCTTTAATATAATCATAGATAAATAAATCACGTCTTCTATGGTGTCTGCCATGTCAATTTAAATTTGCCGACAAATGTGAATCGAATAACCCTATTTATGCCAAACAATTTTATTGTCTTTTAATTTTTCCATGTTTTTTAAATAAACAAATTCTATGTTTGGCATACCAATAACATTCAGGGCGGAAACTGCTAAGCGACACAATTGACGCACGGCGCACGCGCGGACAAGCGTTTCCTCTATGATCTCACGCAGAAAATTGTGCGATTTCGAAATGTTTCTGTGTTGTGGTATTAGGGTCGGGTTTGTGTTAGGCAAATGAGGATGTGACTAGTTAGGTTCTACAAGTGTCACAGCCCTTTGAACTAAAAACTTATTTAAAAAGGCGGCCAAGTGCAAGTCGGACTCGCACACGAAGGGTTCCGTGCAGGTTGAGAAAAGAATGCGGAAGAAATAACGTTTCTTGTATGGGGTCTCCTTTTATTTTTATAACAAATTTTATAAAAAATCAACTACCCTACATAATTTTGTTTAAGAGATGCCCGCTGCTGACGGATACGGACGGACGGAGCGGAAAAACGGACAAAGGAGGCTTTTTTTTAATGGATTTAATAGCTATTTCTACAAAAGTGGTAATATAGCGGGCGTGAACTGGAGCAATTGGCACCTTTTGAGTACGGGAAGGGAAAAGAATCGATAAAATTACCTGCCAGACACAATCCTAAATAACAATCTTTCGAAAACTTTATTAACCTATAACATAATAATTGTGATGCATATTTATTAGTATCCGATAGCGTTAATTATTTATAGCGGTTGTAAAGATACTAAATTATTTATACTATAATTTCTCCTTGTTAAAACCTAAACTCTGTTTTCGCCACAGCATTCACCATCCGATATGGTCTAGTGGCTAGGATACCTGGCTCTCACCCAGGAGGCTCGGGTTCGATTCCCGGTATCGGAATTCCTTTTTACGGAATTTATTTTTGGCGAGTTTTATGACTATAGTGAGAGAACAATGCCTCATCAGTTCAAAACAATAACTCAAGTTAAGCCACTTATTTGGACAAGTTAACTTTTACCGAGAAAAATCCGGTTCTCAAAAGTAAAGATAAAAAACCTAACAGGAAAAAACTTGTACAAAGACAGGTCACACCACAGTTTTACTTACTTTTAATAATTATTTTTGTTTGTTCGCATTCCGAAGAAATTATTGCCTCTGAATGTTGTCAAGTAACGTTGCTGACAGCTAAAATAAGTAGCTTAGGTACTCGAGTATTTGATCCGATTACTCAACAACAAAAACAACAGTAGTACCTGAAGCATGAATTTGACACCAAGAATTTCAAAACTGACTTCTGTTGTGTTCCAGTTATTAATCGGGCTATTTAAAACCTGCAAGTATTTCTGTAAGTGCACGGCCAGATAATATTTTTCATACATATTTTTTTTATTAATTTATCTGCACGTGTACCGTTGTACGGTCAGTTGCAAAAGTGGGTCCATATCACGTGTTTTTATACTTTGAAATAACTTATTTTCTAATAGTTATTTTTTCTGGGATTTTTAATTAACGTATGGTCTTTATTAAGGGGCTATATACAACAAATGAAACAATTTGATCGTTCATATTTTTGATATTTTGTGTTTTCACTAAGTTATGATTTTTTATCCCAAGTGGCGCTAGTGTTCACATAGGGTACCCCCTTAATATAAATAATAATATGCAATAAAGGTTATAATAATGAAAAGATATTTCAAAGTATAAAAATACGTGATATGGACCCACTTTTGCAACTGACTGTACGTAATGGCGGCATGTCTGGATCGTCGGCAGCAGTTGTTGTGATTAATATTTTTTCAATATCTTCATACTTCATCGTATTTTGCTAATCCAATCTTGTAATTGTGAACGTAATGTGTGTCTATAGTATCTTCCGGTAAAATAAAACTCATCCACATTTTAAGTATTGATGATATCGGATGCTAACTAAGGGTCATTGCTGTCGCAATACTAATTTACCATCCTAAGTCCGACTCAAACGCAGTAATATAAGTTATCTATAGTCAGTCGCTGTTTTACTTACTTGGATGATTTATAGCAAATAAAATCTCATACGCGAGGTGTGTTCGATGAAGTAGTAACATAACAATCAGTGCTACGGGACCGGGAAGCGGGCTATTTTGAATTGTTTACGGCGCTGGCGGCGGCGGCGGGCGTCGCCATTCATGGCTAATAAAGACGTCGATCGCCGCACGCGCAGGACGCAGGTGACCGCAGGCGCAGGGAGGAATGCCCTGCGAAAGTACGTCAATTTTGGTAAAGCACGAATTTTTCTTTTTGGCGGATGACTGAACGCAGACCGACGTCGTCGTCGCACCCTTGGTACTACCGCCAGTATTATAGTACTCTGTGGTACTACGCTCTGACGTTGCAGCCATCTTCATATAGCGCTAATGTTCACATAGGGTAGCCCCTCAAGATAAAATTTTGACTTCGTTATGAAAATTATTGCTGTCGCTAAAGCTTTCTAAGCGTCTTGTCCCGGTAAATTTTGAGCCACATGTCAGAAGCCATTGGCCGCTCAAGAATTCTGACAACAGGGTTTGTGCGGTCGGACTTCGACTTTACATTTACAACCTGCACAATAAAATATGATGATATTCAATACTCAATGATGATGAAGATGAATTCAAAAGCTGTTGACAAATAATCACCTCAGCATTGCAATGTAGACCCCACACGGTGTTGCTATGAACACACTTAATTATCTTATTAAGTGAAAGCTTATGTAAAGTAGGCGCCACTGCCACGCGCAATGACAATATTTACTTATTTTTAGCCTAAAAAGGTGCGTTCTTCTCACTTAATCCGACTTACCTAATACTGCTATGGATGATGTTAAAGAAATTACCTGAAAAAAAATATACAATAAAAATAATGCAAGTTAAGATAAAGCAAGATTATATTCTTATCGCACATTAGAGATGATACGGGGAGTGAAAGAGACAGAATTAATGGCATGCAACAGCAGATAAAAGCAGTTTGTGAGGCGTTATCTCAGTAGGTCAAAGATAAAATTAAATTGACAAGAGCACGACAAGAGAGTGTGTGTACACGCATATTCTCAATGACAAATATAGATCGCAAGGAACATGGATGTAAATTCGAACAGCTTCACAATATCCGATATGGTCTAGTGGCTAGGATACCTGGCTCTCACCCAGGAGGCTCGGGTTCGATTCCCGGTATCGGAAACTGTTTTTAATTTTATTTGGAGTTTTCTTGTAATTTTGCTCAAAATGTCTGTAGCATCTCAGTAATTTTGTGGCATATTTCTCTAAAGGTTCAAAGTGTATAAATAGACGAACATTTTGTAAATAAATCAGATCCGCACGGACCTCACTCGCAACAACAAGTTATACCATTTCAACTCTCTCCCTGACCAACTAGCTACACACGCTACACCCCAACCTGCCGGTAAATGTCCATCATACATGATCTTTTATTTAATGATGCGAAAGGCCAATATGGTGTAAAAGCGGTGTGACATTATATTTTTCAGTAAATTAAAGAACTAATTAACCTCGTAAATCAATTACCGATTTCCACAAATTAGCTTTAATCGAGAATATAATGATCTGGCTTGAGTCACTTAACCTTCAAAAATATTGCGAGGAAATTTTACTCAAAACATAATTAAATTTAATCAATTAATTTTGATGACAAATATAACTGATAATCGATTTGGTCCTCCTTGGCCGATAAAAGGCAAAAATAAATTTAAAACAATATTATGTGAAACGTGATTGCAACAGACGGAGCAGAAATTATGGTTCAATCGAGTCACGACAACACGACATTAAAATCGTGGCTTCAGAAACAGTAGCGATTTTAAATAAAATACTTACATGAAGAGTTTTGTACAAAGTACTGCTTGATCGATCAAATTCAAGGAAATGACTATGAAATGAGAAACAAAACACTAGCTCTCTGTCCACGATTAATTCATTAATTACGCCCGCTTTGTTTTTCAAATTTCCAACCGGGTGTTGATAATGACGAAAGATAATACTAAAAGTAGAGAAAAGACAATTTCAAAACTTAGGATGAGCCTAGTGATCAAAATCATCTCTCTTCATCAAAGTTTTCCGATACGGATAGCACTTGATATAACGACGAGATAAGAGGGGATGTACTCGTAGCGTAAAAGAATATATATTTTTAATAGGGGATCGGACTGTTCCTAAATTTACCATATTTTATGAATTATTTTTAAAATATAATTTAGTAGCAGACGATTCGCGAAGAAAAAAATAGAATCGGTTGAAAAACGAATTTACAGTGATTTTTTAAAAGTTTCAATATGTCTGTCTTTTTCAAATACGATTTTTTGTATGGAGATTATATGGCGTTACTAACAAATGACGTCACAAGTGGGTATTTGCCTCTCTGTCTAATCTTGAATTTCAAACCTTTATAACTCTGTCAATTTTAAAGATAGAGCACAAATTCTTTTAGTGTTCGATAGCAGAAACTAAGAAGTTTGGATTTATAAAATAAAAAAAGTAGTCCGATCCCCTATTGAGTAAAATCTTTTAAAGATCTATTTGAATACTTATAAGAGATCTTAGTAATAGTAGCTCCACTATTATTTTTTTAGCGAAGAAGATCCCGCGAATGATTACATAACCATGAAACCACGAAAGAAACAATACCGATATTGACAAGCATCTTGCAAACGAATTCGCAATGATAACTCATTCATACAGCCTATTGTTCTTTGCCATTGCTCAACGTCTCAAGCATCTGTCTCACACAAATAAAGACATAAGTAGATTAGACGGTGATAGATAACTCACTTTGTACAGACGAGAAGTACAGACAATGATGACAGCGAAACCACACCGTGCTAATAGGTTTTCCGGCAAAAGATCACCGAAATGAGGAAAAGTAAAAAATGTTTTAATCGGACATTCCTCATCCTATCGATATTTACAGGATTCATAATGTGAACATGGAAGTCAATGCTAAGATAATTCTGAAACTTCATGACTAAAGAAAGTTTGTAGCCTGTCTGTAGAGTTGAAATTCGAAAGAGAATGCGACTACTTTACACTGAAGAAACTACATATTATTAGAAATGGGTCTTGTTTAAGCTTAGCAATGAACGCAAACAGAATAGAAAGAAGTTGATTTGACAGTTCTTATTTATTAATTTAACTCTTTCTTGATTGTCTGCTTGGGAAATTCCAATCTCTAACAGTTCGATAAAGATACAGTGCAGACAGTTTTACAACCAAACATAAATCTAAACAACATCTCATACCCAAGAAACATTAATTTGAACCAATATCTATCATAAAAATCTTCAAATACTCGTATTGAACATTTAAAATGCGTGGGATATCGATCATAATTTATAATTTAATCGACACGTATCGGTACAAGGTGAAAAACAGATCTGTTATTAAAACATATAATGATAGTGTGGCTACTATTGACCTTCTAATAGCCAAAACACAATATGGTCTGCTCAAGGTTTCGTCCAGACCAACACCAAATTAAGAACGTCTAGAAAAAAACACGTGCCTAGCAATTTTGGTCTGGCCGCTAGTAACATAATACTGAATCTATGTTGGAACAATTAAGTCTACAGACTTAACCTCGCCAAAAAATACTTGGCCTCTGAATCAGAGTCTATAATATTTTAAGTAATGTAATATTATAAGCGGTTTTCCGTTTTGTTAGTTCATATTTTCAGTATGGATTTTGGGGAGATAATAAGGAAAAATTGCCTCAGTTTCTACGAGACAAAATGAACAGGTATTGTGTCATATCATAAGTCTGACACTTTGATAAAGGATCTGCTAGCCAGTCTAACTCCAAAAATGTTTAAGCGCGCCTCCATATTCCGCGAGGAAATTTTCCTTTCCAATGCTTTCTACCCCGCAAAGGCAAGTCCCTTTATTCACACCTGGCGAGAACTGTATATGGTCTGTGGAAGTAACAGTTCCATCACAGTAAAATAGAAAATATAGAATCACGCGAATAGCTGGGTTTTTTCATTTTACTTTTTCCCCTTTCGGAGGATGACCTCCTGAAAAAATAAAGCGCAACGTATACTAAATATTCAGGATACACTTTTTCAGAGGTCGACAGCGACACACCAAAATCGTTTCACTCTTTAACTTCCTGGCCCCCTGTTATCAAGGCCGCGAGAGTTATCAAGGCCGCGAGAGTTACCTAGCAACATCGACTGTTACCATCATTATTATGATACAATTGCAACGCTGCACATACTGACATCACCATATTATTCATATTGTGGTCAGCCTATCACGACTTACATCATAACTGAATTTATCCCGCGTCAAATCTCTGACAAGAAACTTTAAGCTTTCTGAAAAATATGAGCGGGATGCGGTAACTGATGACGTCATTACGTCAGTGGACGGAAGGGAAGGCTTCGACTCCTATACAAGGCGCAATGAAACTAACCATTACGTCACACCTACCATACCTGTGATATCATTCAAGTGAACATTGGTGCGAAAGTTCACCCGGCGGTCAGTAAAGCTCAGTGCATTTCTCCCCATGTACGGCGAGGCGTCAGTTGTATGGTAGCCACACCCCTCATTTGCAAATGCTCCCGCGCAGGAATGCTCTTGTGATTTCAATCTGCGCGAGATAGCGATCTTTTTCGGATTATTGCCGTATAAAGCCTTAATACAGACGTGATACGCGCAACCGCAGCAGGAAACAATGCTTGTGGTTTTGTTTTCGATTTATAATATTTTACACTGCACTGTGTACAGTCAAAAACTCGTAAAGCTTACGTTGTGCAAAGGAAGCTGCTTATTGGTTACAAAATTAGTTTGCAGGCTGAAACTCGTGAGATAACTTAATTTGCTTACCATACCACAAACTATGCAAAAAGTAGTTTTTAAATAAAGTTCTTAGCAGCATTGTAAAACGCTTGTAGGACGAGATGAAGTGTTTCCTCTTATTTCTTCAGAGATTTTTACACTGAAATACAGCCTTTAATTTTCAACTAATCTTGCATGTTCATATACACGAACTCGAACATGTAAGATTAACTACCCAATGAAACAAAAAATACAGCACTCGCTCGGAAAGTTAGTGTTTTTTTTTTGTTTGACACGGCTGAAATGACTTTTTACCTCTCTAGGTACGATATTTTGTATGAAATATATAGTTGCTCTGTGAGGTGTTTAGTTTACAGAATAATTAATTAACTTCCTAAACAAGTAGTATGTCATCAAGTTATGTAGTTATATTGCAGTGCCTTGCTAGTTAGTACCAATAGAAATGAATCTACAAATCTTTAAATCTAGCTCGGGTCTGTCTAGTCCGCGGAGATCTAGCCGGTCCGTGAGGTGGGTATCATTATACGCTAGCAATACATTACTAGATTTACTAGGTTTCATTAGTCTGCCAATTAGGGTATGCAAATACTAATAGCTGCATAAGCTCACACAGTTCAGCTAAAACGAGCTCTTACTATTGCTAGTTTTTATAGGAGCAGTGTTTATTAAGTTTTAGGTTCACTAAGAATGTAAAACCTAATTTTGTTATACATTATGAAAAAAATTACGAAGCCCAAGTCGATAATGGATTTTCTAATATGTTTTCTTCTCTAAGGAGGTAAAGTCCTATTTCGGTGCGTGATGATAACGATGATAACGTGTTTTTAAAAAAAGTTTTAAAATCAGTGTGTCGTTACAGACTCGATCAATATCCGATTATATCTCCTTGTTAAATAATGATGTTCTTCAGTGTCGTCAAGGGACAAGGCTAAAAGTAAAAAAAATGGAGTAATGGTGGTGATTAACCAATAGAGGGTATATCGTATCGTATCCTATCGTATATTCGACGGTAAGAACTAACTTACTCTTGTCGTCTTCGTTGTCTCAATCAGAAAAAAACACAACATTTTAAGGCAAAACATGGTTAATTAAACACCACAACAGAATATACCAAAACTGGGTTCTGTTAAATGAGGAACATTAAAAGAAATGGCGATTCCAATATACATGGGCAAAGTACCGTAAGCATGGTAAGAATCTTAAAACTGCACCTTCAGATTTTTATTAGCAGTATTTACGTTAAAGAGGTAAAGGGCGAGTAAATGCAGGTCTTATACACATGCCGTGTGGTGACGGCATAGAGTAGAATACATTTGTCACCAACCCCTACTCTTCCCGTGGGTGTCGTAAGAGGCGACTTAGGGACTACACATTGAACAGGGAACGGGCAGCAGCGCTCTCTGATACAGTAAACTTTTAATCTGCGATCTCCAACCCGACTGCCAAGCGTGGAGATTATGGCAAAACCCTTCACTTAAGTAGAGGAGGCTCATAGTCCAGCAGTGGACTGTAACGGGCCGTTGATGTTGATGTTGATACACATTGCAGCCTGCAGGATGGTCTTACTAAAATAAGTGAGTGGGGTTTAGTGGCTAGGGCCGATGCCTTTCGTCCGGGGTTTGATTCTCGCTTACGCGCCAATGACATTTTTAAATATTTAAATCATAATATAGGTTTTTCGAAGCTTTTACGGTAAAAGAAAACGGCGTCAGAAACTGCACACACCTACAAAGAAATTCAAAGTTAGTGTTGATGTCAAGTCGACCAATCCGCACTTGGCCAGTAAAACAAATACGACGATCACAGTAATTGAAGGTTGGCTGGAATTCTTCGGTGGTGCGGATATTATAGGAGCTGATAACAACAAATCCCACAACTGATTATATTAATATCCTATTTAAACAGACTTGAAGTGCTTGAAAGCTAAAATTTTTAACAGTTGGCATCAAGCATAATAAACAAAATCCCTTATTGATACGAGTAGAGCAGTTCTTAGAACATCAAAACAGACATAGTGTTGAAAGAACGACTCCGGCGCGCGGCGGTACTGTAAAACTCAATATTTACCCATTTGCTTACGCACCGCACCGACCAGCAAATTGTAAACGGTCGAACGAAATTAGAGTTGAGGTGTTGCCATTGCTACGGCAATTGACGTGTTTTACGGAAATAAGACACAATTAAAGGGAAATCTATGGTAAGTGCGGGTCGGATCCCTCGCCACGCGTCCCTTAATGACGTCATACGTCGGGCTCTTGCCTCCTCGAACATTCCAGCAATATTGGAACCAAATGGAATTGTTCGGTCGGATGGCAAGAGACCCGACGGGGTGACGCTCATACCATGGCAGCAGGGGAGATTTTTGGTGTGGGATGTGACCTGCATGGACACCTTAGCGCAGTCACATGTTCATGCCACGTGCTCGCGGGCGGGTGCTGCGGCTTCTGAAGCGGAAAGGCACAAGACACGAAAATACATCGAAATTCCCGGGGGGTACATTTTCTCGCCGATAGGTTTCGAGACGTTGGGTCCTTGGGGCCCGAGTGCCAAAAAATGTTTAACTGAGCTCTCGGTGCGTCTCAACGAAGATACTGGTGACCGAAGGGCTGGCAGCTTTCTCTCCCAACGAATTAGCCTGGCTATTCAGAGAGGAAACGCTGCCAGCATTTTGGGAACCATGCCTCGAGGGGACGCACTGGAGGAGATATTTTATATTTAATTGTATATATTGTATATAGTTGTTTTGTTATTGTAAATATTTCTTGTTCTTTTATAAAATAAATGTTGTTGAATAGTTTTCCACTTTGACTGACTTTTTTATTATTAAAAAATTAATTATGTTTTATTGATTTTATTTGCCACGGCAGCCAAAGATAGCTTTTCCTTAAAAAATACGGCAATTTTCTCCATCAAACACGGCAGTAAAAAATGTCGCTGGCAACACTGACTGAGGCGTTTATTGGATTTCTTCAGTGTTGCTGATTCTCACTGTCGCTCTCTACTATTTTATTAATTTTATTTTTAGTTAATGTTCTATCTCTTTGATATTTGCAATATCGACGGTGAAGTATCAATACCTCCTAACTTCGATTTTGGTGATTTTTACTTTATTAAATCATATATTGAGATAACAAGCAATATCTTCTATCTAAACTTAATTTAAAAACCTGCAGTGATACACAGATGTCCCATAAGCCACCATAAACTGTATCTAAAAATTAAAAGAACCATATATTTACATTTAAAAAATAACCCAAAAAAAATAAATTAAACGTTTTTTTCGTCTCCTGTAAAGTTGCGTTTTTTTAGTTAGAAGTAGGGCATGGAATACCGGAGTAATTTTTCATACCGGTATTGATACCGGTATTGAAATTTCAATTATCGGTATACCGAAATTTCGGTATTTTTTCGGTACTTCTTGAAATACTGCTAGTTACTGTTTAAATGATTCCAAGAACGATTAGTAAGTCTTGTTGGCAACACCAACACAAGTTTTTTTATTTTTAAGTTCATTCTTACTTCCGTTTCCACTTGACTTGCATACCTATGCTGTGTGTGTGTGTGCTCCATTATTGTGGTTAAAATAAATAATTATATTTAACAAGATCAGCGTGTTTGACTGCACCGCCACCAGACCCACCACTCTCTATCTTCGAGTCTAACATATGGTCCTTAACGAGCACGGAAGATCAGCGATTAAGTGGATATATTGGGTCTGCGACATAGTGGCGGCGACGGGCAGCCATTACAACGCGACAAAAACCACGAGCATAGTGCACCGAAGCGGCGATTTACACCTAGCTACTACGCTACGAGGAGGTTGTGAGACCTGGAGTCATCTTTTCTGGATGCGCGACCCCTTTCCATCCGGAAACGAGGAGATAACTTCACGAAAAGTCCCATCTCAACCGGCGTCGTCGAAAAGCTACGAAAGCAACGACTGCATTATTTCATTTCAGATTCCTGCAAATAAATACGTGGCGATCTCATTTGTTCGGATCTTGGAAGACGAACAACGAAGAGCGATACGCATCGTCACACAGGTGTCTGCGAAATTATCTATCCTATTATTGGCGATCTCATCATTTTTTGTTCGTGCCTATCTGTGGACGTGCAACGAGAGCGAAATATCTCATCATCATCGCCACGAAGAGGATTTACGAGGTACCGTACCGGTCCTTCCTTCCACCTAAAAAAAATAAGAAAACATCAAGAAATTAAATCACGATCCGCCATTTACATCGTTCTCCGTGTGATACAACAACACCAGCGTCAGCGTGAGTGAGACAGCAATAGGACTTGACTGCGTGTGAAGGTGACAGACAAATATCACACGTCATCGGCTTCATCTCATCTCAACGTGAAGAATACAATCTGGGCGTCTACGCGAGTAAGCGTGATAGAAGAGAAGAGCGAGTGCGCCATACTTCACGTGAGTTTCAAGTCTACCAACATCACCGCGAAACGTCGGACTGTCACACAGCGTCGAGTGACGTTTGTGAGCTGGACGACAATACGTAAGTCACACGCGAAAGAAGAGGACAGCAATATCGATCGTGCGACAAACAGGGTTCGATTATGAATATCGACCGGAAGGACAAATTTTTTCATTCATTCAGCTACAGTCTATGGACATTAGAGTGAACGATTTTTAATTATTTTATTTTAGCCCATTTTTATGTCCGCCATTTGTTGCATTGCAAAGTGTATATTTTTCGAGTTTTCTGCCAGTTATAGGGCCGTTTTCAGGTAGTTTTTTCACTATGGCTGAATCTGTCAAGCAGCTAAAGGCCTCGCGAGGGTACAATAAGGCCTCGATAACGCGCCTGTACCAGTTTGCGTCCAATGACGCCGATGTACAACAGAGCCCATTAGAAATGCTGCAAGAAAAAAGAAAGCGGCTTGTGCAGTGTTTCGACGAGTACGAAAACTATAACAAGCAATTACTTGCTATAGATGACACTGAGGAGGACGTAGATTTGATCGAGATTGAGTGTAAGTACTTCTCAACTCTGACAAAATTTAACGAAAACATCAAAACAAAAGAACAATCGCAATCCGGCTCTAACTCGGCCGTAAAAACGAGTAAAACTAAGCTCCCCACAATTCAAATTACTCCCTTCAATGGTAAATATTGTGATTATATGCCCTTTATCAATTTATTTAAAGCTGTCATCCATAATGATAGGTCTCTGGACAATGTGCAGAAGCTGTACTATCTCAGAACCTTTTTATTGAAAGAACCCTTCGATTTAGTAAAAAACTTGCCATTGTCCAGCGAAAGCTATGAACAGGCTTTGTCATTACTCGATGAAAGATACAATAACAAATACAAAATAGTAAGCGATCACATTAACTCACTGTTGGACATGCAACCACTGCAGAGGTCAACACCTGCTCTTATTAGGGAATTTGTGAGCAATGTTAAGCAGTGTTTGGCTGCCCTCAAAAATCTAAATGTGCCTGTCTCGGAATGGGATGCTATAATTCTTTGTATCTTAACCCGGAAACTAGATCAGTACACCGCAAGAGCGTACCAGTTAGAGCGCGACGCTGCAGCAGAACCAGATATGGAAGACTTTCTTGCATTCTTGGAGAAGCGTGCTTTGGCACTGGAGAATGCTGAACAACCAAGTGCATTGACTCCTGGAAAGCAACGGGTCACCATGGCTGTAGCGGCAGCTACTGAGACAGCACAATCCTGCAACTACTGTAAGTGTGATCACAAAATATTTAAATGCAATAACTTTAAAGTTTTAACTGCAGCGAAACGCATTGCCTTCTGTAAGGAAAACCAATTATGTAATTTATGCTTAAACCCACATAGTGGAAAATGCAAATTTCATTTTCGTTGTGCCATATGCAAGAAAAGTCACAATACTTTGCTACATGAGAGCAGCAAGTTAGCTGACTCCTCGAAAGATACTGTCACCTTATTTTCTAATTCTGATGATAACGCAGTTTTACTCCCTACAGTGAAAGTTAAATTATATAGCCGAGAGGGAAAGGAGGTACATGTGAAAGCCATATTGGACTCGGGCTCCCAGGCTTCACTAGTTACAACTAAAGTTGTTGATGTTTTGGGTTTGACACCAAGGCAAGACAACACCAATATTATTGGTGTCAGCAATCAGAATAATTCTGCGAAATATTGCATTCCTTTAGAGGTTTTTTCTCTCACGTCTCCGTACAAGGTCTCAGTTAATTTTCATGTGTTAGAAAAAATAACTTGTAAGCTTCCGCAGCAGAAAATTGATGTCTCATCACTTCAGATCCCACCTAATATCACTTTAGCTGATATTGATTTCCACGTTCCAAGTGAAATCAATATGTTAATCGGAGCTGATGTGTTCTTTCAGACATTGCTGCTGGAGCAGAGCCACCTGAGTTGTCAGAAGAGTGAGCAGCCAGAGAGCAGTCAACAACCGCATCCTCAAATTATAAACACCAGGTTTGGCCACATTGTTGCTGGTGCTTTGCCAAAACAATTAGCTGCAGACAAGGTATCTCTTTTATGTATCAATTGTAATTCAAATATTAATGAGACTTTGCACAATTTTTGGGAGACTGAGAAAGTCACTGAAACATTCATTGAGAATGTTCCTGAACAACAATTAGCTGAACAAATTTTCAAAGAAACTGTCAAGTTAGACCGCAACACTTTTCAGGTAGATCTGCCTCTGAAGTTGCCTATAGAAGAGGTCAGTAATGTGTTAGGCAATTCCTTTGATATGGCTTTGTACAGGTTTCTGAATTTAGAAAAAAAATTACATAAAAACATTAATTTACTCACCGAGTACGAAAACTTTATTGATGAATATGTTCAGTTAGGGCATGGCCACTATATTGATTTTAATTCTATTGATTTTGAGAAAGATACATTGTACTTTCTACCACACCATGCTGTCACAAACGAAAATAGTAAAAGCACGAAAACTAGGGTTGTGTTTGACGGCTCTATGCTGACTGATAAGAAAATATCTTTAAACGACATTTTATTAAATGGGCCTACTGTCCAAAGAGATTTATTCGAAATTATGCTTTTGTTTCGATTAGGCGAACATACTTTCTCTACCGATATCAGACGTATGTTTCGAAATGTAAAATGCAACCCAGAACATTGTTCTTTACAAAACATACTGTGGAGAAGTAATCCTAATGAAAACATAAAATGTATTAGGTTGGACACGGTAACCTACGGCCTCAAATCATCAAGTTACTTAGCGACTCGCTGTCTATACGAGTTAGCCGAAAATTATAAAGAAGACTATCCATTGGCGTCTTTTATTTTGAAAAATTGTACATACATTGATGATGCTTGGTACTCTAATTCAGATATTAATATTTTATTTGAAGCAAAGCGACAACTAATTGAATTGCTCGACAAGGGAAGCTTTCAGACCCATAAGTGGGCTAGTAATCACGCAGATATTCTATCTGATATTCCTCAATCTAAAAGACAGTTTGACGAGTCAGATTTGCAGAAAAATAATCTTTGCATGAAAGCTTTAGGGTTGACACTAGATGTGAACAAGGATTGTTTTATAATCTCATGTCCGGAAGCTTATAAGAGAAGTTCAGTTACGAAACGAGATATTTTGAGTTACATATCTCAATTTTTTGATCCGCTTGGGTTTGTCTCTCCCGTGGTAGTCAGATCAAAAGTTATCATGCAGCAGCTGTGGGCAGAAAAGGTCGCATGGGATGACTCACCGCCAGCGCACATAAAACAGGAGTGGTTATCTTTTGCTACTAGCTTAGCAAGCATGAAGCCAATTTACCTGGACAGAAACATAAGTGTTCCTGATGGCGCCGCCGAGATACAGCTCATTGGGTTTGCCGATGCCTCCTCGTCCACTGGGTACGGCTGCTGTGTATATCTTCGCACACTTGACTCAACAGATAAGGCGAAAGCAACCTTACTCTGTTCGAAATCAAGAATTAACCCTATGAATGATAAATTAACTGTGCCACGACTTGAGCTCAATGCTATGCTTTTGCTTTCAAAACTAATACTAAAGGTCTATAATACATTAAAACTCAAAATTAATATAAATGGTGTTCATTTATTTTCCGACTCTCAAATCGCACTGGCATGGTTAGCGACTGAACCATCTAAACTTAACGCTTATGTGGGAAACAGAGTAAAGTTGATTCAGGAACAGACACAACAATGGTCATGGTCATATGTCAACACACGAGAGAATCCAGCTGATCTAGTTAGCAGAGGCGCTGACCCGCAGGAGATCGCCGAGAACTCGATGTGGTGGCACGGTCCTGCTTTTCTTCAAAACAGCGGGTATGATCTGAAAAATAAAACTAATTACCCTGAAGACCTACCTGAACTGAAGCGAGGCGCTGCACCCTCAGACGCCAAGGTTAATCTCTTAACTTGTAGAGACGATTTTTTTCAATTTCTAGACAAATTCTCCGATCTAAATAAAATGATACGCGTTGTTGCCTTCGTTTTGAGATTTTGTCACAATATAAAGCGTAATAACGTTAAAAATAAGAGCACTAGTTTATCTAGTAATGAACTAGAGCACGCTTTGCAGACCATTATAAAACATGAGCAGAGTGTTCATTACAAAGATGAGATATCATCTTTGCAATTAGGGCAGAGTGTAAAAGGGTCTTTAAAACCTCTACACCCCTTTCTAGATAAAACAGGTATTATTCGAGTGGGTGGACGTCTGCAGAATTCTAGCCTCCCCTATTCGCGAAAACATCCCATAATACTTCCTAAGGGTGCACGAATTACTGAGTTGATGATTCATCATGAGCACCTACGAAACTTACATGCAGGTCCTAAATTATTGCTTTCGATATTAAACCAAAAGTATTGGTTAGTAAATGGTTTAAGACAAGTTAAGAAAATAACACACAAATGTTTAGTTTGTTTTCGAATCAAGGCCACAACTGCCAAGCAGTTGATGGGCTCTCTCCCTCAACAAAGAGTCACCGCTTCACGAGCCTTTCAAGTCATAGGAATCGACTTCGCTGGTCCAATTCAGATTAAAAATTCACGAGTCAGACGAGCTCTAGTTACAAAAGGGTACGTCTGCGTCTTCGTTTGTTTCAGCACAAAAGCTATCCACTTAGAGTTGGCCACTGATTTATCAACACCTACATTCATGGCTTGTTTCAAAAGGTTTATAGCCCGTAGAGGACTACCCACTGAAGTATTCTGTGACAACGGTGGCTGTTTCAAAGGGGCGGCCAACCAGTTACTTGATTTATATAAACTTAACACTTCTGTTCAACACCAAACTTTAGTGAAGGATTATTCTGCTCAGCAAGGCATTACTTTTCATTTCGTGCCGAGTTATTCGCCAGTATTCGCTGGTTTGGCGGAAGCAGCCGTAAAGAGCATGAAATACCACTTGAAAAGAGTGTTACAGAAGTCCATTCTCACTTACGAACAGTTAAGTACTGTTCTAGCCCAAATTGAGTCAATATTAAATTCTAGGCCACTTGTACCGATGACAGCCGATGTGAATGATTTTAGCTACCTCACGCCTGGCCATTTTTTAATAGGCTCCGCCTTAACAGCGTTCCCTGAACCAGATACATCCAGCACTCCTACAAATAGGCTAAAGTTCTGGGAACTATGTAACCAGATGAGAGACTCCTTTTGGAAGGTATGGCATAAGTATTACCTTAATTGCTTGCAAAGTCGTCCCAAGTGGCGCGATGTGGTGCCCAACCTTACCGTAGGTATGTTGGTCATAATTAGGGACCCTAACATGCCCCCTCTCTTTTGGCCCATGGCCCGTGTAGTGAAAGTACACCCTGGTAATGATGGTAGGGTGCGTGTTGTCGAGGTCATGACTCCTAATAAAAAAATATATAAGCGGTCTATAACTGGCATTTGTATTCTACCTTTGCAATAATTTCCAACAAAACTTGAATAATTTAAAAATAATATTATAATAAGTATATGGTTTTGCTTTGATCTCATCTATGTAAAGCTATGTAGTAGGTTGTATTACATGTGCCTATTGATGCTAGCATAAGTTGTTTATTTACTTCTAAGTTCATAATACCTATAAGTCGTTTTCTTTCTAGTAAAAAAGTGTAATAAGTTAAAAGGTTTTGAGTTCTCTATGATTCGTGTAGAGTTATAATTTTATAAGTCTATTAGTAACTCATGTAGAGTTTTATAAATATAATTTGTATTTTTATTTTAGGTAGAGTTCATTAACATAGAGTTAAAGAAATGTCTAATATAGTGAAGTGGTCTCTTTTCAAACAATAATGTAAAAATTTAATTTGATGTGATGGCTTTGTCAAACTTCTGCCTGTGTTATTGTTCACAGTCATGTTGCTCTTGTTGCCGGGGCAGCATGTTGGCAACACCAACACAAGTTTTTTTATTTTTAAGTTCATTCTTACTTCCGTTTCCACTTGACTTGCATACCTATGCTGTGTGTGTGTGTGCTCCATTATTGTGGTTAAAATAAATAATTATATTTAACAAGATCAGCGTGTTTGACTGCACCGCCACCAGACCCACCACTCTCTATCTTCGAGTCTAACAAGTCTCGTTTGCGAAAAGTTATTAAAGAAGTTTTCTACGCTGTATAGCAGTTAAACACTCAAACTATTTATCATCTCCTAGGGAGTTACCACAAAATGAGTAAAAAATTAAAGTAATAGCATGCCGAGATTATGTTGTTACGGTGAGATTACCTTCCGGCTTCACCATGAGACCCTGGACATCACGTATGACTAAAGATCTTGTCAAGACAAATCCAATGAGCCCGAACACGACAAGGTTATGTTGCGACGTTGAGAGAGTTCCTATGGCCACCTTCTGGTTCCATAATGAGATCCTGAACATCACATATGACTCAAGAACTAGTCTTGACAAATCCAACGGGCCCAACAAGGCTAGGTTATGTTGAGTATTTGAGGAAATACAGCGGCCACCTTCCGGCTCCATCATGAGATCCTGGACATCACGTCACGTATGACTAAAAATCTTGTCAAGACAAATCTAACGAGCCTAAACACGACGAGATTATGTTATGTATTTTAGGAGTTTCTATGGCCACCTTCAGGCTCCATCACGACACCCTGGCTGGACATAACGTGTGACTAAATTTATATAGTCAAAACAAATCCAATGGGCCCAAACACGACTAGGTTATATTGAGTATTTGAAGAATTCCTGTGGCCACCTCCATCATGAGACCCTGGACAATACTTATGACTAAAGATCTAGTCAAGACAAATTCAACGAGCCCAAACACGACGAGGTTGTATTGTGTATTTTAGGAGTTTCTATAGCCACTTTTCGGCTCCATCATGAGACCCTGCATTTGTAACTAAAGATCTAGTCAAAACTATTCCAACGGGCCCAAACACGACTAGGTTATGTTGGGTATTTGAGGAATTCCTATGACCAACTTCCGGCTTCATCATGAGACCCTGGACATCACGTATAACTAAAGATCTTGTCAAGACAAATCCAATGAGTCCAAACACGACGATGTTGTGTTGTGCATTTTAGAAGTTCCTATGGCCACCTTCCGGCTCCATCATGAGACCCTGGACATAACGTATGACTAAAGATCTTGTCAAGACAAATCCAATGAGTCCAAGCACGATGAGGTTGTGTTGTGCATTTTAGAAGTTCCTATGGCCACCTTCCAGCTCCATGAGACCTTGGACATCACGTATGACGAAAGATCTTGTCAAGACAAATCCAATGAGTCCAAACACGACGAGGTTGTGTTGTGTATTTTAGAAGTTCCTATGGCCACCTTCCGGCTCCATCATCAGACCAGCTCCATGGTGTCATAATATTGCATTGTCACCGAGGTTACATAAGTGTACCGAATTTCAGCACAATCGAATAACAGCACGTGCTTCAAAAATGAGTTGGAAGATTCGGACCGAACAAACCCACAAACAAACAAACAAACAAACAGACAGACAAGAAAGCGATTTAATAAAAACGTGTTAAAAAATAAAATGAGATGGTATAAAATCTATCAATGACTTTCCATTAGTTGAAAAACTGCCGATAATGCAAAATTAGATCACTTTTTTCGAAATACCGAAATACCGGTATTTTTTCTTCAAATACCGGTATCAAAATACCGAAAAATTTGACCGGTATACCGGTATACCGGTATCCATGCCCTAGTTAGAAGGTATTGATACTTCACCGTCGATATGTTTTCTTTGTTTTGTGCAAAGATTATAATACTACAGCACAATTATACCAAGTGACTATAGTTTATATTATTATGTATAAATGTAAGTAATATACCGAAAACCGAAGTAAACTATTTATCGAAAGGGAACCGACCGATTATAACATTGCCTGTACAGAGAAGACTGATTCTGACCAATTATTAACTTTCTTCACAAACTCGATTAAACAGCAGCCAGTTTATTAAGTGGTCACTATAGCTAATTAAAAACTGGCTACAGATACATAAAAAATACTTGAATTTTATGGACCACGTTATGTGGTTTCACAAAACTGTTTCATATGAGATTTTTTGTATAAGAAATTTTCCTGCTCTACCTTTTTCCGTATCGCAAGGCAACTCCACTGTAAAACAGCCTTTTGTCTTTATATATAGGTATATATTTTATGGGCTGATACCTATTCGTGGATATAGCAATTTTGCAAATGGAAGTTCATTGTATGAGAAAACTCGCGTGGAAAGTTATTTGTATAACCTAAATGAAGATACCTTCATATGTTGGTAAACCGCAAGAGGTACTAAGTACTTTATGCATTTAGGTAGAATTTCTCCTCTAAAGAACACTGAGATGGCTTCTTTAGAAATAGCGGTAAACTAAGAGATCTATCTCAAGTACCATTGCCGTGAAAATCAAATGGACAACCACTTAGATGCAGACAAAGCATTAAACTGTCAACACAGAAGCCCTGCGCAGACGCAGACCACCCTGCGCGGGTGTCGAACCCGAAACCTGCGGGATCGAGCGAACTATTCCCGGAGCGGCCGATTTACGTGCCATTCGCAACACGGAGCCCTAGCCAATTTGTGGTGGGACGACCAGGGTTGCCAACTATTGCTTGGTTTTACAATCAAAAATAAATTATAACTTTAGTAAAACCACTGGCAATGCAACCAAAACTTATCTTTTGTATTTCCAGGAACAGTATGTGTGAAGAGACAATATTTATCATCTTAAAAACCTGGGGCTTTCAATTTGCATATTATAGTAAATTCTATCACGTATAAGTGTTTTCTCTCATAATATGAGCTGTTATACGTCCCAACCCAGGGGCTCGAGCTTAGCCTGAATTAGGGCGATTAGGCCTTAGTCGACCACGCTGGCCCGGTGCGGATTGGTCGACTTTACACACAACCTTTGAATTTCTTCGCAGGAGTGTGCAGGTTTCATCACGATGTTTTCCTTCACCGTAAGAGCGTCGAATAAACGTATAGTATATGAATTCGAAATTCGATAACACATTGGGGATCGAACCCGCGTTCTCCCGGACGGGAGGCAGCGGCCCTATCCACTAGACCACCGACGCTCTCCGACACCGACGATGAAAGGATAATAAATTCTAAAATTAGTTTAGTAGCGGCAAGAATTTTAAATGTATACCTAAGGTACCTATATTTAAACGAACAACAAAAGGTAACTAACATATAAAAATACCACATATATTTTTATGGTCTGTGATAAATACTGTACTGTCCTAAATAAAAATTATGTTAACAGCCTGTTTCTAAGTACAACCGGTTTATAAAACAGTAAATTAAAATGATAATTAATTTTATTGTCATTGTTATTTACCACACAAGACGATCTTTAAAAATACAAAGTCATATTCTTAGAAAGACACGACCTATATAAGTTTGAACACAGTTTTTAATATTGCTCGATGCTGACACAATCGTAATTTGACTTTGTTGATTTTGTCACCGAATCGAATCGGCCCCAAATCGGTCGAAGGCGATGTCAACCTCGTTCCCTGACATGTCTTTAATAAACATGAGAGCCGTTTCTCGTAAATTGCCCACCGGAGACAAAGATGAAGTCATTTCGTTATTCTTAAAGCGTTTATCGACGAGAAATTATAATTATATGCCGACAAAAAATAATGAGGCGCCTATAAATCGGCCACGGACGCAACGCGGCTACTGCAACTTATCAGCTATCTGTTCTGAATACAAAGTAATGCATTTTAAAATTCTTAACTACAAACTGTAAACTTGTTTATTAGAAAGACATCTATTTATCTATCTAACCCACATCCACCCACTGCTGAGTATAGGCCTCTTCTTTATTGCGCCATTTTTCACGGTGCTGTGCAGTTCTCATCCAGTCCTTCCCTTCCACTGTCACTATATCATCTGACCATCGAGCTGGTGGTCTGCTTACCGAGCGTTTTCCAAGTCTGGGCCGCCACTCTGTCACTGCTTTGGTCCACCTTCCGTCATCCCACCGCGCTATGTGCCCCGCCCACAAAGACATCTGCATCATAAGAATCCCACAAATACAACCTTTCGTAGAACGTGAAAAGAAATCTGACGATCCGTCACAGTGATGGTCACAGTCTTCGTACTATTCCTTCACCTTATTTTGATCCAGCCCTTTAGTTCACAAAGCAATTTTATTTGTGTTATGAAAGCAAACCTGAGGCCCAAATAAACAATACTGATGAATTGACTGAATAATCTAAACAAATCGTTTAACGTTAATGTAAATTGAGTCAGTTTATTTTAGTATAAGAAATTTGCCACCCCGCAAACAATGGCTCATTTATTGACTGGTCCCTCGAGCCAGTGCTCAGTATACCTGCACGCTACGGGATCTGTGGGAGGCTACCGACAATGCTCGTCGGGTGGCTGCCTGCTGGGCCACCAAAATATAATACCATCGATTCGAAAAGAAGAAGTAAAAGAAATCGTAAACTACAAAAATCTACGAAAAATTTTAAAGGTCTTCTATGCATTTGTATCATCAAACTCACAGGATCACAATCATCTATGTCAAATTTAAAAATGGAACTTTTTTATAGGGAGAGGACTTTTGATGAGGAGAATATTTCGCCTCTTGTTTATGATTGCATTGATGCAGCAAAAACGCCAGTAACCTGCTTGGCTGCAAGGGCTCTTACTTGAATCTGCTAATTTCTCAGGACAATGGCGTCTTTGTACGCGGTAAGACGCGGGATTGAGCAAGCAATTAACACGGATCTGACTAATTAATGCTTGCCTTCGTTCAGAAATTGGAAATCGAGTCCGCGTTTTGGTTTCAGTGGCTTGGAAAGCTCTTCTATAGATTTGCAGGTTTATCATTAAATAGTGTACTCATTAATTTTATCTTGGTACGTTTCGTTTTAGTAAAGTTGTCACTTGAAAAGTAAATAAATTTAATTTAAAGTTGTTAAACGGTGCAATTAGTACTCTTTCTTGAAGAAAATAATACCGTGTGTAGAGTACAATAATACAATAATTATAACACCTATCAAAAAACCGGCTATACCTTAAACCACGAGGCCTTGAAATCGATCCAACCACATCATAGTGTGCATGTCAACCCACTTTTGTGATCGGTGTTGTATTCAACGCAGGCGCAACTGACGTTCACGTCAAACCCTATTATTCTTATACCCAGACAGTTGTTTGGCATCTTAAATTAATGTAATAATCATAACTTAATGCCAGGAGATAATACTTATGTACTATAATTATCACGCTAATATTACAAATGGGGTTAGCAGGTCCGCAGCGACCACACATGCATGAAAGAACGGTTGTTTTCTACTGCGTATTGACCTAATAGTAATAAAATAATGTCCATTAAGCTTAATTACAAATTATTAATTTGTTTTTATGTCAGAAGACATAGTGACAAAACAAAACATACAAGGTATGATAATATTTAAAAAATATACAACGGGATAAGTTTAACATGTTTCACATACAACCATAACTATACAACATTATCATCAATCAGCCTATTGCAGTTAACTGCTGGACTGCTGCCTCCCCAAGGGCCTGCCTGCCAAAACGCACGATCACCCGCTTTCCTCATACAGCCACCACCCACAGGTCATCAGTCCACCTGACAGACGACGGGGTCCTCTGCCGGATGATTTCGTTTCGAATTTTATCTCGCAATTTTATCTACCACAATATAATAGCAGCATTAGCGTAATTTTACAATGTTGGCAGAATCAATCAACAATTTTTCTTCCCATCACTCCTGTGTAAAATATCATAGGCGTTGTCTAGTCAGTCAATGAATTTAATAAGTAGAAGAATTCAATGACCGATTAGACGGTTCACCGTACTGATAAGATAAATACAAAATACAACTGTCTTCTTTCGAGGAATGTTTATCGCATTAGTGACAGATCGCATTAGAAATGCAGCCAAATATTACACACTAAACCACTGAAATTTTACAAAACAAATATCAAAATATAGATTGATATTTCGTAACTAAAAACCTATATTTACTTGTATCGTTTGCCTGCGTTCAAAAGCGAGCAATACAAGAATATGGCACAAGAAGAAAGGAATTCACTTCAGTTGACTATGTAAGGATATAACACTACGTATACCCGAAACATGACCTCACATGCATCTACGCAAATAGTACGCACTGTACCACTCTGTTCGAACTAAGTATATGAGTTCGAGCAAGTCTCTCTAACACCTTTACAGTTTTAGCCATAAATCGCGTACATGGTCCAAATCATTTTCACTCTTGCAACCATTTTGAAGGAATATTCCCATGGTCTCATTATAACTACGCTCGTGTTGTGTAAGATTTTCCCGTGGCAATCAGACTTTTCCCTGTAAAAAGTATCCTATATGTTAATCCAGGTTACTAACGATCTCCATTTCATACATCCAAATCCATTGAGTAGGTACTTTAAGCGTGAAGGAGGAACAAACAAACATCCAAACATCCAAATATATTTTCACATTTCATATTAGTGTGATAACTTATATTCACTATATTTTAGATTTATATTACGTCAAATTGCATCGTACATCAAAATTGAGCAAAAAAAGGGTGCATTTTTCGGAGAAGAACTACCGAAGAGACTTCAGACTAAAAAAGAATAATTTGTATTTAACTTTTTTATTATTTTACTGATTTTTGGTTTACAGATAATCATTTTCAATTCTGACCGAAGAACATTAGATTAGTTGAAAAAAATAGCATAATTTAATAGGTTTTTAGTAAGTATTTTTAAATGAACTCAACTTACCTCAAGTGGTATTTTATGCGTCAAAAAAAAACAAAAAAAAACATTTTAGATTGAAATCAGAATTTTAGTCATGATGACCAAATACCCAGTAACCCAATTGGGGAATAGCCCATGGCTCAGTGCAGTGGCTTGCCAGCCGTCGAGTCTGACACCCACACTCCTGGCCTAGGGGCCACGTCAGACGTTATGTTAGACGACAGCCTGGCACTGACCACAGACACTGGATGACCTCCGAGCCCGGCCTGAAACCGGCTTATGTTTACGGGGTTCTACGAGAAATGTTACGTAAACGGTGCGTTTCCCTGCTATGTGGATATTAGGGCAGTAAAGTTTATTCACAGACAGATGGTTGGATCGCGTTTAATACTCAAAACGTAGGCTTTGTCCGTCAGACTAGAGGCAAACTGAAATAGACAAATATATATGTGAAAGTTATAATTTATTCGCAAAAGAGACGGTCTTTTTGAGATGAACTTCCCCTCTACTACGTAAAATTTTTCTATTAAATTTTCTTGGATTTTTTTTTCAAAACATTTTTCCTTCAAAATATGAATAAACTAAAAAGTACATTCGTAGCATTTGTTTCGGAGCACCCATAGCAACGAATTCAGAGATTTATCTTATTCGATAGATCTATTTTATTGAAATGTTATCACGTCTCTCCCGTTGCCCATTTAAAGCAACAATAATATAAATTTAATAGCCGCAGGAGTCATCGAACTCTAAAAATAGCTTTTACGATCACACAATACAATAGTTGATCTATCTATTCAGCTGTACGAGCGACGTTTCTATGCGCATTGCGCAGGCGCTGCTCAATTCACGGTCGGTTCTCTTTACAAGTAATAATGTGTTTTTATTCGAGTTCTATGAAGCAACGATGAAAAACTACACTATGATGATGTGAAAAGTAAAAAAAATTATAAAGTGCAAAAAAGGTGTTCAACGATTCTTTTATTTACATGTATTTGGGCTTCTAAAGCAATGTCTACTCTAATTTTTATACGAAGCACATAGTGCTGTAATGTAGTGCAGATGCGGCAGAAGTGTTAACACTTTTATCAGAACAAAAAAATCACGAACTTTCTAGACCATGTGTTTAGATATGAGTCACTTGATTTATCAACAGAAGCGCGTGTTGCAATGTATTACAGAATTTCGTTGTTATTGAATATCTGCAACAATAACTCGATAAGTTTATCAGTTCTATCGAAATCGAAAAATTTCGAGGAATAGAAGTAGATAAAGCACGTATTGCTGGTGAATCGTAGATTCTATTCGGAAACAAAATGTGTATAGATGTTTAAAAAATCCATAGGATGGCGTTACATTACTCGTAGATCTCATCGCTTCGTCTTTAATATATTTGGGTTAAAAAAAAACTCACTGAAGAAACCACACAGGTGTCATCGCAACTTCAAAGTTTGTCATTTACAAAACTCGACATGAGAAGCATTAAGTCGGATCTTCATATCTGACCAAAATTCTATTCTTTTTTAATTTAATCGCAAATTAAAAAGCAAAATTTTCCTAAAGAGTTCCATTTTATTCTTTTATTGTAAGTGGCCAGATCCAGAGCTTTGACGTCGAAAAATTATTTGTAAAAATCTTAATTCGATAAAATTGTTTTTTTTTTTTTTGTCTTTCAGCATGCCTGCCATGCTTAAAAGTGATTTTGGTCGGATATGTACGTACATTATGTCGGATATGATTAAATTCGAATGTACTTTCGAATTGAAGATGACGATGATGATGAGCTTGATCCTCACTTGACCCGATCCCCTCTTGACTAGATAAAAACATACCTTAATATTTTTCCTAGTTCGACCTGAATTGATAAATGCATAGAAAAAAAACTAAAGGTACAACTCGCAACAAAACGTGTAATAATTTGATCTTAAAATCAGCAATGCTACAAGTTTCGGTCTCTTTCTGAAGCCTGAAAATCGTATACCTTTGTAACTATGTACCTGTAATGTATATTCATGTAAGTAACTTTATTCAGTGTTTACCGTGGCGGAATCTATTCTGGTACCGTTAGTTCTTGATGGAGCCTTAATTGAGGTTTTAGCGGTGACACCGAGAGTAATGATATAGATAGGTATCTATCGAACTTGTATACGCCAATAGGGTTGTCAACTCATTTAAACTTTTAGTCAGAAAAACGATGCCACTCAGCGGTTGTTGCTTAACTTCCAAATAGTAGTAATACCAAAACAACGTAAATCTTAACATTATTGGTTTGGTCCTAACCTAACTCTTATTAAAAAAAATTGGCTTGGCGCATTATTAACACTGTTTTTGATAGGTTTAACACGTAGGCTTAACAATCAACATTCCGTGCATTGCATAACAAGACGAAACACGTTGTAGAAGGAGTCAGAAGGACCTTACCCTACTTCGAAATAAAATTAATTGACATGTTAGTGTCGTTAAAAGAGTTCTGAGGAGACTCGTTTGAGGTTATTGTGGAAGACACGTCTCAACCGCCCTTGACTGAGATCAAGACAGTAGCGGATCCAGGGAGGCTAGGTGGCTTAACCCCCTCCCCCCCCCCTAAAACAGTTTAGTCTGGGTACTGGGTAATCGAATCTTTTAGTGAAGTTGCACTACTGCTTTACAAACTTAATTTTTAGGCTTTTGACAAAAATGAGGTAATTATTTTGATTCTGAATTTCTCTTCAACAGCTTATATACGTCCCCACTGAGAGGCTCAGACCTACCCTGAATTAGGGCGATCAGGCCTTAGCCGACCACGTTGGCCCAGAGCGGGTTAGTCGAATTCACACACAAGTTCGCACAACCTTTGAATTTATTCGCAGTAGTGAGCAGTGCAGGCTTCCTCGGAATGTTTTTCTTAATTGTAAGAGCGTTGAATAAACGTACCTACGAGTACATAATAAATATTCGAAAACATATTGGTACAATTAGGGATCGAACCCCCGTCTCTCAAACGGGAGGCAGGGACCCTAGCCACTATAACATTAACGCTCTTATTTTTTATCACGACAAATTCGCCCTTTAGCGCCCCAAAAAACGAATCCTGGATCCGCCACTGGATCAAGACTCAAGACCAGACTAAATAAACGTCTCGAGAAATTGAAAATGACGGGACATTCTAAACAAGTCGAGTGTGAATATAACATGATGATAATGGCTTTGTATGAACAGCTATAAATAGCCATTTGTGTGAAAGAAAATAACATCTAATGAAGATGGTATTTATGTTTAGAGAGATTCGCTGTTGGTATTCATAAATTTCTGTACACTTGATTTCTGTAAACATTTCCTATGATTCATATTAACTATTACTCTTAAATCATGCAAATGATAATATAACCTAGGCAAGATAAAGGACTTATATCACTTATAGAGATGGACAATATAAAGAATAGTCCTACGGTTTAGATGGTCAATTCGAATTAAGATTGTAACTCCCCGACCCTAATGTAAATTAAAACTATGTAGAACAACGTGTGTCTGTTGTAAGACATAGAGAAAGTTATAATAAAAGATTCGAGACGAATTAAGAGAATTTTTGTTTTTTTAATACGTTCTTGTAATGAATTTTTATAATTTTAATACGTTCTTGTAATGAATGTTTTTAATTTTAATACGTTCTTGTATTGGACATTTTTGATATTTCAAAAATTAATAACTCAGAAACTAAAAGAGATAATGCAAAACTAAATGCATACTTGGGGTGCATAGACTGAGATACGTTCGCATTGTGAGTTTCAGAAATATCGAACAAGTTTAGGAAAAGGGCCTGTTGACCTAGCGCGTACCGTCGATGCGTATCGCCAATATACATGGTGGGAGGCAGTCGGCCGTCTAGGAATAGATGGCTGGCGGAACGTTAAGTTCAAGAAAATTGACATTATTATAAAAGTGCAAAAATAGACTAATATAAGTCTATACTTGGAAAACCAAGTGAAATAATTGCCGAACCTAAAGTCGCAGGCGCTGCACAGCCTCTCACTGCCTTTCGACGGGATTTCGGTCCCTGAAGACTGGCGTGCTGCCTGTTTGATATGGGAACGGTTAATTATGCCTCTATGGATGACATATCCCATCCGAGATGGTCAAAAATGAAAATCAAGGGAATCATAGGCTTGACGCACCTAGATGACCTAATGGAAGCGGACACGGCCGCTGGATCAAACTGATCATATAATGCACTATATTTGACCATCTCATAGAGAGCCCTTATCTGACGCATGAAGACGAGGTATAACTATCGCTGCTATGATATTGTTGGCATTGCATGTCTAGCTCTGAACCGCTGATGTATGGGTCGCATCCTAGGCGTGATAAGTACACTAAGTTTACCCCCGATAGTGGAGTTAACAATATCTTAGTGGCTACCTTCAAGACGCAAGTCTGTGGAGAGATTTCCGTATCTGACCTATGAAGATGTGGAGTAACCATCGGGCTGCTATGAATGCCGCTACCACTGTATGTCTAGCTCTGAACCGCTGATTGACCGAAGACGCATACAGCGACTTGAATACATAGCCGCGGATGGGGACTTGTCCACAGCCGTGTGCGGTGGACCTCAGACTGATTAGTGTCGATGATGGTCTTTCAAGTCTTAACCCCGATAATGGAGATAGCGGAGGACATAGTGGCTTCCTTCAAGACATAAGTCTGTGAAGAGGCATACTGGAACGAGTTTATTAATTGAGAACGAGAAACTGGACGTGAACTGCTCTGGCTAATATCATCATGTATGATTTATTACTGAATCAACTGTGCGATGTAATATCGACACATATGGTTGCAAGGAGAGGAGGCTCATAGTCCAGCAGTGGACTGGACGAGCGATGATGAAGGCTGTAAAGCTATATTCAGAGCGATAGCTGAAATGAGTCTTTAGATTCATATGCGGTCTCAGGCACGGAGACGCGCGGCGGAGATATGTATATATGGAGATATGAAGTTGGAGCAGATCTGCCCTGGCAGTACCGTTCAGATAGACGGAGATCCAGTATGCAGGAGCAATCCAGATATGAGACCCACAGTCAGTAGCAGCTGTGAGGTCATCCCTTCGAGCTTGCTCGTTGGAAGATGGTTTACCATCATAGGCGCTGGTTCACGTGTGGACTATCCTATAAACACACCCTTGAACGCAATACGTTGGACACTTCGGTGGAAAACGGGATTAGCCTCCCAAAAGGTTACCACAGCGGCTCAGCCGTATCGGGAACGCTACGGCTAGTATCGATTGGACGTAGTCCACTAGCTTCGGCTTACCACGAGAAGTATCGATTGGACGTAGTCCACTAGCTTCGGCTTACCACGAGAAGCTTATGCTTTCAACGAAGAGACTTTGGTCTCCTTCCATCGCTTAAGGCGCACCGGTCGGACCAGAGTCCGCTGTAGACAATCCTTCGGGGTTGTCTATTATTTTAACCTTTTTCCTACACCTCTGTGGTGAGGGGAGGACAGGAGCATTCTGAAGGACAGAGTGGGAAGTGACTCACAGAGAGCGCGTTGGTGGAGCGTTTATTCTCACTCGTCTCGTAAATGCTTTAACAGTTAGTTTGCTGTAAAGGTGTGAGCGTATCGGGTCTTTGCTGCTAGACTGCTGTCTTGCTCGGGATCTGGGGTCTTAGCAATCAACTAGCTGAAAGAACTAAAACTAGTTCCTTCGTCAGGGCTGGATCTTGCTAGATCTTGCTGGATCCCTTGTGTGATGGTAGTATGGAAGACACAGAGAGATTATGTAACTGTATTTTTCAATACGGTTGACATAGCTTAAGGAAAAGGGTATCCCGGTGCGTAGAGCTAGGATGGTCGTCTCCAGGAAATATCATTAGAGAAACTTGGTTATTGATCATTCTGTTGAGGAAATGCCCCTCAACGAAAGTTCCTCTAAGAACTAGAAGTTCTATTCAGAACTACAGACGACACACCCGTCGCCGGCTCTAAGGACTCGCTGAGGCAGTCCTGGAGCCATCCTTTTATACCTTTTAAATTACATATATCATGTAATAATCCTTGTGATCCATTTCAGGAATCTGGGCTCTTATTGCAGAAGCAATAAACTTCGAAGTTCTTTTCAGAATACGAAGTTAGTATTGTTTAATAAAGTCGCTGGGATTTCCTGGTGACTTTATTCTTTCAGTCCACGAGCATGGGTAATCAGGAGTAGGCTGCTTGCCGGCTGGCAACTGATACTCCTGTGTTCGGGCGAGAGATAGGGACAAATCAGTATATAGGAATAACATAGAAGTTGAGTAGGCGACTCTATGTGTAATTCCGCAGTTAGAAAACATAATATAAAGACGATCACATTGTAAATTTCTAAAAGAGTTTGGGTTACTCTCACAACGTAGAAAGGATCTGTTATTAGATGATCAACGGCCAATTTTGATTATTATTTTAGAGATGAGATGTTCAGTTACAAGATTATACAAACTCATTTTTCGACGTCAAAGCTAGCAAAAATATGGTTGACACGTTAGTGTACGCTCACTGTGGAGAAGAACGGATGGAAGATGTGTAAAATATCGGAATTGGGCTATGTATAATACATACATACTACATATTATGTATTGTAGCGTTAATAAGTTAACTGCTACAATATTATAGTCAAGTGTCAATACGTATATCTAATTACCAAAAATAAAAATTAATAGGTACTTAATATTTACAAATTTATTTAAATAAAATATACCATAACAACTATAACTACTGCCTAATTAATTAAACCTACGTTATACAAAATAATAAATAAACTAAACCTAAAAATATTTACTATTACTTATACGGAACCTTTCTTAATATAAATCCTTGTACTTGACGCTCGGCGCGTTTAACTATAGTAGGCCAAATTCGCGCATGCGCGGATCGAACCCCGACCAGGTGCGCGGACGCAAGGTCAAGATGCGGGCACTCTTTGACATTTCGTCTCCTACGAGAGAACGTCTCAGCTGTTCTTATCTAACTTTAAAAAGAACTAATTATTTAAAAAAATTTATAGTGCTAGTGTCGTGAATATCCCTCTAGGGTGAGTTTTCATTAATTAATTATTTATTATATTTTAACTTCGTTGTCCGCAATATTATTTAAAAGCCTATCAGCTGTTTGGCTATTTTTTTAACGGTCACTGGACTTGGTACCTACGGCGCCACGCAGCTGAAGGTCTACTGTGCCTTCCTTACACTGGATCTCTACGATTCCAGGATTCCACCTCCACCCTTTCACCCTACTGCTAAGGGTTGGTTTGATTGTTGGCTGCGAGCTGAACTGAGCCGCTTGAGAGATTTGGCTATTATTGGAAGACTTCTACCGGTTACCCTCCTGCTGCTGCGCTGCTGCCGATTGCCCCTAAGGCCAGTGTACTTACTCTTAACGGACAGTGAAACGAAAGTGCAAGGTTTATTTTGGCAAATATACCCACCTAAATTAATCTCTGGTTTAATTTCTTTTCCTGTAGCGCATAGAGCCTAGAATACCTAGGTACTCTAGGTTCTACCAATCTAATACGTTACAGTGGCGCCCTTTACGTGGTTCTTGCACTTTCTAATCGCTAACCGTTTTCTCTAGCTATAACAGTCTGATCAGCGCTCCGACATACCTACCCTCTTGTGAGCGAAGTGAAGGTGACATTGGATGACCTCAATGCGAACTGGTACGTAATTTCTAAAAACTCAAAATTGTGTTTTTCATTGCCTGCTACTACGTACCAACCTACATTGTATTTTGCTTTAAATTGTTTAAATTGACAAACAGATAAAAATTGTCGAGAGTAAAGTAAATACATTACCTACTTATATCTAAAGCCGTACGTAGCAGTTCGCATAATTTTATTTTACTTTCTGCTTTTTTAATTTTTATTTGCATTTTTTTTCCTTACCCTAAACATTTACTTCGCAAATTATTAATTATTTTGTAACGGACAACAACTAAAGTCAAGTAAGATCTACCTACAACTAAAATTAAAAATTAAAAGCCTTCCTATTTATAATTAAAACCAAATATTATTACTTACATTCGAACTGTTTAATTAATAGTATCAATTTAATAATTTGTGACTTTATACCCACCTATTTAAGTACCTACATTTGTGCTTTTTATTTTTTGGTTGCATTTTTTTAATTTTTTTTACCATTTGTACAAATTTTTCTGTAGTTACAATGGGAACTCACCCTATAGCGTATATCATGCTCAATAAAAAAGAAATGTCCTACGAGGTGATGATAAGAGGCGAGGAACCCGCTAGTACCGTGCTCGGGATGCGCAAACAAATAAATAAACTAACCGCGTTGTACTCAGCTGACGATATCACGGAATCCGGTATTAAACTAAAGGACGACCTACTAGGTGCGAGTGTATCCCTCGCCGATTTGACGTCACGGATACAAGCTTTAGAGACTAGCTTAGAATATAGTGCTTATAAACGAGCTGTCTCACTTGCACACCATATTTATCACAGGCTTAACCGCATAAACATAAACGAATCACCAGATGAAACTCAAATGTATGAATCTATCGAAAAAGAATTTAATATTATCTACCAACGCTTATCAAATTTAAATACTAAAAAAACAAATACATCCGAACAAACAAACACGACCGACGAAACAAACACTGACTTTAAAGACGCGTCTTCTGAATCTATAAAAATTGATGCGCATCCGCCGTTGAGCTATGACTCAGAACCGGTTCCCTCATATTCTATTTCCTGCGAGCGATCTTATTCAACTGATTTGCAAAAGATTCGTTTTGACGGTAAATCCAGCGTGCATACGTTTATACAAAAAGTGCGCGATTTTAGTACCGCTCGTAATATTTCACAATCGAAATTATTAAACTACGCTACTGAAATTTTCTACGGGGATGCACTACATTGGTTTAGAAGTGTGAGAGATGAAGTGAATGACTGGGATTCCTTAGAAAAATTACTCATTTCAGACTTTGCTCAATTTGATTTTAATTATCAGCTTATGTCCGAAATTCGAGCTAGAACTCAAGGCGAGACTGAAAACATCACAATTTATTTTGCTAAAATGACAGAAATGTTTTCACGCTTATCAAATTCTTTGTCAGACTCAGAAAAATTAGAAATATTAATGCACAATATAAGGCCATGTTATGCCAACGTAATTGCTTCAAACTCAACTACTATAAACTCAATTGCTACACTAAGACAACTTTGTCGTAATTATGAAAATGTGCAGTGTCTAAACTCACAGTTTCGAGAACCTCCCCAATTTTCTAATAAATCTATTGCACCCGATTTGGCTTATTCAAAACCAAATAAACAGAATTTTAACCAACAAAATTACAATAAAACACAAAATAATCAATATAATACATCTTATCCTAATAGAAACGATAACTACAAAACAAACTACACTAACACAAATAAAAATAACAACAAAAATTATTATGAAAAACAAAATCAAAATACTTCATACGAAAGAACTAAGTCTGAGAATCGCGCCCCGGTAGCTGCAATTGATAAGGCGACTAAACCAGTTTCATTTTGTCCGAGGTGCCGTAGTGCATCGCATTCCTTGCGCACTTGTAAAGAGGATCGATATCCGATCTGCTTTAAATGCGGACGCAGAGATGTGATTTATACAGACTGTCCAGTTTGTAATGTAGGTACTAAACAAAAAAAAAACTAATTACTAAGGATTGTTGCGAAACAAATAAACAAAAAGGTAGCCTAACAAATAATAACTTTGATAAGGATGATTGGCAAAAATGGCTAAATACTATAAAAATATTTTTCTCATCCTATTCCGTAGCATCAATCCTGAATACTAAACCGATAAATGACGAACGACCTTATCTAACTGTTAAGATAAATAACATACCTATCTGCGGTTTGTTAGACTCGGGCTCAGCCGTTACTATCCTAGGTAATAATTCTCATCTGTCCTTACTGTCCTCGGGTTTATCTATGACGGAGAATGAATCTAAGAGCTTTGTTGCGGCTGGCGGACAAAAATTAGACTCATTAGGCTACATTAACTTGCCAATTTATTTTGAAAATAACTTTCACTTGATTAAAGCTTACATAATACCTTCAGTATCTTCAGCCCTTATTTTAGGCATTGACTTTTGGAGGAAATTTGATATTTGTCCTAAATATTTAAGTTCAATTTGTTTCTATACCGACGCTAATCAAATTTCGGTAATTAATGATTGTACGGACACTAAAAAACAAGTTCTATCCTACCATGACTTAACTGAATCGCAGCGGGTAACGGCTGATAACATCATACAGCAATATTACGATGTTTCGTACGAGAAGTGTGGTTTAGGTCGAACTGACTTAATAGTTCACCGCATAGATACAGGCGACGCTCAGCCTATTAGACAGCGATACTATCGTCTTTCTCCGGAGAAACAGCGTATCTTATGCGAAGAGTTGGACGAAATGATTAAGCTTGAAGTGGTCGAACCCTGCGAAAGTCCTTGGTCGTCACCTTGTCTTCTAGTACCTAAGAAAGGAAATAAATTGAGGTTTTGTTTAGATTGTCGAAAGGTTAACTCAGTAACTAAAAAAGACGCTTACAAACTACCATTTATTTCGGAAATACTGGACAACCTAAAAGATGCAAAGTATCTAAGTAGTATCGATCTCTCGAAGGCCTTCTGGCAAATACCTATTGCACCAGAAGATAGGGATAAAACAGCCTTCTACATACCTACGAGAGGTACTTACCGATTTGTTACTACACCTTTTGGCTTAACCAACGCTCCGGCTACCCAGCAGCGCTTGGTGGATCAGCTGTTCTGTGGACCGGAATTTGAAAATTCGGTTTTTGCATTTCTAGACGACATTATTTTAGTCAGCCCATCATTTGAACATCACATTTCACTTTTACTTAGAGTCCAACAAAAAATAAGAATGGCAAAACTTACAATTAACTACGAAAAGTCACAATTTTTCCGAAACGAACTACGCTACCTAGGTTATGTTGTTAATTCTAAGGGCTTGAATGTCGACTCGAGTAAGGTTGATGCAATTTTAAATTTCCCTACCCCCACTAATAAAAAAGAAGTAAAAAGATTCTTGGGTACCTGCTCGTGGTATAGGAGATTTGTACCTAACTTTAGCAATGTAGCGGGACCATTAAATAAATTAACTTCCGGTAAAAAAAATAGTAATTCTTTTGTTTGGACTAAAGAAGCCGACGAGTCATTTAGCAAACTAAAGGAATGTCTTGTCTCTGCCCCAATTTTAAGTTGCCCTAACTATGACCTACCGTTCGAGGTACACACTGACGCTAGCGACTACGGCGTCGGCGGTTTGCTCACACAGACCATAGACAGTGTGGAACATCCGATCGCTTATATGAGCAAATCGCTGAATGCTCAAGAGCGCAATTACAGCACCACCGAACGGGAAGCTTTAGCAGTTCTAGTGGCTATAGAGCACTGGCGTTGCTACTTAGATAACGGCAAGAGATTTATAATATACACAGACCATTCTGCCTTAAAATGGTTTCTCAACCTAAACAACCCTACAGGTCGATTAGCGCGATGGGGCGTACGTCTTTCCGCTTTCGATTTCGAAATACGTCATCGTCGTGGAACGGATAATGTCGTACCCGATTTACTCTCCCGCGTTAAACCAATCTCTGCGATTGATACTTCATCCGCCCACGCGAACACTTCTGACCAGTGGTACCTTAACGTTTATAACGGTTGTCAGATGACACCTACATCGTACCCTAACTACGTAGTAAAAAATGGACGTTTGTACCGTTACATGAAATCTAGATGTGCACTTACTAAGGAGTTTGAGTGGAAGGAAGTCATTCCAGAGGAGATGAGAACTTCTATCATCGATGAAAACCACTCAGAGCCTACTGCTGGCCATCTAGGTATTTTTAAGACTTACAGACGTCTAACTCTGAACTATTACTGGCCTAAAATGCACTCTGATGTAGTAAAGTTCGTATCTTCTTGCGACACTTGTTTATCGCACAAACTACAAAACCATAGCACCCTAGGAGAAATGGGAAGACCAAAACCATGCTCGAGACCATTCCAGATGCTAAGTGTTGACTTGGTAGGTCCACTTCCTCAAACTCGAAAGCAAAACTGCTACATCTTAGTAGTAACTTGTTGCTTTTCGAAATATTGTCTTTTATTTCCGATAAGGCGAGCTACCGCCGACATTGTAACTAAAATTTTGGAAGAATCTGTAATTCTAATTCATGGTGTTCCTTCTACTGTAATAATGGACAATGGGAAGCAATTTATCAGTGCTACATTGAAAAATATGTTACAAAAATATAAAATCCCTAATGTGCACTTTACACCAAAATACACTCCACAAATTAACCTAGTCGAACGCTACAATAGGACAATTGTTACTGCAATTTCCACTTTTATACAAAATGACCAACGAATCTGGGATACACTAATACCTAAAATCCAATTTGCTATCAATAATAGTGTGAATGAGGTGACAGGCTTTACACCCTCTTTTTTAGTGTACGGCCGGGAGCTAGTGAGTTGCGGTTCGCACTATGTTGATAACGAAGTGGACTGTGATACTCTGTTTCAACCACGTGACTCGTATGCGGAAAACTTAGGTACTTTATCATCTATTTTCAATAAAGTACAAGCATCTTTACTTGCTGCTCATTCTAGGAACAGCACACACTACAATTTACGAAGGAAACCTGCAGAGTTTAAAGTTGGTGATATAGTATGGAAGAGGACGTTCTACTTAAGTGACAAAGACAAATATTTTTCAAAGAAGCTAGCACCAAAATTTATAAAGTGTCGTATTGTAGATAAAAAATCACCATTAGTTTATGTTCTCGTTGACATGAACGGTCAACCATTAGGTAGTTGGCATATCAAAGATTTTAAATTAAATAATTATAAAGAATAAAATAGTATAAGTTTAACTTTGCAAAACTAGCAGACGATCCACCTGATGGTAGTGGACAGTCGCCAGTACCACCCAGTGTCGTCTATACTGTAGAGTAATTGTAAATAATAAACAATTCCTCAATTAGTAAGCTATATTGAGTAAAAAGTATAGTTATTACATTTTACTCTGTGTAACAGGTCTTATATCAGTCTGAATGATAATAAGACAATATTGTAAGGGGAAGTATGAAAGAAAAAGGGTGAAAGTAAAGAGTGAAAGTAGTATAGCATAACAACTAGTGTAGTCGCATTTTTTTTTTTAAAGTGAAAAAATGCTAACCTTTTTGGGGGGGTACTGTAGCGTTAATAAGTTAACTGCTACAATATTATAGTCAAGTGTCAATACGTATATCTAATTACCAAAAATAAAAATTAATAGGTACTTAATATTTACAAATTTATTTAAATAAAATATACCATAACAACTATAACTACTGCCTAATTAATTAAACCTACGTTATACAAAATAATAAATAAACTAAACCTAAAAATATTTACTATTACTTATACGGAACCTTTCTTAATATAAATCCTTGTACTTGACGCTCGGCGCGTTTAACTATAGTAGGCCAAATTCGCGCATGCGCGGATCGAACCCCGACCAGGTGCGCGGACGCAAGGTCAAGATGCGGGCACTCTTTGACATTTCGTCTCCTACGAGAGAACGTCTCAGCTGTTCTTATCTAACTTTAAAAAGAACTAATTATTTAAAAAAATTTATAGTGCTAGTGTCGTGAATATCCCTCTAGGGTGAGTTTTCATTAATTAATTATTTATTATATTTTAACTTCGTTGTCCGCAATATTATTTAAAAGCCTATCAGCTGTTTGGCTATTTTTTTAACGGTCACTGGACTTGGTACCTACGGCGCCACGCAGCTGAAGGTCTACTGTGCCTTCCTTACACTGGATCTCTACGATTCCAGGATTCCACCTCCACCCTTTCACCCTACTGCTAAGGGTTGGTTTGATTGTTGGCTGCGAGCTGAACTGAGCCGCTTGAGAGATTTGGCTATTATTGGAAGACTTCTACCGGTTACCCTCCTGCTGCTGCGCTGCTGCCGATTGCCCCTAAGGCCAGTGTACTTACTCTTAACGGACAGTGAAACGAAAGTGCAAGGTTTATTTTGGCAAATATACCCACCTAAATTAATCTCTGGTTTAATTTCTTTTCCTGTAGCGCATAGAGCCTAGAATACCTAGGTACTCTAGGTTCTACCAATCTAATACGTTACAGTATGTACTCATGTTCAATTGCACTATGTCACCAGGGTTTGTGAAGCCGATTGTCGCCCTTACAATTCACAAAACACACGATAAGAAGAATAATACTAATTTAATTTATTTAGTCCAGGTGTTAGACATCTTCTCAATGTAGTCATAGTAAAGTAAATTAATGCGTAATCTATGTTTTTAGATTGATTGGTTGATTTTTGATTGATTGTTGTTAGTTGTTTTGGAATTTTAGTGTAATGCGTAATCATCGCTTTACCTACTCTGTGCATCAGCCCCACCAACTAATTTCAAATTATAATTTGTTGATCTGAAGGTGTGCGTAACCCCAGTTTGACAAATGAAATCATAAGAGTAACAGAGTGACCATAGTATAGTTTCATTTGAAATCATGTCATGCCTGTACTATATACTGTATGTATTATTAGATAGTAAAGCAGATTGCAGAATACTTGAAACCTTGTCGTCGTGCAGTGTGGAATGTTATCAGGCGCTCGAGTTACCTTCGACAACGGTTAGATAAGGCATGCGCTTGGGCAGGCCGCAGCTGGATGAGCATTAGTCTGTCTGGTTCTGTATTCGTTAGGAGATACAATTAACTATTATTATTCTATGCTTATTATAATATAAGAACAGTACATGTAACTGGGAACAGTATCCCGCCCGGCCCATTTCTCCAAATAATTATATTACCGCCTGTGATCATGCACGCGTTTGCGATTTTTCTCGTGAGAATACATTTTTTTCTCGCGGTTAATTCTAAATCTATATTAATATCCAGTGCCTCATCTATCTACTTACCAAATTTCATTCAAATCCGTTCAGTCGTGAAGGCATGAAAACAGGATAAACAAATATCCATCCATACTTTACTTACTTACTAATGCGGCTCAGGGACCCAAAGTGAGTCTTGGCCTCCGACACGAGATTGCGCCAGAAATTGAGATTGATCCATACTTTGGAGTTTATAATATTTTGAGCATGGCTAGGTCTAGGTCTGATAGAAACTTAATAAGAGGATTCTAGTTAGGTACCTATGTAAATAAACAATGTAGCTCTTCTTTATAATATGTGTATGTATTATGCTATGTATTGTATATTGTATTTATATATTTACTATATTTGTCTATATATCATAGTTATAGGTTAAAGTAACTGTACATTTCCTTCACGCACTTACTACTCCGTTTCCGTACACTGTTCCTCTATAAAAAGAAAGGTTGTCTGGAAGAGATCGCTATTAGCGATAAGGCCGCCTTTGCGCACATTTTATAATAATGTTTTCTTTATATATCCCATATGTGTTATGCAATAAAGTGTTACTTACTTACTTACTTACTTACTCTTCATCATCAATTACAAGTAAACATCGTTATAATCACTTTGTTGGTCAAAACGTAGAAATGTAAGATCAATATTTACCGTAACTGACCATAAATAAAACCACCAGCCAATATTAACAACACTTTAAGAATCTTACTTTCTTTAACCAGATTCCAGTCAATTAGGTACAAGAGAAAATACATTCGAAGTTCAAACAAAACGATCTTAACAAATCAATTGTCAAAGCTGACATTGTGATGGTAAACCAAGCGAGGACCGCAAACAGCATGTAATTGCTCAAAAACAGCAGCAACTTTACGTTTAAAGACACATATCCGAACATATCCGAACCAGAATAAAAGGGCCTACCTGTGCTAATATTATCAATGGATTTGTATGTCACGTTATACTAGAAGAGGTTACAGGGTAACTGACGCTGCGTATGGAAACGTTTACAGTAAATGACAGGGTATTATGAACCAGCAGTCGACGTATGCGCCGCTGTTATCGCGTCAAGGTCAGCACTGCGGCTGGCAACTGGTTGTCTTGGACATGACTTAGATTTTCAAGATATTGAAACTCGGCCGGCCTCTAGATTGAATAATTTTATTTAAAATACGTCCCATTTCAATGGTTGAATCACTTGTCTAAAAAGTACGATGTTGATGAGATTTCGTGATTCGGATGGCACGTTGCATGCAGCTGTTCGTGCTGGTTAATTTCTAGTCTTTCGTGATGTATAAACTGCGATAAACTAATAAGTAGATTTACTTATGCACTTGTAGGTTTGTTTAGTAATAAAGCCGCATTAGGTTCTTCTCGAAATATTATGATATGACTTTTGTATTGCGTTGCGTATTTACTTCGTGTCGTGAGATATGAGAAAACTAACTATTGATCCGGTCAAATAACTAATGAATTACGTACTTTGTATTGACTCGATGATGCACGAATGACTCATGTCAAGACCATAGGTTCAATCAGTGTGCATTGTGGCTCGTCTGCTCGTTTGCCTGCTTAAATAATATATTAAAAAGTATGTTATGCCAAAAAAAATGTGTTATAATTTTTACAATCAAAGAGTTTTGTTCTTTAATATCACTAAACACTTTTTCGTTTAACTGTACTTTACATCGCTTAAACAATAAATATCGGGAGTGGTCCCAGTTGCCGGAAGAAAAATATTAAAATTAAATAAATCCGGCAACTGGGACCGTGGTCCCAGTTTGAGTGGTCCCAGTTGACGGAAGCCTCATATTAGTGATTATTATGTACAATGTAGATGTATAGTGTTTCGAATTGTGAGTACCTAATTCTTAATCCAACAGTGAGGACAATACGATAATGCTTTTTGTAAAGGTAATTTGAGCTTTTTAGCATCTATTAAATTTTACTCACTGAACTGTTGTAGTGTAATGGGAAATCTTTAGATAAGTCAGTTCGCAATCAGGCGTTGTTTCGTAGCCTAGTTGGTAGTACGTCTGCCTTCGAAGCACAGGGTCGCGGGTTCGAATCCGTGATGAGCACTTGTGTTTGCCTTGTGTCTGAATGTTGTTTATCTATATATGTATGTATATATCTATTTATACAAGTAATGTATAACAGCTGTTTGATACTCATAGTACAAGCTTTGCTTAGTTTGGCATCTGTGTGAGATGTCCCCACATATTTATTTATTTATTTATTTTTTACATTACATTCATTATCATTTCATATTGAAATCTCATTTTTTATTTACCAGTATATAGGTAATAATATTCATAATATAAGGTCGCCTCTTTAAACACTTGACGCCGAAAGATTATCGCCCTATCTGACCCTATTGACGACAAACACTAGACTAATTTCCCATGACCTCCGACATGTCAACTATACATTCTTTAATCAGGGAATGTATCTAGAAACGAACTGATTAGGAGAGGTCAAGCGAAAATGGTCTAAGCGAGTTGCATAGAAGTCAATTGTAAATGGTCTGGAGCTTGCTATGAATATTGATCGACTCCACATTGATACGAGGCGACCTTAATTATATCTGTTTACAGTATGCGCGATCATGCACGTGGCTTGTCAACAGAATGGCCAGCTGAGCTTCTGTTTGAAAAAATATATAATAATGCATACTTGCAAGTTTTGAGTCTGTGCTAGTAACCGTTGAGGAGTTCCCTCGTAAGGAGATAATCCTTGATGCATCAGTAAGTAATTTAAATCATTAAAAGTGTTCAGTGTACTTGTATTGTCAACAGAACTGAACAAGAAAACAAAATTTTAAAGTCGTAAGTAGTTCAAAATATTCAGTTGAAGATTTCCCCCAAATATTAAACTAACGCGCTGGTGAAGTTAAATAAAAGCTTATAAAAATAATAAAAGTAAGTAAAGTAATAATATTCCAAATTCTGACCATCAGATTGCACAAACGCGGTATTTAATTTAGGAATTTCTTAGAGACAGAACACACCCACGCAGTGGCTGCGATCCTTGTACTGGCCTTTTAGGGATACGACCACAAACATTTTAAAAGAGATAACTTTTAAAAATAGAATCGCAAGGTCGTAAAATATAAAAAAAAAAAAAAATTATTGCTGCTTGCCCTAAATAAGGCTCAGATTACACGCTTTCGTAACGTTTCGTAACGGCTACCAGTCTACGCGGGATTATGGACTAATTGGCAAATAAATCCCAAAACAGCCAGCTTTAATTACTTGTAAATTACTGGCACTAGGTAGAGCATTGGTCAAGTTTAAAAGAAAACTAACAGCTTCAAAAATAAGCACATGATAGTACGATATTTCGTTAATGATGTTTTAGTTTCAAGTAATTTTACTATAGGTATAGTTGTAGGCAATTTTTTATTCTAAACCTGAATAATGTGCTAGTAAATCTTGATTAGTTACTGTAAAATCAATACGGTAAGTTGACTTCTAGTTAAATCAACTTATTTTCAAATCAAAACAGTAACTTTATGAGGAAAAAATTATGGCAAATGGTGAAGTTCCGGCGGCGTGATCATTTTTTTATAGTGAATTTGTAATATTTATTAAAATACTGTTATATAAGAACGACGTGCTTATGTTTTACCTAGTTAGTGCAAATAATTCTTTTTTAATACCTTCAGCCTCATACAATCATCATGAGTCAACTACTCTATTTTCGTTTAGGTAGGTATTCTTTTTTTGCTGGCATATCATTTTGAAAACTTGGCTCACTTCTTATTACAAGTATATTTGATTTGCCAGCGTTGCAGCAAATTACCAGGTAAGAAGGTGAACAAGCTAAGGCCAAATATTAGCGAGTGTGTCATACCTAACGGGACAACTTAACAACCATTTATGGGAACTTCTAATGTAGCTGCTTTGCTTCAACACACACCGCAATGAGGCGAATGTGAATATTATACACGTGTAATACTATTTACGCTTTTCATCGTGCGCTAAATTAGCCACGCACATTTATTTTGTATTCAATGGTCACAACATCTCATGGATGTAACTCAATAGCAAGAAATGCTCTTTCGATCTAACATTCATATTTCAAAGTCAATAGCAATTTCAACGGGCTTTTGTGCTGTGACATGACTGAGAGGCGGAAGCGTTTAATATAGTCGCTAGAAACCGAACCTTTTAATAATTTCCTGATCGGCCCAATTGGTCCACTTCACATGCCAGCTTCCTGGTTGGGGCAAAAGTGGACGTGGACGCGTGACAATTGCCCAGTGTCAGGACAAATCGAACAGGTTTATTTACCGACGTTGCACATTAGCCGGCACGTGTTACTACCGTTACATTTACCCATTACCGGTGATTGCTATGCCAGCCTTGTTCAGCAAGATGGATTATAGATTGAGCACTGTTAAAAGCTATTTGATGAATTATCATGATTTATCATAGATGAACCAATGACGGGTTAGCTTTAATAGTTTCGTAGAAAGAAATGGAACTAAACAACTAACAAGACACAAAAGCGGTCTTATCTTTGCACAAAAAGTCCCAAATTAAGCCTTTGAAAATCGAAATTCTTCGAATCTTCCCCATGAGTCACAGTCAATCGATTCGCTTGATGCTATCAATCTGATGTTCAGTTAAAAAAAAAAACATGGCCACAAAAGGTTTCGTGCAGGAGTGAATAAGTCCGTCACTCGACACCGGGATTGGCTTCGATCGGCTATCCGGTGTTCGGCACACGGCTGCGTCCATTCCATATCCATTACAATCACTAAACGCTCCACTTTAAAACAATGACAAACAACAGCAAAATCCAACCAGCAATTTTGATAACTCCACAATTTACTCAACGCAACCAGCACGATTCTATTACTGCTAATTTCAGTATAATGACGATAAGTTTAAAGCAATTACAGTTTGCTACCATTAACCCATAAAATTGCAGCTAAAACAAAGATTTGTGCTTACGGCGCCACGAAAGATTCCCCGGTATAAAATAACACGCTTAAGGTCTAATAAACGCTGGCCGTACTGGACTTTACTGGAGTATTGCACTGCAGCTGCGCACACCGTAATTACAGGTCGCCGACCTGAACTGCCCACAAAGGGAGCTAGTGCTAAAATTTAACCTCCTGCGCATTGCTCCGGGAAGTGGGCAATTCAACTCCTGCACTTTATAGTGCTCTACTCCGACTAGAAATCTGAAGATCCTTTCACGGAATTACTATACAACTAGCCTTTCAATCTTATCTCCATCTCACAATGACCTTCAGAGCTGAACAATACCTCTTTGTTTCCACAGTTCTTTCCTTTGTGAGTTACGAACAACAACATAGTGTGCGATCTCATTTGATAGAACTACGTAATTAAAATAATAATGGAAAATTTACTTTAAAATTGTGTATGTGCACCCGTTTCTCGTCGGTGGTCTGCCACGCACGACTTTGAGTTAACCTCCAAAAGGGCACGTTCGACAAAAAGGTCCAGAGTTCCACATTCCACAAGCAATCCCTCGAGTCGAGTAGCTTATGAGATGTCATATGGTAAACGCATCGGCATTCAAGTGTCAAGCTGCGTATTGTCCCAATACAAGTCAGCCCTGTTCCCGACTCGCTTTTTATTCAGAAACGTGAGACTCCGCGGCGCGTCGTAACGAGCGTCAAACCAGTTCTACATTTCATCGCGTCATGCCAAATCTGGTAGTAAATACTTCGACACGCCGTTTGTTCTCACGAGTTTTTCATTACTCGGAAAAGTTAACAAGTCAACAGTATGACCCGCCACCGCCAGCGCTAGTACAAATATGTGGTAATTGGAAATCAAAATACACGAGAATGATCACCCGATCATTATACCTATAGTTATCATACATATAATTAACTTTCACTTGTCTGGTAATGTGACCGATGCTGTCGTAATTGGTTCTGATCGCTCGCCAAAAATGATTCACCATTATAATACCATAGAAGGTTCACAAAAAAGAGGATCATGTGATCATCTCCTTTCACCTTCTCGGAACGCAACTTGCTAATTACAAAGTTCATTCGTTCGTCTCAAGTTACAATGAGTCGAAGTTTAGTTGCACTCTGATGGATACACAGATTACGAGAGAATTCTTGGAATTCGTCAGGCTGGAATACGAAACCAGACCTTACGAAAGAGACATAATGTGTGTACTTACTAGAAATAGCATTGTATAATAAAGATACACTTAGGACAGTACGAGTACTAATGAGTCATCTAATACCAGACTCAATGCTGACTCAAGATCAGCCTCACATCGATTTTGACACGCACGGACCCTTTTAATAAGGCTATCACTACTGAGACGGAAGCCTGCAGAACATGTCCATTCATTGACACACACACAACGTGATCAATCTACCATCGATGCCGAGATTTCATGCTCCAGCCAGACAGGGACATAAAAGCTTAACGTCCTTTGCCTGAATAAGTATAATCAAAGATCGTAAATCTAAGAGCAAGCCTCGGACATACTTCGCTTTTAAATATGAATTTAATATTGATAATGAATTAATTTATATTGCAGAATTGACAGGTTAAGCTATCCTGGTCAGACTGGTCATGGAGGAAACCCAGGCGGCGATTTAATGAATGGCATCCGGAGCTATAGACAGGACGCTTCTATGGGAACAAGAACTATAATAAATGACCATACATGGGCGGACAAAGAGGATTGTGACAGGAAGGCCTGACAACCTGACGGTAATAAAACCAGCCATAGTTGTTCAGGACTACTCTGTTGTTCATTTATTCTAAAAGACTACTGGCGGTAAATAGTAAGTAGGTAACTATTCAATTTTCTAACCTTGTCCAAGATCAACAAAATTCAAAATTTTTTGCTTTGATTAAAAATAATGATTGAATCCCTTCAAATGCAGGGATCTTCAGATTTCATACTAAACTATTTGTGTGTGACGCGGATTATAATTTATTTTAATAATAGCCATAGATAATAGCCCTTATAGTAATGTCTTCAGCTAGGAGTAGTTTAGTTTTGACAGGGTTAACATGAATGCCTAGTAGCATGAAGGAAGAAAAAACTTCCTTTCTTTCAAATGTTTTCTTCCTTCATGCCTAGTAGGTAAGGCACCATGCTAAAAAAGAATGTATCCTCATTTAAAAGCCTTCGTCACGAAGTCATGTTCCTGTCGTATTAAAACCGTATCGTAATGCGCATGCGTAACTACACCACTATCGTTAAATACAAATTCCGCAAGGATGTAAAAGTTGTAAATTGTGTTTTTCATGACCGAGGCCTACATTTTATAGTTACTGTTAACAAGTACAGTTTTATTAAAGCCGTTCACCTCGATAGCTTCTAAAACAGTAACCGAGCAAGCAACCTTTGACGGTTAGCTATTTGCGTTGGTCTGGCCAGCCATCACGGCTTGCCTATTAATCTCCCCTGGCAATTACAGATGCAATAACCTATAAAATTGATACGTTTCGTTCCTTGTCGACAACTTGATTGATCAGTATTATATGCCGATACGGAACACTGAGTCAGTTCATTGCTTTGATGGACCATCGTCTTTTACATTCGAATTCTAATTGCATCGTTTGTATCTTTGTGGGTAGCTAACCAATGTAATTTTTTGGTGTTCTCTTTGATCTGTTAGATTGGAGGAATTCTTAAGCATCCTTAATGCAAATCGTTTTACTCAACATTCAAATGACGTCACTAGCCCAAGTGTCCACCCAATCTAAAGTGCTTTTTATCTGAATGATAACGCGAGTGAAAAGCACAGGTTTTAGTACCGCAAAACGTGATAAAGCCAAAATACTCAAGAGCATCAATAACTTTAGTCGCGAAAGTTGTCCTATCGAAAGGCTAAAGTATTGTTTCCTGGTGAAATTAGTCTTTTTTTAGACCGACACAAATCAGTCAGTCATCCACAGCTATTACCTAGTTTACAGTTATTTTAATGGCTTTCGTGGAACCATGAAATGGACATCCTCTCCGTAAAGTTCGTTTCCAGGATACACTTCCATAGTATTCCTGAACTTGTTCTGCGAAGGAACAATCGTTCGACATCGCAAAACAAAATCATAGTGTTTTGATCTTCAGAAACAATGAGAAAGTTATAAAACATGTTTTATTATTTCAAGATTTTTTTTCACTTGTTAGCAGTCAAATCTTGTATTGTAACTGAATTTTAAACCTGTTTCCCCCAACTGTCAGGTGTCGTCAATGCATCAATCAGGAAAGGCATAGTGCATAGAAAGGCAGGTCAATGCATTAATCTCGAAATAAGGCTGATGCAGTCAAGGTTGCCTGCTAACGAGGGAACTCCTCAATGGTTCATGGTATGCAGATGAAATGCTAAATAGAAACGTAAAAAGTTTTAATAAAACTCATAACTAAATAGTAGCGGCGAGTAAACGCCGCCGGGCGACCGTCGACAATCCCTATCCATTTGAAGTTCTGTTTGTTTTTTAAATGTCCGGCGTCTACCGGATGTTTGCCTATGAAGCGTAAACAAATAATGCAGTCATTGTTTTAATTAATAGTTGACTGCAATCACAGGAAACCCGCAAAGCCCAAAATGAGGTAAACTGATTAGGTGAGTGTATCAATGTTTCCGACACGCAGTGTGTTAGTTTCATTTTGGCTTCATTAAAACGGCAAACAGTCAAAGCGCCCGACGATTTCAAACAACAAGGGGTTTAGGTAATCAAAGGCTCAAAGACGCGTCTTTCCTTTATAGGCTTGTTTTACTTTGGTCCCTTTGTAATTCCTGCGGTTGCATTCCCGTTTCCCGCGCGGGTCGTCTCTCGGGACCGCTAGCGCCAACCGACTTTGTTCCTCACCTTAATTTATGCATGAACTGAATACTCTAACTGCTGTGCACTTTTGAGGACAGTTTACATCATGTGTTTCATACAGAAATGTGAACATTTTCGCCCTTTCGTTGCGCACTTCGAGCTCGCAGTTGAAACAGATGGTAAAAATGAACTGGCTTGAAAAGACAACGCAGACCGGTTATTAAATATATTTTTTCAAGTTTGGATTTGGAACTATTAATAATTTTTACCATGTTCGTCAAAGGTTCGTTCAAACTTCATTGACTTCGTTGTTCGGTTCGATGATGTTTGCTTGCCGGTCGTATTTGTGTTGATATTTTGAAGTTGAACGTTCCTATCAAAACTTGTACAAATAACACGAATTTAGTGCAAACAACCGAATGTGGGACAAGATAAATAAACACTTTGGTGCTATCTGAAACGATAAAGTAACTGAACGTCTTACTAACCTGATGGCTCGGCGCAGTCGCTCAAAATCCAAGTTGCATTTTAACCTCAAAAGCACGGTCACGATACACGAAGGTCACGGTTATGTTGTATTGTATAACACCACTAAGTTGCACCAGTTACCGCATGGAATTTACAGAAAACAATACACGACCGAAGATTATTGTTAAAACTCGCTGTTATCATAAACACACGAATACACAGTACGTTGTACGCTTGTTTCGGCACAAACAAGGCGAGTATCCATTCAAGATTCCATCAGAGCGCATATTCAATATGTTCCCTAAATAAAACGAGCACCATTGAAGCTTCGATGTCATAAGTTGTATGCAGTTTACGATAAAACATGTCACAGCCGTGCACTGCACTCCGTCTGACACGACGAATATGGCGGACGGGTTTGAACTACGCTTGCGCCAACCGTGCGACCCCTGCAGCAGGTAAAACATGAACAAAAGTGGCGCCACCTAGTAGCTTATTGTAGAACTTTTATGTACGCATACGCAGACGCAGTATCCAAAACGTCAAAAATGGAGACCGGAGCATATTATTTTGTGTAAGTGTGATAGATGCCGCTACGTTGCAAAAGTTTAGGTCTTTGCTTTCAGGTATTTTCGTTGTATAATTTCCATTGGTCGAAAGGTAAATTATAGTTTTGTAGTAGCTATAAGTAACAACAGTTTTAGTTACGTTACGTTACGAATAATACAATGATTACTTAATTTTAATTTTCTCTGACTGAACATCTAGATAGTAAGATAATAAAACTCAAACTCAATCGATTTTATTTACACCAACTTCAATGAATAACCACCATATTAAAGAAACAGCTGGTAAGTTTATTTTTTCCTGGTCCTGTGCCTGAGAGCAATGAGCGCGAGGAGGTGGAAGGCCAGGTAGAGGCCTACCAGGGCGATGACGTCTGTCCAAAGATCGCTGATATCGAAATCGTATACTGCTAAAACTTCTTCGCCTGTGCTGAGACAAGGAGCGCCGGTATTTTCCATGTTGCAAGCTGTAGGTAGGGATAAAGATGAAAAAGTATAAAATACCATAATCATAAAGGATATAAAAAAAAAAATGTAATGCCTAAAAGCTCCGTCGTTTTACCATCTGGCGAAGCCTTAATTTTGACACTTCTTTGAATTAAAACGAGATAATAGTTTCTTAACAACACGTTTCATTGTGTTACCTGGTAGTTCTGTGCTGGTAGACTGTTTTTGTCCTAGTTGAATTGATGACAGTTTTTGAGTAGTTTTGTATGGAAGGAAGACCCAGGCGCCAGCGCCATGCGCTGTTACCTGAGCTTTTCTATTTTGAACACAAGTTTTTTTTTTCACACAAAACAAGAGTACGGTTCCAGGTAAAATCTAAATTGTCTTCATTCATGTTGATGAATGAAACACGTACATTTTTAAACGATCGAGACGAGACGAGGTGTTTAAAAAAATCGTTATTTATTTAGGAATTCTTTTCAATACAAGTTAAAGTGGTGGGTGACTGCTAATACTAAGTTAAGACGAAATCTACGGTTCTTTACTCCGTCAAAAAAGAATCACGCGGGCAACTAACTTCTTTGTAACTGGTAGGCTAAAGGGTGACATTCAGTGACGAAAACTTAAGCTAAGATTATGATTCTTCTTCTTATTATTGTGTAGTCGACAAGACGGAAGATGGAGCCGATGCGTTCTGGACTGGAGGCCACGTTTAGGTAGGAGAGGTGTGGGCCGCGGGTCCTCTATGGATCAGAAAAACTGAACATCGAGCCGAGTGGAAGTGCTCTGGAGAGGCATATGCCCAACGGTGGGCGAAATAAGAAGCTGGAGAAGAAGAAGAAGAAGATTCTTAGAAATATCGCCAAAGTCGGTGACTTAAGGGAAACGACTTACAGATGTCATTTTGATTTTAAAATATCTGTTTATGAAGCTTTTTAGCTCAGGTTTCGAGCATGTAGCTAAGATTTGGCTAAGCTTTGTCTCTGAATATCGTCCTTAATAACTTAAATAAAATTTTTAATTAAAGAAGGAACTTACTTATATTTGCGACGCCATCCCACTGCACGATGCTCATGGCTTCATTGGAGTACATCAGCCAAGATAAATGCCTGATCCACGAGACGTATTTTGGTATCGAGCTGAAAGATAAAATATCATACGACATTTACTAGCTGTGCCGCCCGCGGCTACGCTCGCGCTTTGTAAGATTTTCCCGTAGGAGTAAGACATTTTCCCGTAAAAAGTATTCTATGTGTTAATCCAGGTTAGAAACTATCGCCATTCCGAATTTCATCCAAATCCGTAGGCGTGAAAGCTAAACAAACATCCAAATATACGGGTATTTTCACATTTTTTATAATATTAGGTGTGAGTGATGATGTGATAATAAACTTAGAACTGAATCACCAAAAACATACTGTTTTATAACTAATTAATTAATTTGAACTGCGTGGGTCAGTCTAACCGGTTTGAAACTGGTTTAATAGCCCTTGAACAGCTTAGAAAGTTAAACATTTACCTGATCTATAAAAGGTCGGTATGGCATTTTTATTCAATGACTGACTTATAGAATAAACTACCAAATTAACGATGTTAAAATTATTTCAAATGTTTGGTTTTGTTGTTCAACTTATTAGTACAAATATAATTAGTTGTTATATGAGTTAAAAATCCAAGGTACCTTAGTTTGATGAAGAGTCCAGACGTCATCATGAGGGAGTAGTCGAAGGGGACGAGGTATGCAATAGCCATTGGCATAGAACCAAACGCACACGAGAAGAATGATCCTATTGTACATAAATTTTATTAATACGATTATATAGGTAAACAGGAATTTGCAACCAGACAAAAATTACAATATTATTTCAATCAAATACATGCGTTAGAGTAAGTAGACAAAACTTTAACAAAACACGCACATTGGCTGTTGGATTAGCAACTTATATTAAAATTTAATAAGTATTATCTAGGTAGTGTAAGTTGCTAGGGTCGCTGCGGGAGATGCGAGTTCGACCCCGCACAAAGTACCAATGTGTTTTCGAATTTTGGATTCATATGTACATTTATTCTACGCTCTTACGGTTAAAGAAAACATCGTGAAGAAACCTGCACACTCCTGCTAAGAAATTCAAAGGTGGTGTGAAGACAATCAACCCGCACTTGGCTAGCGTGACTAGCCTCGTATAATGGAGCTGTTGATGAGTTAATGACATACCACAAGCAATGGCGACGTTGAGCACCAATATGGAGACGAAGACAGTGAAGCCGAAGGCGTAGGCCGTGGCCCTGAGTCCAGCGATCCAGTACACCACCAGCGTGAACAGAGATGGCTCGATTATTAGCCCAGGGAACTGGAACCAGAATACAAACACTAGTCAATTAAAAACATAAAATTCCGTAAGTAATCATAAAGTGTAGTAAGGTACAAAATAGATTGGCGTCTACCGTACCGTATATAATCAAAGGCTATACGCCAGTATAAGTCTATGTTAAAAGTAATATCGCTAGTGACATCTATGAGTTTATAAATATATTACTAATGCTTGTGTTAAAATATAGTTGTCACTAGTGATATTACTGATGATGAAGTTAAAGCGTTAAACGCCCACTTTTACACCAATTTGACACTTCGTGAGACTTCGTCGAAGAACTTCGGACGAGAGTGTAGTGGGCGTTTAACGTCGTAAATACGACAAACAAAAAATAAAAAATGCCCCGCCAATGCGCTATTTAATATACTCGTATTGTCTGTGTAATCTGTTCCTCAAATTTTACAAAGAAAGTGAAATAACCTTGGGAAATAACAGCAAATATGACGTTCCAGATCGGAAGTTTTCATCGGATTAAAATATAACAAAATAAAGAGACAAAACAAACAATCAGTTATAAAACATAATAGATTTCTAAATTATCTAGCACTCTTTTATAAAATTTATTTAATGTTAATACTAACGACTGATAAAATACCATAGAATTACTTAAGATTTGATTGACGTCAGAATTTACGTAGGTACATCTTGAATTCTTAATTTATTATTGGTATTCAAGTTGTAAGTATACAAATCAATAGAGCTCTTTTTCTTTTTTAATAAATTTATCTTCGAAATTTATTTATTTGCAGTTTTATTTATATGAATTTTGAACAAAATAATTCGATAAGTATTCAAAATTCCAGACATTATCTAAACAGATAAATTGCACAAATTTTTGCAATCTAGTAATTGGAAACAAATTAGAGATGACGGCAAAGCTTATAAAACCTGTAAACCAAGCGCCGGAATTGATTGATTTGCAAGAAATCAACTCACCAAGGCAATCATTCTCGATACATAGTAGATTGGAGTGGAGTACAATCCAGCCTTTAGCTCCCGATTGAACAACGGAAACTCCTCAGGGAACATGTTGAGGACAGAATACATGGGGCTGAAGGTATTCTCAGCAATGATGATGAAGAGCGCCCCTTGGACATCCTGGATGCCAGGCTGAGTCATGCGCGCGGTGCCGAGGAAGCAAAGGCCGGCAGTCAGGGCTATAGCCTGTAAAGAAGTAAATCTTCGGTTTAAAAAGAAAGAAAGAAAAATCATTTATTGACCACAGAGTAGTAATCTGATTAAAATTATAAATTAAACCTCATTTATTTGGCCAAAAGGAGAAGGCTCTGCTGGCTCAGGCCGAGATGGCACTGAGCCAGCATCCAGCTGTTTTTCAGCCTTACCCTGACTCTCTATGGTTTTGGGCGAGAAATGGGAAATGGAGAGGAGGTTGCAACATTTAATCATAAACTCGGGTGATACAATAAAAAAATCGTTATCAATTGACTTTACAATTTTATTTTTCTCCGACCGCCATCGCAACTGAGTTTTGCAACCTACACTTTTATTTTACAGATTTTTATTTCAGATTCTAAATGAATAAGAGGCAGGAGATACTAGAGGAGTTCTCGCATTTTAAAAATTATAATTTCGAAGTATTGAAGCAAGCACGACGCCTGCTATGCACCTACTACGTAGGTGAAGCGTGCTAAGGCTGCCGTGCTGCGGGTAAACCCACCTCGTAGGTACATAATTTCCTAATGTGCCTGCGCGGCCCCCAAGTCGTAGGTGCGCTCATAGAGGATGTAAATGGTGCGCTGTTACCAAATTCCTCGAACGCATGCGGCGCACCTACCGAGGAAGCGGCTGGGGGTGCGCAATTGCGCATGCTGTATTATTGCGTTTTTTTTTTCAGCAGCCAAAGTGATGCTATTTAATTTTGTAGAAATATGCTCACCAATTTCTGTACTATTCTTACAATCTGAACTCGTGGATCTCTGACCACAACGATGAGGTGCCTGTACACCAACCATATTATCTTCGTATAGCACCACGGCGATTTGAAGGTGTCGTCGTAATCATCTTTTGAGTCCTGAAATGAATGTAAAGTTTAAAATATGTACTTAATGTTTTGTTTTTTTTTCAGAATGCACTATTCTGGGTTTGCGTAGTTATTTGATTATTAATGTACGTATATAAATACAAGTATGTATATACCTATGTATAAACGGTAATACTAAAACATTCGAAATATTAACGAGATTTTGTCATCCTACAGCCAAAAGATTGTGTTCAGACACTGATTTTAAAGTTTCTTCGATGATTGATCTCAATTGTCACTCACGCAACACAAACGCAATCACTAAGCTCCTGTATTTCATCTACTGAAATGCCATCAGATAAGTAGATTCAAAGGATTAGTGACTTTTTTTATCAATAAACGGTTCATATAATGCACGGCTCATTTACATTGGTCGTTGCAGCCCGTATTCGGAGTGCGAGAGATTTCTGTAAAGCATGCCATAAGGCCGGCATTCGGGGAACTGCTTTCATAGGTCGATGGTGCCCGCATTCAGGATGCGGGAGATTTCCGTAAAGCATGCCATAGGAACGCATGCGAGAGAATATGCGGCGCAGTTGGTAGTGGCTTTCAGAAAGTGCAGACGTTCTCAGCATGCATCAACCACTACCTAATGTTGTGTGCAGCGATTTTAACTGTTTGTGACACCCTAAAAAAATATACTCATTGAAGAAAAAGAAAAAAGGTTTTGGGTGCGAACTTTACTTAAAAACAAAAAGTTGCAGTGTCAGAGACTCTCTAAGCATTTGTGTATCAGTAAAATGAACGACAGGTGCGGTGCGTGCGTGAATCAGCAGAGTCCGGCGGCAAATAAACAATTTCATTGGTCGATACGCGGCATGCGGGGGAATCCTCGTGTGCTGCACGGAGACAAATATTTGTGTGGTGTCTTTCACTAGTCGTTGTCTCGCATGCGGGTAGTCCCCGCATGCTATATATCAACCGAGTTATCGACCAATGTAAATGAGCCTTTAGTCGATCACGCTGGCCTAGTGCGGGTTGGGTAAATATTTTTCAATACACCTTGCTCGAAAGTTGAACTTACGACGGCAGTAAATTGTACGGTAATGCGATTTATCGAACAATTAGTGTGATTTTCATTACAATAAATTGAATCGATTCTTACAAAGAAAAAAAGCATTTATTATTTTTATTTCAACAATGTATGAAAAATATTATCAGCCAGTATCATTTTAATTATAATAGTAAAATTATCTCGATTTTAACGAAGAATCGATTAATGATAATCGAATGTCGTAGAGTAGAGGATGAATGTTTGCGAGTATTAGGTATGCTTTTTGAAAGGAAACCAATTTTTTGTACGAGATTGGCGCTAATTTTGTAGAATTTTCATTGTTTCCATGTTGCATTACCTGTTTTCTCACAAGTATTGAAAAACGTCGTACAACACACGAATCCTACGGCTACAAGTCGTGTTTCTAAACCGATTCTCGTGAAATTTTGTGAGCAGGTTCGATAAATTAATCGATTTTTTTTGTCGAGTCAGTTTTTGGAAATTTTAAAAAATGACGGAGTTATGGGGGTTGCCAGCTTACAAGGTCTACCACTGAAGCTGTTTTCATCTACAGGTCACATTTCAACCAATAAAATAAAATAAAGATTAAAAATTAAATTAAATTAAAAAATCAAGGGGTCGGGAATGTTTGTGGAGAAAAAATAAAAATAAATATGAAAAGATATACAGACTCGCGAGGTCTACAGCTCACGGAGCCACTAGTGTACTTGTACTATTATTTAACGTTCTGCACCTTATCATAGTGATCCGTCAGATGGTACTCCAATTGTATTTCCATGTCGAGTTCTTTAGCGGCATCGCTGACGGCGAAACGGTCACAGACGCTCTTGATGGCTTGCCTGGAAGCCGACTCCGACCCTGGGGTCATCGCCAGCACCTTGATAAAGTAGTCAGTCGGGTTGTAGGTGATAGGGCAGTGGTAGCCGAGACTGCGGAAAAAGAACGTATTGACAAGATCGAGAATGTTGAAATTTTTGTCAAATTTACAGGCGCTATTGGCCCGATTCACACTGTCACACTCTAATCCTTAATTTAAGTTAGTCTGTCCTTTTTACCTTTTAAAGATTGAAAAGGGACAGGAGATGGCCATTCTAATATTAGAGCTGTCAAACACCGAATTTGAACCTTATGGCCGTGTCGTCGATTGCACAATTTTAGAGAGCACTTAAAACATGCGACTTAAAAATCTCTTAAACTGACAGCTATGCCCTTATTTTAGGTTATCATTCGTTCAAATTAATATCATTCGTTCATCATCTTTCTTTCATTGGTCATAAAAACGAAAAGGATAGCTGGATTTTAAAATTAGAATTAGAGCATGACATCCCGATTATTGCGTACTTCTAATAATATTGTATTATACATTATGTAGATATTGAACAACTATAATTCAAAAGCAGCTTACAGTATTAAATTTTTGTTCTGTCATCATGATTTAATCGACCAGAGCCCTTCCTATTCTCAAGCCCATATATCTAAGGAGCTCGAACAATCAGGATGTCCTAAATTAAGGCCAACGTTCTAGTTAGATCATTTAAATGATTGATTACACAGTTGTAACGATCGAAAATGGATCTGTTACATTCTACAATCAATAGATCAATTTTATTTATTGTACCTAACCAATATTTTTGCTTTGCGTTTGCTTAGCCTTAGTATCGTTCTAGGTTTTGTATAATTTGGTAATGTTTTAATGTGTTAATTTAATTTAAATTAAGGCAAAATTGAAAACACTCAAATATGAAATTGCCATTTTGTTATCCATATTAATGACTTTTCAGTAAGTATACACTAATGGGTATTGTTAATAAAATCCATATGCATCGTGCATGTTTTCTTTATGCAAGAAACTAGTTTTATTTTACTGTTTCCAGAGACACATGCTCGTAGAATACAAAAAAGTGGACGTTTTGACCTCTTTTGGTCGTCAAACAAGAATTAAAGCACTTTGTTTAGTGGTTTTAATGATATTAAAAAGTAAAAAGTTAGATAACATCTTCTTTTTTATTGTTTTTATTATTAGTCTTTGACTTTTTTAATAAAAAACTAAATACATATAGATTCTGAATTAGACTCATAAAATTGCGAAGGTACATAATATATAAAATTTATTAATGTCAATGGCAGCCCCCGACAAATTTTATTAGATTTGTAATTATATTATTAGGTAGATTAGTATGTATAGTACCTATATTAATTAATATTATTGCTGTGTCTCTACGAGAAACCAAAAGGTAGGTAGGTACGTAAACCCTCTAATGAAAACTGGGCGAACTCGTTCCATCATCGACCACATCTAGTCCCTCGCGGACCTGATTGTGGTCAAGAGTAAGCCCATCAATTAATAACAAAAAGAACTTAGTAAGGTCATAATTATAATAATAATAAATTCTTTATTTGTTAAATCTAAAAGTTCAAGATCAAATAGTTCGTAAACTGGCGTTGGCGCAGCTTCTGATAAAGTCAACTGTAGGTGAATCAATCACACCTACGAGTATTTTATTGAGTTGTTGACATTTTTAATAAACTTATAATAGTGAGCCAAATCAGAGGCCATTTTGTCGGTGCATCGAACAGATTATTCAGGCCAGTCTAGTCACTAAATTGACAGTATTATATCCATCCAAGTAAATAAACAAAATAAAATAAATATGTAGGGACATTTTCACACGCACGTGCATCTGATCCCAAACTAAACAGAGATTGTACTATGGGTATCAGACAGTTGATATACATTACATAAATAGATAAATACATACTTACTTACATAGAAGGCAAACACAAGCGCTCATCACGCGAATGTTTGCCCTGGGCGGGATTCGAACCCGTGACCCTGTGCTTCGAAAGCAGGCGTACTACCAACCAGGCTAGGCATGAAGTACAATATCATTTTGGCATATTCCAGATGCTTTTGTAAATAGTTTGATCAAGTGGTACTATTGACCATTCATTCATTCATCACTTGTCTTACCTTTCAAAGAAGTCCAAAGCAGCAGGAGCGTTTCCAGCAAAAGCTACTCTGCCTTCTGCCAGCAGAACAAGACTGTCAAAGAGTGACATCAGCTCCGAAGACGGCTGGTGGATAGTGCAGATGACGGTCTTGCCCAGGGCTGCACTAGCCCGGAGTAGAGTCACCAGTTTCTGGGCTGACGAGGAGTCCAGGCCTGTAGTAGGCTCGTCACAGAATAGAAGACTCGGGTCAGTTAGAAGCTAAAAGAAGAATAGTGATGAATTGGATATTTTTCTAGAAAAAAGAAGTCTTTTTATCTAGAAACGTTTCGAATTGTATAAAATTATCTTTGATTAATAATACCTATAAAAATAGCTGTTGTCGCGTGCCTGTGTAAAATGTGGTACTCATAAAAAAACGTTTACGTTGATACCATCTAATATTTGGAATAATATTATTATTTTATACACAGGTACTTATAAATAGTTTGTATCTTCAATCAATCAATCAATCAGCCTATTGCATTGCATTCCACTGCTCACTGCTCACTGTTTGTCTCTTCACTTAAGTAATATTAAAACTGTGTCAACTGTATCAAAAGAATCCCATAGCGTTTCTACCACAGATGATGAATACAACACTTACTTCAGTGGCGAAGGCGAGTCTCTTCCTTTCCCCTCCAGAGAGGGTCTTGTGTCCATCCAGCCCCCCTATTCTGGTGAACCTTGCCCCGTATAACCCTAGCTGTCTTAAAAGCTGGTTTACTCGTCTCTTTCTTGCTAAAGTTGTGGTCCTCCGGTCCATTCGAAGTCGTGCCTGAAGGAATAATTTACTTTTTTTAAAAGGATAAGGAATTATAAGAAACCTGTAAATTTGGAAAGAATAAATTGATATGAAGTTTAATAGAAACATACGAGAAGTTTTTTGTACTTATTAGTTTATTTTGCTGGTATTCATGGCATTGTGTGGTAGAATGACATTAATTCAGTAATAAACATGCAATACCTTTTAATCCTGCCAATTTTATAGCTTTGAGGGACATTAAATATTCAAATGTTCTGTTTTAAGAATTTAAGAATCCAAAGATTAGCGATTGTTACTTAATTTGATACAATTAATAAAACTGTACTACACCTATATAAAAAATAAAATTATGTCAATAAAATATAAATTAATATGCTGAACAGCTGAGGCATAATATAGGTACCTTTTAAATATGCCATTATGGTATCTTTAGTGTTACCTATTGAAAATTAATGGTGCGTATTATATTTATTTATTTAGTGCTTACTCTTGGCTACAATAAGGATCAACTGTGCGGGCGAGATGAGAAAGGGCCTGATTTTTCTTTAAAAAATGACTCTTTCCTTAAAAAATATCTGGATTATAATGATGCCGGTATTAGTTAAGAAGCTCCTCAAACCCTTAAAAGTACAATATTAACGAATAAATAAGAATTAACGAATTACAGCTTCTTCTTTTTCATCGTGTGGGTTGCAAGATCGACTACTGATTTCACAAACCCTAGTGCAAGACATTAACGGATGAACGAACTCTAATTATCTTTTAAATGAATATGATGCTGATAGAAGTGGTTGATTGTTAATTTTTATTGGGAATGTTCAAAACACTTATCTTTTGTCTTACCATAATCGATAGGTGTTCGATGACAGTGAGGTTCTCAACGAAGAGGTCGTCTTGGTGCATGTATCCGCTTTCTCTGTGCATGAAGTCGCCGACAGGACGACCATTCATTGCTATCTCTCCTTCGACCACTGTGCCCACTGTGTGAAATATATCATTTGTATTGTTTGTTTCTACTCATTCGCTTGCCAAATTTATCATCATCATCAGTTATCGTGTGGATTGTAAATTCAAAGAGATACCACACGAACCAAACCTGGTGTTTAAGAGTAACTGTATTGCAGCTTCGAAAATGGATTAACTGTTAGGTATTAGGCCCAAAAGAGTTATTTGTTCTGGACTTTCTATTCATACTACCTTTTAGAAACCATAAATACGTAAAAATTAGCCTATAGTTATTATCTAGAAAAGTTGAAAGAATCGTACCTGGGCTTCTGTGTGCTAACGTTGACATCAAAGTCGTTTTGCCGGCACCGCTGCAACGAGAGTTTATCTGGATTATTATAGCAATTTATGTAATCGATAGAAAGGTTTCTCCTCAAAAGCAACATCGAAAATATTTTTATTTTTAGGCGATAAGATGATAATATAAGAAATAAAGAAACCTCTCCTCTAAAACTACTATCATCCAATTTGCGTGGCATTCTTGTCATTGTCACTTGAGCCCCCGAATGCAGGCCCAACCACGCGTTAACCTGGTGTAAGCTGATCTAGAGTGTGGATTGTTTCCACTTCAACGCTTGGGAGATCCGTTATTTGGTTACTAGGATCAGCTGATATTCATTATCAAGTTTACTCATTTCCCAATTTATTCGTTCACGAAATCCTATTAACTCATTACGAAGGTATATCATTTGTAAAAAAAAAGTGGTGGGACCATCAGCTTTTATGCTGCCTGCCTTTAGCTTGATGTCGTCTATGTTGGTAGACTTAGAATCTTGACCTAGAGCTTACCTTGGTCCCATTAAGGCAACCAGCGTCCCAGGTTTTGCAATTCCATGTACTGAAACAAACAAGCAAGTCATTTGCGTTTTATATATTATATCCTGTAGCTAATACAGTTGGGCTGGTACACGAGAGACGAGTGTTTTAGATTTTCACCCATAATATATTTAAATTTATACAAGTTGTTTAAAGTTCTTGTAGTTGAATTTTTTGGTGCACATACGTCATAGGTACAGATGGTACGTGCTTTGCCATTATTAATTTACCTACTGCTCGGAATTTGGTAAGCAAATAATTTCTATTGCCACAAATTACAAGCATTTAATTAAGTGACTATTAGATTCCTAGTCTTATATTTTTTCTTATTTCATATTCCTACTTATTATTTTTAATGATAAATTACTCATATCCCTTCACTCTTCAGACTTCTCGAAGTCTTTCTATGTATAGGAACTTGTCAACTTTTCTCGTTTGTGTTCTTTGGACTTAACTTTTCAAGGATAAATTTTCAATTTGATTCTGTGGATTTACCATTATTAACTAGTCTTTTCAGCTTGCCGCCTTTGTGTGTGATGTGCACGGAGACGTCTCTCCACACGAGGGTGCATGGTCTGGGCAGCAGAGTGCACCCCAGGAACTCCTCAACTTCGGGAAACAGTGGATCATATTTGGAACGATTTAAACCTGCGTCTACGTAGACGATGTCTTCTGTGGGAGTTAGTTCCTGTGAAAAAAATAATATGATATTTTTAGGCTGGGGTTTTCTTTTCTAGGGACCTACTAGATCTAGTTTCTAATAAAGTGTGCTTATCTCATCTTGGGTGCTTGTGGTAATGTTGATCTGCAAGGTTCTAAAGTTGGTTGTTCCTAAACTTAAGGTAAATCCAAATATCACGTAAGGAAAATCGCGGGCAGGCAGCTAGTGTATATTACTTGTGAGTACTAGAAATAGAAATACAACTAAGTATGTAGCAACGTTCTTATTATGTGCAACTAAAAGTAATAATCTAAACCAGTGCATTAATGACTACGATTTGGGAAATTATCGAAATTCTTGTCATATTTCATAGTTATTGCATACCTAACTATTAAGTTGATTTTTAGTATTATATATTTGATTGGCAGATTTAAAAGTACGCAGGAGGTCTAGGTGCCACAGAGTATCAAGCAATTGGTATTGCGCAAGAGATGGTCTTTGGTTGATACTTTACAGAAATAAATATAAAAAGAGAGTCAAGAAATAGATTAATATCGTAATTCTTTAGTCGCCGCTTCAAAGTCACGTTATCCTACAAGCACTTATCTGTCAAAATCACGGAGCTATGTTGAACGGGGTATAACGGCTAACGTGTAAGTTCTATTGTAGATTACATAGGACAAAACCTCCCCTCTTGCGTTGAGGGGTTTCGGCCAAAGGTCAGCACGATGGCCCACTCCGGATTGGTGGAAAATTGAAAACATACATTGCACGGTAGAACATTAGACACTTATTTTTTTTTCTTTCCTTAAGTATTTGGTTTTAACCATAAAAAAAAAAAAAAAAAAAAACAAAAAAAGGTACCAACAAAATCGCATGATAATATCTAAATCGATCTTTTGTCCACTGTACTTATATTAGTGTTATTTTTTTCTTCAGAAGAGTTGTCCAGCTTCGATTTTTTATACAGATGGACAATTTATAATATTAGTATTTTTGTTTTATTAGTTTTTTCTATGAGGCAAATGTTGAGTCGTTACTCATTGGTGAGACTCTATCGGCACGCGTCTTGTTTTTTTAATAGAAGTTCTATATAGCGATTTGATAGAATTACTATTTTATAGGTAACAATAATATATATATGACGAATAAATTTAATAGTATATGTATGCATAGGTTTCTTAAAAATGAACCTATATATAATACTAATTTGTAAAAAAGGATTTATACCAATATGACGTTTTCATACTACATCGGAGCCAGCTTTCTTATTTCATGTTATAAATTAGATGTACCTTATTTCTTCGTACCAAACGGATAGTACTTAATTATACGAAGATAAGAGCCTCCGGATTAACAAAAAAAGTGACCGGATTCCATCGTCAATTCAAGTCGTTAGGAGAGCTTTTTCTATGTATTTACTATTTCAATAATTTACTCACGTATGATTCAGGTAACGATAAGGGACTTGATGTAGACTTGTTATTTGTAGATGTATTCCTAGACGAACTTTTTAATGCTCCACCGTTTTTACTCATTGTCCACTTCACACAACTTTTGCAATAAAATAAAAATAAAGAGTAAAACAAACGTCAAATTTGATTTTCGAACATCACCGAAACCGCACGCGGGATCATTTTAATAAAGTTTAACTATCGAACGGCGCGACGATACGCCCGCCTTGCTGCGAGTGCAATAAGGTGTGACATTACATATGCGTTAGACAGGGACAGGTGAATGTGTTAGAATAGGACAGTTATATTTTATAGAAGTGGCTCTACGAGTAAAGCGGGAATGATAACGAACGTCAGAAAAGTATGCTGTTAATGTTACGAAAGTTTGAGAAATAAAAGTACCGTTTTGTTTGATGATACTTAAATAAGATAAGTTATAGTACTGCAGTGACGAAAGAGGACCGTGCGGTAGGAATTATTCAAACTTCTGTAAAATTAAAAACAGAATTTCAAGCTTTCACGTAGACCTATTACTAGTACGTACTGAAAGCTACATACGTTACATTTGATACGGGCTTTGTATGTCTATAGAGTTACTAAATATTAGAAAGAACGAGAAAAAATAAAATAATCTAATTTTGTTCTTCCCGATCAATCCTATTTTATAATATAGCTAACATAATAAATGCGAAAGTTAGGATACTTGGTTGTTACTCAAGCAATAATAATTTCTCAAACAGTTTTAAATCTGAATTATCATATCTTTATGCGGAAAAGTCTCATTCCCACGGGAAAATTATAAGTTAACAAATGCGAAGCCGAAGGCGGACAGCTAGTAATTTTCTATAGTTGAATGGTAAATAGAACGACAAAGACAAGAATTTACAAGTAGGTAAGGCAAGTATACATAAGTATGCTGTAGCAAAATAAATAAAATGTAGGTAGGGTACATACAAAGGTGATAACAGATATTTAAGAATGCCTTTTTTACTACTATGTTAATTTGGTGTCAGGTAGAGGTCGATCTTCCAAATCGATCATTCTACGGATTAAAATAAGGTTAAACTTCGAAATAAGTAGGTATCTAACAAAATCAAAAAATAGTCCAGAAAAACTCGCGCACGACGCAACAAAAATAAAATACTCTCATTGCTATGTCTCTATGGTATTATAATTATTATGATTCAGTACTGTAGCAGTACTGCTATACTGCTATCCTACCTTCTTCTGCTATTTTGTTTCTGGCAATTCAGTACTTTTAAGTACTGGTAGTCTCATCATTCATTTTAAATTTATTTTCAAATTTCGAATTCATCCGTTTTGGTTTTGTCATTTTTATCAAAATTTCCTCATTCCACCTCAAGACATCAGACTGTACCGACCGCGACCTTTTAATAACCGGATCTTATGTATTTTCATTATTAGTAGCTTCTAAAAATGCATAAATCTTTGTTGTTCTAATAAAACCCGTTTGTGCAACAATTACCCTTTTTTTGTGTACGTTTATTCTGGACTGGACTGGACCCTGTTTCCCTGCGGGTTAGGGGGCATCTCGCCCAGAAACTGGCCTGTAAGCGAGTTTACACTGTGTTAAATTTCGTGTGGTAAACTGGCCCACAGGTTTCACAAGACTTGGCCAGTTAACTTCAAATGAAAATGAGGACTTTGGTGGAGGTGGAGGTAGAGGTGACGATGGATGGAGATGGAGGTGGGGGTAGAGGTGGAGATGAAGGTGGAGTTGGAGGTGGGGATGGACGTGGAGGTGGGGGTGGAGGTGGAGATGACGATAGTGATGGAGATGGAGATGGAGGTTGAGTTGCAGGTGGAAGTGTAGGTGACGATGAAGACGAAGATGGAGGTGTAAATGGAGATGGAGTTGGAGTTAGAGGTGGAGGTGGTATCCATCTCCATCTTCATCTCCTTCTCCATCTCTATCTCCATCCCCATCCCCATCTCCACTTTCATCTCCATCTCTATCAACATCTCCACCTCCACGTCTACCCCCACCTCTACGTCCACCCCCATCTCCATCTTCATCTCTATCGTCATCTCCACCTCCACCTCTATCTCCATCTCTATCGTCATCTCCACCTCCACCTCCATCTTCATCTCTATCTCCATCTCCCTCCATCTCCACCTTCATCGAACTCAGAACCTCCGTAATGGGCGTCGAAATCTCGACCACTCGGCCACAGAGTTATAACATTTACAACAACTAAATATTTAGCATAAGTACAAAGGTTAATAAACCTTTGTATCTAGGCTTCAGACATACTACATCAAACCTAATTGGATAGTGTACTAATAATCTAATGTTATACCTAACTCATTTCCTATTACCTAAGTGAAAGAGAATATCGTAGCAGCACCTGAAAAGTGTAGGTAATGAAAACCGATACTCATCCGTACTTAGTCCACTTTGGGTACTCTAATCTAATAACATACCTAAACGATACTACACTATACTCTAGCACTATATTCGAGGTGGTAAGTAGGTATATACTTATGTAACACGCGGCTGGATACTAGATTATTTTCAACCACAAAGGAAAACCCTATGTATACATGTAAATCATATACTCTCAGATAGGCATTCTCTCTGTATATATAAGTAGATAACGTCTAGGATGGAAATTTGTTTATTATCAGAAGCCATCTTGTAATTTATAACTTGACTCATTCAACGTGTGTACTAAATAACACAAGAAAAATGTTTTTTTTCAAAACTCATTCCCTTTCTACTAATTGGTCATCCGATCACTTTGTATGAGAGTATTTTTAGTATTGAAAATTTTCTAGAATGAAAGTTGTTTAGTTTCATGAACAAAACAAATGTGTCTACACACAGCGGGATAATCACCCGAGATGTTTTGTGTTTTTAATTAACACGATATATAATTTGCGAGATTGTCATTTTGTGAAAACGTCCGCGTACCGTTTAGAAATGATTCTGGGAGCCTATTAATTAAAATCTACAATTTGAATTTACAATTCGACATAATTTGCGTGGTCGATATACCAAAAAGATTATGGTTTATAATTTAAATTGATTGGTTACGCAATGTACTTCGAATTGTTACTGTAAGTTTGATTGAATTGGCCCAGGGTCATTGTATTCTGTCAACCTATCGGATGTCCGTAATTTACCATGTGGAGCGACTCAGCTAGCGAGCGGTATGAGCGGTCTTGAATAAGATCTTTCTCTCCTTATCATCTATCGATTCTCAGAACGGTTCAGAGATGTACTTAAATCTATTTATGTTAGAAAACATTGAATTTTTACCTTCTCTTGTTTACGTAATTACAAACATGAATATTATTTTGAAATATTTAGTTCATTATTTCATAACAATTATTTAACAAGCTTTTTATTTACTTAGTTGTAATTTTTTTCATTTCGAAATTAATCGTCTAATGTGAATGTTATGTGAAGGAAAACATCGTGATGAAACCTGAACATTCCTGCGAAGAAATTCAAGGGTTGTGTGTGAAGTCGACCAACGTCAGCGTGGTTGACTAAGGCCTAATCGCTCTAAATCAGGGTAGGCTCGGGCCCCTCGGTGGGAACGTATATGAGCTGTTTGTTGATGATGTGAATGTTATGGTACAAGTAGTACGTAAACATTTTTAACCGTAGCGCTAAAAATAGTTCCATTGACCTAAAATTACATATTTGGTCCAAATATTCTTTGACACAGCTGATATCTAGAGATGGGAATATTTATCTAAATGCCTTTGGTAAAAATATTCTTTTTTTGCTACTCTTTACGTTTATTTTGTTTACACTATGGGCTGGCTATGGCCTGAAATAAAGATATTATTATTATTATTATTATTTGCTATTTTTTGTAACACGTTGTAAATCTAGTATAGCCTCAGCAACCATAGAGTACTCTTAGTCTTAGAGCTCCCAGCCAATGGCCTAAATAGCTGGCCGTTTCGATTGGTGATAGAAAGCGAAGTGACAGCTCCACCCGCGCCGGGCTTCGGTTGTAAACGAATACGGTCACACGATACGCCCTGGACAGGTCACCGCGCAACGACGGTTCCGCGTACAGGGCTGCCAAATGGTATTACAACAACTAAACAAAAGAAAACCAATAAAAAAAACTATAAATAGGATCGTGTTTGATGTCAGTCTTACGTGAAAGCGACTATAAAGTCAAGCATGGAACACTTACAGAAGATTCCTATGCACAAATGCACAAGCGATGACAGATAATCTGTCTGAAGTATCGCCTCTACATGTGAGTTTAAACTTTGGTTTAAACCCATTTACAACGCCACTAACGTAAGTGTCGTCGATGGTGTAGATGTGGTTAGAACCCCTTTCGGGAGACGCGGATTCGATCCTCACCACCAATGTGTTTTCGAATTTCAAATTCATTCTTGTATATTTATTTAACGCTCTTACTAAGGAAAAAATCCTAATCCTAATCGTAAGGAAGAAATCCTGTGAATAAATTCAAAGGTTGTGTGAAGTTGATCAACATCTTCATAGCGTGGTCAATTTAACCTGATCGCTCTATATTAACCTTGAGCCCCTCGGTGGGGACTTACGTAGGTAGGTAGGTCGAACCCTTACGTATGTAGGTAGGTAGGTAGGTTGATGAACGTTCATAACATTTTGTGCGCCTCGAATGCGACCGTCATTACAATAGCCCTCGGACCTGGGTGGTTAGTCTGAGTAATAGCCTATCGAGCAAAATGCAGTTCACGATGCGAGGGTATGAATTACTTATTTCGTCACGCACCTGTAATAAAGCTTTCTTCATCCCTTCTTCTGTTTTGTATTGAACTGGCACCCGGTTCGGGGCTGGCGCGGAGTCGACAGGCCTAGTTCGGACGAGGAGATGATACACAATGGACGAGGTCGACTAGTTGACCGTGTTAAAATAGTCTTACATCGGACGTCACGAAACCAACCTTGAAGACCTTGAACTCGCAGAAAATCTCTAACAAATGATCCTATTTCTGTAGGAAAATTAAAAAAAAATCTGAGCAGGCAGGCAGCATCGATAAATTATTTAAATACAATATTAAATGGAAATTTGATATTTAAATTACCCGCGTGCGTGGTCTATACTACACGCTTGATCGCGCTGATCAAGCCCTCTGGTGGGAAGGAAATCTTGTGAAGACGATACATTAACTTTTGTCCGTGAAAGCCTGAATCGCGTCCAGCATCAGATTGTGATCAATTTTTAACCGACGAAAAACACAAAACTGAACGGAGGAGGTTCTCAATTCGACACGTATATATATTTCCACTCATATCTTTTTACAGTGTAGTCCAATTTTGATGACTCTTAGATATTCCATAAACTATTATAATTTTATTTAGCAATTTAGTCTAGCCTACTTTTATTTCCAAAAACTTAGTTCGCAGCGGAGCAATTTTCATTCGTAGTACTTACATAATATTGTAGATAAAATTAAATATAGGTACTACCTATATAATAGGTTATAGGTACGTTTCTTTTTAAGATTCTCTTTAGCTATTCTTTTGTTAGATGTTATTTTATTTAGCAATTTAAAGTCGTATACGTACTGACTAGCCTTCTCTTACTTTCAAAACTTTACCCTCAGTGGAGCGGAGCACATTATTACATTTGTTTTTCTTCATTTATAATAAGTATATTTAGGCTCATAATAATAATAATATAATATTTTAGTTTGTTAAAGTAGTGATTAATAATAATTCTTCTCGTGTTTACTCGTCATTGATTTCTAATAATCTGTAGCTCGCACCAAATACAATATATTAGGCAACTACGGAACCTTACACTTTGCGTGGTCCGAAACATGCTTGGCCAGTTATTATTGTATGGGGTACCTATATACATCGAAGGTGGTCCCATTTTTTCCTACCTTAAGGGTAAGAAAATACAGGACGACTGATTATGCACGTACTGAATCACACATAACTACGTACCGGGTTATCCAATTTAGATAATTATTTTTTATCTTAATTTTTTTTTCTTTTTTTTTGTTAAAAATAAGTTTTATGTAAAAAACGATTTTTATTCATTCTATTAAAACTAACACACTTTATTATAAAATAATGTGATTACTTGTGATGAGGTGGTATCGTGGCTAGCATCCGGCAGACGTGGGTTCAAACCTCACAACATTCCAGGTGTTTTCATATGACGACCGGTCACTGTGGAGGCCTGAGGTCTTTGTTTAGCCGTGGACGTCTTCGACTAAATGATGATGATTGATGATGATGATGATGTATCGTTTTATAGAACAAGAAACAACTGAGAATACCTACCTGTATATTTGGCTGGCACCGACTACAAAAAGTCGCACCGGAACCACCGTACCCTAGCCCTGGGGGTACGGTGGGTGTAGATAAATTGTAAATAATGAATAGTGATTTAATTGCAAAATATAGGCCATTTTAAATTTCTATTAGAAGGTTTATTTTATTTACGCGCGCAAAGTATGGAAATCCTTTCGCGTCGACGACGACAACGACGCGCGAACGGATTTCCATACTTTGCGCGTTTTGTATAGGCAAACCGTCGATCGCCGTCGATCAGAGTGGCTCGGCCCTAACGTAACCCATCACAAAACTAAATCTAGTTCTAGGTATCTCCTATAGTTCTTTCGATTGCACTGCACCGCCATTTTGAAAGTATGAAGCAAGAATATTTTCCAATAGCAATGAATGTACTCGTATATAATCATTTATAGTTAAGTGTTCCCACGAACAACGGTATACTTCCTCACAACGTCCACTTCATGATATGACCGTATTTACAATACTCCTAGGACCCGCCTCTAACCAAATCATGCTTCCTGTCATGCCCATTACACGTTTCGTCACGACGACAATACATCAAACAATTTGTTTTTTATTAGTATTTAGGTACTATACTTGGGTTACTATAGGATGAGCTCTGACAGATTAAAATTTTAAAAACTTTTTGATATTATTTCGTTTATTTATTTATTTATTAAGTAAAATTACATACTGTTTAGTGATAAAATAAGAGGTGAAGTTTTAGCTATTATGGTTTTTAAACTGAATATTATTAAAAAAAGTTTAACAACTTTTTTACGTCGTATGAAAAATTTTGAAGCAGTCAGAACCCATCCTATAATAACCCAACTATAGTAGTGTAGCAATTTGTTGTCTCAACAATACATTGCGAGCTTAGCCGCGAACAGACAGCTAGTTTACGATAGTTAGCTAATTTTTAATGTCTTACCTTTGTGGGTGTCTTTTCTGTTGCTAATGCATAATATTTATACTCTTTAGCGTAAGAAACAATCTATCTTAATCCATCTACTATGCTTTGTATATTACCTTTGGTGTTTTTTGTGCAAACCAACACGCAGCCACTGAGATGGCGTTGTAAAGGTCCACGCGAGTGCAGGTCAGGCAAAACAACATAAAACCCGCTCCACACCTTCCGATCCTACGTCCTAAATCGGATATCCTCATTCCCTACACACTGTCCTAACCACGTCATAACTAGGACCTGTTGCCCTATACATACATTGTCCGATTTCTTCCGATTTAGGACGTAGGATTTCCGATTTAGGACGTAGGATTGGAAGGTAAGATAAGATAAAGATAAGATAAATCTTTATTTAGCATAAAAGTACAGGAATACAAAATAATCGGAAGCCCTGCAGCCTGTATTAGTTTTAAACTGTGTTACAGGTTACAGTGTTCCCAAGCTAATAATAAGTTAATACTTTAGTTAAGTAAGTACATAACGCATTTAATACAGTACTTTACATAGCAAGGCAAGTTTGAGTGAGAGTATGTGTGTAGTGAGTGAACGTGTGAATATAGGTGTTATTATATAGTGAGCGGCTGTGTAATTTAACTTGTGTTAATAAAGTGTTATTATGTGTAGTATATTATGTGTGTATTAGTTCATTATTATGTAAATAAATATGTGTACTAAATTAAGTAGTCTTTGTATATCAATAAACTCGTAGTAGGTGAGCAAGTGTGCACTTTGTGGTAGCCCTACGATCTATGTCTTGGGATCGGAGGCTGTGTGAACAACCTCCACATGCCAGAGTGTGCAACTAATTGTATTGTGTATGTATGTGCGCATATTATAAATGCACTGCGCATTTTTGTCATACGTATCACATTACATACGACATAAGTTTGGGTGAGTATATGTTGGGTGGACATATTGTTAAGCGGATAAATATATCCTTATGAATAGTAAGCAAACGGGTGCACACTTTGTGATAGCCCTACGATGTGGGTCTTGGGATCGGAGACTGCATTAACAGTCTCCACGTATCAGTGTAAGCGGATGATTGTAAGTAGAAGTGTGTTTCTATTTTAGTTTAGGACACAACTAGAAATAGGCTTTCAATACCGTTGTAGTCGAAGTTACCTAACCAACCAATAACATATTTTTTGAAAGCATTGTTATTAAAAGATTTTGAATCTAATTTAGTTAGTAGTTTGTTATATAAAAGCGGTGCATTGTGAACGTAGTGTCTTCTGGCAGTCTGACTATGGAAACGAGGTCTTGGGATTCTGTTGAGTCTTTTATTAGTTTCAGGTAGAAAGGGCACAACTGTGCGGTGATATCTGAGCAGTGTCTGTAAAATATACATTTTTCTAATAGATAGCACATTGCAAGTCTTATATAGATCACTTGTGGAATGTCTGTATGGTAATCTTTTTATTACTTTTAGTAACGCACGTTGTGCCCTTTCTACTAGAATAAGATACGATTTAGCTGCACCTCCCCAGGAACAAATACAGTAGGATATAAGACATTCTCCAAGAGCTTTGTAGGTGTGGAGCAGGTTTAAAATATGGGCTATTGTCTGATTGAGGGAAGATACTACACCCCGAGATTTACCATCCGAGCTATAACCCCGCCCCACCTGCACATATTCTCCTTGCTTCGGGCGACTTGGGGTCCGGAGTCTTTAAATACTTCCACGTCGGCCAGGGAAGGTTATTTCCAGGGGGAAGCTGTTTAGAAAGCGTGATTGGTGATGTGGTGGAGTATCTCTTCTTCCTAAGATTCAGACGGGTTGTGAAGCTGTACTAAGCCCGTCACGTCTTTGATAAAGCTATAACGGCCGTTGGGTGCCAGGCACGTGGAGCCTTGAGGAATATTAGAAAAAACCAAATACCTATGAATTTAAAACCACGTGAATTATTACAATTCAAATCTATTTAATATTGTAATCTTAAAGATCACTTGATTTTACTTGTCCTAAAATTGTTACTGCCTGGAATTAAAAAATACGACAGATACCTATATATTACCATAACTACTCTATGAATATTTATATTTACCGTAACTACCTACATTTAAACGAGCCTATTTAATACAGTATTCCACTAAGTCAGATCAATAAATTTGCACATTCAATTTATTTAAATTGTTATATTCCAACTGCAATGTCCTAACGAAACGAAGAAAAGTCTCGCAAAGAGATTTTTGGTTGACAGTGTCCCCACCAGAAATCGAACCCGAAACTCGTCTACTCGACTACGGAGGCTGTTAAGCTTGCTGTGAAATGGGTCATGCCGATTTCTTTCATCGTAATCCTTTTCCTTCTTGGCTGGTTCTGCCAACGCTCTAATTGGTTTTTAAATTAATTTTAAATTATTTGGAGCTACATCCTCAGCTGCGAGTTGTGAGTTAACTTAATCGGTCAACTTAACTCGCAGGTTACCGATTGCAAATGCGAGTGTTTCCTTGGCAACAGGAAATAATATGCTTTTTGACAACAGGAAGATATGAACATGACACTTTTGTTTTGACAACTTTACTGTACTTGCAACTCGCACTCGCAACTCGCAACTGTACTTGTCAAAGTATAAACTACATGGCCTTTAGTGCTACTAGCTACTACGAATTACTTGCCTCGGCACGTTAGAGCCATAGGCAGGCACCCATAAGGCTGCTTTTTAAGGGGTCTCCTATGCAGTGTTACCAAACCTACGAAAACTAATTCAGTAGAAATGTGGACGAAATATCGGGAGACAACGGGAAAATATGTTAGTTGTAAAAAACTTAAAAATCCCCGAAGCAAAAAAAGCAAAAATTTAAAAAGTCAAAAATCATTAAAGTATATAGGTGTTATTCAATCGAACTTGATGGCTCAACAATAGGTATTATTTTTGACTTTTTAAATTTTTGCTTTTTTTGCTTCGGGGGTTTTCTATCTAAATATATTTATATTTTCACATTTACAATAATGTAGTGACTGTTACATGAAATTGTTTCCTAAGGTCTTGAAGTACTTTTAGACCTAAAAAAATTTAGTAAAATATGGTTGATAGCAGTTACGGGTAGTAAAAGTGCTAATAATGGCCGTTTCTTAACAGTGTATATGACTTTATAGTATTTAATTCTAAAAAAAAAGAAAAGCCTTATACTTTATCGACCACATTTCTTTTTTTTTTTATTGAAGTGGCTGGCGGCGCTCGCTAATTTCGTAGACATAGCTACTGTGACGTAGCCGTCTCGTAGAGCTTTCGTAGCAGTTGATAGATTTGGCAATGCAACCCGTAGCTCTTTTACTGACCTCAGTATAAGGAAGGTATAGTTTTGCTATTTGTCCAATAGATATCAAAGTTAATGTAAGGCGAAATCTACTACTGTTTTCTACCTTTCTATTTGTTATCAAAATTGTAACTCGGTTCTATTTTATTAGTTCGAGCTTATATGAAAAGGGATGAAATGTAGAATGTATATTTTGATTCCCTCACTGCACTCAGAAATCTATTTTACTACTACGCCCTCGCCGTTAAAATATTCATTTGCGCCCTTGTCATAAAATCTACAATTTCTATCTACTGTAGCCAAATACAAATGAGTTAAAGATATAGGCAAAGATGTTTTCTGTTTCTATTATTTATATCGGTTTTATTGTACAGTGAACAGCTCATCAAGTTATACACCGGGGTATCTTAGTTCGCGTTAGTTCGCAACAAAAATGTACAGCTTGATATGCAGCCTACTGTATATACGTTAGTACTATTTTTTGGGTCGACTTCTCCCACCCCACAATCTCACAGTGTAAAATGAATAACAGCTGTTTTAAGAACAGTAAAGTCGGATGTGTCCTTTTTCTTAGTCTTACTTTCCATTATCTTCCCTGATAAGATGCGAACAAGAAGTAAACAGTTTTTCAGTCAATATTTGTTTAATGAAACATACATACAAAACACTCGTACAAAACCATCTATATAATATTATCAAATCAACTATACTTATATACTATAATTAATAAATACGTTTCATTTATATATCTCGTCAATAAAAAACAAAAATATGACATAATAAATGGCACAATGAAGTGAATATTTAGTAATCAGGTATTATTTATACAATATACAAATAGTAATATAAATAATGTTTCTATTATTTTACCGGATATTTTATTTTATATGTTTAAAATTTATTGTCGGCCTGTGTAATTTGTACATCAGTATATTTACTTATCTAAGCAGAAAAAGGCAGATAGGAAAAATATTCTAGTAACATTCGTTTCATTCCTAATATATATATTTTTAATAAAATCAGAGTTAAAATATGACAAAGATCTGCAGTATATCACCTATTCCTTTCGCATTAACTTTCCGTTGCGTCTTTCCTTTGTTTTTTCTTTTATTTTATTCTTTGAATTAATAGAAAACTATTACTTTCCTCGTCGTGTCCTCCAAAGAAGTGCGAAGTAAGCCAGCAGCCTGAACGCAACGAAGAGCAAAATCATGTTCACCACATCCATCATGAAGTCGTCCTGAGGAATAAACGAAATTAAGTTGATGATAAATCTTATGATTGGCTCAAAGAGAATGCAGGCAGTGAACATTAAGTTAAATGTGAAAATGGGTCAGGATTTTTATTTCCGTAACGGACCTAATGGCAATTTCTATCAATATAGCAGGCGCGGACTTGAAGGAAAATGGGTTAGGAGACAAACACCTACCTATAATGTGGTTAGAGCTGTCAAACACTAACTCTATCGAATTCCCTACGTTAATTATTTCACCGTCCAGACGTTCGCGATTTGTACCCAGATTCTATGTGTTTGTCGACCAAATATGCACGTTATGGTGGCAATAAGCACGCGAGGACCACGTGATCTGCTTGATGCACCCATGCACCCTATTCTGAATAGTAAAGTACATAAAAATTGTTCAGCACGCGTGTAAAAACTGCGTACAAACCGCGAACGTCTGAAAAACCTGTTTCTTCAGTCAAGATAGGTACTTTACACGTTTGCTAATGCTTTGGCAGAATAACTGTTATGAAATATTAGTAAGTAGACATTCATAATAATTCTATATAACTAACTTAACATGACAGACAGTTTCGGTATTCTGGGTATTTAAACCAGCGGCGTTTGTACAAAATTTAACAATGAACAGATGTGTTGATAAAATACGTATAAATAATCCTTCATTCATAAGCTTCTTAACCTTCTCAACTGACATCAAACTAAACATAAAAATGTCTTAATTAGACAACATTTTGGGTTATCTCCGAATTGGACAACGATTGTTTGTCTGCGACAGTTTTGTATTGTAGGTATGTAAAAAGATATCAGTCCAAGTTGGACGGCACGGAAGATCATTCCCAGTGATCAAATTGATCGAATGATGAAAATTGAAGAGCAATTTGTTTATGACAGAGAAAAGATCCGTCGAGCGAGATGGACATACGATATTATTTTGTGTCTTTTTGGGTTACTGGCTTGATTTAGATAAGACAAACCAAGCAATAAAACGAACTATTATGCATCAAAAATTAATAGACGCCAAATAATTCGACCTCTATCATGTATAAATTTATTTATTTTATTTATTTATACACACATTTGCTAAACGACAATAATAACCATTAAAATAAGAGCAGAGACAGGTTCAAAACTTAACTATTTCGCTATTTATGGTGTTTGATAGTAGCAACCCAAATAGACTAATGTCTGTACTAGGGTTAACTACATAAGTTAAATCGTACCTAACTTTATCGTCTTCCTGTTACTTATTTGTCTTGTACTGCGTGTAACCCATGAAACTAGATTAGAAAACAGAAAACCAGGACATTTTTTATGTATTTAAATCTAAATCTACTAACACTCACAACAAACATAAAATTACATCAGAACATAACATACATACACCTACTTAAATAAAGATATATAAATTGCTGCCAAATAAATAAAATAAACAAATTATCTTACCTACCTTCATTTTCGTGACCTAAAAACAATTTTTACGGAAAAAGAACGCGTCAATACATGCTGCCAAATTTCCGAATTACCAATAAAAGTCTTAAATGATTTAATGGCGAACCAAAAATATAGCAAAAATATTCTGAAGGCGCACTTCTTTGACCAGAAGTAATATTATATACGAGTTATTAAGTTTAAGTATTAGTTATATTATATAATATACACAGATAGATAGGTAGATAGACATATATATTATACGCTGGCTAGCGGGCGACGCTCTCCTGAGCATAAACTTTGTATAAGTTTTTGCAGTAGACTAAGTTAATTATAAGTGAAAAAATTGTAATTACTTAATAAAAAAAAAGAAAATGTGAACTAAAAAAAAAACAAAGCGATTCAATTGTTCTGCGAGTGATAAGATACTATACTGTAACACGTTTTTATTAACTGAATTTCTTTTTTTTCTTGTTCAAGTATTAATAAAAATACCGGAAATGAAAAACCGCTCACGTTGATGTCTTTTGTATGGAAATACTGTAAATATTTAAGTTATAGGTTATTAGGTTCTACCTATATATGTGTTTATCGGGTGAAATTTTGTAACGAGTATGTAACTTTGGTAATGATACAATAATATGGTGTCATTGTGGTATGATGATAGAGCTGGAAGGAGGATAGGAACTTCTTAACATAACATGATGGTGTCAAGGGTATTGAGCAGCAGAGCTTGCCTTTAAAAAGATATTTTTTCCAAAACGAGTATTATAAATGGACGGTATTATAGGATAATAAAAATCCAGAGACGATATCAAGCCCTTGTTACATATGCAGAGTACATCCACCTACCTCTGAAAAGCTAAGCGTCTCCAGCACAACTTTTCCTGATGCTGGACAGGTGAAGTTCTCTCTAGTGCAGGCGATGGAGTCTACTCCAGCCCACTGGTTCACTAGCAGGGCCTCGTTACCGTACCGGAACCAGGAGAGGTAGGATATCCAGCCGAGGTACGGGGGGATGGACCTGGATTACAAACAAATCAGTTAAAGATATGTTGCAGTACAAATACTTACCAGATACTGGCTATCATGCCTAGGCATTACTGGCTCTAGAGCCAGAGGATTATTGCAACCAAAAACGATGATTACACACTACAGTGTGCGCGATTTGAATGCAGTTTTGATGCATGTGACTTTTGGTAATAAGTCATAAGACTACGAATGCATTTACAGCATTCATTACCGTATTATTACAATGTGGAAGGAATGTTTACTGAAATTATTAACTACTTGGAACACTGGGAGGGTATTGAAATGGTTTCCATATTATGTATTAAGATGGGCATAATAAACAAACGATTTTGTTTTTACAAGGTAGGCAAACACTGCTTTGTGATGTGACCTAAACTTACCTACGTAGTCTATTCAATGCAAAAGTTCATCCAGATTCACATCATCATCAACGGCCCGTTACAGTCCACTGCTGGACTATGAGCCTCCTCCACTGAAGTGGAGGGTTTTGCCATAGTCTCCACGCTTGGCAGGCGGGTTGGAGATCGCAGATTAAAATGTTACTGTATCAGAGAGCGCTGCTGCCCGTGCCCTGTTCAATGTGTAGTCCCTAAGTCGCCTCTTACGACACCCACGGGAAGAGTAGGGGTTGGTGACAAATGTATTCTACTCTGCCGTCGCCACACGGCTAGATTATATCTGATTATCCAGATTATATCTGTCTATTACCACAGGTAAGTAGTTAGTATAACAGATACTCTAGATAGCGTAGGTGTTTACCCCACGGTATAAGTTTCCATATTCTACTCACCCAGTGTTGAGGAAGAAGCCTCCGAAGAGCATGAAGGGTATGATGATGGGCGGGCCGACCGACGCCGCCATGCTCACGCTGCTACTCGCACACGATATCAGGTATCCTACACGCACATAAACACAAATATTTATTTGGAATACGGATTATGGACGGCTGCGACGTTTGCGTTACATTTCTCTCCAATACGCTTACCTATAGATTCAAATTTTCAGAAACAATAATTGTGCTGTCGTCGTTGAAAAAGGTGCGGAAAAAAATATTATTGACGAGACGATCAATATTTTAAAGCGACTCTACTAACGTCTATTATATCTACCAGCCACAGTAGATAATAGTGAAATTTACCAACATCACCCACTATTAAAATTTTGAACTATACCTATAATGTCGTAGCTTTTTACGAGAATTTTGTTATCAATGATTAAGAGCTCTATAAAATTTTAGAAATGTTTTTATTACAGGTTTCTATCTTATAAACTTGTAATAACATATAAGTAGTATCTTAGAATCCATTAACTTACCTGTGTATTTTTTTTTACATTAACTTTAAGTTACTAATAGATAGAAGGCTTCGGTAGCCTATTACATAATTTTTATTTGATACCTAAAAAGCTTCAGTGAAGCGTTTTCCAGGTGTCTAATGGATTCAAAGAACTAGCTAGCTAGAGTAATGTACAAAACCTTGTCCAAATTCCCCTATGTATTTTTTAGGAAGTAAATTAGACATACACAACTGTAATTCCTTATTGTTCCGTTTGCTAAAATATGGTAGAAATTCCTAAATGTAACCTAAGATAGAAAGATTGTTGGGCATAGTCACGCATGACTGGATAGAAAGGTAACAAGGGCTGTGCTAAAGATATCATTGTACGTAATGTGAGATGCTGCGGTTATGGGAAATTATTCGTCAATGGATACGTGTCACGAACGTCTCACTTCTCAAGCGGCGGCTGGCGGCGGTGTTCTTTGATCTGACGTTTATGACATGTCTATTGTAATGAATGACATTTGATATCTATTGTAATGATTTGTAATTTAGGTTGTTTATCTTTGATTGACTAATAAGTATCTGTGGCAGAGTATTGGTCTTCCCAAATTTTTTCGCCGAATCGTCTCGAAAAGAACACTTTGATTGACCAAATAGACAGACATTTGCTACTGGTTTTAAATAGTAACTAATAGATTGGTAATGGTGATAATACAGCCTACATAAACACATGCGAAGTGCCTTATGACAATTTTCTTTATGCTTACACTCAACTTAATATGTTCACAACATCACATAATATTATGAATCATAAATTGATGGGCAATGTAATATTTTGGTTTCCATTTATTGTGAAATTTCTTAATGACAACCTTGATGAACATTAACTGCTTTTTAATTCGTTCGATGTTATAACGATTATTATTATTTACTAGCAGCGGTCCGCCCCGGCTTTGCGCGGGTAGATCAACGTGAAAAATAAAAATCCTATTCTTTACATTCTGAACTCTTTAACTTACATACTACCTACTCAAATAAAAAAATATTGTCCTGCCATTTTTCCTACCTCTACCCTACTCTACACCTACCCTCCACCTACCCTAACAAAACAGACCAAAAATATCGGACCTCATTTCACAGCTAGGAACATTTTGTATTGGAAAACTAAATTGTTATTTCTCTCTTTATTATAATAAAACCTATCGGAAAATACGAAAAAAAATAGCCGAATTGGTCGTGCGGTTAGCAACATTCATCTTTAAAACATTTTTATATAGATTACTTAATTATAAAGTTAAGAATAGAAAAGTTATATAAATGTCGTTATTACGTCAGAATTCAAAAGTTAAAGAAGCTTTTGGCGGCTTTATATCCAGGGTTTGTGTTGTCAACCTTACAACCCACACGATGAAGCACGTGTATAAATTAATGTATTTCTAGTATAAGGAAGAAGAAAAGAAGTATTGTGTGTGTATTCTGTGACGAAGACTGATGCTACAGAGTATAACTGTTAATAAAACGAACTTCTAGAAGTAAAGTTCGATCGAGTTGTTCGATGAGTTGTTAAATTCGTAGATATATAAGTTAACTAAGTAATACTTTTAACTTTTACAGGCATCATTAAGTAAAGTGTTTTGGAAAGGATTTCAGCATACTAAGATACAATACATGTAAAGTCGACCAATAAATTGGTTTATCACCCTAAGGTTGAATGTCAGTTGCAAATTATAGAAAAACAAAGATTATTTTCGTTTGCAGAACGATCTGTCAGATGCCGAGTATAAACCTTATTGAAATTTTCAATAACTAGGAAATTGAATGAAAAATGGTAAACCACTTGCTTGGTCGACCTTACTTACCAAATGAAGTCGCTACGTTGGTGATCAAGGCAGCCAATCCCGAAGCAATGAAGAACCTTGCTGGCGAAGGGTTCAGACCGATCATGTAGTAGGCTATAGTCGTGAACACTAGAGGTATTGTGGCAAAGACTGGCGCTTCTGCTAGGGTTTTGGAGAGGAAGTAGACATCAGCTCGATACATCCCTGAATGATGCTCACGAATGAAGATTGGCAGTTCTGAGCAGAATACCTGTTTAAACAAAATTATCAATCATTAAAAAGACAACTCAGCCGTTGAGTTTTGTGTCTAGATTAGTCTAGACTTGATGCATAAAAAGAGATTTGCATAAAAGTGTAAAAGCAAACTTAAATGTAGCTGACGATCGTAAAATTCAGCACAAGTTACAGTAAGTCCTACAATGTGAATAGAAATATAATAATGGAACTCACGTTAATGACAGCAAAGATGTTCTGGAAGGTCATGTTGGTGAGGAACATGAAGATGGCACCGTTGATGTTCATCACACCATCCTGGTCCAGATTTTGACCGAAGTAGATGACACCGATAAGAATGGACACCATCTACACGAAACATTTTGAAATAATATATAATGAATTTAGCCGCCTAAGTATATATATATCAAAATCAATGTAAAAAAATAATGTTTTGTAAGACATTCAATCGATTGATAACGCCAAAACTAGTGTGGCCAAATACATTCTGACGAAAGTAATAAGAACTTTGATGCTAAAATTCCAACATTTATGTGATATCCTTATTATTATTAATATTTTTATGTTCATATTGAAGCCCTGAGGTCAAACATTTTGGTTTCTGTTGTTTTAATGTGAAAGCGTTAACGATTTGTAATGGAGGATAAAAGGTGTCTTGACAATAAACGATGATTTTATTTACGTTTCCTTCAGGTCGTTACTAAATCAGAGAATTGGTAACTGTAGACAGGATAATTTCATCATAGGACTTCAAACATCGGCAAAATCATAAAGGAGAAATAATCCAATGTTACTCGTAATTTCCCTGTGCAAGTTTATTAGTTTCAGGAAAATTTGGAGTAGATTGATTATACTTACAATGGTCTGTAGGAATCGCACTTTGATGAGCATGGGCTCTTTGGTGACCGAGAGCCAGGATCGCCACAGCACGGCCCTGAATTGTGCCCACCACGAAGCCTTGTACGGCGACCGACGAGCCCGTATCGCGGCTACATTTGACCACGCCGCGTCTGCCCATCCTGAGGATATCTTGCGCTAAGGAAGAGATAACGTTTTCATAAAAGTGCTATCATGATATAACTAAAACTAAGAACTTCTTCTTTTCGAATCGATGGTTTCTGATTTTGGCGGCCCAGTAGGGAGCCACCCGGCTAAACAACTATACAACTAAAGAATATTAATAACTAACTAACTTTAAACCCTCCCTCTTACAGAAGAAAAGAAAAAGAAACATTGTAATAAATAATCAGGTTCCTTCTTTTTTGTAAGTAGATATATTGACATCTAAGAATATAAGTTCCTAAAGCATGGCATTTTTAACCAAAGTAAACATCATGCACACCTCTTGAAATAAGGCGTTTTCGGCTTCAGCAGCTACCGCGCAGCCTAGCTCTGACTTGGCGAAGGCAGTGCAGACAGTGTCAATGGTATGTCTGGTGACTTCCTCTCTACCCGGAACTCCAGACAAGAGTTGGATGAAGTGGTCCGCTGGGTTGTAGTTCGCTGGACAAGCAGCACCTAGTCTGTTTGAAGAAGAATTTTTTTTTTTTACTTAATACCTTACACCTTAATACCTGGCACAAGCTGTTATATGATTTAATAATATTATTAAGCAGAAAATTAAAAATTTTGTCGATCTTGGTTTTTCTTTATTTTTTCATTTTCTGCTTTATAATATTATTAGATATTTCATTAACAGACGTTATTTGCAACACTAACATTATCACAATTTACGGGTTTGTTACCACGGTTTTATTTAATATTGTTACCTCGATATTTCGGAACGGTTACACGCTCCATGGTCACGAGTAGACTGATATTTGCAACAATAATAATCTGTTATGATTTTTGAACAACTTAAGTACAAATTTCATTGTATTAATTGTATTACTTCATCAAGCACCTTTTTACGAGTACTACACCGCAGATGGAGATAGATGGTTTGGCTACTGACTGAAAAGTATCATAATCTTCAGTAGCGAGAACGATAGCGAAAAATAATCAAGGTCACCTTTATACAGTTAAAAACTTAAGGTATTTCAACTGCTTACTCTTTGAAGAACTCGGTAGCCTGGTCAGGTGATCCCAAGAAGGCCACTCTGCCATCAGCCATGATGAGAAGCTTGTCGAACATTGCATACAACTCTGATGAAGGCTGGTGTATCGTGCAGATCACCGTCTTGCCTTTCTGTGCTAGGCCTTTGAGTACCTGAATGTAAGGAAGAGAGAGTACTGAGGTTGTATTCATCATCATCATATCAGAGTGAAACATCTTACAGAGAATGTACCTATAAATCTTGGACAAGGCTAATTTGTCCAAGCTATAAATACATAAGTTCGGTAGTGTACGACTGACAAAACCTAAAAGACAAAAACATCGATTGTGTGTTTTTTCATAGACGGATGACGAAAGGAACTTTTAAAAATTATAAAGAAATTAGAAGATATTCTCCTGCTATTCTCCATAGAGTCCACACAATGTGTAGTGAACTCATCAGTGGAACTCACCCAAAAAAAAATAATGACAAAGCCACATCCTGTAGTATAAAACATTTTAAACTTTGAAATCTTCAGGATTTAATTAACACACAAACCTGTATAACATTCTGCGCCATGAAAGAGTCCAGTCCGGAGGTTGGTTCATCGCAGAACATGAGGGGTGGGTCGGTGAGGACTTCGCTAGCAAAGGAGAGCCGCTTCATCTCTCCCCCCGATATCCCCTTCAGCCTCCCAGGGATGCCGATCACTGTGTTCTGGCATTTCGAGAGCGCCAGCTAGGGGGTGAGCAGAAATATCTTGTGCGGTTATTTTAATATAATATAGGTCTTAATCTTTGTTGCACTAACTACCTAAGTAACAATGGAGTCCCCTAAAGAGATGCCTATAATGAGGCGCCTGCAATAATTTCAATCATATCTTCGTGAAGTTATAGATTTTACAGGGTGGAAGCCATTAGATTTTACAGGGTGGAAGCCATCTTAGCTGTTTATTTGATGCCATTCTAATGCAATTATTGATTTATTTTATATTTCCTGCAATAATTGATTTTCGTACCCAAGTTGCCAAGTTGTTGAAGCCAAGTTAAGTTATAATTATAAAAATATTCACATGGTTATTGATTAATTTATAATATCGATCTAATAAATTCGGATTTATGACATAAATTACTCATTAGATTATAATAATTTATAACCAGAGGAGATTGAACGACATATTATTTGCATAAAAATACCATTTGTTTAAACGGTATGTAAATATTAGTTACCATAGTGAATCTATCGTCAGTATCATATAAAAATTAAACAAATTACAAATCATAGTATTAGAAGAATATCACGGAGATAAATTATTATAACAATACTACCAGAATGTATGGTAAATATCATTCTAGTATAAAGAACAGAATTAAGTTAAATTAACCGGACTGACTTTTAACCACAAATAGTAGTATTTTAATAAATACCGCAAAATTATAGTTAACACATTTTAGTGAACAATACTTTAAGCTACATACATATATATGCAAAAATACGTACATTTTATTATAGTAAGGAGAAAAATTTATTAATTTACTTATTTTATTTGTTGTTGCTAGCTGTTAATTGAACAATAAAATATTTATGTTGTCTCTAAAAGAACACACAGTGTTGTGGAGTTTCAAAACTTGTAATAAACAAATAAATCTTTGTTTTTCAAATTTGGAGACATTGTGCAACTTGTACAGCAGTGTCAAGTCAATGGACAAGGTTATAAAAAAAAAATGTTAGAATCGTGCGTGGCAGATATACCTATATATTCATGCGGACCGAGGGACCACTCCTGAGATTTTAAATATAAGTTCACCAAGATTTAGTAGAAACAATTAGTAGAACTATCCAGGGATTTGTATAAGAAATAATTAAACTAATATAGCTCTTAGTCTGGTCCCTCGGTCTTCGCAGATAGTATTACAGTTTTCAACAAAAGTTGAATAATATAAAAATAAAGCCCTAAACTTTAAATGTTTTTTATTTTTATTGTTGTTGTCGTGCTTTCTTGTATAAAATTGCTGCTTTTACGTGATTTCAGAAGGTGGCAGGAGGCTTAGTGGGCCAGAAGAGTACACTGAACAATATCGAATTCTCTTATTATAGTAAACTCAACTATTTGAAGTAATAACAGCTACTGAAAAACTGGTTATCTCCAAAATAAAGCAAGTTGTTCTTTTATATTTAAAATAAAAATTATGTGATGAATACAAATATTTCTTGAGCACTATACACAAATTGTAATGATGTGTAACAGCATTATGTTTCACTGTGCTGGATAATATAGTTGGCCATTACCAGATTTGTCTATAGTCGACAAAATAGTTAGCTGTTGTATGTATTACACGACAATCTTGTTAACTGAACTATATTAAAAAAGTATAAGTAATGGTAGTAAGTAGTAGTTTCTTAAGTATATTCTATTCTATTTTATATTCTGGTGAGCAAACTAGAATTTTCTCTCCGTGTACTATAATATTATATGTCTGTTCTGTATATATATGAATTTCATACTTTACGACAATGATGGAAAGTGCTAGCGTTGATGTCTTTTATATGAACATACTCGCTTTTTATTACGATTTATAAACGATTTAAATTTCTAATGGGTAACTTGAAATATATAGCTCTAGGACTATAATGTTAGTCTAGGTAGTGCCCAGGGTGCTGGGATGCAGCTGGAGAGTGGCCATAGGAGGAAATAGGGATACCGACCATCCGTTTTATGTTTAATACGTATTCGGTGTCCTCGATATGTTTTCAATTTTACACACACGCACGAGACAACATTAATTGACCGAGCGAGCGAAGCGGGTGTATGTCCCATGTCTATCTGTCTCTCTGTTTGTTTCACTCTACAGGTCGCGTTTCTCAACCGATTCTCGTGAAATTTTGTGAGCAGGTACGATAAATTAATCGATTTTTTTTGTCGAGTCAGTTTTTGTAAATTTTAAAAAATGACGGAGTTAGGGAGGTTGCCAGCTTACAAGGTGTACCGCTGAGGCTGTGTTCACATTTCTTAAAATAAAATAAAATGAAATGAAATAAAATAAAACAAAATAAAATAAACTTTAAAAATAAAAAAAATCAAGGGGTTGGGAATGTAAGTCGAGAAAAAAAATTTGAAACGATATATTATTATACAGACTCGCGAGGTCTACAGCTCACAGAGCCACTAGTTTTAATTTGTATAACTTGTCCTACCAACAACCTTACGAATGTTATTCTTTATGTTATTCTTTTACTTCAACATCATCAACGGCCCGTTACAGTCCACTGCTGGACTATGAGCCTCCTCCACTGAAGTGGAGGGTTTTGCCATAATCTCCACGCTTGGCAGGCGGGTTGGAGATCGCACATTAAAAGGTTACTGTTATCAGAGAGCGCTGCTGCCCGTTCCCTGTTCAATGTGTAGTCCCTAAGTCGCCTCTTACGACACCCACGGGAAGAGTAGGGGTTGGTGACAAATGTATTCTACTCTGCCGTCGCCACACGGCTAGATTATATCTGATTATCCAGATTATATCTGTCTATTACCACAGGTAAGTAGTTAGTATAACAGATACTCTAGATAGCGTAGGTGTTTACCCCACGGTATATACCCTACGGGTTGGTGACAAATGTATTCTATTCTGCCGTCACCACACGGTGGGCATTCTTTTACTTACCTCGGAAATAACTTCTTGGACTCTGCGCATTCTCTGAGCGTAAGGAATGTGGCGATCCATGCGGACTAAGGCCTGTATAACATAGAGATATTTAGTACAAAATAATTGATAAGTAACTAGAGGTCTATACAATAAGTATATCAAGACTAGACTGTCAAGTGTCAACTATATATCTGCAGAGAATTTTGGAGTTTTTCGGTCACATAGCCAGGAAAGAAGGGATCAATCTCGTACAGCTTATTGTCACTGGCAAGGTTGATGGCAAACGACCAAGAGGCCGCCGCAGCCCTACAAGATGGGCAGATCAGGTCCGCTATACTCTGGACTGTCTGGACACTAACTTCATGTTGCGCTACTCGATGCCAAGTACAGAAACAGATGGCGGAACATCGTTAGTACAAAGCTGATCCAACAGGGACCTCACGACCCTCACTAACGAGGAAGGCGACGCGAGGAGGAGGAGTTTATAAAAAGACGGTGGAATTAAAGATATACTTGCTTGGAAAATGAGATGCTCTTTAACAGTCAAGGTTCCGATAAAAAGATCCTGCTGTTGCACGTAAGCCGACATTGCTGCTAGCGCTTCAGGCGTGGCTGGTTGGCCGTTCAGGGCTCGCGAGCCGCTGGCTACCACCCCGCTGGGAGTCCTGAAGGTCAGGCTGTTGAGGAGTGTGGTCTTCCCGGCGCCAGAAGAGCCCATGATGGCTAGGAGTTCGCCTGGGTATGCAGCGCCGTTCACTAAACAGGGCATTTTGGTTCTAATAAGACTGGTGTGTAAACGCAGGAATAGATTAGAAATAATTCTGGCCAGATGTTATCAGATATAAGCACTTTAAAAAACTTATTATACTTAATTCTGTTTAGTTGTAATAGTAATAATATAAAGGTTACTTTCAGATAACATGTAACGTATTTATTTACACTCATCATAATCATAGCACCACCATTCTGTTTAAAAAATAAATCTCAAACAAAACATTATAAACTTGTTAAGCTCTACTCACCACTTCTCAACAGCTGCTTCCTCTGCTGAAACATGCTGCTGGCCGAGGGTTTCCAGAAGTGCCAGAACCTGGACCTTCTGGAGCGGGACTCCGTGGCGAAGGCGTTGACATCTGCCCAGGTGTAGGTGACCTTCTCGATGCCCCCTATGGCTCCATAGTTGCGCTGAGTGGGGAGGGCGAGGGTGGCCTCCCCCCCGCTCGTTCGGGGGGTAACTGCTGGGGTATTTGCATCCTGGGAGACGAAATGGTGGTGTCAGTCACTTAGTCATCATGTTTGTTTAAGGATTTGGATGAATTAATGAATATACTTCTGATTATGGGTGTAGTACGTCATGGTTTCGAAACTCAGTGTCCTTACGGGCAGGTTCAAAAGTCTGTTGTATTGATCGATATTCGTTTTCTATCATCATCATCATCGTGTGGGTTGCGTGTCGGTCGACAACCAACCTCAAAAACCCTGGTGTCAGTGTTAGAGCCGCCGTTTATTATATACTTTGAAGAAAAGCTGCCTAGCTTGAAATTCGTCTATTCCCATCGGCCCCCGAGAGTGGGCGGGGGGCCACCGCTGGGGCAAGTAGAAATATTTTTCTCAACTGCCCCCGAAAATGAATTCGTAAAAAGTTCAAAAGTTCTCTTTTTTATATTCTTCCTAACTAATGGCGGCACAACTTATTTCATACAAAAGTTGTCATAAATAAAATAACTGGCCAAGCACGTGTCGGACCACGCAAAGTGTAGGGTTCCGTAGTTGCCTAACAAAAGAATAGCTAAAGAGAAACTTAAAAAGAAACGTACCTATAACCTATTATATAGGTAGTACCTATATTTAATTTTATCTACAATATTATGTAAGTACTACTAATGAAAATTGCTCCGCTGAGAACTAACTTTTTGGAAATAAAAGTAGGCTAGACTAAATTGCTAAATAAAATTATAATAGTTTATGGAATATCTAACTGGAATTGAAAAAGAAATAGTATTGTAATTTCAAGTCTTTCATATGTTAGTATACTTAATTCTAACAAAAATAATCAAAAAATTTGAATATTCAAAGTGCTAATAATTGCAATTTAATAGGTAGGATTTTGAGGCACATCCGAACAGCATCCAGGGCCATAAGCTCCGCGGCGCGGCGCGCTTTATTCGAAATTCAAGTTTTATTCGAATGTTTCGAATGTTCCATTGGCAACTCGCGATTGTTACACATTTAAAACTGACTGGTAAATAAGGTAAATAGGTTATGAAATGTGAATGATGTTATGATTTTTTTTTTCACAATCTTTTTACTGTTCTAATACCTACTTAAATTTACTACCTACATAGACGGACTCCATCAAGTCATTTTCTATGATACTTGTACTGAATTTCTTACTTAGCACAAGTACATTTTAAAGTTGGTATTTTATTCGTTAACCTGTCAAGCCTACTTATTTCACATTTTTTTAATTTTCTCGTACTTAAATTTACTACATAAACAGTTTAAACTTTATCAAAGTATTTTTTATGATATTTGTACCGAATTTCTTACTAGTACAAGTACATTTCATAAGTTGATATATTATTCGTTAACCTGTAAAGCCTACATGATGTTGATAGTTTTCCTTTTAAATTCATCATATACATTAGGTACTACCGTGAATTTTTCACATTTCCAAATACAACGGTTTCGCTGGTAGGGAGGGGGGGGGGGGGGAAACTTGACTCTAACAAAAATAAGCACTTAAAATATTTCTGAAACGTAAACTAGCATCAAAAAATGGTTTTAGCAAACCCCCATTATTTTTTTAAACCCTATCCAACGATACCTCACACCATAAGGTAATCGTGAATTTAAAAAATAACGTGTACCAGAGGAACCCTAAAAAAAATTTTTTTAAGGTTTTATTCTTCAGCTTTGTCGGCATGATTCATATGTATGCCCATGCCAAATTACAGCCTTCTAACATTCATCAAAATATTTTTCTATGATATTTGTAGTACCAAATTTCTTACTTGTACTAGTACTTTTTATAAGTTGGTCTATTATTCGATAACCTGTAAAGCCTACTTAATGTTGATAGTTTTCCTTTTAAATTCATCATATACACTACTACCATGATTTTTTTCACGTTTCCATATTCAACGGTTTCGCTGGTAGTGGCGGGGGAAACTTGACTCTAACAAAAATAAGCACTTTAACGGAATATTTCTAAAACTTACACTAGCATCGAAAAGTGGTATTAGCAAATCCCCATTGTTTATAAAAGACCTATCCAACGATACCTCACACTAGAAGGTAATCGTGAAAAAAAAATAACCCCCTCTTGACGTGTACCAGAGGAACGCTAAAAATTTTTTTTTTAAATTTTATTCTTCAGCTTTGTCGGCATGATTCATATGTATATCCATGCCAAATTACAGCCTTCTGGTACTAAGAGTCTCTGAGCTAAGCCGCGGACAGACAGACAGACAGACAGACGGACGGACAGACAGACGGACAGACCGAAACTATAAGGGTTCCTTTTTTACTACGGAACCCTAAAAAGAGAGTGGCTAACCTCAAATTACAAGAAGTATGATTGACATGACATGTCACTACTATTCAGCTGATGCTCAAATCGCTTATTAGGTAAGTCTGAAATCTGTATCACCATAGAAAGTATCGACAATGTGGATCACGCTTACTCAAAAGATAATACGCTGATACTAATTAGTAATTTACTAACACCAGGCTTCAAGAAACCCACATCTTCATGAAATTACCTCATGTTGAGCATTTTCCGCCTGACTGCGGTCTAGTAAGGGTTCTTGCGGGGTTGATTGGGACAGCAAGGGTGGTTGCAAGTTCTCGTCACTTGATACGTTCGAGGGTGGATTCGCAAACAAGTTTATTGATTGCCGCAGTAATTGTAACAAGTATGATAATAACAGCCAGAAGTAGGTTACAATAAGTTCAAACATGTCCTATTTTTTTTACTTCACGCGCTTTTAAGGGAAATCTAGCAACCCAAATAACTACTTCCTCTCAACTTATGACTTTTGCATGCATTTTCAGTTCTGATGACAAAACATACACTTACTAAAATGATAGAAATAACCAATCCAGCGAGTTTCCTAGTGAGAAGCAATCCTAAGATTCTCACTAGGAAACTCCTGTGCTGTTAGTAACAAGGATTTGAAATTTTTATATAAAAAAACTTGTGTTTATTTCCAATGATAACTTAGAATACTTATTTTAAAATTTACACACATCATCACACGTGGTCTAGTACACGTTTACCAAATACCGTTACCGTTTTAAATATTTATTAAACTAGTTCGGTTGAAAACTAATTAAAATCAAATTGATAAAGTTAAATAGTAACTCGAAACTAGCATTTTTGTATTTTTAAATACTTGTTCATTATAGTCGTTCTGACTTTTAGTTTTAATCTTTAAGTTACTTGTTTTTCTATTTTCTTGTTCCCTCAATCGTTCGGTCATTAAACGATTTATTAGTTTCTCACGTATTATTTTAAAAGTCCTATTTATCCAGCTGTAACGCCTGTAACTATCGTATCTCTGTAGTATATTCTATTCTATCGTTATGTGTTTCTAGTTGTTTTCTTTTCTAGTTTGGAACCTCTCTGCCCAAATAAATAATAACACCAAACCACACCAAACTAAAACCCGTTAGCAAATAGCAGAATTAGAAACGTGTGGGAACATTATCAGAAGCCTGTCAGTCGTCGGCCGTCACAAGTGGGTGGTATCCGTTACCGGACGGGATTAGGCGGGGCCGGAATACCCGGACGATAGACCTGGTGTCAGGTTACCCCACGTGACACCGGTAGCGCCATATCACACCCGCAGGACCTTCAACTTGGGCCTAAGACCACGGTGTTGGAAGTGACACTATGGGACACTATTTTGGGGCTTGGTTTATTTTGGGAGATTTTCTACTTATAATAAAACCGCGGATATGTGTTCGTGTATAAATATCGTGGTGTGACGTTTTGAAACCATAAAAAATATGCTAGAGTTAAGTTTTTGGGTTTTACTGTGTGACAAATCTTATTAATTTGAGTGTACCTCGGAGGAAACCTCCGAGGTGTGTAATTGTGTATGTGTACATACTATAATATTGTTTTTTGTTTTTAATAAAAAAAATATCGTCAAGAGACAATTTAGTTCCTTGTTCATGAATTTATACTATAGGAGAATAAGTATTTCATCAAAGAACACGATTGAAAATAAGAATACATTTCTTAAATAAATTTCGCGAAATATTTATAACTGTTTAAAAATGACTCTAAACTTCACTTCATCGATACGATAGCTGTATTTTATCTTTAGATTCACAAGACTCGTTTTCACAGAGATGCGTACGAGTCCAAGACTAGGACTATCTTCAAGTCGCGCACGCAGTAGGAAACAGTTCATTGCTTTGAATTGGAGACAATAAACAGACCAATTGATAGGATCAATGGACCTATAGATAGCTTCAATGAGTTTTTTGTACAATACACCTACTTAAACCACCTATTACGTAACATGATGTGTTAATAATTTGGGTTGGGAGTACAAAAGAGTGTTTAGAATTTAAGCAGATAAAAATGACAGTTCGACCTTTTAATATAATATCGTAACGAACTTTGACTTATGTTTACCTAAAAAATATAGAGTCGTTGTCGTGGTGTAGTCGCTAGACCCTTGACTTCTGTTCGAGGGGCGGAAATTCGAACTCAACCGTGTACAAATGTGTTTTCGAATTTGAATTCATATTTTTACGTTTTTTCGACACTTTACCGTGAATAAATCTGCACAGGGCTGTGAAAGGTGTGTGTGTGAAGTGTAACAAACCACGCTGGACGATGTGGTCGATATATTAGTAGACTAAGAACTAATTGCTTTATTTGATTAGATTTTTTATTTGCAATGAATAATATCCCATCCCTTTTTTATTTTTATTTTGCTATGTGCCTTCTACACTGTTTTAAACTATGGGTCTTAAGTTACCAGCAATAAATTTTTTTTTATTTATTTATTTCATTTCTTATAGCCTGGTAGATCAAACTCTGAACGGATTGAATGAACCTATTCTTAGAATTTTTCGGGCACAAGAGATTCTTTACTAGATAAAGTCGAAATCCTTGACCGGTCACTTAAAATGTTCTATGTTGGAGCAGTTATCTCAGCCGGCACAGTGAGACTTCGAGCACTCGAGAACTAATATGGAGTCGAGTATAACTCCATATTAGTTCTCGAGTGCTCATAGCACTATACTCGTAATATAAGTATTTCCTCTGCATTTCTGATAAGTAAATTTGCAACCTGTTATCAAATTCTCCAGCTATCCAGTAACCTACTGACCCCACGGAAGATACCTATGAATTGAATGAATTATATTGTATTTATTAATAGATACTAATACTGGAATCGAACAATTTCATAAGTTTCTTTTTTCTGCCTATTAATAGGTCATGTTGAGGCGATGGACGTTTATTGGGATTATGTTTCTTAAAACGTGAATTGTTTATCTATCACACTCGAGATCACACTCAATCCGTCAGCATTTAAAAGTCAGTTTTTTAAAGAATCTAACTATTTATCACAATTCGTAAAAAAGACTAAAGACTTCGACTGCTGATATGTGGGCACGGTTTTCTGGCAAAGAACTGTTTACTTTGGTATGAAATGTCGTAGTATTTCGTATGAAATAAAGTAAGTGACTAAAATTGTGAGTGTGAAACAGCTTACAACTTTAATACGTTACGCGCGACACATAAAGACTACTTTTCATCTTTCTGGAAATGCAAGTAACTCATAAGTAGGTTACATTATGAAACTTAGCTCTGCAGAACAAATCAAATAAAAATTATCTTGATGAAACAAACAAATCTCTTGTGATTCAAAGGATTAGTCTTTTGCTATACAAGTAAATACATTACACCATTTACGCAAAGCAAACTAGTAGTTAAAAGTGAAATAGTATAATACTTTATACTATCGCTCTTAATTTAAATAGAGAAATCGTCTAAAACTGTTCGAGATTCCAACACTACAATGTCCAAACTTGAGAAACCGGTGCATTAGTAAAAACTCGTTTGGTACTTTTTAAGCGGCCACCGACTTAATGATCCAACTATGCGGCCTTGTTCTTGGCCACGTTTTTATAATATACACCTTCGTCCAACGCACGCAATAAAATCCAAATTAGAAACAATTTTGGGGTCCCATCGTCTAGGTTTAGATGTTTTTTGTCATTAAGTCCATATCTGTTAGAGCTAAGTTATCGAATGTAATAGGTTTAATAAAATTAGGAACTTACTTCAAAAGTCAGACAGTAATTTGAAAGACTTTACAACATGTTAAAAAAAATGCATTATTTGAAATTAAAATAAGTCTTGTGTATTTTCATCGTAATCATCAAATCATAAAGGCTGTTATTTAGGATAGAAGTATATGCTGTACATATAGTCTAGCTAGGCTTTACTTCGAAACCAGTTGCGAAACTGCGGTTTCGTAGACGGCCGAAGCGGGCTAACCATCCCTAGAAGGTCACCAAGAAAGTAGCTAATAAATTATGCTACTGCTCTACCACATGCATCAAAATTGATATATTTACTATTTACCTCAAAATTTGTCTAGTTAAAACATGAAAAATTAAATAAAGTAACTTACCGGTGGTGTATTATTATATGTGACTCTTTGGTTGTCCACTGATGATGAAATAAGGGGCTCATGCTCTTCGCTTCCAGCCACACCGGCAGTCATCTTTAAACTTGTCACTGCCTAAGGGATCACTACAAACATAACAGCACTAATTAAAAAACTTGATGAAGGTCGTCACAGAAAACCGACTGGCCGGTTTATTTTTCTTTTTTAGAAAAGATGGCTAAATGAAACGGTTCTATTTTTAATTTAGAGGTTTGGTTGGCGCGGTAACAGCGGCGATGGCGCGCGTGAGGCTCGGTGCCGCGTGGTGATATGCCTGCACGCATCGCATCGTGTGTATCCGCGCTATTAAACTAATCATGCTGTCAACATTTCATTTTGTTTGTGTACTTCTTGATTTTTAGTTTTTAATGTTAGTTTAGATTTAGATTCTAATTTTGTGTAAAGTGTGGTTGACATTATGAAGATACGCGAGCGAGTGGACGGAATGTTACGATAAAGTAGTTATTTATATAAACGAGTACATTCTTTAGACATCTGTTGAAAGTAAACAAGAGAAGCGTAAGATAGTGTAAAGGATAATGAATGACATAGAATAGACAACCACTCTCATTATGTAAATGTTTATTCAAAAAAATCATATTTGAGATAGCAAATAATAATTATTCAGTAATTATTTTATACAATATTTTAAATGAATCTTTTATATTTCTTTCGTTACTAGTATGAATATTAAATGACACATGACAAAGGAACTATTGGAGACTTGAGATGTTGTATGAATCTTAACTATGCATCAGCAATATGGCTAACATACTTCGTGGACAGGACGTTACGAAGACTAAACTCGTTTCTTTGATATGATATGATCTTTCGAAGAAACGTCTTTAACTTTCGCAACGTCCTGTAAATCTTAAAACTATTTTACTTCACAATGACGATGCGATTACATACACATAATCATTCATTAATAGTATTATTTGGTGAATTATTCCTTACAAAAACGGATACTCCACATATTTTAGAAACAGAACATTATACCGGTTAAAATTAACAAATCGAGCGCTATTTACACCATAGCGTTCGGTAAACAAATCAAAATAATCATCATCTGAAATGCATACATATCCTTAAACATAAATTAGCCATTCGTACTATTTACATTGCACAAACAGAACCTTAATAATTAATGAACATACAGACTATCGGTACAGTATCAGATATTTAGCACTACATAGGAAGCTTTCAAGTTACATGATATATACGAGTTTATAAGCCAGATATAAATGGTCGTAAATTGGACAAAAATCTAAGTTTTCAGAATTTAGATCATAGTATAATAATGTATTAGATCACAAAAAAATGTTTAATTAAAAAGGAGAATTAAAAAAAATGATCTAGATGAAACGAAACACTAAAAATGTTTTTGTAATCAAACAAACACAAAGATTTACTAAATGCTATTTCGATCGATGAATTCCATTCCAATAACAAATAATATTTCATAAACTTACAATTCAACGCTACACAAAATGTATGACAGCAAATTATGTCATTTTGTACACTGTACAATTTTATTATAACGAAAAAATTGCACTCGATCAATCAATTACTCTGATTTTAATCACGTAAATTATAAATGACTTTAGTTATGACTCCTCATATAATTCAGGAACCTATCTAATGTTGTAATATACCGTGGAAACATTAAGTACAGTTTTTATTTTTATTTTACTGTACTTTTCGAAAAATCGGTATTTTAAGAAGACTAAACCAGAAACATCTATGAAGAGGGAGCCACTAGTGACTTTGACAAGAATCTTTCGTTTCCAACGTATAAATTAGTTCCATCAAAATTTCACAATATGGCGGCACACCATAAATGTTCCTGGTCAGGGTCTACCTAATTACTGAAGTAACAGAATATAAAATACAGGGTCTCCCAAAATTCGTCACAATGACGAAGAACAGGAAGAACTTAAGAGCTCAAAGTTTGACAAGCATCTAGTTATTTTTAATAACCATTAATGTAGAGAGACCCAGCAGAATTAAACTGTAAATTCTCGTATAAAAGCATTATTGGGCGGGCATTCTCAACACACCATTACATAAGACAGGCAAATTGTTATCTAAAATTATCTATTTTATTTGTAGGTCTGGGCGATCAGTCTAATTCCTATTGGCAGTGTACGGTGCAGCAAATACTGTTTAGAATGATACGCGATCCTTTGGCTGTTGCAACGGCGGTAAACCTAACCGCAGTATTACAAGACTGGTTACAGTAAATATGGGTATAAGGAGGCAGTGACGCCATGATCTAAGCACTGTAAAAACGACACTGAAAACGGAAGCGCAAGAGTTTGTATATTCAAGACTTGGTTTCAATGCAATTATTATTAATCTTCTTTGATTTGTACATTAGCACGCTATAGACCACGCAAGTGTAACAACTCGATTACGTCACAATATATCCATTTAATACTCTACTTAGTGACGGTGAAGCGTGGTAGAAAATCAAATTGACAAGGTTGTAACCGAATACGGAATCAAAGGAGGTACACGCTAAACAAAATCTACTGTATCATTAAATTGAATTCACGAACCCGCCAGCGAGGTATGTATTACTTTATAAATTTGGCGTGTTTTTTGTGTATGTTATGTATTTAACGCTGATTATGATATGTCTATTCATATTCGAGGTATCTGTGTTCTGGTGCTACTATTGTCTTTTACTTTTTACTATTTCTAAACGATTTTTGTTAGTTTATTTATTTGTCTATGGTGATTTGAAACACGAGACGAAAGATGAGAATAGAAGAAAATTTAATGTAATTGCATACAAAGAAAACAGAAAACAAAAGTATGGATGGCTATTTTTATCTTTTGGCTATTTAAGATACCTATGGTTGGTCTGAACTTTATTATAAGTAAAAAAAAAGACATGAAGGTTTATGTCTTCAAACCAAGTAGTGTAGTTCATTATTGCTTTAAACATAGTGGTATGCATGTCGTGGCCATATCGTAGAATTGACCACATCATGAAATTTTCGATCATTTCATGAAATGGGCAACTAAATTTGACCAGATCATTAAATCGTGTGCATTTCACGATTTTGTCGTCCACGATTGGCCATATCGTGAAAATAGGGCGTTCATGAAATATTTAAAAAGAATCTAAATTATGTTTGGTATTTATTGTTTTCTAAGTCCGACAGACATTTTCAAAGTACTTTTTTATCATAAACCCTTTTTTCTTCCTCATTTTAATAACGAATGATGCACTTTTTCACTGCGAGAAATAACGCAGCCGCCATGTTGGTACACAAACAAGTTAATGTAATAATTTAACGATATGATCAAATAATCTTGACCATTTCATGAAGTAGCTGCGTTTTTAGTTGAACATATCGACAAACGATTTCTTATCATTGATCTAGCCAAGGCAAATCATGATGTGGTCAATGGACAGTGAAAATTTCATGAAATGCGACCATTTCATGAAATGATCGAAAATTTCATGATGTGGGCAATTCTACGATATGGCCACTACATGCATATAGTTTTAAATTGAAAGAAAAATGCATTGAAATTCATCTGTCTCGTGAAAAATATTGTTTTGAGCATAAATTCTGAATTGATTGCAGTATATATATTTTGTGACAAGCGTTTCGTATTGCCGATCGCCTCTACGAATAAAACTTGGTATTCTTAGTTCAGTTCATAGTGAACGTAACGGTTAATTATAAACTTGAAGACTAAATGACTTATATAATAGATTAATCGATAACATCTTTAAGTTACTATTGACTCGACGTATAAAAATTAATGTAATAACAACCCTACGACCTGTTACTATGATTATCTTTGAATAATCTGCTGATTATTTATTTTTAGTGATAGTAATGATGAAAAGCGAACAGTTAAATGGGGACATGTATAGTTTTAATGACATGCTCAATAATTAACCTAACGACGTGCAACCGCTGTGTAGCAACAACTTAATGCTAGTTAGTAATATTACTTATAAGGCATATTCATCAATCAATTAATATTTATTACAAAGCCGTAAAGTGTATATTTTCACTAGCAATCCGACGAATGCGACTTTTTCATTCTCTAAGTCATGTTTTGTAAAGTTCCAAGTTATTGGATACTATGAGAAAAGAAAGCATTTTTTCCTTCATTTGCATACCTCAATCCCACTTCTGATAACCTTTTGTCAATATCTTTTCAAGGCAACTGTGTGTGAGTGAGTATATAATATTACCAAAGATATATTATGAAATTAACATGCAGGAATCGCTTGCAATTTGAAAACTGGTACACGACACCATGAGGTAGCCGGAAGTCATAAAAGAATCTTAAAAGCGAAATTATTTGATCCTAAAATGTACGACGATATAATACTGCTGAAGCTATAATAATATTCCACTTGGATGGTGATGAATGATATAACTAATAGGGAACATGCATAAAAATATATTACATTTTTTCATAGTTCATCTGGAAGCATACAAAAATAGAATACTGACAGTCAAAACAGAATCGAAATTGATCGAAAAACAAACTAGTTACAACATTATTAAACAAATATATCTGTCCCTCTTTACGAAAACAAAAATTTCTATGGCAGATGTATGGCCCGCGACACATATGACGTCACATCTCTCGTCGGACCTCTCTGTCTAACCATCAACTTTGAAGCTTTATAACTTTGTTTCTGAGCAAGATATTTGGAAAAATATTTTTTGTGTTTATCTGGAACTTGAAATATTTCGATTAATGAATTTAAAAAAAAATGTGCATGTTCCCTATTGGTATTTTAATTCTGGGATTTAAAAGGCTATTAAAAATGAGGGCCAATATATCTAGAATGGAGAACCTATTTTTTAATTTTGTAACATTATACCATGCACGTGTAATCAGTAAATAAAATGATATTTTCAAACCGGTTTTGTTAATGCATTTTGCATTAAGTCATAGAGGTCGAATCTATCAAAGAATATAAAATTACCTTTTTCGAAAAAGGAGAAGGTCGTTGAATTGATCAGCTGTATCAAAATGTTTGCGACAAGCGAACTGAGAACTGTCAGAATTCTACGCAATTAAAAATCAAGGTATAAGGCTGTTAAATAAAGATTTTTAAAAGAACTTATAAAATGCGTGGCTTATGCTAGGATTATTAGTTCTCCATTCTACGTTTGCCAGCGAGAGTTATATTCGTCTAGTTACATAATTTTTGCACTATAAAAACTTATAAAGATCTTGAGTTGCTAGAATCAGCAATTATAAATCAAGATATATTTATTAAATATTAGTGTACATACACTAAGTGCTGCTTATGATACTTTAGAAAACAGCGTATTAATGTGATGTGATGATGCTTGAAAATGGTAGTAAAGTTGCATGTAGTAATAATAAGCAAAGATCAGCAGACAGCGACGGCCCTTCCATCATCATTCACCCTTTTCCCACAACACAATCTCCCCCTAACATTACCTAGAGTATACGCATCAAGCATGATGCTTACAGCAATGCACTTTGATCCGAAGGTATTCTAAAGTTTAAAAATAAATTAAAACCTCTGTCTTTCACATTTATTTATACACCTTTATCTATTAGTTGTTTACAAATCAGGACTGGTTTCGCGCTTGGCCAAAAGCGAGCCTTTTCTTTTAGCGCAATTCTTTTTCATATCCCAAGCTCTTTTCGTAAACAGACCAAACCGATGTTGCCACCGCATACCTACCCAAATTTATCTTACCCATATTATTTTAAAATAACGAGAGATAAACGCATTTAAATTTACGATACAGGTTAGAGAACAATCAGGGTTAAATACCCGCGCATTTGACTTACAGTGATTTGGGTATTTGAATTTTGAGATCCCGTATCACACTCGTAATTTTTTTATGGACATTGCGTCTTCTATACCAAATACATACTTGTCCCTAAACTTATCTTCTAAATGATTTATAATCGTCAAATAAAACAACTCTCGCAATATCACAGCCTAAATGGCCGTCGCTTGCCTGTTCAAAATCTGCTCTTAGCTTTTACAGCTTAGCAAAATATCAATTTTAAATTGACAAAATCGTAACCAAGACGTTACACTAATACATAAATTTTTTTAACTGTTGCTAAAATATGTAATGTTACTTGTTTCCTGTTTCAGTGCAAATTGTAAGCAAATAAACATGTTTCTTTCTTTCTAAAAGTACGTAAATATGAAGCCTCAAAAAGGACCCTGAAATTCTGTACTTTGAGCAACTGTGAAAAGAGACCGACTTAAAATTCAAGTATATTTGAATAACGTTACGCATTGTTTATTAAATATCCTAAATTCAAATGTCTTCATAATATTTCCTACACATTGAAACAAAATAGTTCTGTTCCGATTGGTTAAATCAAACAAGAGGTTCCTAATTTTATATCACTACCTTCATTACCTTCAATCGCCGCGTAGCTCTCTACCATTTCTTACCTTACCTACCCATCATTAGTATATTTTACGCTATCAGTCTTGAGACAACCACGCTCCGTTCACAGAACATCAAAAAACTATGCTATATATTTTCAACATCTCATTTAGTTATCTCTTGTTGGGCTAGAAGCTTCAAATTTAAATTCTGCTCTTTCTAATGCGTTTTTTGACATGTGAACGAAACCAACCTTTCACTAAAGCCCTGTCCATCGAATTAATTGCCTACTAGATAGTAGTAGTATAACAAAAACGAAATTAAAAACAATATTGGTATGTAAAAAACAAACCGAACTAAGCAAAACGTAATGCAATGCAATGCACCGCATGCAGTATTTACCGACAGTTTACATAAAGAAATGCATTCTTTTGTGGCTCCTTGCAGTGCATTACTGCTGCAATTAAGTTAATCGTCCATACTTGCAACTTCATTTGCTAAAATTACAACTATCAGACACCACGACGCAAACGCATGTGTTAACCAACGTAACTCTATCCCATATAATTGCATATTTTATGAACTAAATGTATTATTTGAAACATTATTATATTATACAATTATAGAGTTGCTAATCATGAGTACATTGAAATAAAAAAAGTTCCTTCAATCCATTGCTTAAACTGTGAGACAAGAATATAAATATATTCCTTACAATAAAGGAAAACAATAAATAATCTTTTTTTATATATTGTAAATAACCTTTTTACCTCAAATAAACATGCCTTATCCGAAATTTAAAATATGTAAACGGATAAAAGAAATATAAATAAGCCAAATAAAGTGCTTTTTCTAATGTCAATAAGAAAGAAAAGAGATTTATAAAGTGAAACCAGGTTTTGATAATCCGTTTAAAATAAAATTGTTTCAGCGCAGATTTTCTACTATATAATACGGGCAGATTGCTACCTTTAACCCATTACTATATAGACTTTCATTCGTTTTTGGTTTTCGCTTCTAAGCATTCACCTACTTGATTATTAGACAAATAAATACAAAGTAAATCGCCAGTTATATCGATAAAAGTTGTCCAACTGAGCTATTGGCGGCTACTTTGCATCTCGGTTAATTTGTCGCAAAGCATATGCGCTAAGAGCGTAATGGGATGTGGCGTGACGAAAGCCCCTCGGCCGCCATCGAAACTGTTTCGTAACCAGTTGCGATGGTTTCGAACGAATAAGAAAAACACAATTGTAACTGACAAGCAAGGAAGAATGAGTCTTGAATCGCAACTGGTTACGAAACACAGTTTCGATGGCGGCCGAAGGAATGCAAGGCGCGGGAAGCCTTTACGTACGCGAAGTATTATTACAATGTTTCATAGTTACGTTGTAACCCTGTTAAGGTTCTTCAATAGTTCAAGACGTTTGGCAATGGTTATCGGCCAAGTTATAGAGTTATTGGCTGGTTTGGTATAGTACGTTTTGAACGGTCCACTCGGAGCATTAAAGTAAAAAGCAGTGAAAAATTTCGTCGACCTTTCACAGAGCTGGGTGGCCAAGGAGATGCAGGTTCGAGTCCTGTCCAAGATCGACAAAATTTTTCATTTTCTGCTTTGTAATTATTTGGTATTAGTACGCGTCACATAAAAAGTTCGCTGGACGAAGTGTGCACTAAAGTACTCAACTTTTGTTTTAATAAGAGATACATTACCACTTCCCACAAGTAAATAAATAAGTGTGAGCCAGATCAAAACAAAAAAGTAAATACGTAAAAGATGCGAATCCCGTGGATTTGAAGTTCCACTACTGGGCGCAGTTTTTAGTGAAAGTGTCAATGTAGGCAATAATAAGCGATTACAGTAATCTAATACATTGGCTTTACAACTTCATTCAGCGTTCTTTTTTGGTGCGTACTATTTAGTCGATGCATGATCTGCGGTGTTGAAAATTTTCCTCTCTTATAATTTTGGCAGAATTTTAAACATCGCGTTACGTTGGGTTACTTACGTTCGCCAATACGTGGGCCAACGTGGTCTTTACAGTGTTTGAGGCGCGGTTTTGGTCGGCTGTCGCTTCAGCCGGCGCCCGACGGGGTAATGTCAGTTGTTCTTGTCGATGTTGTGGACGGCCCAGTTCAGAGTGGTCGTCCAAGAGTTCTTCATAGCCTCGATGAATTTCAGTTTGAAGTGCTCCAGAGCTCGGTCTTCGGTTAAGTCCATTACCTAGGGGAAAAAAGACATGACTATACATCAACAGCTCATATAGGTTCCCCACCGAGGGGATAAAGCCTACCCTGAATTAGGGCGATTAGGCCTTAGTCGACCACGTTGGCCCAGTGCGGGTTGGCCGACTTCACACACAACCTTTGGATTTCTTCGCAGGAGTGTGCAGGTTTCATCGCGATGTGTTCCTTCACCGTAAGAGCGTCGAATAAACGTACATATGAATTCGAAATTCGGAAACACATTGGAACGTGGTGGGGATCAGACCCGCGTCTTCCGGACGGGAGGCAGCAGCCCTAGCTACTAGACCACCGAAGCTCTCATGACTACAGTTTGAATTTATTTCACTTGTAATTTCAAAAAAGTACAATCATTTATCGTTATAGCTTGACAATCTCATCTACCAAGAAGTTTCGGAAGAGCTGAGGCAACATATATTTTTGAAACGCACAACAAGCCTTCCGAAGTACGGAATGATCATACCCTTCGGACAATCAGGTCAATCAATCAGCCTATTGCAGTCTACTGCTGGACGTAGGCCTCCCCTCGGGCACGCCAAAGCGCACGATCACCCGCTTTCCTCATCCAGCCACCACCAGCGACCTTCCTCAGGTCATCAGTCAACCTGGCAGGGGGGCGTCCCATACTACGTTTCCTTTCGAGAACCCGTCTGGTCCAACGCTCGTCGGTTCTGCGACAGACGTGACCAGCACACTGCCACTTCAGCTTGCTACACTTCTGGACAATATCAACCACCTTGGTCCTCTGCCGGATGACTTCGTTTCGGATTTCAACCCGTAGCAAAATACCAAGCATAGATCTTTTCATAGCTCGCTGAGGACAATGAGGTATTCAGTCCTAACCAAACTAAGAAGTCTCACAAAGAGATTTTTGCCCTGCGTAATGATAGGCGAGCCCTTACCGCTCAATAATATGACTCACCAGTGTGTCTCGCAAGTATTGCAAGTCCTCCTCAGATCGCAACTCTTGCAGCCCGGTGGATATCATCATGGAGAATAGAGACAGGATCAGGTGGCCGTGCTTGCGAAGGATCTTGAACGCCTGCAGACAATACAACAAATCAAATAGCCATCGGCTTTGTGACACCATGTGACTCGTAAAGGTAGTAAACATTTCAATACTCAATATATTTATTGCATACTCGAACCAACTACCTTCTGGACACCATATGTCAGGGCGAACCTTTTCGAAATGCATAGCATAGGTGCATTTGCACCTATAAATATCTCTAGTCTTGCGGCTCACTTTAATTTCAACCAATTGACTGACTACTGAAATGACTGTCAATCAAATTCCGACTGGCTGGTCTGTCACTTTTCTGTCAGAACAAAGACAAAGTTAGGTTCAAAATAAAATTTAAAAAAGTACATTACGGCAAAGACATTCAGTACTAAAATTCCTACAACGCCAGCTTTTTACTTACTTTTAGGTTATTTGCGAACATCTCGTAATATAGTGAATAATAAATTCAGAAAAAAATATATGGTGTTTAGGAAGACCATACCTCCAAATGGTTTTTAATTTGTGTACCTTTATTTATTTGAAATGTTGCCTGTCAAATGTATTCTACTCAACCCCTACTCCACCGTGTGGTGACAAATAAGAATACATTTGTCACCCACCCCTACTCTTCCCGTGGGTGTCGTAAGAGGCGACTTAGGGACTACACATTGAACAGGGAACGGGTAGCAGCGCTCTCTGATACAGTAACCTTTTAGTCTGCGATCTCCAACCCGCCTGCCAAGCGTGGAGATTATGGCAAAACCCTCCACTTAAGTGGAGGAGGCTCATAGTCCAGCAGTGGACTGTAACGGGCCTTTGATTTGATGAGACCTGTCAATACGTTGCGTAAGCGCCCCAGCTTTCTTCGTAATGGGGATTTTTCGACAGCTCTTTAAAAAATTAAAATAATAGTTCTAATTAAGACGATAGACGGCGCCAGGTGTACTTCGTGGATTCTTGTTTAAAAATCCTTTTATGGCCCTGGGTGACTCGCCGGATTTATTCAGATCCACGAATCGTCAACGCCATCTATCGAAGTTTTATTAACTATTTTTTTATTAATTCGCTGTCGGAAAATCCCCCATTAGTTTGTTTAGTTAATTATACATGATGTGGTGTCCAGTGGGTGGTTAGTCTGAGACTGCATACCTTAGGTTTATGACATGTTCTCTAAATAACTGTTACAGTTTAGTGTTCTACTATGGACAATAAAAAAGAGAGAGAGAGATATATATATATATATATATATACTAGATATATATATATATATATAGTATTATTTTTTGTAATTTTTTTTCTAACTCGACAGTACTGTACTGACCGTCTCGCAGTGTTCGCGGAATATCTTGAAGTTGAGGGGCTCGTTGGAGCCCGTGCCGCGTTGGCCCTTGTTGATGACGTGGATGAAGTCGTGCGTGAGGACGAACGGGACCCGCTCGCGTTTGAACCCGTACTTGTGCTTGAACTTGCCGAGGAAGTGACCGAAGTCTATGTGGAACAACTGGGGAATAAAACTTGGAATTAGAATTGCGATCGTTTTCTTCACTGTAAAGACGATATAATTCCATACATTTTAAATAAACTGAGAATGGTTGTTTGTTGTTGTTTATTACTGATGTGTTTGTTGCTGTTGTCTGTTTGTTGATTACTGATGTGTGTTTGTTGCTGATGTTTATTATTATTATTACATTCTGATAGGCGAGCAGCCACTGGCTGATGTGTGCGTGTGTGTGTTTTTCTTTCTGTTTTTTTTACGTGCTTTGTTACTATTGTTTGTTTATTACTTTTGTATTTTTTTTCTGTGTCTTCTGCAACAATGGCAATCTGTATGAAATACAATAAGCCACTCTGTGTCCGGTTTCACCCTGAGTGTGTCATCTCCAGAAGATAAAAGTCCACTGACTTCCTCCTCATGCTTTGTCGAATCTATTGATAAGATTTGGTATACTGTGTCTCTTTAAGCGTACGTGTTCTAGACTGCCTCTTCCTTGAAGCTGCACAGCATACTCATTAACGTGCTCTGTAAGTCTCTTTTGATATCTGCGACTGCATTCGACAATTTCTTCTTTGACTGTTCTGGTTTTTAAGTCCATATGTATGTATCTGTTAGATATGAACTGGGGTATGTGAAACATGTTTCTGAAGGCCTTGTGCTGGAAACGTTCTAGGATTTCGATGTTACTGTGGCTTGCTGCGCCCCAGAGCTGTATGCCATAGGTCCAGATGGGTTTTATGACAGTTTTGTACACTACCATTTTGCTTGTGGCTGTGAGTTTAGATTTCGGTCCTATTAACCAATACAGGCTTCTTAGTTTGGTGTCAAGCTGCTTCCGTTTAGTCCAGATATGTTTTCGCCAGGTCAGTCTTCGGTCTAGGTGCATTCCCAGATACTTTGCATCATCTGCTTGAGGTATCGGCTCACTATAAAGTTTGACTGGGGGGCAGGTCTGTCTTCTGAGTGTGAAAGTTACATGTGTCGACTTGCTTTGATTTGCCTTTATACGCCAAAGGTTGAGCCATTTTTCTACCATCACTAGGTGGCACTGTAGGTGATGTGAAGCCATTATAGGGTCTCCGTGGACTGATAGTAGAGCCGTGTCGTCAGCATATGTGGCTGTGGTCGTCTTGTCGCTAGTAGGCAAGTCTGCAGTAAAGATCAAGTAGAGCACTGGCCCAAGGATGCTACTTTTGTTTGTTACTTTTGGTTACTGTTATTTATCTGTTACAGTTATTTGTGTACTACTGTGTGTAGTTACCTGTCTGTTCCGTCTGACCATGATGTTTTACTTGTGTGTTGATGTTGTTTGTGTGTTTCTTTGATTAATACTGTAGTTAGTTAGTCACCTGCCCGTTCCGTTTGACCATGATGTTGTCGGGGTGTCGGTCGGCGATGCCGAGCACGTACGTGGCGACGCAGTACCCCGCGCAACTCATCGTGAACTCCTCCACTGCTTTGTTTAGGTCGTTCTCACTGCTGTTGTGTTTCTTCAGCCACTCTGCAAAACAAAATTAATAACTGTTTAAAAAACATTGAATCAAAGAGTAGTAAATATTAGTTAAATCGGTCGATATTATAGGGTATATGCACAATGTTTTTATTCATTATTTTAGACATATTTCAAGTTCCAGATAAACAAATGAAAAATATCTTTTCAAATATCTTACTCAGAAACAAAGTGCCGTTGATGGTTAGACTGACTGAGAGGAGCGATGTGTCATGTGACGTCTTACGCCACACGGGTTATATATAGAAAAGCCCCGCGCGCGCGCCGCCGATGCGGAAGCATTTAAATTGGCTCCTACGTTATAATTTTTTTAAAAATATCGTATTTGACCTATAAGGTTAAAATTAGACTCATTTTGAAGCTCACTAAAAGTATAACAAAGTGTTAAAATTTCAAGAAAAACAAGTGAAGGATCACGGTGTAATCATCAAATATCTATAAGAAGTTTTAACTCAACGGTCGCGGAACTGACCTACCGCACATAACAGAGCTAGATCGATGCATCGCAGCGCAAGTGAGTCATTACAAGGACAAGTCAGTGACCTCGCCGCGCCGACTAGCAAGTGCTACGCGTGATCGTGTAGATCTATTACTACGGTCTACGAGAAAGCTACGTGACGGCTACGACGCCTAATTGTATTGTGTTGTATTCGAATGTATCTGCAATATAGTGCGGAGTGGTGAGTTCCTTATCTGGTTATACTTCTTTTAAAATAAAATTACGAGTTATTGTTGTATGAAGGAAGATAATGCCTAAAAAAATGAATTGTCCATCTTGCAAAAAACATGTTCCAGTCACGGAGAGGTTGCAATGTAACACTTGTAGAAACTACTATCACTGTGCTTGTGTAAATATATCTAAAGAACACTTTAACAGGGAAGAGCATAATTTAGATCGACTATGGAAATGCCCCGACTGCGTTCCAAACCAACGAAAGAAAAAAAATGAACAAACACCTACTACGGACCATAAATGTGCGAAATGCAAAAAAAATCTTCCGAGGACGGAATACATGACCTGCACGAAATGCAAAAGGTCATATGACTTGTTATGCATAAACATACCTGCACACCGTTTTTACAACACTCTAACCAATGAATGTAAGCAGAAATGGATGTGTAAAACATGCACAGAAAAAATAAGACTAAAACCACTAACAACTGCAGATAATTACATTAATAAGCAAATATTGTGCTCTGCCACAAGCAGTCCAACAATGATACAACACTCTACCACATCATCAACACCAACTTGTGATGGTGATAATATTATATGCTCAGCGACAAGTAGCCCAGGTGCTGAAAAATATTCTACTCCCGTAACACCACTTTATGATTTAGTTACAAGTGACACACCTAATTACAATGATGAAGAAATGTTGAAGAATGAGACAACTTGCAGTTTCACCGATAATATTACAGTAAGGAGAAAAAAATTACAATATAACATACACACTCAGAACTCTTTTGAATCATTATCCACGGATGAGGATGCAGAAGATCCTATGTCAACGCTACTGTCACCTTCTAAAAAAAGTTTACACAGAAGTTTTGACCACTCTATACACGAAACATTAATGGCACAGGAATTGAAAGAATCGACGTCCCTACTCAAGGCTGAACTCGCAACTACCCAAGAGGAACTCGAAAATACCATACTTGAAAATAACGCTCTGCAACGACAGGTACAAAAACTGACAAAGGAAGTAGATTTTTAAAAAAATATTTGTAAAGCACCCATTGTGCACCAAATCCAAGCAAATAGCACGTCAAAAAAGAAAAAGAGATATTCAATGCAATTGTCTCCCGACAAGCAAGCTTCATTCTCATCACCTACAATCTCACAGAAGGACTCTATGGTTTTTGACAGTCATATTAATGTGAATAACCTACAAATAAAGATATCAACACTTCAACGAGAACTTAAAACAGCAAATGAAAAGATTGATAGCCTAAACAAACAACTAGTCAGCGTCACTGTCAACAAGACATACATAAAGACCAATACAATTGACAAAAACGATAAACACAATTATAAGCTACAACGCAGCGAACAGAATCAGACACAAAATCTACCATCGAGAACAGGTTTGGCAAAGCCACATCATATTTTTATTTTCGGTGATGAACAAGTACGAGGACTAGCAGAAGAAATGACTAAGGATAGGGATGATAAGTGGAATGATGCCTACAATATATTTGGTTTTATTAAGCCCCAGGCATCAAGTACAAATATTCTTAACACGGCTAGGGATGAACTATCATCTGAAGGAGTAACCAATGATGATGTAATTATATTGGCTGTAGGAGGCAATGACAAGAATCCTTTTGAGTTAATAACTAATCTAAGATGTACATTTGATAGGTTTACAAACTATAAATTTCTATTGCTTAGTGTACAACATAATAGTTATTTGAATGTCAATAAATTAAACAGCGAACTTCGTAGCCTTTCACAAAATTACCCTAATTGTAAATACATCGACTTGACCAATATTAACTATCAATATGGAGGCACTCACGCAACAAAACAATTTAGAAATAATCCCAGTAAATTAAGTTTTAAAATAAATATTGAGATTGATTATATGAAATATGAGAAAGATTACCTAAAGAATTTCAGACAATTCCAACACTCAAAAATTTTACCTCCCATGAACACCGTTAGGAAAGGAACAATCCCATATTATTTCACCAAGATGACACTTGGCCTCCCAAAGGTTCCTGAATCAACATCGATAGACATATCACGTATTAAAGAGGCAAAGAAAGGTACAATACCATTTTATTTTGCAACATCACAAAAAACAACATCAGGTACTACAGAAAATCCACGAGACGCAACTTTTTTTCGATCACAACAAAAATGAAAATAACGATAGACCCAGTGAAATTGACAATGAAAACATGAATAATCATAATATAACAATTTTACATCAAAACGCTCAAGGCCTGCTCAACAAACTCGATTTACTAGAATTGTGCATTGATGAAATGTCAGACAATAATAAGTATGTGGACGTTATTTGTCTAAGCGAAACTTTTGTAAAACGTGGTAGCGAACAAAATATTAGATTAAAGGGTTTTGATTTGGCTTCATGTTACTGCAGAGAAGCAAAGAAACGGGGCGGAGTATGCATACTAGTACGAAAGAATCTTGACTTCAGGCCTTTATTGTGGTGTAAGGAGTTATCTATTGAAAAAGTTTTTGAATGTTGCGGTGTAGATATACCGCAACTAAACTGCATTATATTCTGTATTTATAGGATTCCTGGCAATAACAGTACAGATAAACTTTCTTTATTTTTGAATAAATTGGACCTTCTGTTGTGCAAAACGTCCAAAAAGCTTAATAAAAAAATTATAGTGTGTGGCGACTTCAATATAAATACACTCGTGTTAAATACCGCAACAATGTCTTTTACGGATACTCTACAAAACCATGACTTACGAATTCATATACATCAACCTACAAGAGGCGACTCATGTCTAGACCAAATTGCAAGTAACATCCCTAATGCAATTGGCAGTATTCATAAACTACACTTCTCCGATCACGAAACATGTCAGACGCTTGAATTTGAATCTTCAGTTGCCAAAAGTAAAACTGATTTCTGGTATGTAGAAACCAGAGACTACTGTCCTGATAATGTCAAAAAATTTATAGATTGTTTATCTTGTCTTACATGGACAGAAATATACCAGGAACCAAACGTGGACACAGCTTTCGATAGGTTTCATGAGCTATTCTGTCTTTTTTATGAACTCTGTTTTCCAAAAATAAAAGTAAAAATCAAAGCAAAGAATCCAAAACCAAAATGGATTACATTGGGTATAAAGAAATCTAGTTTAAGGAAAAGGAAACTCAGATATGACTACTATAAATACAAAACGAATAAACATAAAATGCATTATATACGGTACACAAAAATTTTTAGATCTTGTATTCAAAAATCTCAGAGGCTAATAAACAACAATTTACTGTACAATTCAAAAAATAAATGTAAAACAGCTTGGGAAATCATCAAGGGCAAAAACTATGACATGAAATCAGTATCAGGTATAGATTCTATTATGGTAAATGATGTTAAAACTAATAATATACAGGAAATTGCCAATGCTTTCAATAAACATTACATTAATATTACTAAAACAAATTCAAATAGTATGAATCCGAATACAAATCATATCTCCCAATTGCCTAGTACCATTTTCCTGAAACCATGTACGGAACTGGAAATCATTAAAATTGTAATGTCATTGAATAATACGAAAGCTGTAGGATACGACCATGTTTCGACACATATATTAAAACAGTCTGTACAAGCAATTGCACATGTATTATGCTACCTAGTCAATGAATCTTTTGTCCAGGGTAAGTTTCCAACAAAACTAAAAAAATCGATTGTGAAGCCCTTATATAAAAAGAACGACAAGAAAAATTTGAACAATTACCGTCCAATTACATTAATACCGATTCTTTCGAAAGTTTTTGAAAAGGCAATGCATGACAGAATAACAGCCTTTTTTGATAAAAATAACGTGATACACAGGGACCAGAATGGCTTTCAACGAAATAAGTCTACTACTCTAGCATGTTATTCTTTAGTTCAATGCATCACTGAGAACATAAATAGGAAAATACCTACTGTTTCTGTTTTTTTCGACATGAGTAAGGCATTTGATTTTGTCGATCATCAAATTCTACTGGCGAAGTGCGAGAAATACGGAATCAGAGGTCCGACACTAGATTGGATTAAATCCTATTTATCTAACCGAAAACAATGTATCGAGATCAGTAAACTTAATGACAAAAAAATGGTGTCGGTATACAAGTCTCCATTTGATATTAATAAAGTAGGGGTACCACAGGGGAGCATATTGGGCCCTTTGTTGTTCGTTATCTATATAAATGACCTTCCACTTTCGTGTAAACATCGGACAATTATGTATGCAGACGATATCTCGGTTATAGTGCCTCATAATGATAAAAATGTATCTCACGAAACAGAAATAAATAACGCAGTAGAATCTATCAATAACTGGTTAAAAAGTAATAATTTATTGTTGAATTTAGAAAAAACTACCTATGTTCAGTTTACAAACTACATGACAGGACGGTATAAACTGAATATACAATGTCAGCAACAAATTATAAATGAAACGAGCGAGACCAAATTTATGGGGATTACAATTGATCAGCATTGTGGATGGAAATATCACGTTCAAAACTTATGTGCTCGACTGGAAAGATTTGTCTTCGCTTTGAGACGACTGAGATGTATAGCTGGCGAAAATACTGCGCTTACAGCATATCATGGATATATTGCTGCTGTGCTAAGTTATGGTCTCATTTTGTGGGGCAATTGTACTGATATTAATAAAGCATTCATGGTTCAAAAGAAATGCATAAGGGCTGTGTGTGGGAAAGGACCTTTCGACACATGTAAACCCCTTTTTAAAAAATGTAAAGTTTTGACATTAACTTCTTTGTACATATATCAAGCGTGTATCTTTGTTAAGGCGAGTCCAAATTTTTATAAACAAGTCGAATCAAGTTCAAGACTCCGCCCAAGAGACCTTTCAAAGCTTGTGGTGCCTCATTGCAATACTGCTTTATATCGCAAAAATTGTCATGTAATGTGCATTAAGATGTATAATAATATTTCGCGTGACTTAAGAACATTACCTATGAACCTCTTTAAAAAAAAGTTGCGTGAGTGGTTACTGGAACGATGTTTTTACAATATCAATGAATTTTTTAACACATCAATTTGACATTTTACTGTACATAACATTATTTTTATTAAATTACAATAGGATTGCATGATTTTATGTCAAATGAAATGATAATGATTTAAATGTTGGACTTTAAAGATTTTAATGTATTAATATAATTTGTAGTAGGTAGTATTGAATTGTATATTTAATTTTATATTTTTTTTAAATTTTTGCATGCCAAAACTGGCGGATCGCATGATACCTTTTAAATAATCTAAGAACTCTGTAAACTGTGTATCCGTGCAAATAAAGATATTCTTATTCTTATTCTTATTCTTATAAATCCGCCATAGATTTTTTTTTAAGAGGGCAGATAATATATATTTGTTTAATAATGTTGTATCTAGTTTGTTTTTCGATTAATTTCGATTCTGTTTTGATTGCCAGGTTCAGACGAACTATGAAAAAAAAAAAACAATTTTTCCCTATTACCATTTTTACGACTAATGCAGTGCTGTCCCGTTGTTAAAATAAAAAAATGTTTGTGTTTTAAAACACTTAATGGTTCAGTGCAATCGTTAGAACTGAACGAGATTACCACCCGGTCCAGTCAACGCGAAGGTTTAGGTGCTTATAGCGATAGGTAAGGTTGAGTGACGGCGGAATTTAACCCTCAACTTTCATAGTCAAAATTATTTATTTCCATAGGATGTTATTACATCACTTAGATCCGTCATTACATTTATTTGTAATGCACACAATAGTCAAGATTATCAATTACTTACTTATTGAACATGCACGGCCCGTTACAGTCCACTGCTGGACTATCATTGAGCCTCCTCCACTTAAGTGGAGATATTTACTTATACAAGGTGTCCAAAAAGGGTCTTTGCACTTTTAAATATCAATAAATCGTCTTAATGAGGGTAGATAACAAAAAAATATATAATGTCATACGTGGAATTTATTGGAAATTTAGTTGCAATGGATTCGTATATCGGAGCTCAGTGTGCATTTTGTGTACGAGTTTATTATCAAAACAATAATTCGATAATAACAGCTCGCCGCTTATATCGCGCGCAATTCAATGTATGGGGCATTTCTTTATCTCCCAGTGCGAATATTATCATTAGAAAATGGATTAAGACATTTGAGGCTACAGGGACAACTTTAAAAAACTTTGAGACGGGACTAAGTTGCTTGTGGCATCTCCTTTTTGTATTTGTCTCCGTGATTAAAACCCACAGATTATGAACAGCGACAAAATTTTGTTCAGGAGATGTTTGCGCGCTTTACCAACTTCAACAATGTCTTGTTTAGCGATGAAGCAAATTTCCACTTAAATGGCCATGTCAATAAACACAACTGTCGCTATTGGTGTGATAAAAATCCTCGTTATAAGCATATGCGTCCACTTACAGCCCTAAGGTGGTAGTGTGGGCAGCAATGTCCGCCAAGGGCATAATCGGCCCCTATTTCTTTGAGGACGGTAGGGGACATGCACTTGCAGTTAACGCGGACAGATATTGTAACATGATTGAAAGTTTTTTGGCACCATCTTTACAGGAATTTAGAGGTTACAATTCGGCAACATTTTTTCAGCAGGACGGTGCCAAATGTCACACGAGTAGAAGGTCTATTGAAGCATTGAATGAGTTATTCCCAGAAAGAGTTATCTCAATAAACGGGAACCTTAAATGGCCCCCTAGGAGCCCGGACTTAAGTCCACTTGATTATTTTTTATGGGGTTACCTAAAGAGTAAGGTTTACATAAATAAGCCGTCAACTCTTAGCCAATTGAAAAACAATATTGCAAGTGAAATAACAAAAATCACTAACGTTTTATGTGAACGTGTCTTAGGCAACTTACGGCCACGACGTGAAGAGTGTCAAAATCGTAATGGACGTCATTTGGACAACATAATTTTTTCGTCGTAAACTTTCCATTGTATGTACTTTTTGCAAATAGTAATAAAATTATGAAATGATATATTTTTCATTTATGATTTTCGTATATAAACTGCCAACACCCTTTTTGGACACCCAGTACTTACTTATAACAAAGATAAAGATATGAACTTCCAGCCGGGCTTGAAATACTGGTATTTTCAGGTTTTGCCTTGTTAGCAACATACCTTTTGATTCTGGTACCAAAACCAGGAACCAAAATGGGTTTCTTGGTACCGGTTCCAAGGACGGATCTTTACAACACTCACGCAGAAGGTTGGTCTTGGACATGGACGAGGCGGCGTTGAAGAGCGCGCTCTGTTTCTGGATGTTGGCGACTGTCTCCGCTTCCTCCACCACCTCTATCATGCCCACGCTGTGCTCCATCGATATGCAGTTGTAAGGGTTCAGTCTGCGTAAACAACAAATCAGTAAGTACATTTATATTGCCACGGACAATGCCTATAATGGCACGTCCAATGTCGTATCCGTGGCGGAGTATTGATCTTTTCAAAAGTCGCCGTATTGTCTCGAAAAGAAGTAGTAAGTATTTACAGTAAGTAATAGTGGATCGGACTGTTCACTATATTTTTTGAATTATTCATAAAATATAGATTAGTAGCAGATGATTCGCGAAGAAAAAAACAGAATCGGTTGAAAAACGAATTTAGTGATTTTTTTAATTTTCAATATTTTCAAAAATAATTTTATGTATGGAGATTACGTGGCGTTACTAACAAATGACGTCACAACTGGGTATGTGCTTCTCTGTCTAATCTTGAATTTCAAATCTTCATAAGTCGGGCAATTTTAAAGATAGAGCAAAAATTATTTTAGTGTTCGATAGCAGAAATTTAGAAGTATGGATTTATAAAATAAAAAATTCACACTCCTGACTGACAGATAGCAAAGACTTATAGGCACTCATTATGCGTGGCAATTTGACGAGACAATCCAATAAGCCAAGGCAAACAAAGCCAAGAAAGAAACCATTCCAATTTAATTGATCTGTGTATTCGATAGTCTCTATTTACACGTCTACAATCCAGGCCATTGTAAAATATTCTTCAGTAAATGCATTATAAAGGTCTATCCACGCAGCTCAGTGCCGTGTCAGGGACGGGGCCGGAACGTTTTTAGACTCGTGACGATGACGATTTTCTATGACATTTGCCACGTTCCGGCCCCGTCCCTGACACGGCACTGAGCTGTGTGGATAGACCTTAAGGCTGGCTTTTCACGAAAGCTGTGCGAAGTTTTACGTGACTTTTGTCATATCATATTGCAAGAGCAGTGACGTATTGTGAGCCTGTTGATAGTTACATTTTGTGTCTGCCGTTGTTTTAAAACCAACAACGCCATTGAATCGCTTGTTGGTATCGCTATCTTCAGTATGATGCGGCATCAATGAGCTGATGATGGAGTTACCTGAAGTCGTATCCCGCGTTCTTCCACAGTCGGTCCATTATGCGGAGCATCTGCAGCGTGAACATATCCTGGCGAAGGTCGTCGCCTATCTTCAGTATGATGCGAATGTCTGTTCCTGTAGGGTCCATGTTTTCGAACTCCAGCAACAGAGGGCGCTTTTTGCTGTCCATTACTCGGCATTCTTTTGTTCTGTAATTTTAGAAATTTTATTTAGAAAATCACGTTCAAAAGATCTATAAAATAGTTCTAAAAGAATTGCTTTATTTGCAGGTTTCAACATTACAGCTTCTTCCGCTTTTTTATACATATCGTTTTTAATTCTGACTGCAACATTATAAAGTTAAGATCAAAGTTAAATCATTTCTCTCTCAGTGCAGGTTGGTCAACTACACACACAACTTCGGAGTTTTTTCGCAAGAGTTTGCAGGTTTCGTCACGATATTTTCATTCACCGTAAGAGCGACGAATAAATGTACATATTGAATTCGAAATTCGAAAACAAATTGGTACGCGATAGGAATTGTAACCACGTCCATCGGTTTAATACAGTTATGGCCTTAATTTAAGCAAAACTCATTAAAAACATCGTTTAACTTATAAGTTGTACCTTTCTTTCTTCAAGAAGAACAAAAATATAGACAATCGTAAATTAGATTTACTTTAACAGCATAATTAAGGGCAGACTCACTTAACCCCCTTGCAGAGGAAGGAAGGCATGAGCGGGTTGACGAACATGCAGAGGGTTTCCTGGCAGTGAGGCTCCGTGAGGTGCTGGAGAAGCGCCGTCCGCGCCTTGTTGATCTCCTTCTTCTTGCTCACGCTCGATACCCCTGGAGAATCAAGCAATAATAATAATCAGTTTTTATTGGAAAACTAACAGTTATATTCTATCACACTCACACTAATATTTTATAAATGTGAAGATACTAAAATTGTCACCGTGGTAACAAACCCGAAAATTGTGATAATTTTAGTGTATACCTTGATTTTTAATTCCGTGGAATTCTGACAGATGGAGTATTGCCAGGCAGAAAACAGGTTACCAAAATTACAGGTATCACATTTTGATAAATAAAAAAAACACAGTGAATTATTTTAAAGTCATACTATAAGCAGCTTTCATTTTATTTCATTTTTTCAGTTGTTGAATGACTATAATATTTTTAAGTTGTAATCTGTTTAAGTTACTACATTCAATGTGAAAGAATATTTAATAAGGCCGGGTATCATTTTCAAATAACCGCAGGTTGCAAACAGTCGGTTAATATTTTTATTTCTAATGCAAAGAGGCTTTTATAAATGCATGGAACCAAAAAATGAAGGTGTTCGTAATCTAACATGTTAGCAATGCTATTAAAATAACAATTCTTCCATGCAATTTTCACTTTAATTTCGTATTGTATGGCCACAGATAAAAAAAAACACAGCATAAACTATACAAGATTTAAATAGAGTTTGCACAAGCCACTTGAATTGTTATTTTAATTGCATTGTATGTAAATTATGATATGCCTGTCTTGTTATAATAGTGATAACAGAAATGTACATGGGAAAAAAAGTTTGCGACAAGTGACCTGAGATCTGTCAGAATTCCACGGAATTAAAAATCAAGGTATAGTGAACAACCACGAAAATCTTAAAACATATAATGTGAAGATATATTTGCACATAAGATATAGATATAGACATAGGTTTTATGTGGAGAGCGTCGGTGGTCTAGTGGCTAGGGCCGCTGCCTCCCGTCCGGGAGACGCGGGTTCGATCCCCACCACGTACCAATGTGTTTTCGAATTTCAAATTCATAATGTACGTAACGAGCGTAACTGCGGGCGGACCGTTAGATATCACCTTACAACACTAATTTGAATAGTCATTATATTTTTAGCCGCTCAATAACTCTGAATAGAACCCAGAACACCCAATAGAATAGAACCTAGGTTTGTGAGCATACTTGTCTATTTTTGGGTTTGTAAGGTCGGTCGTCGACCTTATGTGCATATTTTACTCATACTTGATTGCGCAGATTGGTGTCGTTGCTAGCACAATTCGTACACGGCATACAAAATCATTGTGTACTGGCTTTGCTAGAACGAACTATGCTCAAAACTCTATTCTTCATAGAATAGTACGTACGTACGAAGCACGTTTCCGTGACGCTGATATGTTCTTTCTTACTAGGAATGCATTTATTAAATTCATTCTGGATAGTTTTCCTAATTTTGGCGAGGAGGAACCTGACTGAACAAGGTTCAATCCCGTATACCCACTCAGACAATTTTCCAATCGAGTATGTTGCAGCGCAGGGGCGGTGGCACTACTATGCATCTTGAACACTCACACAAACGCCCCTACCCTACATACCCCCACATATACATACATACATACACTGTCACACATACATAGAGAGACTGTTGACTGGTTGGTGGACAATATAATAATGTTGTATTGTTTACAAAATAACCCAATCCCAAGACTTAGTCGTAGGGCCAACCACTCAACAGTTTCTCTCCCTTGTTCCATACACACACACACAGACACCCCCACATGATGGAGGGGAGAGAGGCTAGTGGACTTCCGATCCCAAGCATTCATCTGCGTAGGGCTGGCCTCCCTCTCTTCCATCCTTACACTCACTACACAATCACCCTCCACATACACACCACATACACCTTTATACTTACCCCCCACACCCCGAAACATATTACTATGTATATATTACTATGAATTTTATATAGAATCACTTTTTTCTTTTCTTTCTTTGTATCGAATAAAAAAAAAAACTTTCTCCCTACCCTTGATAAAATATAATATGTGATCTTTGTTATTGGCTATGTATAATTTTAATGTCACTTATTTAAGATGTGTTTATGTGCTGTGAAGTATCACTAATAATAAATAAATAAAATAAATCTTATCCCACGTTCTACTCTTCCCATACCCAACTCGCTCATTCACAAATTCACAACTAGTCCGATTACCAACTCGTCCTATACCCAACTAGTCTCATCCTTAACTCATTTCATTCCGAACTCGTACCATCCATCCGAACTCGTACCATCCATCTCATTACCAACTCGTCCTATACCCGTCCAATCACAACTCGTCCTATACCCAACTAGTCTCATTCTCAACTCATCCCATTCATCTCATTACCAACTCGTCCCATTTCCAACTCGTCTCGTAGGCAACTCGTCCAATACCCAACTCAACTAATTTTCATCTCGTCCATTTCTCACCTCGTCCCATTACCAACTTTCCCATTCCGAACTCGTCTAATTCACAACTAGTCCAATGCTCAACTCGTCCCATTCTAATCTCGTCCAATCGCAACTCGTCCCATTCCCATCATGTCTCATTCTAACTCATCTTATACCCAACTTGTCCTGTTCCCAACTCGTTCTTTTCATACAACATTTTATAAAACTATGTTTCATTTCAATTGCTCAGCTTCTCAGTATCTTCGTCACGAATTGCTTAGTTTTCGCTGGTCCTATACACCTGTAAGTAAGTAAGCAAGCAAAGCTACTTACATTTAAGTTTTTCCAGGCAGGATATCTGCTTCATGAGGATGGGTATGTGGTCCTGGCAGCCCCAGCAGTAGGCCTCCAAGATCAGACCGAACCGCACTGACACGGAAGGCACCGATGGTACATGCATCTCCGACCTAAACATGAAATACATTAAGGAATCTTCAATTTTCAGACTGGTATGTTGAAAGTTCCTGTTATTGTAAGAATCTGGAGATTATCTTTTTCTAGATATTGGGTATTATCATCATCATCCGGAAGACGTCCACTGCTGAACATAGCCCTCCCCCATAGGTTTCCACCGTGAACGGTCCTGCGCTATTTGCATCCACCGGCGCCCAGCAACTTTCACCAAGTCATCTGTTCACCTTGTGGCCGTCCAACACTACGCCTTCCGACCCGTGGTCGCCATTCGAGAATCTTTGTTCCCCATATTGGGTATTAACTTTTAAGAAAATAGTCTCTTCTAGACTTAGTTGTAGTATTGTGTGGGTTTCCTTAGAATGATTGCTTCGAATAAAAGTACATGTTGATTTTAAAATTTTAAATAAATTAGTTTGCAGGCCTTCATCAGGTGATGAACTGTGCGTCAACTGATAGTGTCTGGACTTTTGTACCGTAACAGAATTTTTTTTGGGCCTATCCAGATTATTTGGGCTCGAAAGCCCTAGTCTGGTGAATATTTTTTCGCCATTCGGTTCTCTAATTTAATTCTTCTCCGATTTTAGTCCGATGGTCAAGTTCTTGTAGGCTCGCTCTAGCAGGAAGCGCGCCAGGTCGCACATCAGATACGACTCGTGCTTCAAAGCCTGCATCAGCTCTTCATCGCTGGAGACCTGGAGAATTCTGACGTGGATGCTGTACTGAACTCAAATGCCAGAAGAGGAAGTGTCCGATGGTCATGTTCTTGAAGGCTCGCTCCAGCAGGAAGCGCGCCAGGTCGCACATCAGATACGACTCGTGCTTCAAAGTCTGCATCAGTTCTTCATCGCTGGAGACCTGGAGAATTCTGACGTGGATGCTGTACTGACCTCAAATGCCAGAAGAGGAAGTGTCCGATGGTCATGTTCTTAAAGGCTCGCTCCAGCAGGAAGCGCGCCAGGTCGCACATCAGATAAGACTCGTGCTTCAGAGCTTGCACCAACTGGAGTAAGTATAACAGGAGCTCTTCGTCACTGGGGAATAAGTACCGGGATTAGATAAATTAATAACATTACATAACGGTTTTATTTACGGCTACGCTCGTGCTGTGTAAGATTTTCCCGTGGGAATAAGACTTTTTCCCGTAAAAATCCTATGTCCTATGTTATTCCAAATTTCATCCCAATCCGTTCAGTAGTTTTTTGTGTGAAAGAGTAACAAACATCCATACAAGCTCATGACAGTTGCATCGGCGAGGTACAGTCCAAGAGTTTCCAAGGCCGACTTGAATCTGAAGCCTAAGTTTATGCGATATACGACCAGTTTTAATGACCAGTACATACCTGACCAACCCGCACTGGGCCAGCGTGGTCGACTAAGGCCTAATCGCCCTGATTCAGGGTAGGCTCGAGCCCCTCGGTGGGGACGTATATGAGCTGTTTTATACATACCTGATGGTAGACAAACACTTGACAGCGAAGCTCCTAACAGAAGCATCAGCGTAGGCGTAGTCCAGTAGCTCCAGAGCAGATTCCACTCTAAGTCTTGGCCAAGTGGCGAGCATTCGTGCTACGCTGGCAGCTTCGGCGCGGTCGCCCCACTCCACACAGGATATGAGCTTGGGCAGGAGCTCCGGGGCTCCGGTACGGAAGTAGTCTCTGAGAGGGACGGTTTATTTCAATAAATTGGGAAGAAAAGAATTTATTTTACACTAAAATACTCGAAAACATTGAGTATAACACATACGACATAAAAAAGTATAAAAAATGAGGGCGCTGCATTGGCAACACTGTAGATTTATTTATTTATAAATAACAGGCGGTGTTGCCTAGAATTAAGTTCCATCATTATTTAATTTCTCTTAAAATTCTTCTGCTTAAAATTTGACACATAAAATAGGAACTTTATGTGCCTAATTTTAAACATTTTTTTAAGGTCATCCATAGATTTATTGTTGAAAATGAGTGCCTTGAACTTGCAAATCCTCAATTTCATTCGATAGGTGCGTGAAATTCCAACATTAGTAAAATGATAATTGTACGGCAAACAAAACCTCGGCATGTTCCAACCGTATACGCTTTGATTGGCATGTTACTGTTAAGTTATTGTTGTTGTTGTTAAGTTACTGTTGTTAATGCTATTAAGTTACTACCAATCCCAATTACAATATCCCATTTCTGATTTACATACAATTATCACTAAAACGTTAATTACTGACTGACCTGTGGACCCAGAGGTCCTTCCGATCCTGTTCGTGTATCTCATACATCGGGTCTTTCTCTGCGGCCGCTCGCAGCTCTTCCAGGTCCCGGTCGAGTCGCACCACTACATCTGGTTCCAGGCGTTCGGCGTACGCGCGGACCTGGTCTTGGTTCGGGAACAGGATCGGGTATTGGCAGTCGTAGCTGGAATTGAACCACTAGTTAGAAACTTAGTTGATGTGTAGAAATAACAAAATATAATTATATATTGTTTTATTTGGTCGCATTTGTCGAGCTGTATCCGTCTTTGGCTTCTATACGGGCACTTGCAACGCTCGCAGGAGTAAGTATTAAGGCTGATTGATTTCATTAGGAGAAATTGTAGAAATATGTAAAAGGTAGTGCAGCATTACTGCAGGGTTTTTTAATAACCTTTTTGGTATGGCTCTTTTTTCTTTTGGCCGGTTTTTATGTCACATTTTCAAATTTAAAATTTTCTTGGTTTGACCTTTTTCTAAATTGTTTTTTCTGAGCTGTCGTCTATCATGAGAGGAAAACGTCAGAATCTCTAGCATGTCGAAAACACGGCTAAAAACTAATCTAAATGATCTAAATTGTGTGTAATTTTAAACCTAAACCAGTTATTCTAATCTAAATTATGTGTTAGTGTACGAACCGGCGCAAATCTGTCCTCTTCAGCGTTTAGGAGATCACCAACAGAAGATGCTTTCGCCTGAGTCGCAAGATGCTTTCTGCTGTTCAACACATACGACAACTCATCCAGTGTATTTCCGGTCTCTGCGGCACACATACGAGGGTCCCTCCGTGCCTTTCTCGTTCACTCGCCGTGGTTCCGGACCCCTGAGGCCACCGGGCGTTGGACGTGCCTGGACCCCTGCGTTGTGCGCGCCCGCGCCCGTGCCAGCTGAGTGCCGCAGACCCGCGCTCCGGCGTCCCCCCTGGGACTGCCCATCATTTTTTAGCCTTTTTTTGTATCTGTTTTGTATCAATTTTGTATGCGGATTTTGCCAAATTTAAATTCTTTTCTAGATTCTAAAAAGGCCCTTTAGGTTTCTCTGGCCCTCCCTTTTTTGGTTCCCGTTTGGCTTTACTCTCCGGGGTACTCCGCGGTTTTGGTACACCTTCCTGCATCGATACACCACAACACAACACTACTCCAGCGACACGATATCGACGGAGTCCCCTCAGGACCCGACTCTCGGCTCATGCTTGGCAATTTCTAGGCCTTTTTAATTTGACATTATACCGTTCGGACAAATTTAACTAACTCTTTCTTTGTACACCTAAATTTCACGTTTCGCCTGTGGTCGTCGACCACAGGTTAGCTAGCTTTCCTTTTTTAACGCTACAGTAGCTTTTAGTGATTATTACTACTCGCTTAGTAAGATTATCAGTTCTAAACTATAGGTATACTAGGTATAGCACAGACTAAGGTTATCTTTTTTGGTTGGACATGACAGTGCCAATCGGATAGGAGCAACTCGTCTCCTTAGGTTGATCTTACCATCAATTGGCATCGTAAGATTTAGAAATTCGAAGAGATAAAAATAAAAGATTAAAAGAAGAGTTCTTGATTCTACACCGTGAAATTTACATCGTTTTGTTCTCGCCGTGTAGTGATAGTACCCGTCAAACTGAACAACTTTTCACGAAAAAAAACTTTCCTGCGACAAAAAAATTTTTGGTCCGACCGACCCATTTTGTATGGAGAGACCAAAAATTGTTTTGTCAGGAATTTTTTTTTTCGTGAAAAGTTGTTCGGTTTGACGGGTACTATCACTACACGGCGGGAACAAAACGATGTAAATTTCATGCTGTATAGAATCATTTTTTAAGTCTATGCTAGCTAATAATACCAAGGACAAAAGTTTGTTCTTGTTTGGCAATACTGATTAATAGCCCTTTCAGAGGAAAAAATGGAGGTAACGCGCTTCAGAAATCTTTGATAGGCCGTCGATACTCACTCAGAGAAGCGCACTTGAAACGCTGCGCAGGAGTAAGTGGTAGGTAGGGTTGGACACGACGACTGTACCGAGCGGGTGAAGCAGTAAATCTTCTCCCATAGCGTTTATTTCAAAATTCGAATACTCATTAATAGCCCTATCTTTAAAAGTGTCAATACTCACTCAGAGAAGCGCACTTGCAACGCTGCGTAGGAGTAAGTGTTAGGGTTGGACACGACTGTGCCGAGCGGGTGTAGGAGCAAATCGTCTCCTTGGGTTTAATAGGGGATCGGACTACTTTTATTTTATTTTATATATCCAAACTTCTTAGTTTCTGCTATCGAACACCAAAATACTTTTTGCTCTATCTTTAAAATTGACCGAGTTATAAAGGTTTGAAATTCAAGATTAGACAGAGGGGCACATACCCACTTGTGACGTCATTTGTTAGTAACGTCATATAATTTTCCTTTCAAAAAATCGTTTTTGAAATAGACAGACATATTGAAACTTTAAAAAATCACAATAAATTCGTTTTTAATCGATTCTGTTTTTTTCTTCGCGAATCGTCTGCTACAAATTTTTATTTTAAAAATAATTGACGTTTACCATAAGACTTCGAAATTCGAATACGAATGATAATTGAAGATAGATACTCACTCAGAGAAGCGCACTTGCAACGCTGCGCAGGAGTAAGTGTTAGGGTTGGACACAACTGTGCCGAGCGGGTGTAGGAGCAAATCGTCTCCTTGGGTTTCGTCGGCGGCGTGGGTCCACATGAACAGAGTAACCCCGTCGGTACGCAACTGCTCTTTGTAGTCGAATATCATCGTGTTCGCCCACGCTAACTTGTTTATTGTGTCCTGGAAAATGAAGTCTATAGTAAATAAAATAAAATATACTTACATCTCACACACGACTATCTGATCCCAAACTTGGCAAAGCTTGTACTTTAGAATTCAGACGGCTGATATACATATAATAAATAGATAAATACATATAGATAAACCACTTCCAGACATTATACAAATGTTTAATCGATCAACGTGACTATGGTCTAAAACTCAATCTAATTCAGAAGTTTGACACATCTGAAAATCAGATGCTCACTTCCTATCCTTTTTTTATAATATGAAACGGACAGAAGAACATGAATTAAGGATTACAGCGAAAAATATTTGTAGCTAGTCCCAATATCTAGAACCACTTTCATACTATTTGACATTTGACCCACCTTATTAGCATCCTTCCCTCTCTTTTTGCCCTTGTTCTTGGATATCTCGTAGATCGCGAAGCAGAGCCTCGCCATGCGCGGTAGGTTGTCGACCCTGATGGGGAAGCGTAACTCCTCGTCCCACGTGGCCACCCCTTCCTTGCTCATGGAGACAGCTGCCGAGGTTTGCGACTCGCAAAGCGGCTTGCCCCCGTGGAAGATCCCCGCCGTGCATACCACCTGGTGGAGCATATTCTCCTCCTAGGAATTATGTCGTTATCAGGGTAATAAAACTACAGTTTACGGTTCGATGCGTTGCGTAGCCAATTGGTCTAAATATACCTAAATAAGTGTTGTTTTGTAAAGCAATGCACATCGAATTGTAAATTGTAGTTCTATTAAATAGGCCCCAGCTTGCCAAACAAAAGGATGTTTTAGATGTTTCTTTTTGATGGTGGAAATCATTTCCCACCGATAGGACAGCCTAACCTGGGGTGACCAGGCTTTAGACAATGCTGGTCTAGTGCAGATTGTTCCACTTCACGGCCAACCTTCCAATTTCTTCGCATTCTTTGCAGACATGTGCACGTTTCCTCACGATTTTCCTTCGAAAAATGAAAGATTTGAATCGAAAACACTTCGATATGTAGTGGAGTTCAAATCGTGCTCTCCCGAATCTGCTGTCAACGTCGTATTAAGGCCCTGACCTTTATAGACGAGTAATCTTTACGTGGTTTCTGTGACTTGCCGGTAAAGTGCGCCTGTGGCGAATCGCGCAGCTTGTCACACAAAACCGCGCGTCAATCACTGAATGGCGATCCAAGCCGTCAATAGGGGATATGCATAAAAAAATATTAGTTTTTTTCATAGTTCATCTGAAAGTATAGGTACGAAAATATAATACTGACAGTAGAGTCAAAACAGATTCGAAATTGATCGAAAAACAAACTATAGGTAGATACTCGGACCAACCACCTACTGGACACCACATCCTGTACAATTTACTAACAAACTAATTACGAAAAAGTTGCGGTGCGGGGACGCGGGGAACTCGTCGTGATTGGTGCATCTCGCTTACGCAACGTATTGACAGGTCTCATAAATCGCGAGGTATTGGTCGCCCAGAGATATCTATATGCAAATGCACCTATGCGTTTCGGAAAGTAGCGCCCTGACATGTTATGATATGTTGTTAGAAAAAATTGTCACCTATACTCCCCTCTAGAAAATAAAAATAAAAGGAATAATAGAGACCAGAATAAATTAAAGAAACCATTCACGAAGTTAAAATTGGTGTCTTCTAATCCTCATCATATGGCCATCAAAATATACAATCACATACCGAATGACTTAAAAACCATAGAGAAAGAACCACTATTTAATAATCATTTAAAGAATTTCCTCATTGACAAATGCTATTATGATGTTAAAGAATTTTTCAATGATAAATTAGATAAGTAAATTGTTGCTTTAATAACATTAGTATTTTTAAGTATTCAATCAATTTTTTATTGACATTAATATCTTTGAATATAATTTGGTAATGTTTGAGTAAAGTCTTTTAATTTATGTTTAATTTAGTCACTTTATAAATTTAATATTTTAATGCATAATTATTGTGATTTAATAGGTATAAATGGGCAACTGATTGTCCTCTGCATGTTGCTGTGCCCTAGCAGGGTGTCACAATGTACTTACCTTTGTTCTACCACCTTGTGAAAATTTTGTGACTTGCAATAAATTATTATGAATTATGTGGTGTCCAGTGGGTGGTCGGTCCGAGGGTAGATACAACTATATCTGTCCCTCTTACGAAAACAAAATTTTCTATGGCGGATGTATGGCCCGCGTGTCATATGACGTCACATGTCACGTCGGACCTCTCTGTTTAACCATCAACATTGAAGCCTTATAACTTTGTTTCTGAGCAAGATATTTGAAAAAATATTTTTTATGTGTTTATCTGGAACTTGAAATATTTTTCTACAAATTTCACCACTTAGTAAATTTTTCAATTTAAAATATACGCAGACACGCAGCTTGGATTGCCCGTCTAACAAGAACGAGTAGCCGCGAGTAAAACCGTATGTTTGCAAAAAACTTGCTTGGCAAAAAAGAGTTTAGAAAAAATGAGGGCGCTTCTGTAGCACTTGTGGCCACCTCGTAGTCAAACAGGAAAGGGAAAATTACTTAGTTTATAAAATATTGTAAAATTAACGAACGAATTCAACATGGCATACAAATGGGATAATATAAAACAACCCAGCATGAATGGCAGCAAACTATAAAGTTCCACCTGACACCGCGCCAAACTCTTTTTTGCCAAGCTGTATGTAAGCACAACGACAGTAAAGAAAAAAAAATTAAGAGGAACTTTTCATGGGCTTAGGTGGCGGCGTTTTTTTTTTGGTCGTCCAGGGTCAGAATCTTTGTTTTAACTGTCACAGCAGAATGTAACTAACCTCGACCGGCCGTCCCGGGTCCACGTTGAGTCCTCCAACGCTCTGCACCAAACAAGAGTATTCCTTCTCGAGATTCCACGAGGACTCGTGCGTCCTCCGCCTCATTGTGTTGGAGTGGTCTGAAGCCAGCCGCCCTCGGTCCGGCAGACAGTAATACCTCATCTCGCGATCTACTGGGATGGATATACTACTGTAAACACGTCATTGTAAAACCTGACCTGTCTGCTCCTTCTTGGGACTTTGGTAAGAATAGGGGATCGGACTACTTTATTTTTATTTTATAAATCCAAACTTCTTAGTTTCTGCTATCAAACACTAAAATAATTTTTGCTCTATCTTTAAAATTGACCGAGTTATAAGGTAAGGTTTGAAATTCAAGACTAGACAGAGAGGCACATACCCACTTTTGACGTCATTTGTTAGTAACGCCATATTATAATCTCTATACCAAAAATCGTTTTTGAAAGAGACAGACATATTGAAACTTTAAAAAATCACTGTAAATTCGTTTTACAACCGATTCTGTTTTTTTGTTCGCGAATCGTCTGCTACGTACTAATCTATATTTTAACAATAATTCATAAACTATGGTAAATTTAGGAACAGTCCGATCCCCTATTGATCATTGAGCCATCATTTACAATGTAAGAATTAGTATGGCAGCACCTTATATGTATTTTCCTGGTCAAGTTTCAAGTGTAACATTAACACTGCGACTTTTTTAACACCATAATGTGAAAGCTTTAAATCCATCACCGATGAACCTTTAATTAATAATTATATCTCGAAAGATTCGACATTTTCAAGGAATCTGTTTTAGATAAGAAAATATTAAAAAGTGCAGTAGTGATTATATTCATAAGTATAATTAACCTATAATCTTATAGACCGTAGAAAAGAAAGCTAAGCTATGAATTTTATATGATTTATTTGTCGATTCGTAAAGAGCTCACACGATATAAAGACTTACGCAGTTATCGAAACTAATTCTTAAAATACTCACTTAATTTGTCTATAGTGACCGGCATAACTTGCGGCACTCCTCGTTTGTACAGCATCTCTTGTATGTAGAGGTAGCATATCAGTGGTTTGTCCCCAAGAAGGTACTCTTCCCTCCCGCACACTTTCAGCACGTAGTTGGACGCGTCCCCGATACGGATGTTGAGGGAATTCGCCCTCTTCCTTAAGATTGTTTCCATGTGCTGCTGCGGCGTGTGATTGGCTGGCACGTAGTTTGTGAATGATGACTGGGAACGAAAGTGTATATTTTTTCTGACAATACTGAATGTACCGTCTCGACACCGTACATACTTTTATGCAGACGCGGCAGCCTACTTTCGGCCACGCGCTGCAGTGTTCTTTAAATACTAAAATCATTACAATAACTTTTGAGCGCGTTACCACTTGAGCGTTACCGCGTGAGACCCGTACATTTGAGTTGTGTGTGGATCCGGCAGGTCGTAAGGCTGCTAGTTGTTGTGGAGCGCCGCGAAGAGAAAGATCACACAAACGTAGTAAAAGTTGTATAATGTATAGTATTAACTTTGTATACTTACAAAACTATTATAATTTGGCGATTCTTTCCTTGAGATGTTGCTAGTTCGCGAGATGGTAACGCACTCAAAAGTTATTGTAATGATTTTAGTATTTAAAGAACACTGCAGCGCGTGGCCGAAAGTAGGCTGCCGCGTCTGCATAAAAGTATGTACGGTGTCGAGACCGAATATTAAGTAAAGCTGGCCCTTAGATCAAGTTTCGATTATTTTACTATTTATTTTATTTTATTTATTAGGTTGCCAACAGAGCATACATTAGGACATGCAATACAAAAAAGGCTTAAATTATAAACTAAATGCTACAGTCGTGAAGTCAAAGACAAAAACAAAACCGATGATCTTCGGTCCTTTTCAATTAAAAATGATAGAAAGTGAAGTTTAGTTGGCCCTATGCCGAATCGACACCATTATTTGTGATATTTACTAGGTGATTCTAAGAAAAATAATACGCAAGCGATAAATCTGATAATTTTGTTATGCAACAATCATTATCGTAATCTGCCTTTCTCACACAAAACAAACATCAAATATTACAACTTACATTACTGTTTTAATACGCTTTTCTATAGGTATATAGTTAATAGTTATCTATGGGAATTCCTTCTTTATCCTTCTTTCAAGAAAAGTAGTATTTTCACTATAGTAAGCTCATTATTACCTAGTTCAGTTTTCCTGTATTTATACCACAACACTAGGTACAATTTTATTATGTTTTAGCAACACAAAAATTACAGGATTAATATATTTTATTGTTCCGAGACTGAAGGAATAGCTGTTCTCTTACAGTAGCTTTTTTAAAACTTGCAAATGCTCACTAAGGGGTCGTTCGCAAATTACGTAACGTAAAATTAAGACATTTTTATCCCCTCTTCCAAAAGGTCCTAAAGTTATAAATTCGGAATGAAACAACTTTGAATGAAGGCCATTCAAAGTTGTGGCTGTCTACAGTTTGTGTGTCTATCGTGGATGAGGCAAATGAAGAAAAACATTCCGTGGCGTTTTCACCGGCGGCCGGCAGTGGTATAACCAGATTTAGAACCATGCTCGTCTATCTATACATTGACTAAAACAAAACAATTCACATAATTGAAACTTTCTAATTTTAACTCTCTGAAAACATTACCATTTAAGGGAAATAACATGCAAAACCATACTAATACTTGCTTATCCAAGCTATTTAAATAGGGAGAATTTTTTTCTCCAACCACAAACCACAGCCATTGTGATTGTGACGTCAATAAGTAGAAAAACATGTTATTTTGATATATGAATCGCAATAAAATGTGGATATCAGGGCAATCCCCAGCCTGCCTAAGCTTTAACATGGAAAGTTAGATTAAATTAGCCTGTAGGTGTGGCTCAGCTTATATTGCAAACTTTATCAAAATGAATCCAGCCATTGATAATAAAATCAGCAAGCTTTTTATGATGTGAAAACATAATTTCTGGTTTTATTTAAAAAACAAGCTTAAGTGCAACCAATTAAACTTAGGACTGTTAATATTATAGTTATAAATAGTAAAATATTTTTGTATCAAGCCAAAAAGGATCAGATGGGTTTCATGGGGTTCATACATACATCATGCCATGCCCATATTATATTTGTTATAGTGTATTATCTATGAATATATCCCACATTTTTGTCGCCTACCAACACATGTTTCTGGGAAAAGTTGTATGACAGTCTATGCCATATAAATAATAACCCAATAGCATAGAGCTTATCTAGAAATGCATGATATTTGGAGGAAACCATTTTCTTCTTCTTATGGGTGCTAAATGCACTCTATTCCGTTTTCAATTAGTTTAAAGAAAAAGATTTAGTAATAAAAGATATAAAGAAATTTAGACGAGTAACTCACCTCTGTGTTGGCAAACTTGGTGACGAGTAGAAAGCAGTTATTGTTCAGGTAGCTAACCAGAGTAGGTGGGATCACTTCAGACTCTGCAAGTCTTGGTGGACACTGGTACCAGAGCCTCTCCAGTACTGTACAGTGTTGTCGCTTCAATAAATTATCTTCTGCTAGGTTTCGCATACGTATCCGAAAGTCATTTACTTCCGAGCTCTTTAGACAATCAAATTCATTTATACCTGTGAGAAAGTAATAATGAATTATTAGTAATAATTTGTGTAGTGTTTATTGGTTATAGTGTTAGATATAATAGGGGATCGGACTGTTTTAAAATTTACCATATTTTATGAATTATTTTTAAAATATAGACTAGAAGCAGACGATTCGCGAAGAAAAAAACAGAATCGGTTGAAAAACAAATTGACAGTGATTTTTTAAAGTTTCAATATGTCTGTCTCTTTTGTATGGAGATTATATGGTGTTACTAACAAATGACGTCACAAGTGGGTATGTGCCTCTCCGTCTAATCTTGAATTTCAAACCTTTATAACTCGGTCAATTTTAAAGATAGAGCAAAAATTATTTTAGTGTTTGATAGCAGAAACTAAGAAGTTTGGATTTATAAAATGAAAAAAAGTAGTCTGATCCCCTATTTAACTGCAATAACAAAAAATAAAACTAATTTAGGCTCTAAAAATATCTATTTACTAAAATAAAAAGTAAAATAATTAATTGTTAGTTCAATGGTTCAAAAAATCCTTCATCAAAATAAATTTATGGCCTCCGTTGTTACCTGGATTGCTGTCATATTTATTTTTCTTTGTCAATAACAAAGCAACATAACAACTTAAGAATTTAATATGAATTAACTATTTATACATACTTATGTCATAAGCTGTTATGTTATTGTTTTCATAAATAATGTTACTATTAGACTTCTAGTAGCAAAGAAAAGAAACACCATCAAATTTAAATGATGTTATATATACCTTTTCCAATCAAATGACTAATGTGAGTTTTGAGCAGCTGTTCCCCTGGTCTCTCTATTGATCTTTCTAGGATCATGAGCACTCCACATGCGGGGCGGATGTCCCGGAGTCGTTTACTCTCATCATCCACCTCCTCCGGAGAGGCCAGCGAGTTGATGAATTGGAAAACATATCCGGAAATCTCGTGCAGCATCCCAAACAAGGGATACTTGGCTGCTTTGTCCCATAGTTCCTGGTGAGGAGATAGGGGATTGTTATTGAAGGATAAATGTTGTGTTATTTTTAATTTTAACCACTCTTGTACTGTATATAGCATTGTGTTAGAATCAAGTATAAGATTGTTTTTCATAATAATTTAGACAATAACAACAATGTTTGTTTAATATTCAATTTTAATGATTTTATTAAATTCCATCAATCAATCAGTGTTACAGCTAAACCTGTTATCATCCAACCCACATGCAAGAAATTGAGCACTAGAACATGTAAACATTATGTACTACTTTCTAAAATCCAAGCTATCTCTGTAAACATATTACTCAATAGTTTAACCTACTTTCCCGAATAGGCAAGAACAAACAATGCGAGTGAGTCACGCCGGTAGTGAGCAGGATGTTAACGTACTAACCTCCTTGACATCCTGCAGAGTGGCATCCCAGCTAACCCTCAAAGGTATGTACACGGAGTTGGGCATCAAACATGTCAACTCCACGCAGTCGGACGGCGCGGCCGTCCAGTAGTCCCACGTAAGCGGGCAACTAGGTGCTGGAACCATTGTTTTGATACGATTTGTGCCTGATCACTTGAATTACCCCCACGACATTTTCGCACCTTTCACTGATAGTCACGTAGCGAGCGCATCGCTATCGCCGACTGAAAATTTCATACAGAACACATTAGTCATTGTTATCGAAACCACCGCAATGTTGAATCAGCATTTCCTGGTACAAATCGCCATTCGTTTCGAAATTGAACCTGTCAATGATAATCACACAAACAACATTGGTAAGTATGCACCGGATGTTATTGACCACATTACCTAAGAAGAAATTTTTTACATATTATACAAATAATACATCGAATAATTGAAATCTCGCAAATATTCTTGAGGAAAATTGTAAATAAAGATTACGTGCAACAAAAATACGATATTTATGTTGGGTAAATTGTCTATGACTGACTTTTTTTTTAAATAAGGCTTTGTTCACATTTACTAATGATAAGCGTCCAAACCATGGAATATAAAACAAGAGAGGAAATGGACAAGTGAGCGGGGCGCGTGTGTCATAACTATGAGTAGGTCCGCATAGTTTTGTTTAGTTCGCCGAGCTTGCAAAAACTATTCCTATTTTCTTTAGGCTAAGGTATGTATTGGTATGCATCTTGTAGTACGCCATCTAGGTCAGAAGCGTTGAACTACGTGAAGAAAGTATAGAGTTCATGCGAAAATATACTTTATTTGTTTAATGGTAAAGTAACATTTACATTTAGTAATGAAGCATATATAACGTTCTTGTTTGAAACGAGTACAACAGCTCTGATTAGTCAAATGCCCGATAGTCTTAGTCTGTGTGTGATGTAAACAGTGCTATCTACAAGGGCTGATTGATAAGTTTCCGAAACGACAAAGAAAAACTTTAAAAATCTATTTAAAATAAATTTATTTCTCAACGTAGTTTCCTTCTACCTCGATGCATTTAGTCCAGCGCTTCTCCAATGCCGTTACACCAGTTTGATAAAATGTTTTCTCCAACCCCTCAAAATACTCGTCCACGGCAACAATGACTTCTTCATTTGATGAAAATCTCTGGCCACCTAACCATTTCTTCAGGTTTGGGAATAAGTGGAAGTCACACGGGGCCAGATCCGGGGAATAGGGTGGATGCGGTAGCAATTCGAACCGCAATTCATGGAGTTTGGCGACTGCAACCATTGACGTGTGTGCAGGTGCGTTGTCATGGTGGAACAAAACTTTTTTCTTGGCCAAATGTGGTCGTTTTTTCTGGATTTCTTCACTTAATTTTTGCAGCAAGCTTGCGTAGTACTCTCCATTTATTGTTTTTCCTTTTTGCAGATAATCTACTAAAATAATCCCTCGAGCATCCCAAAAAACAGTCGCCATCACTTTGCCGGCCGACAAAACCGTTTTTGCTTTCTTCGGCGCAGGTCTTCCGCTCTCAGTCCACTGCTTAGATTGTTCTTTTGTCTCGGGAGTATAATGATGTATCCAGGTTTCATCGACTGTTACATAACGCCGCGAAAACTCGTTAGGATCTCGGTTAAACAGCGCCAAACACTCCGATGAATCGTCCACTCGACGTTGCTTTTGGTCAACAGTGAGCAAACGCGGCACCCATCGCGAGCAAAGCTTTTTCATTCCCAAATGTTGGTGCAAAATATTAAAAACGCGTTCAGATGAAATGCTCACCATCTCTGCTATCTCTCGCAACTTCAAGCGCCGATCATTCAATACAATTTTGTGAATTTTTTTGATCATGTCCGGATTCGTGACTTCATTTGGACGGCCAGACCTGTGGGCGTCTTCGCAGCTCTGTCTTCCACGTTTAAAATCAGTTACCCAGGTGTGAATTGTACTCAATGCAGGAGCAGAATTACTTAAAACACTGTCTAGCTTGGTTTTAATCTGGGTTGCTGTTTTCTGTTTTAAAACGTAAAACTTTATCACCGCACGAATTTCGTTTCTTTCCATTGTTAAGAAAATTTACGACAGAGAAAGTTCTACGTCCTATCAAACAAATTCCACCAGTTCGATTAAATTCAAATTTGGCGTTCTATTTTCAAAAAAATGCCAAAATATAATGTAATATTTTTTTTTGCGTATCATTTTTTTAAGTTCGTCGTTTCGGCCAGTTATCAATCAGCCCAGGTATGTCTGATTTTGGCGACACTGGTTCTCATAGAAAAAAATACGTTTGTTCTTTCCACTCTTGTTTTATATTCCGTGGTCCAAACCGCAGGAAATATTGGCCCTTCGTAAAGGGCGTCATAGACGGTTAAGATACAATACTTATAGCACGAGGCAGCCAGCTCTCTCGTCGCCATTCACATTTTATGTAAAGCGAGGGTCAAACAAAATGGCGAATCAATCAGTGACCGGTCATTCTGCTTGACCTCCGCTCCGCTTTGCACACAAAGTGAATGGCGACGAGAGAACTGGCTGCCTTGTAGGTACTATAATAACGTTATCTTAACCATCTGTGACGCCCTTAAAAATGGTTGCATAGTGTATCATCATCATCTGTGATGATAGTTGGTGTGAGAAGAGTACCTTAAGGTGATATTAGATGGTTCATCCAAAGTGATTAATTTTCGATGAAAGGCAGTGAATGATGAACAGTGAACGCAAGCAAATGCAGCTGTGAGTGAGAGTAAAGAACACGTCTTTTCCGACGATTTATCATGCATGCTTGAAGTTTGTATAAAATCTCAGAGAGAGAAACAAAACAAGGTAGCGCCAGGCGATGCACGTCTCGTCTCGTCTCGTCAAGTCTTTGGATAAAATACTTGATTAATTTTCTTGGACAAAAATGACAGCAAAGCTCCTTTAGATTTGGCTAATTCGATGTAATATATTTCTGTGTAATGAAGTATGAATATGAAAATTTCTTTAGCTGTTTAGCTAATTTGAAAACTATTTTGATGTATTTATTACGTAATTTTTTTTTTTTCATTATTTTGTTTCGCGCTTGATACATGTGTACATGGGCTTAACATGCATGGTACTTACTCTTTTGTCTATGATTTAAGATGCGTTCAAATACTACTTTTACTTGGAGGCTTTTAATATTTATTTATTTTCGATTATAAATATTATGTAATGTTTGTTTTCGTTTATATTTTATTTTAACAGATTAGAATTTAAGTTTATGTACTTTTATATTTACAACAAAGAGGGGTTATATTGTAAGAAAATGAACGCAACTTAACCTAAAAGCCTTGCTTGTGTATGTTTGACATTTTGGTCTCGTGATGAAACAGGGCAATTTTTGTAAAAAAAAAATGAAGGTCTTCTTTTAAGCATTTTCACAATGTTCGAGCACTCAGTAAAGGTTCCACGAAACTATAAAATTGCAGCGAATATTATTAAAAAAGTATCAACTGAAGGGGGCAGTGTGAAAACTTTGTTGTACGAAAATAAACTTCGTCATTTCGTAAGTAATCTAGTCTTTAATAAAACTTTAATATTTTCTAACTCAATCAAGCGTAAATTTATATTTCCAAATTACTCTTTCCAGAATACAAATGCGCTCTACGCACTTATTATAAAAACTATCCAACATGCTGCAGAATTAGATAAAATATTTGAGCTTTGTAGTTTATTTAAAACTGAAGCAAGATTAGATCCTTGGCTTGCTAAGATTCTCGCCACCGAGCTGCTGTTTGGCAAAAAGTCCCTTCCTGGTCAGAGCAAACCTGAGAAAACTATCAACTCGTACAAAGAACAATTCGAGAAATTCACCTCTGACCATCAGGATGTCAAAACACAAGGTAATTTTTTTTATTTCTTTTCAGATTTAAGTACTTCCGTAATTCAGAACAATGGCTGACTTGGGTAGTTCACCGTTAATCTCGTCGCACTCTTGGCGGACGATACAAGTATTGGGCAGTCTGTTTGTGTACAGTGTTGCCATGTTTACTTTACCTTTTGTCGTCTTTTTTGGTGTAAGGCATGCACTGACTGAATATTACCCAGTGGACAATAGCGTTAAGAATATGTGGTCGGTGGTTGCAGCAGTTGTTGTTGTAAATTTGATTATTTGTATGTATGCCATCAAAGCCTACAAAGAGAAGGAGTATGATGACGATGGAAATGAAATAGATCAGCACAGTTATGACTCTCAACCGACTGAACCAACTCAGGAAAACAAGACCAGTTTGAACAAACAAGATTAATTTATTTAGTTTTTTTTTATTTACATTCCAGTTGGATTTCAGTATTGTTTTTATAATTTTCAAATTTCGAAATTGTATTAGAGGTACAATGTTTAGTTTTGTGTGATAGTTGTTTTAAAATAAATTTAACTAAATTGACTAAGCTTCAATAAAAAAACAGTATCTTTTACAGGTTTTTATTTGGTTCTACTTTCCTTAAAATTTTTGTATTGCTGTATAACCTACTTACATTTTTTTGTGATAAGTATTTAGATAAGACTAATAATATTCATGTACACTTTAGATTTTGTAACTAGTATCGTTTAGTGGCGATCAAATATTATTAAAACAAAACTATGTAAAGCTTAGTTTTTTCAAAGTCTTTTAACTTTAACTTCTATGAAGAGTTGATCTTCAAAAACCCCTACAATGCAATTTTCTTTATTACACAAAAAAATATCATAATATGCTCCTGCTGCTGTTTGACCTGCATGCAGGTAGGTGTAATTTCTAACTTTTGAGCATTTCATAACTGGCCAAATTAGGGCTTGAACCGATCAGAAAAAACAAAAAAAAACACATGCACATAAAACTTTGTTCCAACCAGTGTTCCGATCTGTGAAGTGAAGCGAATGACTTCTTTTACACTCATTTCATGGACATTCTGATCCACTCAAGAAAATTCCACAATGATAAGTTTAGTCCCTCCCTTCCTGACATCATTACACTCAATCAAACAAATTAATAACAACAAAAAAAACGCAACTCACATATCGCAACTTTGAAATGTCACAATATGGTCTATACCAAGAATATTGTTTTAGTGTGTGCTCCCTACAAGCCAACTTCAAAAAAAAGTATGTATTAAAACGCTGACTTTTGAGGATCCACCACGCCGCCTATTGACGCGGAATCGGGCTGAGACGATCATAAACAGCGCCATGTCTGTAATACAATGCAAAACCTCTTTTACATAGTTGTTTAGTCTCACACACACACACACAGTGACTCCCTTACACCATCTTTACAACAGTCCGCAGGCCACGTTACGTCCGCATCAACACCAACCTCCTCACCACATCCGACGCCATCAGAGCATTCCAAGACGAAGGGTACCGCTTCATCCGCTGCACCTCTGGCTCCTACGAGGACTTCCTCAAGCAGATCCAGGAGCTGACGGAATACGACTTCACTCAAGACTATCATGTCAAATACCTGTTTGTATTCGCGCCAGGGACGAGGCTGCACGAGCATGAATTGTATTTGGAGAACAAGATTATTCTTCAGGATAAGGTTTGTGTAATTTAATTTTTGAGAATGTTCCGCTGTCTTCTGAATTAGCGGTTTCGAGTTTTTCATTACGAGTTCTCCACAGGTGCTGCAGGTTTCCCTCACGATGTTTTTCTTCACCGTAAGAGTGGCGAATATACGTAAAAATGTAGAATTTGAGCCGGCGACTCCCGGACGGGAGGCAGCGGCCCTACCCGCTTCACCAACAATACTCACGGCTCGGCTGATGCGACGCTATCATGAAAGGGATTAAGGGTCAAATGGTTCTTAATTATAGAGCAGATCACCCGTCTACGCTCCTCACAGACGTCCCCCATCATACATACATACATACATACTCACTATACAACGTGTTAGCAAAATATCGCAAAATCTCTTGGGTTAAACAAGTTTTTTTGAACTTTCATACAAATTGACTCGTTCAGCTGATCGATTAGTTCGAAAGTTCAAAATTCTTTTTTGGGAATTTAAAAAGTTATGGAACAAATGTTCAGTTTCATGGATTGCCTACCATCCGAGAGGTTTTGCGTAACACGTTGTATAGTATTGTATCGCGCGTATGTAAATCGAGTTAAATTTCGACAGGCAACAGCAATGGCGGTGCATCTTTTAGCGCCCCCGCCGGGCAGCGTTGCTTTGGACATGTGTGCCGCCCCCGGGATGAAGACTACGCAACTCGCTGCTTTTATGAGGAACCAGGTAGGTTATGATCACCATAGATCTATGGTTACGTACAAGATTATTATGTTATTCTTACAAGCTACTAACCATAACTACTTCGAGAACCAAGATACTAGTTATTGTTCCGGACGTAACTAAATTGTACATATAAATTGCAAGATATAAGAATGACCTTGCACAAAAAAAATATGTACTTATTTACCCTAGAAAGAGATGCGCAACCAAAACGAAACTTGAGACAAAAATATATTTACAATCTAAAACCGCCAAAATCCACCATGGAATTATTTCGTAAGGGACCATACTACTCAGCTGTAAAAATCTACAATGCAATACCGGTAACTATAAAATCAATAGAAAAATATGAATCCTTCTATAGTGAATTAAAAAAATACCTGCTCAATCAATGTTATTATAAAATAGACGACTTCATCAATAAAACTTCTTAATACTACTTTATTAAAACTAATTTATAATAATAGAATAATTCATTAAATCTAATCATATACAGAATAAAATAAATAAATAAATAAAATAATATAATAAAAATTGCTAATTACTGAACCATCTCCATAATAGGTACTACATCATTTATAAAAACTAACACCTAATCTTAAGTATATTACTAACATTTTATGTCGTTTTTTTTTTATTTTTTGTACAAATTGTTTTTTTTATTTTACATTCATAAATGTTATTAAGGGGAATTTGCAACACCTTACGAGGTACCAAATGAGAGACTGTATTTATGAAGTAAGATCAAATTGTTACCATTTGTAAGCAAATAAATAAATATGAAATATGAAATAAGCATGCATCCTGCATAGACAAACAAGTAATTAAAATATCTACTGGTTGGAATTAGAACCCTGGACCTTCCACAGTAGATGCTAATAATAAGGCTTTATCTCTGCACACTTAATCTACGAGTACCCTACAAGCCAATGGTTTTGATTACATATCCTTAACGCAAATAACGTGATTTCACAGGGTAAAATATATGCCGTGGAGAGAAACGAACAGAGGTACCATACCCTCTGTGAGTTTGTGGAGAAGACTGGAGCCAAATGCGTGGAGACCTTGCATAAAGATGCGCTGGAGTTGAAGAGGGGCGATTACGATGATGTTGAATATATCATACTCGATCCCAGCTGTTCTGGGTCAGGTAAGATGCGTAGGTTCAACGTACCTTAAATTCGAACTCTGGTATCTAATCTTCAAACAAAGGGATCTATTAGAGCATATTCTTCTCTATTCAAACCAATAATACTTCTACCACGGGTTTTTGTTCAGCCTAACTAACGTCTTCTGCACGGACCTTTATTGTATTATATTATTAACAAATACCTATATCTCATTTAAGAAAATAAAAGGTATTTTTTACGATTCATACTTATCTATCAATCAAATGTCTAGAAAATTACTCTATATGAGATTCTGTGAAAGATTTTCCTGATGTTATCATGTGGTTGTGCAGATTAGTCAAGGTAATGAAAATGAAATGAAATAAATAGTTTATTAACTTTTGGATGTTACATCTCTTAGTTTCGTCATTACATTTTTTTGGGTGAGTTCACTACACGATGTGTGTGCGCACTCTGTGGAGAAGAAATGGCAATATTTGGTCATGTTATTTAAAAACTATTCTTGCATTTGTTTCAAGGTATGGAACTCAGCGTCCACAACTACATCGACGATACAAGACTCGCTAAACTCACATCTCTACAAGAGAAGTTTTTGAAGCACGCCATGCATGCCTTCCCGAACGTCAAACGCATCGTCTACAGCACTTGCTCTCTTTTCCCGGAGGAAAACGAACGCGTCATCACCAACATGGTGAAGGCTTCCCGGACCAAGTGGAGGGTACAAGATGTTAAAGAACTCCTCAAAGGTCAGTGGAACAACTTTGGTTCAGGAATGTATGGCAGTATGGGCACTAGATGTATGTATGCCATACCCGAGTCTGATCTTACCATCGGTTTCTTTTTGGCGGTGCTTGATAGAGATCAGAATGATTTGGAGAGGAGTCAGAAAGCAAAACAAAATGTCGAAGGAGTAGTACGAGAGGAAGAGGCTGAAGTTGAAGGTTTTAAGAAGAAAAAGAAAAGAAATAAAGAAAAGCAAGAAGATCTAGATGAAGACCACTATGTAGAAATAGAGGTTCCCAAGAAGAAAAAGAAGAAAGATGAACATGTAACGAACGGTGATTTTAATCATACAGAAGACGATTCTAATGTAGCGAAACCAGAGGAAATTGTCACCAAGAAAAAAAAGAAAAAGGATAAACATGGAGCAGATAAAACAGAAATAGAAAGTGCCTTAAATGAATCTGATGTTCATAGCGTACAAGATGACGCTCGTTTAGAAAATCCTAAAAAGAAGAACAAAAGGAAACATAAACACAGTGACTCTCAATCTGTAGAAGAGAAGCAATCAATAGAAGAAGTAGTACAACCTATCAAAAAGAAAAAGAAGAAGCATAAAGATGTAACTACAGGAGTTGAAGATGTGGTTGACATCCATGAAGAGCAGACAGATATATCTGAGCCTTTAAAAAAGAAAAAGAGGAAACGTGACAAAAGCGTCGAAATGAATTAAATTCAGCATTTCCATATTTTTCGATTTTCGTAATAAATGAAATTATTAAAATTCTAGTTATTTTATTAACATTATTCCAGTCTTTTGAATCTTAAGTGCTAAGTAAACAGAAAGCAAAGAAATTACTTTAAGCACCGTTGCTTAAGTAGGCCAAACGTCATAAGCGACACTACACGTGTAGGTAGTTTTGTCTGGACCAGTGGTTTTCAAACTTCTATTACTTCTATGACTTAAGGCGGGGTTATGTGGAAATAGAGCCCATAGTCGCTACTTTGACGATCAAATACCAGCACTTCTATTGATTTTATAAATGTAAAAAAATATATGCTAACAGAAAATATCCTTAATTAAATTTTAAATCCAGTAGAGTTTTTAAATACATTATAATAATTTAGAAATAAAAAGCACAAGTTTAAAAAAAAAGCAGCAAAAAAATTTTTTGACGTCCTAGATCTCGTAACTTAAAGCGATAACCATAGTTTTTTTTCATAAATATAACTTGCCAATGACTTAGATTTTAAATCGATCACATTTTTCATGAACTCTGCCAATTTCTGTTAATAAGCAAAAGAGTTAAAGAAAAACGAGTTTTTCGCACGATTCCTGCGCAGTGTCGGACGTAACCACCGTGAAGCATCGCACGCTAATATGAACGTTATTTCAGTAATGCGTCGGTTGAACTTTCAACTAAACCGCGTTGAGTTGCTAATTTTTGCAATAACCCGGCCTTAACTATTTCTTTACAGGCAAAACATGTTTTCTGTTAGAGTAAAAAAAAACTGAGCGTCTAAGCAAGTATGTTGTATGTGTGTTGCCGCATGTCGTCGTTTACCTTTTGACACATAGTGGGGTTTGTAATAATTATTCCATAATAAAAATGCGCCTATCCCTGTAAGTGTTATCTCGTTTCGCAATAATTAGAAAAATGAGCTCTCGATCCAGATACACATCACGTGAGAGTTGAGAGGGCCGTTTTTTAACTTTTCGAGAAATAGGCGAGAGATGGCGAACACTTTTTGAAATCGTATTATGTGGGCGCTATAATACTGGCCTCGATTCGAGATGTCATGCTCTAATTCTAATTTTAAAATCCAGCTATCCTTTTCGTTTTTATGACCAATGAAAGAGAGGTGATGAACGAATGATGACCTAAAATAAGGGCATAGCTGTCAGTTTAAGAGATTTTTAAGTCGCAGCATGTTTTAAGTGCTCTCTAAAATTGTGCAATTGACACGGCCATAAGGTTCAAATTCGATGTTTGACAGCTCTAATATTAGAATGGTCATCTCCTGTCCCTTTTCAATCTTTAAAAGGTAAAAAGGACAGACTAGCTTAAATTAAGGATTAGAGCGTGACAGTGTGAATCGCTACCATTATTTACTTTAAAACCATACTAAAACTCGACACTTTGAGAACCCCAATCCCAGGCTGAAATAGCAGTCTTACCAAGAAGCGTACTGGCTTTCCTTTGTCCCCACTGCGATTGATATGGGACTTTATTACCATAAAATACGATTCAACTTCAATCGTCCGTTTCGCCGACGGCGTGGCAAGCTGGACCCACACGCCATATTGTCACGAACTCTTTCTGTGTCCTGATTTTTCTGTTTTAGGGTTCTGCAGGAAAATAAATAAACGTTAAACAAAAATCTACCTACAGTGGACAGAAAGCAGATAATAATAATAATAATTTTTCATAAAAATGTTACAAAAACAATACACCAAAGTGGTGCGTAACTGTCGTGGAATTAAAGTATCAATTTGTATATTTAATGACTAATTATAATATGTTATGAATGTAACGTTTTGGCTATGCTGTAAAGTTATATTTATTGGTATGATGATGAATAAATAATCAATCAACCAATCCAAAAAGATAACTTCAGGATAACTTCATTAAATTATTTTTTTAGGCAGAAAATATCAAAGATTTTTTATTCCTACTGGTAGGACCGTGATCAAAGTGGAAAAAGCATGAAGCTGTTTAATAGAAATTTACAACGTATTCTAACTGTTTAAATACCTAAGGGGATCAAACAAGTTATCCCACCGTCACACTCCGTCAACAATTTATCGACCCAGATACCTACCTTAAGAGAATTTCCTCCTGATTTACCTAATGAAAGAAGGGATAGGTTAGTTTCTTTTTGTTTTATCGTCGTTGGGTGTTTTTAAATTAGGTGAAGTTTTATACTTACTGTAACATATGGACGACAGAACCCTTTCTGAAAACACTCCATGCGTGAAAGCACTTTAATCGGCGGCGATTTAAATTCTTGATACTTGAATTACCTTTTCAAAGGAACGTTTAATGTCAAATTAGTCATAGTTTAAACACGTGAATTAAATCGGTTTGCTATTATTTGCTTGTTTATTTTTAGCGCTAAGATGTGAAGTTTAATTAATAGCTTTACAGGGTGTAAATAAATTAGCTGACACTATTTTAAAGGATCAACCTACCCATGAAACTGAACAACTTACCCTATTGTCCCGGTTATCCCTTTCATACAAAACCGCGCGGCCAGCTAATCGATTTACTACGGAAGATGAATAATTTTTTTCGTCCGACAGCCTATGTTTCTTGGGGAATGTTGTTCAGTTTCATGGGTAGGTTGATTCTTTAAAATACTGTCAGCTAATTTATTTTCACCTTATATATTGAATAACCTTTACTTCAAAGTGGTACATATGAGTGGCTGTGATCTAGATTGCTGAAGTAATTGTTTTTTATTTTTCTCCACATTAATCAACAACTTTTAAAAACTACCTACCTACTGCTATTTTATTAACAAAAAAGAAAATGAAGCTTCGCCATGAAAAGAAACTTTTATTTTAGTATTTTTAACTTAAATTTTCACTCGACTGCACTCTACTATTACGGGAAATAGTTTAATAAAACCCTTTCTTTAATAATTTTTAAATTACTTCTATTTATACCATAAAGATTAAGTATAATAAACATTATTGCCTGCTTATTTGTTTACAATATTATTGTATAAAAAAGGTGGAAATAACATGATCGTAGCAGGTTCGTAGCAAAGTGCTACGACATTTTTATTTAGACCTACTACGATCACATTCGACTTGCACCTAACTACTTTTACCGTATAAGTCTACTAAGGTGAACTTATATCTTACTTCGAACACCAAAACATCTTAACATCCGACAAAAAAGTGGTAAATTTGTCTCATCTGTGGCAACTAAGCTCCGTACGAATAGAATGATTTAAAATCCGTTTTTTTTTTCTTTTTTTTTTTTTCATTTGAAATAACATCTGATGTCGGTTGTTTTCAGTGGGTCACTTTACCTTGTCAGAATCACAATTTACATGAATTTAATACTACCATTTCAAGATCAATCTCTTTGTCCTTCCAACGATCACTATTACTGCTAATATTTGGTTCCTTCATTTCCCATAACCTTGGACTAATTGGGAACCGCTGTTCTCATTCGTGCGGCCATTAGTTATAAAGGTGCGTCCAAATTTGAGACTGAGTAAGGGCGGGGAAGCAATCAATCAGCTGTTCAATTCGACTGACGCCATTTTGCTTGTAGTGCTTTGCATCTATCATAAACACCGAACACATGACAGTTACCCAGCAATGACAGGGCAGCCTTATTGCTTAGTAGCAATATTATGCAAGAAACCTTTCTGAGGCAAAGGTAACTAATATACTTACTAATCTCTGTTGCGTTTCATTTACGATGTATAGGTTTGCATTTGACCTCTATCTTAGCTGATGAAAACCGATGATAAGGTCGAAGATGGAGCACGCTCGCCTAGAAGATGCCTATTTGCGTTGCTTGGTATATTTTACACATGCGTACTAGATTGACTCTTATCTCAAGTATGTCATGAATGTACGTAAATAACTCCAAAACCAGAAACAGATAAAGATTTAGATAATATCTATTCGGTCGGAATCGAACGGTCATAATATGCAGAAGGCTTGCTTTCCCAACGCTCTTCCGGTCATGAATTTGCTTTCCGGTCGTGTATTTGCTGACGTTCGTGTAGCGTAAACTAATCATAGCTCTGTGTCTGGTATGTACGCAGCTTTATAGTTACGTGAGCCTACGCAAGTAAAGTAACCGTTCCAGATAGAATTGATTATAAATGATTAATGTCAGGGCTTACATGCGCAAACGCGTTGACCTCAATCGCTTTTCTCCTCGCTTGTACTTAAGTATTTACGAACTAAGCTTTTGCAATTATTAATAAGTGCTCCTAAGACCTCCAGGTGGATTGATGACCTGAGGAGGGTCGCTGGTGGTGGCTGGATGAGGAGAGCGGGTGTTCGTGCGCTTTGGCGTGCTCTTGGGGAGGCCTACGTCCAGCAGTGGACTGCAATAGGCTGATTGATTGCTCCTAAGACTGCGATATTTGCTGATAATAATAAAAACTAACGTGCCAATAACGTGTCTATCATGCCAAATACATGTTCTCTTTCTAAAGGTTGCCAGGAAAAAATGAGTGACCAGGATACCGTTGCACACTTAATTTACCTTTGCACCTTTTGTCTGCAAAAAAGCGTTTTTACTTTTACGATAATATCTTAGCAAATCTAAAAATAATTCATTTTATAAATTATTAATTATTTTTAGATTCGCTAGGGTTTATTTCCTGTATTAAATTCTTCTATTCTGGTTTTAAGGCTTTTGATAGCTTTACCTACTCTTATCATAATCTTTACCTTCACATGCCTAAACTTGTCCTAATCAAATGATCCATTGGCCGCATTAGCAAAGGGTGTGTCAATAAATCAGCCAATAAAGGAAGCTAGCTAGGCTGATCGTGTTTTTTACTGCGCGGTGTCAGTCGCCGGCTGTCACGACTGTCATAACGCGACGCATCCGGCTGCTGATTGGCTGGCAGAGATAGCGCCGCCCATCGCAGGCCCGCCCGCCTTGACGTTACTAGGTGACGTCGTAAGAGAGTTAACTATGACTTTTTTACAAAAAAATGTGACTCCCGAGGAGCGGATCCAGGCGGGCGAGAAGGCTAGGGAGCTAAAGCCTCTCCAAACCGTCAATTTGATTTTTGTCTCAAATCAAATCAAAATCAAAAAATATTTATTTCCATAGGATGTTATTACATCACTTAGATCCGTCATTACATTTTTTTGGGTGAGTTCACTGTCAGTGAGTTCACACAGTCTGTATTAGTATGTAGTTTAGATATGTACGTATATCTGATTTCTTAGTCAAGCTGCACTACAGGTTCAAAACTGCATCCTGGTTCCGCCACTGTTCTCAAGGTTAGCTCCGAAAACTTGGAAGAGACTTATTTAAAGTCTTCGTTAATACTTTGCCCCAGTTCAAGCAATTTTTTCAAACAACCTCAAAACATAGTTAATTTGTTATTTTAACAAATATCTGATATCAATGACGTTTCGACGGATAATACCATAAAAAAATAATACTGCAGCTCAAAATCACCAAGTATTTTCTCTACTAATCCAGCAAAGAGCCTAAGACTTTACATTAATAAAGTATTTAGGTACGAAGGATCAATTACTGTCAATTTAAGAAAAACTGAGACGGAAAAAAAATTTATCTATTTATTTCAAATTAATTTTGTAGTACAAAACAATAACAGCGCTCAATCTCTTACATTTTGAGATTATGTGCGTTGAGTGGTCAGAGTAGTCAGACAGAGCTACCCGAGTTATCAATCAGAGAGAGTACTACAGTAACCTAACATGGAAATAAATATCAAACTAAGTCCTTTCTTACAGTTCCAATGATACTCAACTGTCTTAAAGCTTAATTATTTAACTGTAATGTCCAAGTAAATTGCTTAAATAAACAACCGCTTTCTATTACGTTTGGCAAACTAATCTTTCGTGTATTAAGTAGTTGTAACGAGTGATGTAAAAAGCATAATTTCTTTCGTGCCCGTATTTTGTATCGTACTCAGAAATCAGCCAAGGTCATTGTATATGAACCGATCAGCTGATTGGCGGTAGAAATGGGAATATGTACTCAGTACAAATAATTTAAGTGCTAAGTTTTAGGGAATATTAACCTAGATCTTTGTCACGTATTCACGAAAAATAACTACCAATTTATTCATTGCTTTACATTCATACTGCGACATACATAAATCTAATAGTATGACTTACCACGAAAAACTAACAATGTCATCGCTATAATTATTTACGAGTTTTATTACAGTACATGTAAAAAATTTACTTCGTATGTGTCATGGGATTTACTTGGTCATATGAAGTTATTAATGTGCTGTTCTGTTTCAGTAATTTTATTAGTTAATTGTTTTTGCTATTTTAATATTAAATCTACTGAAAATTTGTCTGCGTAAGTATGAACTTGTAAAACCTAGTTGGCAATGCATCTGTTTTCTGATTTGTCTCCGTGGTTTTCTGCATCCAGGGCTCGATTTTTGGCCGATCAGATATTAAAAATATATGAATTGAAACATTGATTTCGGATCTTAGGTATAATTTTTGTTTGTAGATCTCAGTAAGATATAATAAATATGATGATACGTGTTCTTTTATTCTGCCCCCAATAAAAGGCTCAATTTATTAACCCTAAATTATCTTGCATCTTGATTCAAAATTATTTCTTGCGACGCGTTTTGTTTTTATTTTTCATGTTACCTTCATAAAAAGTATATCTTCGATCTATGGTTACTATATTAATTATGGTAACAGATAAGAGTATTTCATAGTTAATTAACTAATAATTTATACCAAATCATCGCGAGCGTCCTCCAAAAGGCGGTAATTTCTTTTCAGTAGGTACAATTTTACACAAGGACACATTGAAAATTTCGTAGAAAAGATTAATGAAATTGTACAAAAAGTTTAGTTAGTTCTAGATACTAATACAAGATTAAATCCCAAGGACGTCTCGTAGTATTTACTTACGTTAGTATTCTGCTACGAAATTGCTACGATTTCGTAGACCCACTACGAATTTAGTTTAAACGCTACGAGGAAGATAATCGACTTGAATTAGTTGTTCAAAAGTGTTTCGCTGCGTCTGCATACATACGAATAGATGAATGAGGAATTTTAGACCAGTATACCTATCACATCGTAAGAATGCCGTCCTGACAGCTGTCATACACGTACAATTTTTATTCTGTCTCTTTTGCACCCATTTGGTTTTCATATTTCCTGCCTGCTGTCAGGACGGCATTCTTACGATGCGATTACTATAGTTGTAATATTTATCTAGTTTAGAAAACGACTCCGTCTGTGGGGACTTATATGAGTTGTGATGATGATGAGAAAACGACGACAGTAAGTTCAATTCTATAGTTAAGTAGAAAATTGCGCCCACGCATCCACATAAAATTAGCTTCTGAATTATCAAAATATCAAATCAAAATCAATGGCCCGTTACAGTCCACTGCTGGACTATGAGCCTCCTCCACTTAAGTGGAGGGTTTTGCCATAATCTCCACGCTTGGCAGGCGGGTTGGAGTTCGCAGATTAAAAGGTTACTGTATCAGAGAGCGCTGCTGCCCGTTCCCTGTTCAATGTGTAAGTCTCTTCCCTAAGTCGCCTCTTACGACACCCATGGGAAGAGTAGGGGTTGGTGACTAATGTATTCTACTCTGCCGTCACCACACGGCTTATAGCTATCTGAATTATAGTTTATAGTTATTATTCTAATGTATTTACGTATTTAATTTTAGTTTTACATAACACTTATTTGTAGCAAACCGTCAATTACCTAATTAGGCCAGTGTTAAGAGTGTCGACATGAAAGCATGCACTGAAGCATATTTTGCATTATTATTGTAATTTTGTACCGACAGCAAACATTTTTTTCATTTTTGCAATACGGAGAAGTAAATATAGTAAGAAATGGTAATTAAAGCAATTTCTTGTTATTTAAAACTTATTTATATAGTAAATTTAGGTCTCCGCAAATACAGATAATAATTAGAATTTAAAATCAAGATGATTAAGCTTAAACTGACTTCTCGTATTGGATACACATATGAGTCGAATTCACACAACCTTTGTATGTAACTGAATGTGGGATTTTTGAAAGTTTTATTCAGCATAGAGCGTTTGATGATAAATTAACACAGTAACTGAATTGAAGGAAAAAGTACTCGTGTGATTTCAAAATAGGAATCGCTGTTCGTTTCCTTGATTTTTGTATTTACCGTTTTCTAGTACCAACTTTTTTGGACCCTAAGACTGCCTACTGTTTGAGAAACATAATACTCGTAGAAAGAAGATTGAAGGGAAAAGAGGAAGAGGAAGACCAAGTAGAAATTATTTCGAACAAATCAAGGATAAAGTGAATGTCGTCTTATCAAGATGTTAATATATATAAATCATTGGCGGAAAATAGAGAAAAGTGGCAATTATTCCACCGACAAGAGCATAACTCTTAAATTTGAGAGAAAAGACTGCCTAGAAGAAATTGCTTCCTTGGCATGACAACAAAGTCGCCCATCTGTACACTTAACTTATGTATGTGTATTTCTTGTGTGCAATAAATCTGTATTATTTGTTTAATCTTATTAAAATATTTGACCTATTTTTCCCACCTTTCTTCTGCGACATATCACGCGAGATTCTAAGCATCAAATCGTTTATGTTAATCCGAAGGTTGAGTCGAAGAGCGTATTTACCTCCGTACAATATTATAGTATTTAAACTGATTTAAATTCAAATCACCGAATAATTGCATTGTGCTATGCGAATATGCACTTAGCTGCATGGAAGGTTGCCCGAAAGCTACTTTACAAAATAAGTAATCTTTGAATTATAGTAGTTAATTTGTTGCAAAATAATGCAATAATAATGCTTATTTGTAAAAAGAAACGTTACCTCCTTTTTGACGTTTATGGACCTCCGAGTAAGCTGCAGCGATTATACCTTTCTAAAATATCTAATTACTAGTTTAATTATATTTCTGGGTTTGGATAAATTAGTACTGCAATAGCAATGACCAGTAGTTAGCATCCGATGTTTAAGAAACTGTCGATTAAACTTTATTTTAAAAAATATCGGTGTATACTCATGACATGACAGAATCAAAGCTTGTCTAATATTTTGTTGTGATAAAGAATACAGTAGATTTTACTAACATCTTTGGTATACGCATGCATTGAAACAGTATTTATGCTCTATTTATGAAACCTAGCGGCCGCTTCAGTTAAATTATCGCATTGACGAGTGTAAACTCTACAAATCTTTAACTTACATTTAACATTAGACTAAGTCAATCAAAAACAAAGGGTGGGTCGGGGTAAGGCGGCAAGGCAAGGTGGGCGAGCGGGTAATTGGAACCCATAAAAACAGCGCCAACGCCAAACACGCCGCCAGGAAGAGTGAAAAAATATACCCTACATACCTCCCTCGGCCGGTATATGCCGCTTGACCGGTGAGCCTTGCGAATAACATCAGCTACACCACACTTTGTTTCCTTAATAAACGGTTAAAGAAGACAACAAGACAACTTGATAAAATAGAGATATAATACAATAGAAATATTATTTATTGACACCATTAGGACCCAAAAGAAATAACACAACAAAAATTAGGAGTCAACAGGCAACCTTATTGCTAAGATAGCAATCTCTTCCAGGCAACCTAAGGATGAAGTAAACGAACTCTGAAATTATGTCTAATTTTAATAATTACGTTATGACAAAAAAAGCATATATTTTAAGAAGATACCGATGTGCGTCAGGTGCATCTTATTTCGATGCTTTTGTTATTGTTCAGTTTATATTCTATGCCATCAAAAACATAACTTGTAAAAAAACCAAGTCTCGCACGCAACTTAGTCTACCGTAAAAAGTTGTGAGATCCATGTAATACCAAGTCGGTTAATTTATTCAGTCCCTACTTAAGAGTCCTTCTGTCTTAAGTTATTACGTAATTAGGTCACCTAACAACATCTTATAGTGACCAGATCAATATTAAAAATCTCTTATGTTTTAAATAAATACATAGATTGACCTGGCAATCGCATGAAAACACAATGTATCTCACAAGTAATACATTATTATATTAAATTTGATTGTTTAGTGCGATTGCCAAGTCAATCTATGTATTTATCGCATGAAAACACAATGTATCTCACAATTAATACATTATTATATTAAATTTGATTGTTTAGTGCGATTGCCAAGTCAATCTATGTATTTATTTAAAACATAAGAGATTTTTAATATTGATCTGGTCACTATAAGATGTTGTTAGGTGACCTAATTACGTAATAACTTAAGACAGAAGGACTCTTAAGTAGGGACTGAATAAATTAACCGACTTGGTATTACATGGATCTCACAACTTTTTACGGTAGACTAAGTTGCGTGCGAGACTTGGTTTTTTTACAAGTTATGTTTTTGATGGCATCTCATTTCTTTTTGTAGATCGCATGAAAACACAATGTAAAAATGCACACCTACGCTCCACCTACCCTACACCTACCCTACACCTACCCTACACCTACCCTACACCTACCCTACACCTACCCTACACCTACCCTACACCTACCCTACACCTACCCTACACCTACCCTACACCTACCCTACACCTACCCTACACCTACCCTACACCTACCCTACACCTACCCTACACCTACCCTACACCTACTCTACACTTACCCTACACCTACCCTATACCTACCCTACACCTACCCTACACCTACATACACCTACCCTACACCTACCCTACACCTAACCTACACCTACCCTACACCTACCCTACACCTACCCTACACCTACCCTACACCTACCCTACACCTACCCTACACCTACCCTACACCTACCCTACACCTACCCTACACCTACCCTACACCTACCCTACACCTACCTTACACCTACCCTACACCTACCCTACACCTACCCTATACCTACCTACACCTACCCTACACCTAACCTACACCTACTCTACACCTACCCTACACCTACCCTACACCTATCCAACACCTATCCAACACCTATCCAACACCTATCCAACACCTATCCAACACCTATCCAACACCTATCCAACACCTATCCAACACCTATCCTACACTTATTCTACACCTACCCTACACCTACCCTAAATCTACCCTACACCTACCCTACACCTACCCTACACCTACCCTACACCTACCCTACACCTACCCTACACCTACCCTACACCTACCCTACACCTACCCAGCACCTCTTATTCAATTATATTCCATTATACAGGTACACTGATTCATTTACTGCAAATGTAACTTTGTAATCCTATATAATGCCCCAAGATTTATATGGGATTACAAAGTTATCTAGCAGATGATGTATCTAGAAAACTGGGCCGAAATTGCAAAATGTTTTAGTTTTTCCTTGGTTTATATACTAAACACTAATTCCATTCTAAATTTGAAGCTTCTATATCTGCTAGAAGTGCCTTAGAGTTTTGATGATCGGTCAGTCAGTCAGTCAGTGAGTGACAAAATAAAGAAACTTTGACTAGTTATAATTCATAAACTACTGGTTCAAATTGATTGAAATTTGAAATATACCGTATTTATACAATGCCTGCTTGGTTACTGAAAACTCAGGCTTCTAGTTTTATCCACAACGAAGTTATAGGGGGGTCGAAATGGCCTGAACTGCTTCGAGAAAAGTATGGTACGGCCGTGCCGCTTTTTTGCTCGACTTGGCGGGGGCACTGCCGTGCCCCCAGATGTGAATGATTCTCACTTATTTATATGAACCGACTATTTTATCGTTTAACAAATATCAAAAATAAAGAAAAGACTACTTATTTATAAAATTATAATCCTAGATAAAACTTAAAACGAAAAGAATATCTTTTCAGTGCATTATAACAACGTGATCATTTAACCAAGGAGTCGTCACGAAAGCTAAACTTTTTCTTCGCTGACCTAATAAGATAAAATCAAGCTGTAAGTGTCGACTAGCCATAGTTCTGCACGCGGGAGCGCTGCCCGCTCGCCTCGACGTCCATTCCAAACAAGCGCCACTCGATTCCGTTCACAAAACATAACCGGACGGCTTCTGCCGCTCTAATTATTACTCGAATATCCTAGGCAGACGATCGAGGCACATACAGCCTAATCTTGTGACAGCAACACGTGAATCCTGCTAACCAACCAACCGGAAAGACTCGCCGGTAAATTTATTATAGCACTTGCAGCAACAGTCGCCTCTAGCTACATATGCGTCGTTTTTTTCGCGAAATCTTGATGAAATTAAATAGATTGTAAAATTTTATTGTACACGTGTGTGGACAGTGTGATGTTTGGAGGTTAAATGACATCAGAAGAGAACATGGCTGCAGCTGCTGTGGTAAGGATTTTTGCATGACTTTATCAGTAATTTTATTTTTAAATAGTATTACAAACTTACAATGAAGACTTATATTTTTCTGTATATAACTAGGTATTTCCATAGTATTTCTTTGTATTTGGTCTAAGAATCATGTCAATGAAATGAGTTTATTTTCATGAACACAGTAATGGGATGTTACAATTATAGCGGTTCTTGTATTCAACCTGTGAGCAGGTGTGCAAATTTTACATTATAAAGTTATTTATGATAATAATTTCGTAGAATTTAGCCGAAGTATGGTTATTTAAAATTGATAGTTACAATTTATTAACATATATATAGGTAGGTATAGGTACAGTTCTATATCATTGGAACCGAAAGATCTACCAAACGCTGTTGTTCAAAATTTACTTATACTTTCTTTAAAATGGCGTTACACTGGTCAAATTTACGTATTAAAATGGTGCAATGCTTCTATCTCAACTAGTGTTTTGAATGTCTGCCTGTCCAACGAAGCTTCGCGCCTTTGTTTACCTAGCCCACTGGCTACTTACAACGTCATTACAAGTAGGTAACTAAAGATAGAGTCATTACTCATTACAGTGAGCGTTAAGAGGGACAGTCAGAGAATCTTATACTTTTGCCTTTCTAATGAGGTATCGCAAAGAGGTAACTCAATTTTAGGTAGGTATTAATTGACTCTACCTATTATATATTCGCTATACTTAAATACTTTAGTCAATTTCTGTACAACATTAAGTTCAGAACCACCAATTTAATAAGAAAAAAATCCATGAAGTTCACTAGGCTTGTTAGTACTTTCAATTTTTTTTAAATTTCATCTTCATATCATAGACTGGCTGAACAACTATGATTGAACACAAGTCAATTGATTTTAATTTCTCCCTGTATTCAATAATAATATTTAAATTTAATTTGAATAAAATTTCATGCAGTAATTTATTTATTCGTAATATACTGGGTTCATTATAACTTTCCCCTCGTGATTCACGTAATTTTCACAAATCGCCTGCTGCAAATGATTCATGTACGTAATAATAAACAATAAGTTGAGTTAGTCGTGACTAGACTAAGTTAGTCATGTGGCAAAGGCCTCTCGTTAAGCCTTATCAGCAAACCGATGACTTGGCCGCGCCACTCTAAATCATTCTGTGAAACCTTTTATTTCTTGCCGAAAGAACATCTAGCTTTTTCTTTATTTGAGGAAGCAATGTTAAAGTTTTATATCGTACGCCGCCGTTAAAATTGTCGTAGACTTTTATTAGCTGCGTAGTGTAACGTCCATAGTAGTTCAAGGTTCTAGGAAATTTGATCAGATTAGATTAAGTCAGCCCTTGAAAAGTAAGGAAATTCGGTGGAAGAAAAAAAAAGAAAACTTTTCAAAAGGGGCAGGTTTTTCTTCGATTATAGGCCTAAGTGAAAACCAATCAATCATCCACGTGGCCGGCATGAATCGTCAGTTTCATGAATGAACTTGCCTGGGTAGACTGTCCTATCAGTTGATTGAAAGTAAGTAGGTGTAGCGCGGCTAGCGGGCAGTCGGCGGGCGATTCGTCGCGAGGGATGTCGCGCCGCGCGAGCCGCCGCATGCACTCACGTGTCCGTTCGCAGGCGGGCGCGGAGCCGGCGCCAGCGCCCGAGCCTGCCCCGGTGCCCGAGGTGGAGCACCCCGCCTCCGACGAGGAGCGCGAGCCCGGTGACTGGCGCGCCTCCCGCCCTACCTCCCCGCCGCAGCGCCCCGACGACGCCTCCGAAGGCTCCGAAGCCACCAACCGTCCCAGCAGAAACGAACCCGCCAGTCGATACGCCAACCTCAACTTTTGGAAAGCTCGACGTGTCACCTTCTACCGCAATGGAGATCCGTTCCATCCCGGAGTGGAGTTCCGCTTCAAGCCGGGTCGAGATCTGGTCTCCATGGACGCTCTGCTGGATAGACTCTCCGAGAGGCTGGAGCTGCCGAGAGGAGCGAGATTTATCTTCGGCATGGACGGAGATCGAAAGTACAGGCTCGAGGAGCTTGAAGACGGAGCATCGTACGTCGTGTCTTCCTACAAGACATTCAAGGTGAGCCTATTAGCTTATCTTAAATCATAGTTAGCGTTGCATGCGCACGAAGCACAACACATACGTAGCCTACATATATTTCGTACCGACACGCTTTCGTTTACTTACTCGTATTCGTAGTTCGAGCTCGGGTGCAATGCAGTCAAATTCTCTACCCACACGTATAACTAGCCTAAGTAGTCCAAACGTCTCCATAGCATGAAGCCTTAGTAATTAATTCGTAATAGCCCAGTCTCTTAAATTGCGAGTATTTGTTTGTCTGCAATTACGTTTACAGCGTTACATTTAAAGTCGAAAATTGGTCCACGTGTTTGGCGAAATGTCCAGAATGTGGGGGTGACGAGGCCACGGCCTTGTGCGATGTGGGTCGCAGGATAAGGCACGCACCGTCTCAGACATTTGCATTTTGATTACACACATACAGAGAAATGTATCGATAAGCCGAAACTAATTGCGGGAAAATAACCCTAACTGGTAAACATGGTAATTTTTGTGAAAGGAAATTGTGTAAGTGATTAGGGGATTTAATTCTTTAGCAAACGGGTTTGGATTTGTATTTGTATGATTGGGGGCGCGCGGTGAGGCTGACGTCACGGCGTGCTAGTGGAGCTGGCTAGTCCAAAGTGTCTTCACATATAACAACCATTGCTTAGATATATAATACGCATCTTTAAGGTAGGCTATATGATAAATAAGTAAGAGTGTCATTTTCATTTCATTCGTTTTAAAAATGTTTGAGTAATTAAACGAACTTTGATAAATATAACATGGATTTCTTTTTTCATCAAGATTTGCGAGGTTATTGACTTCTGTAGCGTTGCGAATGGCTACTAGGTTCAAAACTTTTTGATTGTTATTCTCTTTCACTGGCAGCTTGTTTTTTTCCTTGCTTATTTTTTTTAAGGAGTTTTTTGAAGGCTGAATGGCGTGAGAGGCTTGACAGATGCCGAGGAAAAAGAAATATTTTACGGTAACTTTCATGATTTTTCAGAGTTACTGGTGTTTTTGTTGATGTTCTTGTAAATTATCATCTGTTTTGATAATATCCACGAAAGGTTAAGTGGAAACGCGGATAAATAGCGTGGACGGGCAGTATGTACCGGGAGTTTTGATGATAGAGGAGAATTAACTACACTTGACAACTCCTCGCAAGTATGTACTGGGTGTTTTGATGATAGAGGAGAATTAACTACACTTGACAACTCCTCGCAAGGTATTGTGCCACAGCTTCTTTAAGACGACGGGTGACGGATTGAGAGCACGTTTGGTTCGACTCAATTTCGAACTATTTCACTGCGTGCAACAGCGAATACCTACTTTTTCCGGTTCGAGGTGTTTGGCAGAAGAAGTTGCGGTTTTCTTTTTAACTTTTAATTTAATGTTTTTTGTGTACTACCTTAAGTTTCTTTTGACTTCTGTAACCCTTTAATTGGTTCGCATTATAGGTTAGGTTTTGTTCTAAATTCTAAAAGCCGTAGACGCCACCGTTTTTTTCCCTTTACCTTCTTTTGGCACAGTACAGCTTTCCACACCCTTATTAAGGAAAGATTGCGCAATTTAGTCCTGGACGTATAGGGGTAAGTTTTACCTTTCCTAACTCTCCTTTTGTTTACCAATTTTAGGGACACGCTTTATTTGTAACTCGGTCAATTTAGTCTTTTCTTGTAACAAATTTACCTTCTGCTCTCCTTGTTTTTATAACCTTATTTAAAAATTCATGGAAACTGTCTCAATATTAAATTCGTGTATTGTAGTACATTTGTTTTTTAATTTTTAATACTACACTTTACAATCCATGTGATAAAAAGAAGAACAATTTAAGTTATTTTTTTAACAACCCATCCGATCTTAATGATTTGAATAGTTTCGTTCAAAACTGAAGCCTGATAAGTCTCGCCAAAAATAACTGTTTTACGGTCATCCTAGTGCTAAGTACTAATGTTAATAGTCAAGGTGTTAACGGAGCCAAACATAAGGCAGGCAACGACACTAAGCGAGGGCAATGCACCATGCACTTAGTATGCACCGCACTCCGTGGATATTAGACTAGCGTTTACGTATGAATGCTTTCAAGAAAGTTTTAATTCAGTTTAATCTGTTGTTTAAAATTGGTTACTTTCATAGGAATATTGAATATAATTTCATAGAAAGTTAAAATCATTTTCTAAAAATATGACAATGATTTCCTCCGAAGTGTATACGATGCAGAAAAGTACGATAAAGTTCATATCCGTAAAACGCGCCTGGAGATTTTATATACTTAATATTAAGAATTTTCGTTCTTAAAAAGGGCTGTGGACTACAATGATTAAAAGTAGTCATGAATGGGTTACTATCTGGCGCATTGATTATTTATTAGCCAAAGATCACGATCGAAATAAAGCCAAATCATTAAACTAATTAACAAACTTTTACATTTACAAATTATTTGTATAATTTCCTAACTCGCATCACTCTCCTGTAAATCTTTTAAAAAACAAATTTAATTAATGCAAAACCGTTGTAAAAAGAAGGAACAAAGACTTGTTATCTTCCCTCTGTCCAAATACATAAACATTTCAGTCCGTATCTAAACAGCGGCAAGTTCGCATCAAAAGAAGAAACTCTTGATATATTATTGCGCCAGCCATAAATTACTAGATTACGAACGACAAAGGACTTTAATCTAGAAAAAACATGGTGAAAATTCGAAAAGCAATCCATCTTGCTAATGTCAACCCACTTTTTATAATCTCTAGCTAATTTCCTTTTTTGAAACTACTTTTTGCAAATATGTATACAGGGTCTTCTATACGAATTGTTTAAACTTATACTTTTTTTAGTTTATAAACAATTTAATAAGTCTCGTAATGAATTCTTTGCTTGAAATTGCAAGAAAGGTTAAATACTTCAAGCCATAATAATTATCTTAGTAAAAATAAATACCAGTTACGTTGAAATCTGAAAACAGGACTTACCAAGTTTTGTTATATTTTATTTTAGTTTACCACTCAAAAATTTCGCTATAAAGAACGTAGATAGTTTTTACTAAAATAATACTTTTTTATTTAAAAATGATGTTGAACAGTACGGTACAGTAAAATTGTATTGTCTCCGTAACAGGGTTTACGGGGCCAAGAGACTACATAACAAACTGAACAGACTGTTATATTTATCATTTATAATTATGTTTTTCTTTGGCAATAATAACAAGAAGGCAGTGGTACATATTTCGGGCCTTGTCACCTGAATTTTCGTGTAGATAATGTGACAGAATTTTAAGACCTCGTAAAAAATACGAACTGTCATCAGCGTTATCGGTAACTGAATAAATGAATAAGTAAATAAGTAATAGTCGTTCTGTCGAGGGCAGTGCGATGATTATGTAAAGCTTCGGTACTCCACCTAATGTATTTACTATTCAACACTGAAGTTACTAATCACGCGATTTTTAAGGTTCATAGACGAGTTTTCTTTTATTTGTAGATCTTTATCATTGTAGTTAGTATGACTCGAAACATTTTGACTTAGCTTTTTCGTTTAATTAATTTCAACTCGTGTGGCTACGATTCGTAGCGTATGTCTACGAGTCGTAGACGTCGTCGTAGTAAATGTCTACGATTCGTAGTAGAACAATGTTTGCGAGGCTAGAAATCCAAGTTGGTAAGCCTGTCCATAACAATATCATCATCATCATCATATCAACAACCACTCATACACATCTTCACAAAAGGTCTCGAGACTACCCTGATTTGGACAATCAGGCTTTAGTCGACCACGCTGCTGGCTTTGTGCTGATTTGTAGTCTTCATACACACAACCTTTTAAATTTTATCGCAGACGTTTGCAGGTTTCCTCATGCTGTTCGCAAAGTATGAAGCATTAAAACTATAGTTTCTGTTATAAAAGTTATCACATCACACAAATGTGAAAATATATTACGATGTTTGGATGTTTAGATGTTTGTTCCGCCTTCAAGCTTAAAGTACTCAACGGATTTGGATGAAATTCGGAATGGAGATAGTTTGTAACCTGGATTAATACACAGAATTCTTTTTACGCGAAAGAGTCTTATTCCCACGGGAAAATATTAAACAACGCGAGCGTAGCCGCGGGCGGACCGCATAGTATTACGATATTTTTCGTAATAACATATATTTTTAAATAGGTACTGATTTCTTTAACGATTATAATAATAATAAATAATAAATTTATTTACCAAATACAATGACAGTAACAATATAATACAAGTGTACCTTATTAAAATTTGGACTAGTAAATGTCGCATACAATAAACCCTGCCTCTTAAACTAGGGGAACCTGTATCTTAAGAGGCAGTGATTCGACCAAGATATTGTGACAAATTAGTTGCTATGCTCTGTATTTCACAAAGTATTTGTATTGAACTTAGTCTAATACTAAAAAGAAAAAAAAGTTTCTAATGTTAGGATAGAATCTAACATTTACCTTATAAGGAAAGGTTTAAAGAAAAACAAGTAATATCTGCTAAAGTACATACTTTATATGTGTATATGTTTGTGTATGTGAAGGTGTGAAGATGTAGATTATTTTTAAATTCTGTATATTCTTGGTTATTGGGGTTATTTTTTGTTGCACACGTACCTAGTGTCGGAATAGTCGGCTAGTGGGTCATCTTTGGATTTCTAATGCCTCGGAAGACATTAATACGGCTAACACAAAAATGCGGCGTCTTAACGACTTAGGCGCGGCAGGTACAGTCATGCTGAATATTACTTCAGATGGTATCTAGCCTTTCCCAACATACTATTAACATTACCAATATTTGTAATTTCAGCAGATATTTAAATATTTTTACCTACACGATAATAAAAACGCACACCTTGTTACATTCCTGTATTGAAGAAAAACGCGAGTCGACTCTTTTTATTTACGCCCACTACTATTACTATACCTTTCGCATCGTAAGAATGCCGTCCTGACAGCTGTCGTACACGTACAATTTTTTTTCTGTCTCTTTTGCACCCATTTGGTTTTCATATTTCCTGCCTGCTGTCAGGACGGCATACATACGATGCGATTACTATACTAGAAATGCGAAAATCAGTCACTAACGCAAAGTTATTGGTTTGTCTTTCTTTCACGCAGTAATGGAGTTGCTTATCGAAGTGAATTTTTGTATGGAGCTGGGAAGTGGCTTAAACAATATTTTTACGTGAAAAAAAGGACACAAGGGACAGCTTGTTTGTTATCAGCGATGTACGTCCCTATCAAGTTACTTGAACTACTTTAAATTAGGGCTATCGGGTAATCTTTAAACGATGTAATATATTTAGATAGATAAAACAAAACACAGCTTTATAAAAAATACAAAGCTTTTTATTCGTACTTAACGTGACTTATTACAAGAAATCAATATCCATCATCATCATCAACAGCTCATATACGTCCCCACCAAGGGGCTCGAGCCTACCCTGAATTAGGGTGACCAGGCCTTAGTCGACCACGCTGGCCCAGTGCGAATTGGTCAACTTCACACACAACATTTGAATTCTTCGCAGGAGAGTGCAGGTTTCATCACGACGTTTTCCTTCACCATAAGAGCGTCGAATAAATGTACATAAGAATTCGAAATTCGAAAACACATTGGTACGCGGTGGGGATTGAACCCGCGTCTCCCGGACCGGAGGCAGAGGCCCTAGTCACTAGACCACCGACAATATCTATCACCACAATAAAATGTCGTTGTCGAACTATTATTTAAAAGTATTCAATGTCTTTTGTACGTAACAGTACCAACAGTGTAATGTTTTAGGAAATGCATAAATTGCACTTTTGTTCCGCTCGACGTCGTTCGTGATTCACAATGGCGGCTAGCTACAAAGTATCGGAACACCGTTGAGGCCTGTCGAAAATGGGGATGTGGGTCACTAGCAAATTGTCGACAGTAACGAACATTATTCATTTCTTCTTTAAACTTACGATGTCTGTGCATTTAAGTAACTGCAGTGATGTATTTGTAACATCACCCCAATAAAATACTGCTTGCATCGCCTGCCCACTAGCGCTTTCGTGATCTGAAGGTTCGAACATAACTGCCCCTTTCATTTTTCATTAAGCCAAAGTGTTGTATTTACGATCGTAATAGCTTTCTGCGAGCATTTCCTGAATATTACCTAAGCAAGCTTTGCCAAGTGGATCAAGGTCTCCAAACCTTTTAAAGCGGCATTCTTTTTTCGTCTGCGTTCTAAAGCGTGCTCCCGAATTAGTCGTTATCGTGTTGCGTGCTAATCGCGATCGTGTGCCAGGTGGACCGCTCGAAAATTAATAATAATGGTTTCTCGTGAGGACCCATAACTGGTCCTTAATTGTAACTCGGTGGTCGCCGTCTGGCCCTTGATGTGTATCGGGCTGGCAATAAACCGTTTAGTGGATTTTGTTACGTGGTTGCGTGGAATCTGGCGGAGAGCGACCTTGACACACCCGCCCCGCCACTGCTTTCTTCCACCGCCATATTAAAATTCGAATAGTCTGCTACATCCAACCGAAGCAAACGGATAGCTCGTACTCTTTGATTCAGAGCCTTACGTGTTCGTGATAGGGGTTGTACTAGCGTATCAGTGGCGTGAGTTAGGCTGTCTCGGCTCGCTATCGGAAGCTATTGTTTTGCTGGTGCAAATTAGTCAGCTGTTGCAAGGGTCTTGTACCAGTTGTAACCTATGAGGCGGCCACTCGCGACGTACTGCCATAATCTTAATTGTGCTCTGCAAACGTAAACAAAGTCGGCAAAGTGAAGTGTATGAGTAAAAGTGACAAAGACTTCAGCTGTTACATCTAACTGTTTGAAGGTAGATTAGTAAATCACTTCAAGTTTTAAGAACTCACTACACTCTTATAAAATTATATAGATTATTAACCTGCAATATGCCTCTACCAATATAACCTTAATATAAAAGTACCAAAGCAAAACAGATTGAATCCTTTTTTACGCATATCAAACGCTTTCAAAATTTGATTTTGATTGAAAATAGTTCAGCATGCAATTTGTTTCGGCCTTATTTTGCGCAGTGTAGAGTTCCTAACCTTACACAACACGATATTGTGTATTCAGCACAGCACAGAAACACACTACACTCTACACAGAAGAGACTTCAAAGCGCTACTTTCCTACTTTTCCTGGTTTCTTTCGTGACAAAAGTACACATCTAAATCGCGTGTCGATTCCAGATTCCATCTGTTGTGGACAGACTTAGAAACAACCGTGGCCCACTTTGCTGTTAATGTTTGTACGAGCTAACGCACACATACATGTACATTAACTCTTACTTAAGTATTAATAATTATTTACCTAAAATAAATTGCGCTGACTTGCATTGTCACGCGTTTAGCTATATTGGTGGAAACAATAAATCAGTGTACGTTCATCACTCGTTGGGTTCGGTCATTTAGCTCTCTGCGGAGAAACCACCCTTCAGCTAGCTACCCTTAGCAATTTCAGCTTAGCATCTATTAACTGTATAGCATACTATACATTTTGGTCCTTCGAGCTTACCGTAAAAGCGGGATCTTACGCGAGTGACCTAAAATTCTCTCGGTTCCGCTTACGCAGATCTAGCGCACGTTGTGTCGAAATCGGTTCACGTGTCTCTACCTAGTGATTGGTTCGTGGACAGTCTTCGCGAACTTTCAGCAAATAACTGTGTCAATTTTTTATTGCATAAATCAGTGCGCGAACTAAGTGTCTGATAAACTTTTGTGACAAACACTATCTAGCAGCAGTTTTTTTTTTGTGTGGTGTCGGGAGACGCGCACAGCAGCATCTTTGGGTCAATCAGCAGACTCATCCAGCAGCAGTCTTACCTTGCGTGGGTCGGGAGACTCGCCTAGCAGCAGCATTCAAGTAAGATCGTTCATATTACTTGTACAGCCAGAGCTACGATGACGGCTATTGAAGAAATATTCAGCCGCCAGGGAGAACTGGTGAACGAACTTCAGCGTATCGGTACTAATTTTGACAAGGACTCAGCTCATCGGAAGACGTCGGAGTATCTAAAGTTAAGGTTAGAATCGTTAGATAATCTCTGGGGAGAGTTCGAAAGCAATCATCAAGAGCTACAAACTGTTGAGGTAAAATCACAGCGATATTTTACTGAAAACATTTATGCACGTATGCAAACTTATTATGAAGAAACTCGTGCAAAAATAGCAGCATATCCACCTTACAAAAATGAAAATCGTTCAGGTTCAGGTACAAATAATGATACTAGCAAACTTAACGAGTTTCTGTCCCGTCAGAGGACTAATTTTCGAGCATTTAAACGGCTGATATCGAGCATTGAGGTGAGTGAGATTAGTGAGAAGTGGGAGCTAGAAGACGAGCTACACAGCGTCCAATCTAGATGGACCACCATAGATAAACTACACCTAGAAATAGACAACATTCTTGAAGGGCAGGATGAGGTTTATCAAAAGGAATTTTTGATTCAGGAAAAAGCCTATAAGAAAGTTAAAAAAGAGCTAAATCAGAAGTTATCAGCTACCACTCACATTCAGCAAGCAACTCCATTACTAGAAATACCTACATTTTCTGGTAAATATACCTTTTGGCCCACATTTTTTGATTTATTCACCGAGTCAATTCACAACAATAATTTTCTATCCAAGGCGCAGAAAATGCAGCACTTAAAAGGTAAAGTGAAGGGAGAAGCAGAGCGGCTTATCCAGCATTTAAATATCTCCGCCGAAAACTATGACATAGCTTGGGAAATACTGACCCATCGCTATAACAACCCCCAGGTGCTATTTACTACTCAAATCGAGACTTTTTTAAATCAGCCCAGCATCCACAAGCAGACGTCGTATGAGATAAAACGGCTCTACGACACCACTACTGAATGTATTCATGCCATTCATAACTTAGGTGTGGATACCTCTACTTGGGATCCTATATTGGTTCATCTTTTAACTAAAAAACTAGATAGCGACACCTACAGTGCATACAAAGAAGCACGTAAGTCTCCTAGAGATTTAGCTTCTCTAGATGAATTGATGACCTTCTTAGAAAGTAAATTTATCGCTCTTGAGCCTACGCATAAAAGAGAGAAAGAAAACTTAGCCTCAGCCCCAGCTAAACAGTCTTCAGCCTATCAGCAAAAGCCTTCTTTCAAGCAACATAACTACAACTATAAGTTTTCATCCAAAGGTTATCAAGCCGCCGCTACAACAACGTGTAAGTGTCCTTTATGTAATTTAGATCACGAACTCTATAAATGCCTAAAGTTCCTTAACATGCCAGCGGAAATGAAAACGAGGACAGTTGCGAAACTCCAACTATGTAAAAATTGTTTATTTAAACATTCCATTAATAAATGCACGTCAAATAAAAGGTGCAAAGAATGCAATAGCGACCATCATACGGCGTTGCACAACGCACTCGCAGGGTCATCGCACTCAATGCACTCAACATCGACGCAGGAGCAGAAACCGCCAATATCCACATCAGCACTGCCGCCACCACTCAGCAAACCTCGCGCTGCAAACAATGTTACTGCTGACGATGATGAAGTTTTATTAACTACAGTTTTATTAAAAATAAAAGCTATTGACGGTAACTTTGTTATATTACGAGCACTGTTAGACCAGGGTGCTCAGATAACGCTTATATCGGAGAACGCCGCACAGCTGTTAGGGTTGCCACGCCAGAAATTAAACGCATCTATTTCGGTTGTTGGAATCAGCTTGTGGCGAATTGCATTCGCCTTTTGTCTCAGTAATTGTATGCTGAATAATTTAAGTTAAGATGGCAACATTAATTTGGTTGACATCTGTCATAATTGAATCTGACACTAGACTTCTCTTCCCTCTATTTGAACTGCTAACAGCAATATATTTTCACTGTGCAAATTATCATCGTATTTGTGATTATACTGAAGATAACTCTACTCCGCCGTTTCATTGGAACATCCCTGAACACGCATAACAAAACTCAGCTAATCCCATACCCCAAATTGGTGACCCCGAGCGTCAGCGGCGTGAGCATTCAAGAGCCATTTTTTGCCAGTGTTTTGCTGATATTTCTACGCATTTCGTATTGAAGACGTGGATTGGTTACTGTGGATCATCGAGGAACTCGTTGTGGTGAATATTTTCCATTTTCAAGCCAATTTTCATCAAGATTTTGGATTTTCCAAACAACTGACGACATCTGTCGGTGACTTCAAGAAGGTGCAACGCAATTCGAGTATTTCAAAACCACCCATTCATTGTTTGACATTTGGCTGCGTTCACGATAAACATGTTTTTTATGAAGGCGTTTACGAAGCATGGTATGAAAAATTCCCTTTTTCTGCTGAATGTGTGTTTACGAAGCATGTCAAGATAATTCTGCCGGTGCGTTTTTTAAAGACTATGGTTATATTTAGTGCTAAAATTATTTGATATTTTTTTTTTACTAATCGCAAGTTTTGGATTTTTTATTTTTTGCATTAACTAACAGTTGGTTTTTGGAAATATTTGTTACTGGGAAAATAATCTTACTAATTTTGTCTTACTGTGTGTTGTATTTTTAACTAACCGTGTGTAATATTAGGGTTTGTTGGGATTAGCTTACTAATTCTTTACCATGGCTAGTGAAGCGCTTCTAGCGGAACTCAAAATTCTAAAAACAGAAAATGCTGCTTTACAAAACCTACTTGCTGACAGCAAGAATGTTAAGACTGAAGTTTGTAAGATATCGGTCAAATTGCCTCCATTCTGGCCCGATAGTGCTGTAGTATGGTTTAGTCAGGCTGAAGCCCAGTTTCATCTGGCTGGAATCACCTCAGATATGACAATGTACAGTTATGTCTTAAGCCAGATTGACCAAAAACTAGCACGCGAAATAGAAGACATAGTGGTGAAGCCTCCCGCTACTGGGAAATATGTGATGCTTAAAGAAACTCTTATTAAGCGGCTTTCTTCATCCGAAGAGCAGCGTGTTAGGCGACTGCTGAGCATTGAGGAGCTCGGAGACAAATCACCGTCTCAATTCCTGCGCCATCTACGATCCCTAGCAGGAACGACGCTTAACGACGACAACATCTTGCGCCAACTTTGGCTCCAACGTTTACCATCAAATGTCCAAGCGATTCTTGCTGCTCAGGCAGATCTCAGCTTAGAGAAACTATCAGAGTTGGCTGACAAAATTATGGAAGTGTCGTTCCCTGGCACTTCTTCGATATGTGCGGTAGCTAACAAATCTACCACTGCTGCCAGCGACCCTACTCTTAAACTCATTCTCAATCGTTTTGATGAGGTAGACAAGCAGATAGCTGCCTTATCTGCCAAACCCCAGCATCTTTCTCGTGCTCGATCTATTTCACGGAACAGGAAATTTTCACGCGCGTCCACACCAGGCAAAGATTCCAAACGTTGCTGGTATCATAAAAAGTTTGGGACCAAAGCAACCAAGTGCTTGGCCCCATGCAACTGGAACTCGGAAAACCCGAGAAGCAATCAGTAGCGGCGGCAACTGGTTGCAATACTAATCAGCACTCCAGCCGCCGTCTTTTTGCCACGGATCAGGCCTCCAAACGCCAGTTTCTTGTGGACACAGGGTCCGACCTTTGCTGCTATCCTCGTCGCTGGCTTATAGGACAGAGGAAATCCTCTGACTATGAGCTCAGTGCTGCAAATGGGAGTAGTATTAAGACGTACGGCACTATCCGGTTATCGCTGAATTTAGGACTTCGTCGAAATTTCGATTGGCAATTCGTAGTAGCTGATGTAAGCACTGGTATTCTTGGTTCGGATTTTTTAGCTTTTTACAATTTGCTTCCTGATTGCCGATCCAAGCGCCTCGTTGACGGCACTACCGGTTTTTCAGCTTCTGCCGTGTCTGCTATCTCCGAACAGTCGAGCGTCAAGGCCGTAGCTTTGGAAAAGTCTCCGTTTGCACATCTGCTTTCCGAATTCCCGGAAATAACCAGGCCCCCTGGTCTTCCGAGAACCATTAAGCATAATACTGTGCATTATATAAAAACTACGGATGGCCCTCCAGTGTCTTGTCGCGCTCGGCGATTGGCTCCAAATAAACTTTCCCCAGCCAAAAAGGAGTTTGAAGAGATGGTACGCTCTGGAATTGCGCGACCATCGAAGAGTGCATGGTCGTCTCCCCTTCATCTTACTTTGAAGAAAAATAACACCTGGCGTCCTTGTGGAGATTATCGTAGCCTGAATGCCAGAACGGTACCCGACCGGTACCCTGTCAGGCACATTAACGATTTCGCCCATAGCCTTAGTGGAGCGACTATCTTCAGCACTCTCGATTTAGTCAAAGCGTATCATCAAATCCCAGTAGCCATCGAAGATATTCCTAAGACAGCTATCATTACCCCGTTTGGTCTCTTCGAATTTCCCTTTATGACTTTTGGTCTGAGGAATGCGGGTCAAACCTTTCAAAGGTTTATCGACGAGGTCACGCGGGGTCTCGATTTCTGCTTCCCCTACGTTGACGATATACTTGTCTTTTCGAAGGACGAAACTTCCCACCAGGAGCATCTGCGCATTCTTTTCAAGCGCCTCCAGGACTATGGAGTAGTAATTAACCCATCAAAGTGCGTCCTTGGCGCTAAAGAAGTGGTCTTTCTGGGATACAGCATAAGTGCCAAAGGCACTCTCCCTCCTCCTGACCGCATTCAAGCCATCCGGGATTTTACACCCCCAAAGACCGTCCAGGGCGTGCGCCGTTTTCTTGGAATGCTCAATTACTATAGGCGATTTATTCCCCAGGCTGCCAAATTTCAAGCTCCACTTATAGACGCTGTGGTTGCTACCAATGGTAAAGGTGCCAAACCATTTATATGGACACCTGAGCTTCTGGACCATTTCGAAGCTTGTAAAAGAAGCCTGTCTAACGCCACCTCGTTAGAGCACCCAATCAACGACGCGCCCCTTGGTTTATTCACTGACGCTTCCAGCGTCCACGTTGGTTCTTGCCTGCAGCAGCAGGTGAATGGTGAGTGGCGTCCCCTCGCATTCTTTAGCAAAAAGCTAACAGAGCGACAATCTCAGTGGCCTGCCTATTATCGCGAGTTACTGGCGGTGTATGAAAGCGTACAAAACTTCCGTCACATTCTCGAGGTTCAGCAGGCGATAATTTTTACTGACCATAAGCCACTTTTGTACGCTTTCGTACAACGCCGGGACAAGCTACCGCCCTCCCAGTTAAACCAACTTTCATTTATTAGTGAATTTACTACGGATATAAGGTACATCAAGGGAGAGGACAACGTCGTCGCCGATGCGATGTCACGTGTCGAGGCCATTGCCATAGATCAGGACTACGAAGACCTGGCGGAATCGCAAAAGACAGACCAAGAGCTAGCTAACTTACGGCGTATCGGCTCCAGTCTCCAACTTACCTCGGTAATCATTCCAGGTACTGATATTTCTATCATCTGCGATGTTTCGACAGGCAAACCTCGTCCTTACCTGACCCCTTCCTTTCGTCGCGCGGTGTTTGACAAGTTTCACAACTTGAGCCATCCCGGCGCTCGTGCTTCCACTCGGTTGGTCGCCGATCGATATGTTTGGCCCTCCATGAATAAGGACTGTAAAATTTGGTCTCGATCTTGCGAAGCGTGTCAGCGCAGTAAGGTCACGAGACATATTACAGCTCCTCTCGGCAGTTTTGACACTCCCTCTGGTCGGTTTTTGCATGTCCATATCGACATTATTGGACCTCTGCCTCCCTGCAAAGGTTACCGTTATTGTTTAACGTCAATAGACAGGGTTACCAAATGGCCCGAAGCGTGGCCTATGCAGTCGATCACTGCTGAGGAGGTAGCCGAAACGCTTGTTAGAGAGTGGATTTCTCGTTTTGGTGCTCCATCAATCATTACGACGGACCAGGGCACTCAATTTGAGTCCGATTTGTTCCGACGATTGATGCATACCCTCGCCACTAAACGTATTAGAACAACCGCGTACCATCCCCAAGCCAATGGGATGATAGAGCGCGTTCACCGACAACTTAAGGCTTCCTTGATGTGCCATGGTGACAGCTGGCTTGACGCTCTTCCCCTCGTTCTCTTGGGGATGCGCACCGCTTTTAAGGAAGATTTAAAAGGAACTACAGCGGAGATGGTCTATGGTGAGACACTGCGCCTACCTGGCGAGCTCCTAGTGTCCTCACCAAGCTCCAGCAATTTCGAAAATCCTGCTGATTTCGTTAATCGCTTGCGTCGTCACATGATGAACATTCGACCTATCCCAGCTTCACGGCATTGTGAACCATCCTCGTTTATATACAAGGATCTGCCCAACGCGTCCCATGTTTTCTTACGCGAAGACTGCGTTCGGCGCCCGTTACAAGCACCTTATAATGGCCCATTTCAAATCATTGACCGGGCTAACGATGGCAAAACTCTTACCATCTTGGTAAAAGGTAGGAATATGGTCGTCACTGTTGATCGGGTTAAACCTGCATTTACTGATGGCTCAGGCAGCGTTTCGCAGCCTCGGCCATTGTCTCAGCCAACTCTTACAGCTCAACAGTCTCCTGTACCAGCTAGTCAGTCATCTCCTGATTTTGCAGCTCATCTGACGCCCGCAACCGCACTAGCACCTACGCCTCCGGAACCTGTAGTTCCCAACAAACCTTTGTATACCACTCGCTCTGGAAGACATGTTAAATTTAATAAAAAGCTTTATGACTATGTGTAATTTTAGATTTGTAAGTTCTTAAGATTTTTAATGACTGCTTTTCCTAAGTTATTAGGATCTTTTTTATTGTGATCTCAGAAAACCTATATTAAGAAATATGTCTGTCTATTTTAAGTCTTATTTTGTTTAAGATTTCCTTTTTAATTTTATAAGAATTCTCTTTTAATTGTATAAGTTTTGTAACTTATCCTACTCCGTGGGGGGGTGGTGTGGCGAATTGCATTCGCCTTTTGTCTCAGTAATTGTATGCTGAATAATTTAAGTTAAGATGGCAACATTAATTTGGTTGACATCTGTCATAATTGAATCTGACACTAGACTTCTCTTCCCTCTATTTGAACTGCTAACAGCAATATATTTTCACTGTGCAAATTATCATCGTATTTGTGATTATACTGAAGATAACTCTACTCCGCCGTTTCATTGGAACATCCCTGAACACGCATAACAAAACTCAGCTAATCCCATACCCCAAAAGCTCTAAACTGAGTAAAAGCCTAGTATCTCTCGAATGCAAATCTATACACGATGATTACAGCTTTACTACCAATGCACGTGTGCTTTCACGAGTCATAAACGACCTTCCTAACGTATCTCTCCCAAGGAAATCGTGGCCTCACATTCAGCATTTGAGCTTAGCAGATCCCGAATATAACGTATCGAGGCCTATCGACATATTACTAGATGCCAAAGTTTACGCGAAGGTCATTATGAGTGGTCTAGTAAAAGGCGCTCATAATGAACCCATAGCTCAGCAGACGAAGTTAGGTTGGATACTATCGGGAAACGTTGAGACCAAGCAAGCGACGCCACGTTTTAACTGCAGTGTCGTCATTAATAATTTAGAAGAAATTAGCAAATATTGGGAGATGGAAGAGATCCCTAGAACAGCATCTGATCTTACAAGGGAAGAGCAATATTGCGAAGAGCATTATGTAGCTACAACAAAGCGATTAGACAGCGGTAGGTATGAGGTAGCCCTACCTATGAAACCGAACTTTGAAGAAAAGCTTGGATCTTCAAAAGCAAAAGCGATAGCACAATTTAAGCAGTTAGAAAGCAAAATGGCAAAAAATGAAGCATTTTCTGAAAGCTATAAGCAATTTATTTATGAGTACCAAAAATTAGGACATATGCGCACAGCTAGCCAAAGCGATGCACCTACATACTACTTACCTCATCATGGTGTTACGAAAGAGGACTCCACCACTACAAAGTTACGAGTAGTGTTTAACGCCTCATCACAAACCAGCTCTCGACTCAGCCTTAATGACGTCATGGAATGTGGTCCAAACTTGCAGCATGACTTACCAACCCTAATATTAAACTGGAGACAGTATAAATATGTCATCACTGCGGACATAGAGAAAATGTTCCGTCAGATTTTGGTAAGAGAGAGCGACCAGCATCTCCAATCTATCATATGGCGTGAGTCACCATACGAGCCGCTACAAGAATACCTACTGACAACCGTCACGTATGGAACCAAAGCTGCCCCATTTTTAGCGATGCGTACGCTAAGACAGCTAGCTAAAGACGACGTATTAAAATATCCCTTAGCAGCCGCAGCCCTAGAAAACAACTTTTATATGGATGATTTGCTCACGGGAGAAAACACCATAGAAGCTACAAAGAAGCTACAAAATCAGCTAATCGAGAGCTTAAAAGGCGCTGGGATGAATTTGAGAAAGTGGTCAGCTAACAATAGTGAGCTTTTAAAAGACTTATCTACAGACCAGCTAGATCAGCCTTTCGATTTCAGGTGTTCAGAGTCCCGAAAAACCTTAGGGCTCAAATGGACGCCGTCGACTGATTCGTTTATATTTACAAACAAAATAGAACACGCCGACGATAAATGTAATACGAAACGACAGTTACTATCTGAGATATCTAAAATATTTGACCCGATCGGCTGGATATCACCGCTAACGATTAGAGCTAAAATTTTATTTCAGAAAACATGGTCTGAAAATCTAAGCTGGGATGACTTAGTCCCTGAACATATACATAAGGAATGGGTTCAGCTACGTCATGATCTACAAAACGTAAGTTCATTTGACATCCCTAGGTACTTGGGTAATACACAGCAAGCATTTCAGCTACACGGCTACAGCGACGCGTCGGAGAAGGCATATGCCTGTGCTATCTACCTAGTAGCAAACGATCATAAGGGTGAGTGCACATCACGACTCGTCGTAGCTAAAACCAAGCTAGCGCCGCTAAAGAAAAAGATATCTCTGCCGCGATTGGAGCTTTGCGGTGCCTTACTGTTAGCTCAGCTTATGAAAACAGTTAAAGCTTCACTAAAAAGCACAGCATACGATGTTTACGCATGGACCGACTCTACAGTGGTTTTGGGTTGGCTCCACGGCGATGTAAAGCGCTGGAAACAATTTGTAGCCAATCGAGTGCAGCAGATATGTGAAGTAATACCGGCATCAAAATGGAACCATGTTCGATCTGAGGACAATCCAGCTGATTGCGCTACACGAGGATTGACTATAGCTAAATTACAGAACCATCTTCTTTGGTGGGAAGGCCCAGAGTGGTTACAGCATTTTGACCCCAGCAATCTGAAAAACAAAACATATGAAACAACTACGTTAGAAGCTAAAAAGGTTAGTGTGAACGCAGCCTTATCTACAAATCAGTCAAGTTCTATAATAAATGAAATTATAAACAAAAACAGCTCTATCACGCGCGTCGTAAAAATCGTGGCATGGGTTTCGCGTTTCACTGCAGCATTGCGAAACGAAGCGACGGAACATGATACCTTTCTATCGGCTACGGAAATAAATAAAGCTTATCAACATATTATCAAACATGTGCAATCATATGATTTTGAAAGCGATATGAAATATATTAAGAGCAATGGTCATGTCCGGTCTAACAGTCACTTAGCAAACCTTAATCCCTATTTAGATGAAAATGGAATTTTGAGAGTGGGTGGTCGCCTCGAACATTCAAATATAAGCAGCTCTGCAAAACATCCTATCATCTTATCCAATCACAGCCGTCTTGCTGACCTACTTATACATCAAGCTCACATCACTACCCTGCATGGCGGGCCACGGCTGACCCTGTCGTACTTAAGGGAAAACTACTGGATTATAAGTGGTATGAGAACGGTTAAACGACAGCTTAGACAGTGCGTTAAATGCCGACGTTACAGCTCTGAAAAGCATCAACAAATCATGGCAGATCTGCCTCGAGCCAGAGTCACGCCTTCACGCCCGTTCACTCATACTGGCGTAGATTTTACAGGACACGTGGAACTAAAGGCAAGCAAGGGCAGAGGTATAAAGACATACAAGGGCTACATCGCAGTATTCGTTTGTTTAGCAACCAAGGCTGTTCACCTAGAATTGGTGTCAGATCTTAGCACTCCAGCTTTCCTAGCAGCTTTTCACCGTTTTTGTGCGCGAAGGGGAACCCCTCGCCATATGTACAGTGATAATGGAACGAATTTTATCGGAGCAAAACGAGCATTGGATAGCGAATACAAAGAAATTATAAAAACTATCAATAAGGATTTTCTTTGCAAAATTAGCGACATGAACATAGAGTGGTCATTCAATGCACCAGGATGGCCAAGCGCTGGTGGTTTGTGGGAAGCCGCTGTTAAGAGCTTCAAGCGTCATCTGAAGCGAGTCCTAGGTGAACAAAAACTTACCTACGAGGAGTTTACTACCCTCCTACAGCAGATCGAAGCGTGTCTTAACTCCCGTCCGTTATTCAGTCTGACGGAGAACTCTGAGGACACTTACCTAACTCCTGGTCACTTCTTGATTGGCGATTCTTTGTTATCGAGACCACAGACTGTTTCAGAAAACGTTAACTTACCTGCTCGTTGGCAACTCGTTCAGTCCATGAATAAACATTTCTGGAAGCTTTGGTCGTCAGATTATCTGCAGCAGCTTCAGGTACGTTCTAAATGGAGAGTTCCTACAAAAAACTTAAACGTTGATGACATCGTGTTGGTTAAGGACGACAACCTACCTCCAGGCAAGTGGGCACTCGGCAGAGTTCAAGAGTTACATCCTGGAAAAGATGGATACGTAAGGGTTGTATCTATAAAAACGGCAAGCAGCATCCTTAAACGTCCTGTAACGAAGCTTATACTATTACCTATCGAAAAACCAACAGATGATGATAACTTAGCGAAAGATACAGCTCAGCAAACACCTCCACCTACAACTACGCGCTCCAACAAAAGGGCACGTGGCAGAAAGCGTAACATATTTACAAACATCTTTACTTTAGCTTTATTACTCTTCTCCATGTTAATATCGTCATCGATACAGCATGACGTCACACGCATCAATACTACGGCGTTAAATGACGGCAGAGCGCTATATTTCGACAAGATATCGAACTTGCAATACATTCGAGACGAATGGAGGCTGATAGTTTATTACAACCTTACGGGCTATTGGCAAGCAATATCAGATTTAGAAATTTACATAAGGCATCTAAAAGGTATTACTATGAAATCTAGCTCACAATACCAACAAATAACTACACAACTTACACACGAATTGACTGAAATTGAGCACTTCAACCGATTATTACAGAGTCCCAGCAGCAAACGACAAAAAAGAGGCTTAATAAATGGTGTCGGTAACTTAGCAAATTATTTATTTGGTGTCCTGGATGACAATTTCGCGGTACAGTACGCTAAGGATATCGAAAAGATAACGTACAACGAAAATCATCTCAACGAGCTTATCAAAAACCAAACAGTAGTAATCGAAGCAGAATCCAACATAATACAGCGTAATGAGAAAATAATGAACACACAGTTCTCACTTATTAATGAGCATTTACGAGGTATATCGACCGAACTAAACCAAGTACGTCACGACGTAGAAAACGGTCTCTATATCACATCATCAGCACTGGCAGCCAACATCATTCTTGAGAACCTGAGGCGTATTCAAACCTCGCTCATAGACACCGTAACTGATATCAGTCATGGTCGGATCGATACACACTTATTATCCAGCGAACAATTAGAGGAACAAATCAGCTTCATATCAGGCCAGCTACAGGGTGATCTAAAAGTACCTGTGGAGAAGGCAAATATCAGAGACTTATACAAGCTACTCAAGGTGTTCGCAAAAATCTATAAAAAATACCTAATTATTGAAATAAAGGTACCCCTAATTAGCAATGAATTTTATGAGCTTGATAAAATTATTAGCATACCACAAAATAAAGGAGAAAAATCCTACCTCACTCTACCTATCTACCCGTACTTAGCATTTAACTTAAGAAAAGACATAGCTATATTTTTAACAGATCAAGACTTACAAACTTGTCTTCACGCATCTGAAGAAACTATATTATGTACCCTTGATAAACCTACATACGATTTAGACCCTCACCAAAACATCTGTAACTTAACATTGATAAATGCAGGAAAATTTACAACACCCTGTATTTACGAGCATACGCCATGTGTAGATAGATGGGTCAAGTTGCACCGACAGAATGTCTGGTTATATTCATGTTGCAGAGAATGCAGTATACGTACGTTTTGCCCAGCTGATATGATGATAAGCACAACAACAGGCAACGGCCTTCTCGAAATAGGTCAAGGTTGCACTCTTAAGGGTGATTCATACACAATTCACTCTCATAACAATTTTTTGAGAAAGGTAAATATGCAGCCGTCTATCGAAGCCCCAGAGATATCTATGTTAAACAGCGTCATCAACTCTTCCGTAGCAAGGTTTGACATTACCACAGAAAATCACGAACAAGCATTTCATCAGATAATGGACGAGATTAACACACTAAAACAGGCATCAGCATCAGATCTTAGCATTCATGACGTCCATCTTTATTCAATCAGCTATGGTACGCTTGCTTTACTCCTGTTGGTAGCTGGCGTCGTAGTAGTCTTCGTCGTTCGAGCAAGGAGGAGGCAGCGTCGCATGGAGCTTGCAGCATCTCCCGGGGGGGAGGCCCCGGTGAGGCAGCGTCACATCAAGCTTGCAGCATCTCCCGGGGGGGAGGCCCCGGTGAGCGCAGCGGTCATCGGTAGGCTTGTGTCGAATGAGCGAACAGCGCCGCGTGATTGTGAATGTAGTGAGATGTGCCATTCAGTGAGCAGGGGAGTAAGTGAAGGCGCGGTGCCTAAAAAACCCCCACGATCAGTGTCGATTGAAATCCCTAGTGAATCTCTTAGTGAAATAGTAAGGCCATCCGGGGGCCACTAGTTATAGTGCGGGACTTAAAATATTTTTTAGCAAAAGTAAATAGCTTACGGACAACTTTTATGAATAAGTATTTAATTTATAAGAATTTTATTACTTAGCATTAACTTGATTGTTAATTCAATTTATAAGCTAGCTTTAACGATCATTGTTTTCACCATCTTTTATCAATTTATGAAATAAGATTCCTAAATTCATTTAGATTAGTTTCAGCTTCTTGTAACATTGCTTTATTATCATTTAGGATACTCTTGTTTATTTCTATCTTTATTTTCGAGTTGGCAAGATGTACGAGCTAACGCACACATACATGTACATTAACTCTTACTTAAGTATTAATAATTATTTACCTAAAATAAATTGCGCTGACTTGCATTGTCACGCGTTTAGCTATATTGGTGGAAACAATAAATCAGTGTACGTTCATCACTCGTTGGGTTCGGTCATTTAGCTCTCTGCGGAGAAACCACCCTTCAGCTAGCTACCCTTAGCAATTTCAGCTTAGCATCTATTAACTGTATAGCATACTATACAATGTTAATTAGAAAAAAACCTTTCTCATACATAATACCTACTAGTTTCATACAATTACGTTAATATTACGGCAATTTATTTCAGTACAGTATGTAAGCTAAGTTGCGGAACAAAGAAATCGACATTTTGTTTCAATGTAGTTACGAGTACCTACGTCAAGTAGTTTCAGCGTTTAATAGAAGTGGCACCATTGCTTCTGTGATTTATTTTTGTTATCGAAACTATAAATAAATATGTACACTTTTGCCACACTACTGTGCCATTTGTAATTACCAACAAATAGTTATTAATTGAAGGATCACTCTCAGCCTCCATGTCTGAAACACGTACCTATACATCCAGACCCGGTAAAGACATTTCACACAAAACCTGCCCGACCGGAGACAGAACCTAGAACCTCGGCGTAGAAGGCAATTACACTACCAAGTAGGCTTTGCAGGTGTTTATTTTTTTAACTCATAAACGGTCAATATTTTTGTCAATCGACTAAGAAAGTGCACCATTGGCTCTGTCATCGCTACCGCCAGAGCTATACAAATTTTTACCATATACTCGTAGACGAATATTCAACACAAAAAAAAACAAGAAAACAAAACAAAACAGCAAATCGCAAACCAAACTCAAACATCGTATTTCTCGTTTACATTAAGTTTATGTAAATGCATGTCTGCGATCGGGGACGGACCGGGGTGACGTCACGTCGGCACAGTATGTTAAACAACTGTCACAGATTATGCAAAACCTTACTGCAACTGCATGCCGACACGAAGTACCACGTGTGCTGCTGTCCCGTTAGTTAGGTACTTGAACTTGACTCGAGGTGGTGAACGCGAGTGACATTTACGAGTACCCTCATAATAAAATCTTATGATAATTGCCCGAGATTGTCAGGCTACAAGGAGCGATATCAAGCTGTTTTATATTCAAACTCATTAACACGACAACGGATTTCATTCAAGGTTTACTTGATTAAACTTGAAGTAATTTACTAGATCTTTGTCTTCGTTATTATTCTTTAGATCAAGAAGAACAATATTTAACCTTTTAAAAGATTGACATAAATAAAAGTAAAAATAAAAAGTCATTTCTAATGCAAGTATAACTCAAGCTGTACTAAAGTTTACAAACAATAAACAATCCTAGATACGAGCTTAGCGCTCGTTGTTTTGCAACCGTGTAAACACAAGAAACGAAAGTGTGGCGCCCCAGCAGATACCGCTGGCTCCAGCTAGCTGACGATTCCATGCTGGACAGCGACGAGGAGTCACCATTCGTCGTTGTGTCCCTCCCGGTGTACACTCCAGACCCCGAACCGCTGGTAAGTCTACCGCCATGTTTAACTGATAGTATTTATTGGATCGAAAATTTGGCGCCCGAGTAGATTTTTCTGGTTTCATCATGCTGACGATTCCATGCTGCATTGTGACGAAGAATCGCCATTCATCGTCGTGTCCCTTCCGGTTGTACCCCTGACTCCAAGCCGCTGGTAAGTCTACTACCACGTTCAACTAATATTGTATAGATCGAAAATTTGGCGCCCGAACTGATACTCTAGCTTCGGCTAGCTGATGATTGCGTACCGGGTAGTGAAGAGGAGTCACCATTTGTCATTGTGTTCCCATTGTAAATCCCAAACCCTGAGCCGCTGGTGAGTACTCGTATACTATAATGTTTTGGTAATAAGTATTTTTAATTAGGCGCCCAAGCAGATACCTATTCTTAATAGCGACGGGAAAAGTAAAGTAAGGAAAGAAAAAAGCCAGTAAGTGCGACGTAGAGGCATAAATGTAACACAATCAACCTCGTAGCAAAGTCTTAGAACCTAGTACTTCGTTGATGCCTTTAATGTTACGAAGACCTAAAAAAATCTTGTATTTTTACACGATAGCAACATATGGTTTAAATTTTGTCCCCGCGTACCACTTAAAGTAAGTAGACATGGTACGACGTATCATTTAGATTACTTTATGTAACACAATCGTCCTCGTAGCTAAGTGCTACGCCGCCGTAGAAGATTACCCTGTTGATGTCTTAAATGGAGGTCTTAAGTGCTACGGCAACCTGCAAAATGAGTTGTTCTTTTGAAAACATGATATTTATTATGTTTAAATTGGCACCGCGTGGCAACATCTTAATAAATTAAATTCCCGCATAAGTTGACTTATAATTTAGAACATGGCCGATATATTTACTTCTTTAGAATAGAATTAACAAAGCAAAAAACAATTAAGTACGAAATTTAAATAAAACAATAATCCTTTCCACGCTAAATTCCGAATTCAAATGACTTCTTTGATGATTGATAGAATAATAACTTGTGGTTACTTAACACAAACTTACATAACGTAATGTTTTCCTTATAAATATGCAGGGATTTGCGTGCGCCGCGTACATATCAACCCGCACGTACTTCTGATACGAGAACGTACGGTGGACAACAAGCTGATCTACTCAAAAAGAAAGTATTAATTTTGGCACTCATGCCCAACTGCAACTACCAATCTTTTAAGATCACAAAAATTAAATATTCGTTTGGCTTGGTGATCTAGAGCGAACTGAGCGTTTTCTGTGCAAGGTACACTAAGTCCTGAATAAATGTGATTGGTGGTTGTGGCCACTACTGACCCAAGCAAGAGTTAATCGAGCTGTCCAGTCTAAGCAATATTTATTGTTCTATGGTCTAGACTGAAGAAGACGACAAAGAAGTAAGAACAGTCGGGTGGGCTTATTGCTTCTTATCTTCTAGGCAACCTTATTGCTGTAAGTCAGATAAAACTGGATAACAAACGACGCTCTTGCCGATTGTACGTCGCGAGTGGGCGGTTTTTATATTCCTTTGCACGTACAGCGTACGGGGTATAATTAATCAAATCGTGATAAAATTTGAATGAAAATATTTCATTAAGGTACGAGTACACACGCGAATATTTTTCTTTCATTGTTACGACATACTTCGTAGACGGACTTAAAACTGATTATTTCTTGATTTGAATAGTTTCTAGTATTATTTTAAACAACCTTTTTGTCGGCTTTTTTTGCAAGGCAAAGCTTTTGCAATCTTTATTGGTTATAATTAATTTCTCTTCTTTTCCATAATTAATCTTCTTTAATTATTATCTGATAGTATGATTGCCACAGCTGGCAGGTACTAACTGTCTGTTATATTGTGTCCATATTGTATATTTGAAAAAAAAAGATTGATTGGCCTTAGGTAGTTTTATTTAGTTAGGTCTTATATGTTTGTGATGCGAAAATTTTCCATTCCTGAAATTTTTTTGATACGGAGACGCGGCATGTAGGGAACGGCCTCCTTTGATAGATGCTGGCTGTTTCTCCGGTTCGTTTGATGTACTTTATATCTTTTGGATTTCGAATGGATTATTTTGTGTGAGTCAGTTTGACGGCCATCGGGGTCCGTTGATCGTTGTGTTGTATTCTGAATAGATATATAAATAAAATAAACGTGATAATAATATATATTACTCGTTTATTATTGTACCTAGATAAAAAAGATGTTTGAAAACTCATTTATTTTAAATATATTGCTTAAATTAACTAATTAGTAGGCTCGAGCTCTTCGGTGGGGACGTAATAAGCTGTTTTTTAGCCCGTATCATCATCTGATCCGAGCACATGATGTTAGTACTCTATTATATTCTGTGGCGCTACTAGGTGTATTCAAGGCAAGAGTGAACAGACATCTTCTGGGTAAACAGTGTACCACATTTGACTGTGTCATCGATTTCCATCAGGTGAAACATTGACCATACATGAACCACAAACGTAATTTGTGCATGAACCCATTGTTTTTTTAGGAAAATGTCATGTAGATATATACCGTAATGATGTGTAAGGTTTCTTGGAAGTAAAAAAGTTACGTTTCTTAGTAGTTTATGTTCCAGCAAACGCTACTTAGCATATTGATTACTTCCCCATGGATACTTCGCCAATTTCCATATGTAAATGACAAAATGACCAACATTTTCAGACGTATTAATTTCACAAACACCGCAGTCCACTTGTTATGCAGCAATTTGAGACGTGGCCTCGGTCTCGACGTTTTATATTCCCTCACACGTGGCGGGTCACCACACTAGATAGACCCCTAAATTCTTGGATGGTCAAACCAGATTCGCGTGTTCAAGGGAGGTTACGGAGCTCAATCAGATTGGTGGCGCTTCAATTGCACGCACAGCAGCGATAAGAGTCGAGGCGTCCTTCGCAGACGGTCAGTACCATCGGCCAAGGACTCTGAATAATTTGAATTTGGAGTGCGAAGTTCTTATGTTTACTGGCCAGTGGTCGATCGCGCTTCGGACGTGCCGCCTGTCGCTTCAGCTGTGCAAAATACCGCGAATCAAGATTCGGTACCGCGCTAAAAGTGCTGGCGATTTCAGGGTCACCATCATGGTGAGTGGTATACTCTTAAGCTTCCAACTCGTTTTAAACTTGAAACGGTACGATTTGCAGCTATACTTAATGCAGGCTTAATAACTACCTAAGTGAATGGTGCTACATCAAGCTAGAGAACAGATTTGAATACATAGTTAAATGAACCGGAGCGATGCGGGGTGGTGCAGGATGTATTTGAATTAATCGGCAGATGATTTTAGTAAATGGTCGGTAAGATTGAAATGGATTCAGTCAGTTAGCTATGAAGCCAAAAAGTATTAAAAGAGAGAATGAATGAATGAATGAATCGTTTTGCAATGGTGTAGGTGCAGTAGTATGCTATAAAACGAAGTTCAACTCGTAATACTTCAACATAAACTATTATTAAGAAACAACAGATTAAAAAACGGAAGGATGCAATTAACATTAAACATAACTAATTAGCGGATATTCATTAAAATTTCTTCAACGTCAGCATTTCAACGAAGAAAAACCGAGTTTCTTGAATCGGGTCACTCAAGAAAACTAGGTTAAAACGCGGGCTATTCGCAAGGAATAAAAAAAAAACCGAACTCGTGTGGAGCAAATGGAACTGGCGGAATTCCCCTCGTAAAACTATAAAATTCTTGAATAAGCGTCAACTGACCCAAAGTTTAAAGTCGGCCCGAATAATAAAATTTAACTTTATTGTACGAAAATTCCGAATTTACTCGATATTGTGAAGGTGAAGCAGTCTGCATGCTAAAATAGGTTAGTTTAAAATAGGGCTTTGTAAGTAGGGCACGCGTTTGAATCTTAAAGTATTTTTGAAACTTCATAATTTTGGACTTATCGGAGATTCCGATTGAAATATTTCGTGTATCTCTTGTTCACTTTTCATGCGTCCAACAGTCGTCTGTTGCGTTAATACCAAATGAAACTACACGTCTTTAACATAAATACTACAAATAGCTTAATAACAAACTAATAAGTGATTGTATGTGCAAGTGATTTGTAAATATAAATCTACAAACATGTGTTATAGATACCAACTTCATGAAAGGAACTATAATTTGCGGATCGCGTCTCAAAAGCCTCTAGAAATGATCTACATAGATCCTCCGAAGCGAAGAGCTTTTCATGTTCAGGTTCGTTGGTGAACTTAATTGTACAACTTGTAGTCACACGGAACTGGAAACTAACCTAGCTATCAAAATGCAATTCATTTGTGTGCATGTCAGCGATTTTCAAGTTGTTTTCTTTTGCACATTCATCAAACAAAAATCGTGTCAGGGGCATGGGCTAGGCCTGAAAATTTGCTTTCGGTCGGTCGGTTATGCACTAACACCCGTTCATTTAATTGAATCACAGTAATTTAGCACTAGAACCAACGTTGAATAATGTCCAATTTTAAATTGAAAGTGTTTTCCGTGACTAATATTCTGAAATTGCATGTAGAGTAGGTCGACGACGCTATGTAGCATAGCTGCGCCTACTTAACATTCTCTGCAATTTAAATTCCGTCATAATTTTTACATACCTATAAAATATTTGTATTCTCACTTAGGCTTTAAATTTTGTTTTGGGAGATCTAAAATTAGGAGCGGTGGGTTATCTTAAGTTTCACAGAATTTACTATATTTTGTATAAGTAGACAAAATTCAGTGAAAAAACTCAAATCAGTAACTAGTCACACACAACACAAAACATCTTGTTTGACTTTTACATCTTAAAGTGAAAATACTGCCCCTTACTTAACGTTTAACTTTCGTAGTTGAGATACAAGAGGTTTATTTCTTATGTCATTTGAGCCTACGTTACTCCCCCAACAATTGTCACTTAAAGCCTATGAATACGTCAGGATCCACAATAAAAAACGTAATACACCTATCTAAGTACATGTATCTTCTCGCAGGCGGCCAGCTACGGCAAGAAGAACGGGATGTGGTACGGAGGCACCTCGACGACCGCGACCGGGGGCTGGTCCCGGGCCGGCACCCGCAAGCAGTCCGTGGCGGAGTCCGACGCTCCGCCGCCGGGCGGTGGTGGCGGGAAACCCACCAGCGGCCGCGTTATCCGCATCATCAACAACATGGATCATTCTATACAGGTGACCGTCAACTCTGTTTACTTTTATGGCAACTACACACTATGCCAGCAGCTCAACTGGCGGCCTTAGATGAGCCACCTGCATAGAATTCTATTAGTACAAATGATGCCGCGCCGCCGCCGTTAAAATCCGGAGGCAAAGTGTGTAGGAGCCAACAAGAGCATTAGAGTTAAGTGAGAACTACAAAGGGCTTGTGGAATAGTAAGAAAATAAGGATAAGAAACGGACGTATGAGGTTTTTCGTTCAGAGAATAGAAGTACTTGAAAAGGGCTAGGTAGTCTAATTTATTGACTATTGTTATAGTGTGACTATTATGCGAAATGTCATTAAATAGTGGTACAATTCCCTACCCTACTAGTACTACGACTATCTAGGAACTTCGTAAAAGATGAATATTACATATCATTTATACCTACTTTTATAATGTTTTTGTTCAAATATGTAAGTTTTTAGCCATTAAAATTTAAGAAAATAAATTATCCTGCTATCTGGCCTACGAAGCAAATCCGGAACACAATAATGTAATGAAGTTGTACAGTGCAATGTGCATTTTCAAGTAGCGTTCGCGACATCCTGTCTCTAGCGTGTCGTGTGTCGCTATCTCTATGACGTAGGCACAAAATCTAGTTCGTGAGCCAATAGACGTAGGTAACAATGCTGGGTGCAACAGCGTCATCGTCGCGTCATCAAGACTCTTACCAGATTGCATAAAGATTCAGGACGTCATCCGATTTTTGCAGGAGTAATTTGAGGTCAAATTATTTAGTTTAAAGTCGGTACTACACCTACAGCTATAATGATCGCCAAGCTTATTTGCAGCTGTAGTTCACGGTGCATCTTAACACAACAAACTACCAGAAAAAACTATTTCTAAAAACAAACATATCACTGCTATTAATATGTTCTATTGTTAACACAAAATACTTAGTTTTCTAAGTGGAAATAAACTTGGTGATAATTATTGAATGAATGAATGAATGAATGAATGAATATACTTTATTGCACACACAGAAATAATAAATGACAATGATAATGATGATTATTTAGCTAGAAGTATACAGACTTTTACATGGAATGTTGGAAATATGTTTTCTAACCAATATACTTATATAGGTAGTGTTACCAGGCTATGATCTGATGCTATAAATAGGTTTAATCTAAGATCTTTAAAAATATCGAGAACAAAAATGGCTGCCTGACATGGCATTACCAAAGTAAATGGAAAAGAGTTCGTGACGCGATATCCACCTAATATACTCGTAACGCTGAATCAAAACAGGGCCTTACAAATTTCGTAATTAAGGAAGTAATCATAGAGCTTGTTTAAATGTAACTGGGTTAAGTCCGTGCAATTAAAAGCTAATCAAACTTCCTTGTTTTTTACCCGCTAACATGTTATTTTTATCGCAGATTGAGGCCTGTAATCATCTTAAGTACTGAGATTATAAAAAATAATTTAAGGTAGTTTGTTGACCGCACAAAATAGTTAAAGAAAATGTAAAGCATTAAGGTTGTAATTCAGAATTAGTATTAGAATTTGATTTTATCAAAACAGAATCGGGTAGTTGACTTTATAAAAATAAAGGGAATATGCACATTTTTTTAAATTCATTAATCGAACGAAATATTTCAAGTTTCAGATAAACACATAAAAAATATTTTTTCAAATATCTTAATCAGAAACAAAGTTATAAGGCTTCAAAGTTTATGGTTAGATAGAGAGGTCCGACAAGACCATTGACGTCATTGGTCACGCGGGCCATACATCCACCATAGAAAATTTTGTTTTTGTTGATGATGAAAAGAGGGACAGATATATTTGTTTAACGTTGTATCTAGTTTGTTTTTCGATCAATTTCGATTCTGTTTTGACTGTCAGTATTCTATTTTTGTATACTTTCAGATGAACTATGAAAAAAAACTAATATACATATTTTTATACATATTCCCAAAACTAAAAACGAAAAATCATTTCAGGAACAATTTTTCATTTTTGCCATTGCTGTTTGCCTAGATTTCCCATTACTCGTATCATAAAAAGAAACTAATTTGACAAAGTCTGAAATTATATAGTCAAACCTTTCTGTTTATTGAAATTAATATAGGTATATAGGTAGTAAAAGCCTGAAAGTTTAATGTATCTATCTACCATCATGCCCTCAAAATGTGGGTTTACATAAACGGCATTTACGTAGGGCGTATAGGGCCTCGTGTATGAAATTAATAGCACATTTCGAACGCAAAGACCTTGATAGCTAAACACCGGTAGAGTTTGATTGCCGGAGAAAGTGGCGCAAAACACGAGTATGTTTCAGGCAATGGTGAAGATTTACAACTATCCATACTCAAGGCCGTTTCTAATGATTGTGTGCTTTCAGTGTCGGGTTTTGTTGAACTTACGTACAACACAGCCTTTCGAAGAGGTGCTAGAGGATTTGGGCCAAGTTTTGAAAATGAGCGGCGCCAAGAGAATGTACACAATTACTGGACAGGAGGTAATTTCAACTCATTCCTCAATCTAAGAATCTAATCGTTTAAGCCTTTCGAACCGGCTCAAAAAAGACATGTCCATTTGCAGGTTAGAAGCTTCTCACAACTGCGTAACGAATTTGCAGACGTTGAAACTTTCTATCTTGGAGCAGCGATGGTTGTTCCAGCTCTAAGTCCAGGTGTTAGTGCTCCACTGCCCATTGAATCTCCAATTAGAAGGTACGTAATGGAGTGTAGTAATTATATAATATATAATCGAGCCTAATAAACTTTTAAAAGTTTAAATTAAATGCTGAGCAATGATTTCCTTTATCCAGATCCAGGTCTAGAGCCAACGTTGCTGCAACGCCAGTTGAGGATATAAGGGGAGCACGCCGCGCCCGCAGCAAAAGCCGTCCCAGAGTGCTTTACGCTCCCGAAGGAGAAATCGTTCGCAATTCAGGTACTTATCTAGAACTAAAAAAAATAAAAAAATAAAATTCTCGTGAGTGACCATTCTTCGAATCACGTCATATCTTCCTCTAGTATAAAAACTACGCCAATCTTTGTTATGGGAAAGAAAATTCTTTCACATTTAAAAAATTAAAATAAGTAGAAATAGATATACAGATAAGAGTATACTCGTATAATTTAATATCTTTATCGTAATTAGAGCATATATATTTGACTGATTAGTTTATAGAAATAGTGTTTTAGTGGCAATAGAATGTGACCTTAGTTTTAGCCACCATAGAGGCGTAGGTAGAGCTGTTTAGAGTGCTGTAAATATCCCGCTTTCGATGTGACTAACGGTTCTTTTCTACAGACTACACTCTTCTAGAAGTGCTGAAGGAAGAGCCAATCCGGGTGACGATCCGGGGACTCCGGCGCACCTTCTACCCGCCGATCCACCACGCTCCCGTCGACAATACTCCGCCAGAGAAGAAGTTGCAACTCGATTGGGTGTAAGTAAAGTGTACTTGTTTTTTTTTACAGATTTACTTACAATACAGTAAAGATATTCTGTACTAGCAATCAATCAATCAGCCTATTGCAGTCCTCTGCTGGACATAAGCCTCCCCAAGGGCACGCCAAAGTACACGATCACCCGCTTTCCTCATCCAGCCACCACCAGCGACTTTCCTCAGGTCATCAGTCCACCTGGCAGAGGGGCGCCCCACACTACGTTTCTCGAGACGCGGTCTCCATTCGAGAACCCGTCTGCTCCAACGCTCATCGGTTCTGCGACAGACGACGTCGTTTCGTAACAATAGCTTTACCAATTTTGGTAAGATACATTATAAGAAAGATCTGCGACTAACTATTATAAAGTGAGCAGTTTCTTTTTACGATATTGCGTATTCACTCACTCGTGTGGTAGCTGAACCCCTCTCAAAGTTAATTTATTCACTACAAAAATCTTTCAATATTACATCCACCTCATTATGAGCAAACTTTATTTATTATTAATGATATTATTTTTAGGTATGGTTACCGCGGATCGGACTCTCGCCGAAACTTGTGGGTGTTGCCAACCGGGGAGCTGCTGTATTATGTGGCAGCCGTCGCGGTCATGTATGACCGGGATGAGGAATCTCAGAGGCACTATATTGGCCACACCGAAGACATTCAATGGTGAGATTTTTCATACAACAATTTTAGTTAACAAAAAACAAAAAAAAAAAAATATTTAAGTAATAATTTACGTTAAATTCCATAGTAAGAAAAAGAAATCAGTTAAGAATGCTTTTAAAATCGGATATATTTATTTTGATGACGAATTGTAGTGTCTATTAAATGTTTTTTTTTTCTTTTTTTTTCTTCTTGTTTCTTTTTGTTTTGTTGTTTTCTTCTTAAGAGTTGTTTTAATGATATAGTCCAAAATTGAAATGTTTTTAAATTTCACTTATTTGTGATACAATAGTTAGCGCTTGCGGCTCGATCCCATAGCAGTAAGAGCTTTCTTAATGCGAGTGTCTAGCTGTATGTGCTAGCTGTTACACTGGACTTGTTTCATTCTTCACTCTGTATCCTTCGTTCCCAGTATGGAACTACACCCGTCCCGGGAGCTGGTGGCGAGCGGCCAGCGCGCCGGCCGCGGGCGCCGTGCTCAAGCGCACGTGAGGATCTGGAGCACCGACACGCTGCAGACCCTACATGTGTTCGGCATGGCGGAGTTCGAGGCCGGAGTCTCGGCTGTCGCTTTTTCGCAACTGGTAAATCATAAAACATCAGTATACTTTAGGATAGGAGGCATCTACAAACGCTATCCGTGTCGCCCAGTATTGGAAGAGACACAGATATAAACAACTAAAGAAAGGAGAAAGAAAGGGGGGGTCGTGAGAAAGATAGTTAACAACATAGACACGCTATAATAATAAAAAGATGGATAATTATAAATTCCTCCAAAAAATAATTAGTTACTAGCTTAATACGTCCCCACAGAGAAGCTTGAGTCTACACTGAATATGGGAAATCAGACCTTAGACCACGCAGCATGCTATTAATGGGTAGATTGAATTCACCTACAACCATTTCCATTTGTAACAATACAATACAATACCAGGCATTTTTTTATTACTTCCTTGCATCCTGATTGAGGGGCGAGTTCAATCTAATTTGAACTACGAATAAGGACCTATATTCGTAGAGTTTGAATAATTTTAGTTTGGTTTGTGTTTGCCGGTAAGTCTTTCTAATAGGTCACCGTAAAACTGCGGATTTGCCCGTAAAATCTTAGATATCAAAGTTACATATATTTTTGTCTGGATTTCAGAATGGCGGCAGCTACGTCCTGGCAGTGGATGCGGGTCGTGAGAGCATACTGTCAGTTTGGCAGTGGCAATGGGGTCATCTCCTGGGCAAAGTCGCTGTAAGTCATCACAATCCAATATCACGTCACGTCTCTCCTTCAACTCACTGAGGTGCGGGGGTCGGGCTTACAATAAATTCGGTCCTATTTTGTTATTGAACGATACATGATACGTGTAAGTTTCCATTTTTACGTGAGTGTTTCCGTTTTAAATAAATAATCATTCGTTCCTACTCCTTAAGTTATTGTTCTTCACCCTAAGAACGTCTTTAAAAGACAAATTCTAAATATAGATACTTTTCGCAACATTTTATAACGTATTTTTCATGTTTTGTGAATTAAAACGTAACTTGTACCCACCTTCACAATATTTACAGGCTGACCACAAATTGAAGTAGAGGTTTAATAAAAAGAAATTAAAAACAAGTTTTTACTTCATTGTGACTTGACTCAAACTTATCTCGATCTATCCTTGTATTAAAAACTAGTACCGATCTAGGTGACGATTTGCCAATGGCCTTGTAAAATTCAAGGTTGGCAGACCCATTAAGATTACTATTCTTGATAATTGAGACCCCATAACAAGTACCTGAATGACGCGTTTTGGCTTTATCAATAAAAATCTTAGTTTCAGGCGTCGTTGTAGGTAATGAGGTTGTGTACCTCTACCTTAACCTTTGATTCGGATGATGTATTGCTCTACCTTATGCGTCTGTAGGCAGTTACCCCGATTATTGAGTACATGGCAATCTACGTATGCATAGGATCTTTATATGGATACGTATTCATTATGCAAAGGTATATACTTTCAAAAACGGCAAATTACTTTGTCTCCACTGGCACTACTGACTGGTTACAAAAACCTATGCTACGACTCTGCGTAGCTAGTGGCTTATGCAAGTGCTACGTGGCTACACAAAACTTTGCTACGAGTCGTAGCAACAAGACTGCGTAGATAGTTGCTACGAAAGTGCTACGCTGTCGTAGCATAGAGTTAAAAGCCAAGAAGAGAGATATTAATATTAGTGTGATAGCTTAACTTTAGTTAAGTAGGTACCTAAACTTTGTTATTTATAATAAATATATAATATTCTTTACTGCACACAATTTCCACATACATATTGTTATATGAGTTTAAACAGTTAATGAGAGTAGTCTGGAAATGTCTTGGGAAATAAAAATCTCCTACGATACAACTGGTAGCGCCATGCGGTAGTACCAAGAGGATGAAACGAACAAATGGACCATAATACGGTATACATTATACACGGATTTCATCAAGGCAGCAAATTTTGTTCTATTTTGAGTATTATGTAGATTGTAGAACTCATATCACTATTCAAATCCTTACTAGCTAAATGTTACATAATAAATAATGTCATTAATAAACTACCTTCACTCGTAATAAATAACAATAAGTCCGCCTTTGTTCTGTGACGGCTATCGCAAAAGCAATAAATTGTCGGTTGCATTTCTAATTCTTTTTTCCACTTTACGGAAATTGATCTTCATATTTGTCAAGGAGGTTTATCGGTCACGCGAAGTAAAAAATAAGGTGGAATGGCGCCGACATATCAACTTTTATTCAGTCGGCTGAGTATTATTATATTCAGTCGACTGTAATCAAGCATATAAATTACGAAAACCTCCCTTAAGGCCGGGTTATGGCAAAAATTAGCAACTCAACGCGCTTTAGTTGAAAGTTCAACCGACGCACTACTGAAATAAAGTTCATATTAGCGTGCGATGCTTCACGGTAGTTACGTCCGACACTGCGCAGGAATCGTGCGAAAACCTTGTTTTTCTTGAACTCTTTTGCTAATTAACAGAAAACAGCAGAGTTTATGAAAAATGTAATCGATTTAAAATCTAAGTCAATAATAGGCAAATTATATTAAGGAAAAAAAAACTATGGTTATCGCTTGAAGTTACGAGATCTAGGACGTCAAAATTTATTTTTGCTGCTTTTTTTTCAAATCTTGTGCTTTTTATTTCTAAATTATTATAATGTATTTCAAAATTCTACTCGATTTAAAATTTAATTAAGGATATATTCTCTTAGCACATTTTTTTTTACATTTATAGCATCAGTAGAAGTGCTAGTATTTGATCGTCAAAGTATCGACTATGGGCGGTATTTCCACATAACCCCGCCTTAACGCTACGATATAGAGGCGCTTTATAGGTTACTGTTACGATTGACCTATCTCACTTGGGTCGTTATAACATGTTCCGATAATGTGATATTCCATCAATTTATAAAAAGGTAGACTATTAAACTGCCTACTTTACGTACCTAGATATAACATTTTACATGTTAGATTTTTTACCTGGTGGGTCCTACGAGGTAGGTCGCTAAATCTCTAGTACCTTAACTTTGTCCTTGTCCATTTTTTAAACACAAATTGATTTGGACAGCGGTTCGACTTGTTTTTTTTATCTCTGAAAATTTGGTTTGTTTTTTCGTAAATTAAAAAAATATATAACCTGTTCAGTTTTGTAGGCTGACCCGGAAAGTTTTGCATTATTTAACTGACACGTTGTATATGACCTAAGTATGTTACATATTAAAATATTGAATTCGTATTTTTCTTACATTAGACCCTGCAAGAAGAGTTAACAGGCGCGGCTTTCCATCCTCTCGACGACAATCTACTGATTACTCACGGAAAAGGCCATCTCGCCTTCTGGAACCGCAGAAAGGACGGCTTCTTCGAAAGAACGGATATTATTAAACCGGTATGTTAAAACAGAAGATTTAATTGTTCAAAAAAAAATTGTGAGCATAACTTTTGCGATTCATACTTACTAGCGCTTTTTTACACACTTAATGTATTAATAACCGGTAAAATCTTTTTTTTTCCGTTATGGCACTAGTTTGTCTTTGTGCCAGTGTCAAGTAATGTTATTTACAAGGTAGGGAAACTAAACGCGCTCAATAGTAAACACAAACGAAGTAATTTTGGAGAAATATAAATTGGTTTTTGTCACTATTTGTTTTTTTTATTCAATCCTATTTAGGCTAAGGCATTCAGCCATGCAGCCAACTTCTTTAGAAGGTTTATATTTTTGTTTCAGCCCTCTCGTACACATGTCACGGCATTGCAATTTGAACAAGACGGAGATGTAGTCACAGCTGATAGTGATGGATTCATAACAATCTATAGCGTCGACAGCGACGGAGCATATTTTGTCCGAATGGAATTTGAGGTAAACTAAAAAAAAAACTGTTTACTTAAATAAATTATTCAATAATTTCAGTTAATTTGAATACTGACACTTTTAATCTTTTTCAGGCACATATCAAAGGAATTAGCTCCTTAATTATGCTTTCCGAAGGTACATTGATATCAGGAGGAGAAAAAGACAGGAAAATAGCTGCATGGGATTCATTACAAAATTATAAAAGGATAACCGAGACCAAGGTTTGTATTCTAATTACTTTTTAGTGCCTAGCACCTATCAATATACCTATATAATATCATCCGATATCTCATTTTATTGCTTATAGTTGCCTGAATCCGCGGGTGGAGTTCGGAGTATCTATCCCCAAAGACCAGGTAGAAACGACGGTAACTTGTATGTTGGTACTACTCGAAATAATATTATGGAAGGTTCTCTTCAGAGGCGATTTAATCAAGTGAGTGCATAAAAAAATTTGAAGAACATAATTATGTTCTTATTTGTTTATAAAGGATAGGTGAGGAGACTCATAATCATAAACGTTCCTCAATTTTCAGATACTTTTTGGTCATCATAAACAACTGATTGGTCTTGCTGTTCATCCAGATGATGAGATGTTTGCTACCGCCGGTCACGATAAAAATATAGCTTTATGGAAGGGGCACAAATTGATATTTGCTACTCAGGTAAGAATAATTTTTCGTTCGAGATTCGTTTATTTATGTGTCATCATCATCAAATTATATTAAAATTATATTTTTTATATAGGTTGGCTATGAATGCGTTTCTCTTGCTTGGCACCCCGGTGGTGGTGCGCTAGCTGCAGGTAGCACTGAGGGTCATTTGGTGGTCCTAAATGCGGAAGCAGGCGCTCATGTCGCAACGATTCGTGTCTGTGGCTCTCCGCTTAATTGTTTACAATATAATTCAGGTGAGAACTGAGTTTGAAATTCATGCCCGTAATTATTTTGACGGCTCCGTAGCCCAGGTGGTAGTGTATCTGCCTCCGACGCACAGGGTCACGGGTTCGAGTCCCGCCCAGGGCAAACATTTGTGTGATGAGCACTTGTGTTTGCCTTGTGTCTGGTTGTTGTCTATCTATATAAGTATGTATTTATCTATTTATGTAATGTATCAGCTGTCTGGTACCCATAGTACAAGCTCTACTTAGTTTGGGATCAGATGGCCGTGTGTGAAGATGTGTCCCCAAATATGTTTTTTAATTTTTATTTTTTTAATGTCTTTAGTAAAAAGTATGTTGGTGACATTTTTTTTTTTAGCTGGAGACGTTCTCGCCATTGGTTCTCAAAATGGAAGCATTTATTTATTCCGAGTGTCGCGGGATGGATTTTCTTACAAAAAATCTAATAAAATCAGGGGCGCTCAACCGCTTATGCAATTGGACTGGAGTTTGGATGGAAGTTACCTGCAGAGTGTTACTGCTGATTACGATCTAGCATTTTGTGAGTAAAACTCTTAAAGCTTATAATTTTCTGATTTAGGCAATTTTAATTTATTTATCTGTTTTTGTCTCTCAGGGGATATTAAGGCGCTTTCTCCCGAAAAGAGCCCAATAGCAATGAAGGATGTAAAATGGTCTACATATAATTCTACTGTTGGCTTTCTTGTATCAGGTACGAGCAAGTAAATTTAATAAATTAATGAATAAACCTAAGCTATTTAGGTCAACCTTTTTTAAAATGTTAATTTTAACTATTTTTTTTTTCTAGGAATGTGGAATAATCGTTTTTACCCAATGACCACATTAATATCGACGTCAAGCCGCGCAGCTGCTCATGATTTACTTATAAGCGGTGACACTGATGGTTACTTGCGCTTGTTCAGGTATTTATGCTCCTTCACATTTGTATATGTTTGAGTCTTTTCATATCTTTGAGCTTAACATTAACTTTGCTTTTTACCATTTATTTACAGATATCCTTGCGCTAGTCCTAAAGCCGAGTACAACGAAATGAAAGTTTACAGTGGTGCCGTATACGGTGCTCGTTTCCTGTTCAATGACCGTTGTTTAGTCAGCACTGGTGGTACCGACGCAGCTCTTATGCTGTGGGAATTAGTGGACGATTAACATCAAGAAGCGCCGGGGTTGTCACCGCCTTCGGTTGTGGTAGCACCCCCCACACCGTCGCCGCCTCCCCCTGCGCTTGTACCATACTCCACATTCCGAGTTCTAGACTTTGAAGAGCTAGATTGAAAGGATTGGAGTTTACTCGTTGAAGAACTTATACTTTGACGTAACTTGAAAGATAGGCTCGAGTTTTTTGAAGTTTTGGGCCCTATCATTTTCAGAGTCAACTTGACAAATAATGTGGCTGGTAGTTCAAGAGCTCCAGATTATCATAGGACGTTACTTATCAAACATACAACGGAAGTTTTCGTTGATATAAAACATGTCAGCAATACTAATTGGGTTTACTAATTGGAGTTTTAAATGATTACGATACTATCAAATTCACTGCCATTCTAAACTTGCATTACTAATGATAACTAAATTAAATAATTATGCGGATTAGATCTAATCTATAACGCTATTTCTTATAACACTTATTGTATGAATTCTAATAAAATTTAAAATTATGTCAAACATTTCAAATTGTTAAAATACTAACGTAAGTTTGTGGTAATAAATAATATATTGCTGACTTTTTGAACACGTCGAAAAGTACGATTGAGTAAAGATAATAAATTGTGACAAGATTTACTTAGGCCTAATAAATAAGCCTAAGTAGTTAATGTTCTTGGATTAAAATCGAAAAGTGCACTTAGCTGTAATATTATATTTTAATAGTTACTTTCCATGAGGACTTCCTGAATGTGGCAGGCCACATTAATTAAAATTATAATAATATTTATTTAATTTTTATATTATTAATAATATGTATGTAATGTAATATCTATGTCAAAATTGACATGATATCATGATTTTAAATGTTTGTAGTATTCGTATTAAAATCACTAAATACGTATCAATTAACAATTTCGAAATGATTGTCTGTTATGGAAAAAAATATTTATTCTGCAACGATTTATAATTGCCTTATCAAAATCGCTTGACTGACAATTATTTCCGAATTAAGTTAATTCATATTTTGAAGTGTTCTTTAGAGGGTACCTAATCAAATAAGTAGGTGGGTCTACCCCAAAAAAATTCAAAGTTATTTTTTTCATTCATCACTGTAACTTTTACATTTTATCACATTTTTACGTAGTTAAATGTAGCCTTAATGAATACCTACCTACACAAATTCTGAACCAATCATTTGTACCACATTAAAACGACAAGATATTTAGAATACCTACCTACTTTTAATTTTGCAAGATACCGAAAGTAAGTAGGTATAAAATAGCAGAATCATTACCTACATTAAGAATTATGTAAAACACGTTGGTTTTGCTGAATATTGGTGAAATTATCACATCTTTCGTACACAGGTATCACAAAATTATGCTTATCTAATTTGATTAATTAAGGCCTATTTTATTCTAAATAAATTACCTACAAACGAATTAAAATCTAGTTTCATTTGTCATACCTCGCTATCTTGAAAAGTGTAAGCAGTATATAAAATTATATCCTCGTAATAAATATAAAATATTTACTTACTTGTCTTCTTTATCGAAAAAAACTTGGCTTGTTCATTCAAGTGTTTTTTTATATTTCGAACCAGATACAGTCTTTGAGTATTTACTGTACACAGTAAGTCACATTTTCGCGCCAAAATGCGACTTACTGCGTTTATGATTTGTGCGGCAGAATACTCTAAATATAAGTTATCAAAGATTCAAAGTCAAAGATTAAGATTTTAATATAAAAACCGGTTATTGATATTAAACCAATTATTCATAACTCTACTATTCTGTCCTGTCAGTTTGTTGACATTACATTGACATTATTTTACTCCTCAGCCTTAATTATTATTCCAAATTTAACTCTTCTTTTCCTTTCCTATCCCCATCCTGTATCCTCTCCGACACGTGACATTGGCGGAATTGTGAATACACAAAAGCCACAAAAAAAAAGACATTATTTTATAACCTTAAAATCTGTGTTTAAAATTTCATGCAGTTTCGAGTATACGGCTTCGTTCTTATTTCATAATAAAACTAAATTAAAAGAACCATGACGAAACCCCGTCCGTGTGGTTGCAAAGGATGCAGGACCTGTCTAGTTTGTGAAACGGAATATGGTGCGGATAAGCTGAAAGCCCAGCTAGATTTCTACAAAAATAAAGGTTATGTTTATTGCCCCTTTTGTAACAAAGCCTGGAAGGGCTGGGACATGGATTTGTATAAACACCCCAATCATGAAGGGGAATCTATAGACTATCCAGGAGTCTACATACAATTAGACTTTTTATCACAAGAAGAGGAAGAAAGGCTAATGAAAAACATTGACGAAATGCCTTGGGATACATCGCAGAGCGGCAGGCGCAAGCAAAACTTCGGTCCTAAAACTAATTTTAAGAAAACTAAAGTTGTACCGGGCAATTTTGAAGGTTTTCCAGCTTTCTCTAAATTTATTCAGGATAGATTCAACGACACAAAACTGTTAAAAGATTATCAAGCTATTGAACAATGTTCTTTAGAATATGACCCAAGTAAAGGCGCGTCTATAGACCCTCATATAGATGATTGTTGGATTTGGGGTAAAAGGATTGTAACAGTAAATTTTTTATCGGATTCCGTGCTTACACTAAATCGCTTCAAAGTTGAGAATAATATGAAAAAGTAATTCATAATTCATAATAATTTATTGCAAGTCACAAAATTTTCACAAGGTGGTAGAACAAAGGTAAGTACATTGTGACACCCTGCTAGGGCACAGCAACATGCAGAGGACAATCAGTTGCCCATTTATACCTATTAAATCACAATAATTATGCATTAAAATATTAAATTTATAAAGTGACTAAATTAAACATAAATTAAATTATATAAGTAATATCAACAATAAAATAAGTAATAAAATTATAACATTTTGCATTATGAAATTCAATAAGTATAAAATAATAATAATAATAATATGCTAATAAGACTAGACTTTACTCAAACATTACCAAATTATATTCAAAGATATTAATGTCACTAAAAAATTGATTGAATACTTAAAAATACTAATGTTATTACAGCAACAATTTACTTATCTAATTTATCATTAAAAAATTCTTTAACATCATAATAGCATTTGTCAATGAGGAAATTCTTTAAATGATTATTAAATAGTGGTTCTTTCTCTATGGTTTTTAAGTCATTCGGTATGTGATTGTATATTTTGATGGCCATATGATGAGGACTAGAAGACACCAATTTTAACTTCGTGAATGGTTTCTTTAATTTATTCTGGTCTCTATTATTCCTTTTATTTTTATTTTCTAGAGGGGAGTATAGGTGACTATTTTTTCTAACAAACTTGCAGGATTCCAATATGTAGATAGATGCTAAGGTAAGTATTTTAAATTTTACAAAATAAGATCTGCAAGATACCATTTGATCGATATTTGCAAGTATTCTAACACATTTCTTTTGCAGAATAAAAATATCCTTCACTTCACAACAATTTCCCCATAATATGACACCATACGAGAGTCTGGAGTGTGCGTATACGTAATAGGCAGTAAGAGAAGTTTTAAAATCTGTTACCCGTTTAAGTTGATGGAGAGCGTAAATAAAAGATGATAATTTGTTTTGCAATCTTTGTATGTATGGTTTCCAGCTCAAGTTTGTGTCCAGGTCGATTCCCAACAAGGTTGCTGTTTTTGTAGTGTCCAATGGTATTTGGTTATAGCTGTAAGAGATTTGTAAAGGGGCTTTTTGCGAGGGTTTAAATTGAATGATTTTAGTCTTTTTGAGATTGAGTCCAGTCAGTGATCTTATCTAATGCAATATTTAAACTACGGTTTAATTCGGTGGTATTCGAGCAAGAAAACAAAATAGAAATATCATCAGCGAAAAGGGTGACTTCTATTACATTAGGTAGACTATTTATGTAAATTAGAAACAACAAACATCCGAGGACGCTACCTTGTGGAATAGATCCAGAAGAAAGAACTCTATCCGATCTAACACATTCTACTTTACCCGTCATAAAATTAGTATTTTCAACCTCTACATATTGGACACGATTATGCAGGTACGACTTGAACCATCTATATGCTGGTCCTCTAATCCCGGAGTCGTACAGTCTTTCTAATAGAGTATCGAAGCAGACTCTATCGTACGCTTTGCTCATATCGAGCAGTAGTCCCACAGCATACCGTTTATTTTCTATTGATTCAAAAATCTTTTGCACATAATTATATATTGCTAATGTAGTTGACCTATTTTTACGGAACCCGTATTGGTTATCATGTAATATGTTATATTTTTCGTAGAAATTAGTCAGTCTATTGGCCATAGGAGTTTCAAATATTTTTGCTGAAGTAGGCGGTAGAGCGATAGGTCGATAATTATGTATGTCAGTAGTGGTTCCTTTTTTATGGATAGGTTTTATAAGTGATATTTTTAAGGCGTCGGGAAATAGTCCTTCTGTAAAAGATTGATTGATTAGCTTACTATATGGGATTGCTAAAATATCTGCACAATGTTTTATCAACAGCGGAGGAATTTCATCTATACCAGATGACTTCTTACTTTTAAGGTTTCTTATTATGTTTAAGATTTCTTTTGGTTCAACAGGTCTGAGGAAAAATGAATTTGTTACTGTAGTACTTGAAGAAGGGAGATTGTTTTTCTTTAAACTAGATTTATGCGACTTTCCCATAGATGCAAACAGATTATTGAATTCATTAGCAATTATTTTCGGATTAGATAGAGTATTATTCAAAATTTTTAGTCTTATGTTTTGTCTAACTTTATATTTGTTTGTTACATTGTGTATAACTTTCCACATGCATTGGGCTTTATTAACAGAATCATTAAATTTATGTATATTGCTAAGTTTTTTGGATTTATAAACGATCCTTTTTAAAGATTTGCAGTATAATTTATAATGATTTCTTAAAACTTTATTATTAGTCTGTGATATTAGTAGCTTTAACTGTCTTTTATTGCGACATGATGTTTTAATTCCCTTAGTTAAGTAAGTATTCTTCTGATGTAGCTTATATTTTATTATTTTTTTAGGAATACATTTATCTAAGACCGAATGTATAATTTTATCAAATGAATTATAATTTTCATTCACATTCTTATTAGGCAACAATATATTATCCCAATCTATTTTTAAGAGTTCATTTCTAAATTTATTTATACTGGAGTCGTTAAAGTTACGCTTGTGCATTATAAAGTGCGTTGGATTTTTTGTAATGAGAGGAGTAGAGAAAAATACACTCCTATGGTCAGAAAGACCCAATTCTTGGACATCAAAGTGGTAGTCGTTTTTATTGAAATTTGTAAAAGTATATTCTGTATTGTGCAGAAAACTATCACCCTATAGTGAATTCTGACGGATCTCTAGGTTCTCGGCATGATAACCTACAGATGGCCATTGAAGCAACTAGACCAAAATTAGAAACAGATGTGATTATAAGGATACCCATGCCTAGGTAAAATTCATTATTTTTATTTCAAAATTATGAAATTTTCTTATTGATTACATGATTAATAAAATCTTATTTCCTGATACAAATATTTACAAAGGCCTAGTTTGTCCAACAGAAGTACAATATTGTCTAAGAAACTAATTTTGAAGAATTTATTTTACCTTTATAAGAACAAAAAAACCATTTGTGGGTGAGATGTCCCCAAATATTGGTTGGTTTATTTTATATAAAAGTAGAAAAAAAAAGACTAAATACTAAATTCTCTTTGTGGAATCTTCCAGAAGAACCTTACTCATGTTCTACAGTGAACCGAGGTACCACTGGGAACACTGTGTCCTTTGTGAAGACATCACTGCTCGTCGGGTATGCATAGCTTACAGAGAGTTCACACCTTTCTACCTCAAGGGAGGTAAAGAGGAAGCCATCGGTGACACAATCAGAGAAAAAGCTAAAATGTTTTGGGACCACAGAATTAAGTATAACATTGAAGAATAGTGCAAGGTGATTAGTTAATTCATTAAATGATTTTAACATTTATTTATTTTGGTAATTTTTGACAATGATAGTATGTTTAATTGTAAATAGGTAAGTATATCAAAAAAATATGGGTAGAGATATAGTTATAGTATTTATATTTACAAAATTCAAACATTTTGTTCGTACTATTTTGTATTATTATGTTATGTGACTATATAATAGATACCATTATTTTTATTTAATTTCTGAGACATCTTTTGAAACATTCATTGGTTTGGTAAATGAAATAATAAAGATTAAATGGAAATTAAATAAACAAGTTTAATTATTTTTACACTATAGTTTATTTATTTTTAATCAAATGGTTTGTGTGAAATTTTGTATAGGCATAATAACTTTAATTTTAATAAATATGCACAATGTGATATTGCTATTACAATATATACATTATTACAAAAAATAAAACATGTCTAGCATATTTGATACAAAGTAAATGAATATTTTTACTTATACAATTTTCTTGACGCCTTCATTACAAGTAGATATCTCACGATTCACGACACTTCCCGTAGCATTGTTGCAATTAGTAAAGAATTTTGTTCCGTATATTAAACTATTCTTCTTTGCACTGTAAGTAAATTAACATCAATCAGGCAACGCTGGATTCTGATTGGTTAATAAACTGCTAAATAAACTGCTTGGTTGGCTTTAGCCTCTTCCCTTGCAACGATCATCTGTTCCTTAACACGTTCACTGTGCATGACCCACATGTGGGGCATTTTGAGGTATAAATGATACGTGAGTGCACCACATATGGGTCACGCCCCCATGTGAAGTAAAAGGCTTATAAAATATCGCACGTGTGAACTTAAGAATACTTATTGGGCTACACGTATGGACTAAGAAATTGTGAAAAATAACATATAAGTACCGAGCGGACATTTTGAAAAGTGTTGCCAAGAAGTCATGTCAAAGTTAGACAAAAAATTTACTATAATAATTTTATTTTTGGTTGAATAGATAATAAAAAATAACAAATACATCAAGAAACTTTTAATTAAAAACGAAATTATAAACTATATAATTAAAAATATATATCGCATAAACGTACATAAAATAAGAAATTAGAACAAAATATCATGGGAAATGTTGTAACAAGGAAGACAAAAACCTTTTTTACAGATTTTGCATTCGGTGTCCGTTTTCTTCGCCTTTTTACGTGCTTCTGATTTTAGCAATAAATATGAATCTACCTTCAAGTTCTTTCAGATTTTAGCAACAAATATGAATCTACCTTCAAGTACCATAATTACAGCAAGTACGTAGTACGTGCATAAACCACATGTGGGGCATCAAGTTTCGAACTCATACGTGCATGCCCCATATATGGTGCACTGAGGAAAACTAAAAAAACAGGAAAATGGGTTTTCAGAATTATTTTTTTTTGCCGCAATATGTCTATGTATATACATACCAATGTCCCTACCACAAAAAAATATTGCACGTGAGGGGTCAATATCCAATTTTCAGTTACACAGCGAACGTGTTAATCCTCCAGCTCATGAAGGCTCTTTCTCTCTTCAACTTGCGGATGCAACGCGCCAGCAGCAGTGCGAAGACCACGCCCAATAGCTGGAAAATTGTGTATTGGTAAGTCAATATTGAATATGAATTTATTTATCTGATTTTTGACATCTTTTAGGCTATCGACGACGACGACCCTTGCATATAATAGTTCAAAAAGTTCCATATGTTGCAATTTTATCAAATACTACCGGTCTTCCCGCGGCTACGCTCCCGTTATGTAAGATTTTCCCGTGGGAATAAGTTTTTTTCCCGTAATATGTATTCTATGTGTTAATCCAGGTTACAAACTATCTCCATTCCAAATTTCATTAAAATCCGTTGAGTACCTACTTTAAGCGTGAAGGCGGAACAAACATCTAAACATCCAAATCTGTGCCTCCTGTGACGAGTGATTTAAGTTGAGTTGTACCCTTTTTGTGTTTTTGACATGAGTATTATTAGAAAAAAATTACGTTTAAAATGGTCTAACTCACGTTATTCTATCTGCTATAGTTTCAGAGATAATTTTGTGCAAGGTGATACAACTGCCCGGATTTTGGCAAAAAAGTCGTGAATATCAATATTTGTGGAGTAGTAACTCAGCACACAATTTTTCGTGCTTCGTGATTTAAATGCGATTGTATTCAATTTCACTTTTTTTTTAGTACATTTATGGTGAATATTGATGTGTATAGAGTAATATCCCTTTGAACCGTTCCGACATAATACCTAGGGTACAAATCGACATGTACCTACCATTTCGAAAAAGAATGTATGCCTTTTTTTGGGAAAAGTGATACATCGTGACATGAATCTTTCTACACAAAACAGTTTTTATATGTAAACATATAAATGTTGTAGTGTATGTATCTAGTCTCGAGCGCAGACTGCACTAGTGGAGGGGGACAGTCGGCGATAGGCCGTCAGGCGGAGCGGTCATATCGTGTGGTTGTCTGTGTTGGCGAGCCTAGTATTTGGACAATTTACAGTGATTTTACATGTGGCGACGAGGTAAAAAGTAAGTCTTAAACACATATTTTATTAAAAGTGAAAAATATCAGAAAAACAAGAAAGGGAAGTACTGGTAAAGATAAATTTTATTCTCGTAAGAATTTATTAACGTCACCCGCAGTTACTAAGCCTTGAATGTCTATGCAATTATTTTGTAAACAAAGTCATTGGTATAAGTCGAACCCGGTGAAATAACAATACATTCGGTTCTCAGGCCATCTTTATTTGCGTTAATGCACTGTGAGTGAGTTATGCATTAGGGCTAGGGTGATAAGCGAATGTAATACAATAGATTTTACAAATAAAAAGTGAGTTTTGTCAATGTCAACACAAAACAAAGAACCTATGTAAGACCTATGTTTATATAGTTCATTCTTAGTATGAATGGAAAGAAATTAAAAAGGCTGCTGTATCGTTTTTCCATTGCTAAGTATATTATGAAATAAAATATAGGTATGTTCTTAAAAAGAATATATTTGTCACAGAGTTACATTGTTGAAGTGTATTTATGCAAATGTGTAATAGCTATTAAGCAACGAATGTTGATCATTTAATTGAAAGCAGTCTACAATAATTATGTAACTGAACATTTGATTGTTATTTAGCAGTCCAAGTTGTATAACAGACGTACATACTTGACTGAAGATAGACAAAGGTCTTAAAGTGTAATAGCTATTAAGCTGTACAGCTAAGCAACAAAGGTTGATCATTAAATTGAAAGCAGTTTACAATTATGTAACTGAATATTAAATTGTTATTTAGCAGTCCAAGTTGTGTGACAGGCATACTTGACTGAAGGTAGACAAAGGTCTTGAAGTGTAATAGTGTAACAGCCTAAGCTGTACAGCTAAGCAACAAAGGTTGATCATTAAATTGATAGCAGCTTACAATTATGTAATTGAACATTAAATTGTTATTTAGCAGTCCAAGTTGTGTGACAAGCATACTTGACTGGAAGTAGACAAAGGTCTTAACTAAATAAACATTAAATTGTTGTTATAGTTTGTAAACAATATCTATACGTGTTGTAAGAATACAAGCACAAAATGTGTTGCTATAAGCAAACTAAATCTGAGCATTAAATTGTTTATTCCAAAGAAAATAATCTACCGCTAATGTGTTACGTATAACCTAAAGACAACGGTCCAATAGGTAGGTATACTAAGCACATTATTATGTGTCACACCGTAAGTTGTAATGAAACAGATGTAATTTAGTACCTTTTTAATCCAGTGTTTAAAAATCACTAATTTATTGCTAATGAGTTACGTATGACCACAGAATTAATATAGTACCAGAACGGCCACTCACCACCTCTCGCCAATCGGCGTTACATCGCATTCCGCCCCGCAGTTTGACATTCGAGGGGGCGAGCGAGGGGGTACTGAATTAAAGGCCGTGCATCGCTTACGCGCGCATTCACTTAGCTTTTATAAAGTGAAGCGAGTGAAATAAAAAATAAATATGGGGAGGAGTCTTTCAACACATCGTGATAAAAACAGACGTTTTTACAAGTTTCCGAGTGTTGATGAAAAAAGGTAGGTAAACAACAAAATAATCAGATTCAAACGTTTTTTATTTGTGTTACTCTTAGTGGATTGATAAGAACTAAATGTGAGTGCTATATGATGTGCTTAACCGTGTTAATTACAGTTACGGAAACCTTGGTGTTTCAATAATATGTTTATGTGATAACTAGGTAGCTGTTCAGCGAATAATTTACACTATGTTTTAGGTGTGTTTACTAACTGACACCTAGTGGCAATGTTTAGTCATACCAGTAATATATAAATTCCGACAATTGTAAACCCTACATGGTTCACTCGCACATACGCGTGTGTAAAAGGAGCAGGCATTTAAAATGCGACGGCTTTATGAAGTGTCCGGGGTGTGGTATGACGTAAGCTGATGAAATTAATAAATATACAATAAATAAATATGTGGGGATGTATTTCACACACGGCCATTTGATCCCAAACTAAGCAGAGCCTATACTATGGGTTCCAGACAGCTGATATACGCACATAAATAGATAAATACATACTTATATAGATAAATAACAACCAGACACAAGGCAAACACAAGTGCTCATCACACGAGTCTTTGCTCTGGGCGAGATTCGAACCCGCGACCCTGTGCTTCGAAGGCAGGCGTACTACCAACTGGGCTACGGAACGTCAAGAAAGTCTGATGTATAGGTTGTTAAGCAGATTGTGAATCTGAAACATTTGATTGTCTTGATTAGAACGTCCCATACATTGCAGTATGTTGTCAAAGTCATCAGCATTTTTGACTACCAAGAAGACCCGACATTGGTGGGAGTAAGATAGGAGTAATGGAAAAGGGCTTTATATTATTTGTCTGGATCAAGTCTGGATGCTTCCAGCATTGTCTATTCGTTTCCTTGTTTTTAATAAAATCATAAAATGACTGTGGCGATGAGCAAACCGCACCATGACATTAAAAAAAAAGAAGGAAAAAGAAGGCGTGCTTTACAAGAGACATGATTTTCGCTTAACAAAAGGCGGATACAAATTTTATAAATTTCTAGTCAGACTCCGAAATCAAACTGATAAGTGTCAATTTTCAGCTAAAGATGATCATATAATCGATCAAATTGCAGAAAAAGGCTCTTCGATTGAGCTTTAGGAAGAAAATACTTAAAATTAGTAATCAGATTACTTTGGAACAAATAGTCACAGAGGCTAATACTTTAGAAGCTGTGAATACACAATTTGCAGCATTTTAGATTCACCAGAAAAGACGGTAGTGTAAATAAAAATCAGCAAATGCCCGGCTCAGGACAAAGAATATCTAAAATGTGGACTAAAGGGCCATTTTCGACAATTTTGTAGAACAAAAGCTTCAAAAAGAAAAATTCAAGAAGCTAATGAAGGAAACACTAAATCAGCAATGTGAATAAATAATAAAAGATATATTTATAAAATATATAAATACTTACACAACTTACTTACATAAATAAATAAACAATGAGTATCATCTAAATTACCTACAAAAATGGTGATCAATAAATAAATATCATTAGATTATGTAATGTTGGAAAAGTGTTTATATTTTGAATTATTTAATTTGCAGTTTTGAGAGATATAAACATATAAACGATGCAATTTAATTATTTGACGGCGCATCCTAATAATTTTTGATTGAAAACAGTAATCGGGAAAGAGAAGACTATCTAGCAGAGCTGTCTCAGCGGAGCGTCGTATCTTTGGCAGCGCGCGGCCATATTGACACAGACTCTGGCTTGTCAGATAGGCCGCCCGCGCACCAAGTCCGCGACGAATCGCTATTTTCCGATTTATTCTGAGTTTAATTACACTTTCTTTGTTTATCTTGTGAATGTTTTGTACTAATAATAATAAGTACTAACCATTTGTATAGTGATTTATGGCTAATTGTACCAGTAAAATGTAAATTACAATTTCTAGGTGTTTCTGTTTTACTCACTTTATATGACGAACTATGTGTGATCCTAAAGAAGTATCTGGTGCTCTTTCATCAGAAGTGGGATTTAACAGGCCCACACACGAAGATAAAGAAGCGAATTGTGAAAATTCCACTCCATCATCGGCCAATAAACATAAACATAAACATAAAACATTTATTGCAAGTCACAGTTGGTACATAGAAGGTCTTATGAATATAGGGTACAGTATTTTGTGACACCCTGCAAGGGCGCAGCAATCTTGTGAGAGAGAGCATTATTTCACCTACTTAATAACTCAAATTATTAATTTTGTATACTCAACAAGATATTATTTCGATAGACAATTTAATTAGACTACACACATTTTATAATCTATAGAATACACTTTATTGCAAACACAGATACAGTACTTAGTATTTGAAATCACGCCTTGTGTCTGGATCTATTTTATCTATATAAGTATGAATTTATCTATTTATGTATGTATAGGTATATCAGCTGTCTGGTACCTACAGTACAAGCTCTGCTCAGACTAAGATCAGATGGGCGTAAGTTGGATGTCCCCACAAAATTATTTATTTTTGTTATTATTTATTAGTAATTATTTATTAGTAATGGCCGGACCTAATTTATTTTTATTAATGATGTTTTTAAATTTTATTACATATTATGATTGTCGTTAAAAAATTCATTTATGTTATAATAGCTCTTAGCAATTAGAAAGGACTTTAAATGTTTATTAAACAATGAAGTTTTTTGTACGTTTTTTATGGAGTTCGGTATTTTATTATAGATTTTTATTAACATAGTGTGAGGTCCAGATGTAACTAATTTTAATTTGGAAAATGGGACTTGCAATTTATATAGGTTACGATTATTACGCTTTATTTCTGTCAGTGGGGTATATAAATTTGGGTGTTTTCTTATAAATTTACAGGATTCAAAAATATATATTGAGGTGAGTGTTAATATTTTATGTTTTATAAATAGAGGTCTACAGGATTGAGTTTGGTTTATATTAGTCAATATTCTGATACATTTCTTTTGTAGAATAAAAATATCCTCAGCTACACTACAATTTCCCCACAAAATTATACCGTAGGAGAGTCTGGAATGAGCGTAAGCATAATATGCGGTGAGAGCCGTTTTAAAGTCCGTCACTCGTTTTAACTGTCGAAGGGCATAAACGAACGAAGATAATTTATTAGAAATTTTATAAACTTGAGTTTTCCAATTCATATTAGTGTCGAGGTTTATTCCTAGCAAAGTTGCCGAGTCTACAACTTCTAAAGGCGCGTTATTATATTGGTAAAGTATTGGCAAAGCAGTTCTTTGATGGGGTTTAAATTCTATTAGCTTAGTTTTATTTAAATTTAGAAGTAGATTGTGGCACTCTAGCCAATCTGTAATTCTGTCTAATGTTGTATCCAATTTAGCTTTCAACTCGTTTACATTTGAACAAGAGACTAAAACCGATATATCGTCAGCAAAAAGTACAGACTGATTATCTAGCACACTAGGAAGGTCATTTATGTATACCAGAAATAATATGCACCCAAGAACGCTACCTTGGGGGATAGAGCCATTTACAGCAAGCTTATCCGACCTTACACGCTCTATTTTACCTGTCAAGTAGTTTGTGGAATCAATCTCTACATACTGGTAACGGTTTTCAAGATATGATTGAAACCAAGTGTGCGCAATACCTCTTATTCCGGATTTAAAGAGTTTATCTAGCAGTGTTTTGTAACAAACTCTATCATAAGCCTTACTCATATCTAGTAGTAGTCCTACAGCATGCTTTTTATTATTAATAGTGTCATTAATTTTTTGTACATATTTATAAACGGCTAATGATGTAGAATGATTTTTTCTAAAACCGTTTTGGTTTACATGGAAGAAATCAAACTTTTCATAAAAATCGTAAAGGCGTTTAATCATCACTGTTTCAAATATTTTTGCAGCTGTAGGCAGTAGAGCAATAGGCCGGTAGTTATTAACATCAGTGATATCTCCTTTTTTGTGGACAGGCTTTATTATTGATACTTTTAACGCATTTGGAAATGCGCCTTCCAAAAAAGATTGATTAATGAGCATAGCGAATGGGGCAGCTAGCTCTATTGCGCAACCCTTAATTAATATGGGAGGGAGTTCGTCTACACCGAAAGAAGTTTTGTTTTTTAAATTTTGAATAACGCTGTATACCTCACTTGGGTCTGTTGGTCTAAGAAAGAAACTGTGTGGAAAAGCGCCAGTTGTAATATTGGGGTTCTGCCGAGAAGGACCTTTTTGTTTATTTCCAATTGATGTGAAAAAGCAGTTAAACAAATTAGATACAGATTTGGGATCTGATATTAATGAATTTAGATTATCTTTAATGTTAATATTGTTCCTAATTTTCCTTGGCTTTTTATTTGTTTCATTATTTATAATTTGCCACATGCAACGAGTTTTATTATCAGAATTTCTGAATTTAGACATATTACTAAGCTTTTTTGACTTGTATGTACATTTTTTTAATATTTTGGTATACATTTTATAATGATTAAGTAAAATTTTATTTTTTGTTTGTGATGCCAACAGTTTAAGTAGTCTTTTGTTTCTGCATGCTATTTTTAATCCCTTCGTAATGTACGTTTTTCTGCATGTTAAGCTTGTTTTAAATAGTTGTTTTGGTATACAAATATTTAATATTTTTTGTAGAGTTCCTAGAAATATATTATAGTTTTCATCAATAGTTTTATTTTTATCATTAAGTAAATCATTCCAGTTTATTTGTTGTAATTCCTTTTTGAACTTGATTATAACTTTTTCGCTGTATATTCTTTTATATTCTGAAAATTGCTCAGTGCAGTGTAAACCGAGAGCCGTTTTAAAAACAACTCCTGAGTGGTCTGAAAACCCAAAATTGCGAACATTTACTTGGGATTTAGTTGTTTTAAAATTGGTAAAGAGTAGGTCGATACACGTAGAAGAAATGGGTCTTGTAATATCTTTCACTTTTTGGTGAAAGTTATGTTTTAGCATAATATTAGTAAGTCTTAATTTTGCTTGTCTGTCTTTTTGCTGTTTTTCTTTTTTAGATTTTTTATTAATAATAAAATTAACATTTACATCCCCTCCAATCACAATATTTTTGTTTTTATCTTTTTTTGACAATAAGTTATGAAGTTTATCTAAGCAATTGTAAAATATTTCGATTTCTCTGCTGCTATCAGGCCAATACAAGTTTATAATCAGTAATTTTACTTGAGGTATCTCTATAGCACAAACTTCAAAAATTGTTTCTACAGACAGCAGATTTATATCAACTCTCTCAATATATTTCAGTGTGTTTTTGATTAAAATACATGTACCACCACCGTCGTGATGTTCGCGACAGAAAGACGATCCTAAGACGAAATTATTTATTTTTAGAAGCTTTATTTTTTCCCTATTCATCCAAGTTTCAGATAGACATGCAATGTGTATGTCAGTTTCTCGTTCCATAAGGTCTTCTAGTAAATGGACTTTATTTCCCACACTTTGCATATTCTGGTATAAAATAGTTATATCAGTCTTGAAAAGTAGAGTTATTGAAGCTACTCCTAGTTGAGGGTTTCTCATTTTCTGCGATTATAGGTGTTTCTCTACTTTCTTCCAGGGTATTAAAAATTTTTCCATCAATCACTAGTTTATTATCCCTTATAATAGCGTGATGGCCGTTATTTCTCGCCGTATACATATCTTGTCGTAATTTTTTTCTTTCTTTCAGGGCTGATTTGGTTAAGTACTCCGTAACCCCTAGTCCGGTATCTTTAAAGTACGAGGAGTTTTCTAGTATGTATTTTTTCATTTTTTTACTTATCAGTTCTATTTTTATAGGTCGCTGTGATCCCTTTTTACCTATGTATGAATATGGAGGCGATTCTGGCAAAAATTCTGACGGTGGCTCAAACTCAAAATCCAGTGAGTACTAATACACCGAAACTCATTCAATTTGATCCTGATGATTCCGAAACTGACATAGAGGGATGGTGTAACGTCACAGAAATCATAGTACAGAAAAAAGGCCTTGATGGTGTAGATTTGTTAATGGCCCTTACCAGTGCGCTTAAGGGTCGTGCCGCAACTTGCCTGACTAAATTAAATCTGAATGAATTGACGTGGAGTACTGTAAAGCAGAATCTTTTAGCCAAATTTTCTAAGCCTAAGCTGATTCAAGACCATTTTGATGATATACTCAGTTTTCAAATTCGTCATAGAGAATCTGCATCCGAATCTGCAATGCGACTATGGAATATGATCGAGCAGGTACCTAAAATGGATTTGTCTGAAGATGTGTTAACTGGTTTCGTCATATCAGTGCTATGTCAAAAGGATAATCTGTTACGCAGAGAGCTAACCGCACATGTAATAAGCACCCGGGCTCAATTATTCAGAATCCTCAGTAGTATTTCTCTAAAGCGAAAATATGACGTCGATGAAAATCAGGAACCAGAGACTAAGCGATCTCGTAATTCAGAGAAAAGATTTCCCGGAAATTGCCGTTGGTGCGGAATACCTGGACATAAACAGTTCGAGTGCAGAAAGCGTAGAAATGAACTCGGAATAGTTACTCCAAAAGACAATGCAAACACTAGCCGTAAACAGGATAAACCAACTGCTGTAACTTGCTATGCATGTGGGAAAATGGGTCATATTGCACCTGCGTGTCCTGATAAGAAGAGCGGTGGTGGGGCTACAATCAAGGAAGTTAATCTATGCGAGCATCGCCCGTCCAGAGCTTCATTTATGACATCTTCTGGTGAGCAGGTTCCTTTCTTATTTGATAGCGGTTCATCCTGCTCAATTGTAAAAGAAAGCTTTTTAGACAAGTTACAGGGTACTGTATGCAATAATCTCGTTCTACTTACTGGTATTGGCGGTAATGATAAAGATATAGAATGTACTTCTCAGGTATCAAGCACAGTTAAAATTGGAAACATTTCTGTTATTTTAAATTTTCACATTGTTCCTGATGACATTATTTCTGAATCGGTTATAATAGGTAGAGACATATTAGATAAAGGTATAAGCGTAAAAATTGAAAAGGAAAATCTTATGTTTATCGCCAAAGAACAAACAAACTTTTGCGAGACGAATTTAAATGCACCAGACTTTTCTAAAATTGATACCGACTTACAGGGCGAGGATAAAATAGCACTTTTGAACTTGCTTAGTAAATATTCCGAATATTTTACTGAAGGTATACCTGTTAGAAGGGTCACGACAGGAAGTCTAGAAATCAATTTAATTGATCCACACAAAACGGTCCAAAGACGTCCTTACAGGCTAGCGCCTGTCGAAAAGCAGATAGTTCGCGAAAAAGTCCAGGAGCTCTTAGATGCAGGGGTCATTCAGGAAAGCTCTTCGCCTTATGCCAGCCCGATAGTCTTGGTAAAGAAAAAAGATGACTCTGAACGAATGTGTGTGGACTATCGAGAGCTAAACTCAAATACACGACCTGAACACTACCCCTTGCCTCGTATAGAGGAGCAAATAGGCCAACTTACTGGTGCTAACCACTTCACGTCATTGGACATGGCTTCCGGTTTCCACCAGATCCCAATTCATCCGGACTCTGTAGAAAAGACAGCATTCGTAACTCCGGAGGGCCAGTACGAATATCTTGCAATCCCTTTCGTTACGAAATGCACCATCAATTTACCAAAGGTCCATTACGAAAGCCTTACATCACCTTGATCATAAGCCTCTGATTTATATGGATGATGTCCTGTGTTACTCTGCTAACATCTCCCAAGGGTTACAACGTTTAGACGATGTTTTAAAAGCTTTGACTGAAGCCGGCTTCACACTAAACTTGCGAAAATGTAAATTCATGAAGCAAAAGATAGACTACTTGGGTTACTCAGTTCAGTCTGGTGAAGTAAGACCAAACTCTCGCAAAATTCAGGCACTTGTAGATGCGCCTCCACCCAAGACAGCGACACACGTCCGCCAATTTCTTGGTCTTGCTTCCTACTTCAGGAAATTCATACCCGGATTTACAAAAATCGTCGGTCCATTGTATCCCTTAACGAAAAAAAAAATGAATCAAATGGACTGATAAATATGAGGAGATTCGTAATAACATAGTAGCCATACTAACATCAGAGCCAGTGCTTACTATTTTCGATCCGGAACTACCCGTTGAGTTACACACCGACGCTAGTGCCGAGGGTTATGGGGCGATACTCATACAAAAGAAAAACGGTTTGCCTCACGTTGTGGAGTACTACAGTCGACGAACATCTGACGCAGAATCACGGTACCACTCGTACGAGCTAGAGACGATGGCAGTCGTACGAGCGGTCGAACATTTTCGATACTATCTCTATGGACGACGCTTTACAGTTGTCACAGACTGTAATTCACTTAAGGCTTCTAAGTCCAAAATAGACCTTACTCCACGCGTCCATCGTTGGTGGGCATTCCTACAAGCTTACGATTTTGATATCGTGTATCGCGAAGGACGTGGAATGGAACATGCCGACTACTTTTCTCGCAATCCCCAGCCTGAAGTAAGCCTGGCATCGACATCAAAGGCTCCTGTTACTGAATCAGTAAATTTTGTTGAGTTGCATCAAGATTGGCTGATCGTCGAACAGAAACGTGATAGTGAGATTCAGGACTTGATTGCGAAACACAGCAATAATGAATTTCCTGATACAGTCGCGCATAGTTATGATGTTAGAGACGGAATTCTACACAGAAAAATTGAACGAAACAAAGTTAGCTCGTGGTTACCCGTCGTACCCCGTTCGTTGATCTGGACATTAATTAATCACGTTCATAACGAGATACAGCATTTAGGATCTGATAAAACGCTGGATAAATTATATGAACACTATTGGTTCCCACAAATGTCCAAGTGCGTACGAAAATTTATTAGTTCATGCATTGTTTGTAAAGCCTCAAAAGGCCCTTCAGGCGCCCAACAGGGGTAGTGAACGTGCCATCCATGATAGCTTTGACGTCGAAAAATGATTTGTAAAAATCTTAATTCGAATAAAAAATTTTGACTTTGACTTAACCCGTTCAGTTACATTCCATCCCAAAATCCTCCATGCCTTGGCACACTGTACATATAGACTTCACGGGGAAGCTCAGTGGAAAGAGTGATCGCAAGGAATATTGCTCCGTAATCATAGATGGGTCTTCAAAATATGTGTTGTTAGAACATACTTCTTCGCTAGATGCCAATAGTGCAGTACAAGCTTTAAAAAAGGCAGTTTGTCTTTTTGGTGCGCCAAAACGCGTGATTGCCGATCAAGGTCGATGCTATGCTAGTGACGAATTCAAAAGATTCTGCGCTGAGCATAAGATTGACCTTCACTTCATAGCTACAGGGTCTAGCAGGGCTAACGGCCAAGTAGAACGCGTGATGCGTACGTTAAAAAGCTTGCTTACTATCGTCGAAAATGACCCCAACAAAACTTGGCGTGACGAACTTGGTAATATCCAATTGGCGATTAACAGTACAAAGTCTACTGTCACTAAATACTCACCAACAGAGCTAATGTTTGGTATTCGTGCACAATCCCTGGGATTGTCCAAAATTGCATCATCTAGCTCTGTTGAACACAGTGTTCGCCTAGATGTGGATTCAATTCGGGAAAACGCATCGAATAACATTAAAAAATCAGCAGCGTCAGATACGACACGCTTCAATCAGGGTCGCGCAACTATTAGGCCGTTTTCTAAAGGTGATTATGTCTTTATCAAAAGTAGTGAACGAAGTCAGACCAAGTTAGTTAGGAAGTTTAGAGGTCCGTTTGTGATAACATCTGTACTAGATAACGACCGTTACGAACTGAAAAGCATTCATGGCTCAAATCGCGTCTACGCGTGCACACGAGAATATGCGTTCAGTACCAGAGGGACATGAAGGCTTACTTGAAATCACTACTAGTCTCATGAATGAGGATGAGGCCGAGACGGCGGTGCCAGAAGATGCTGAAGATTTAGAATCGATAGATGATAATGCAGATAAGCAAAATTCATTCAGGGATATTTTACACGCAGACTCCAATACCACCACCGCTAGCTCAGACACCCACACTGCTGGATCAGACACTCTTACTGCTGGGTCCGACACTCTTAGTGTTTGTTCTGATCCTGACACTTTAGATGTACAATGTGAAGTCGAAGTTCATACTGAACAAGACTGTCTATAAAATTAGGTTGGTATTACGTGATAGAGATGAATTAAATATGTAGCAATTGACGTGGTTTAAGTAGAGACAAGGTCGAAGGGATGGTGTCATCCGGTCTGCGCCATGTTAATGGGCAGTCGAAGGGATACACGTATCTGCTTCTGTGTTGGAAAGGTCGAAGGGATAGTGTCATCCGGTCTGCGCCATGTTGTTGGTCAGTCGAAGGGATACACTTATCCGGTCCTTGTGTTAGAGTTGGTCGAAAGGACAGTGCACATCCGAGCCAGCCTGATGCGGGTGGTTGAAAGGATACACTCGTCCGGTCCAAGCTCTGTAATGTAGTTGGTCGAAAGGACAGTGTAGCTAGCTAAAAGGATACACCCGTCCGGTCCAATATCTGTAAAGCTGGTCGAATGGACAGTGTCGTCCGGTCCATGCCTGTATGAGGGCTGGACGTAAGGACACACCCGTCCGGTCCAGATTGTTGAATTTGCTCTACTGAAATATGTCGTCCAGTCCATGGGAAAAGATGGTCGTTAGGACACATGATTTCAGCATCGGTTATATGTTAACTGGTTCATGTCGCTATCATTTATGTCAGTGTGTATTATCCTGAACATCAGGATGAACGAGCGGATCTGGCGATGACTTGGATTTTTCATTGTTCCCAGGACAAGAACGCCCGAGGACGGTCGAATGTCAGTCCGGCCGTGACGGCGCATCCTAATAATTTTTGATTGAAAACAGTAATCGGGAAAGAGAAGACTATCTAGCAGAGCTGTCTCACTCTAGCGGAGCGTCGTATCTTTGGCAGCGCGCGGCCATATTGACAGAGACTCTGACTTGTCAGATAGGCCGCCCGCGCACCAAGTCCGCGACGAATCGCTATTTTCCGATTTATTCTGAGTTTAATTACACTTTCTTTGTTTATCTTGTGAATGTTTTGTACTAACTACTAATAATAATAAGTACTAACCATTTGTATAGTGATTTATGGCTAATTGTACCAGTAAAATGTAAATTTCAATTTCTAGGTGTTTCTGTTTTACTCACTTTATATGACGAACTATGTGTGATCCTAAAGAAGTATCTGGTGCTCTTTCATATTAATGTTTTTGTAGAAATGATAAAGTTAAATATTATCATTAATGGTTAAAGTCTAATTACTTATAATAACAACAAAAGTATCTAACCTTTTTGAATAAATGAATAAAATAATGTGGTTTTTGTAGGTTAACCCCTATAACTCTCAATACAAATTAAATAAAAAAAAATTAGGAATTGGTCAAGCGAGACAAGGATGATAGAAGAAGTGGCAGGCGTTCTTCGAGGTGGGTATCACCAATAATCCCTGTTATCAAAGATAACGGTGAAATACGTCTTTGTGTTGACATGCGGCACACAAATAACACAATAGTTTCTTTTTGCCGACGATGAATAAGTTGTTGCCGAAGATACGTGAGGCAAAATATTTCCCAAAACTCGATATCCAAGACGCATCTCATCTTGAAATACAGTGTTGTTCTGATAACCAAGATTGATGTGTGGGATTTCATGTGCTCATGAAATAAAAATAAAAAACTTCAAATCGCATGTCGCTAAGATGTGAATGTAAAGGAGTAATCAATATTATATAGTTTACGGCAAAGACCTAAAGAAACACGTTAAAAGACTACAAAAAGTCATAACGGTACTGAAGAACAATGATTTAGTTTTAAGAAAAGAAAAGTGCCTATTCAGGCAACAATCAGTAGTGTTTTTGGGACATGAACTTCCGGAACACGGTGTAAGACCACTACTGAAATATTTGTACACTATTCAACAATTCAGATCTCCGACTACGATTTGCGAATTACAAAGCTTTTGGGGTAGGTCAACTCTGAAAGTAAGTGGGTTCTAGATCTAGCAACGAATTAGACCTCCTAAGAGAACTCTTGCGAAACAAAAAGGAAAAAGGATCGAATATCAAAGATGCCTATATCTACTCTCGGATATTATGACGCTAAGGACCGAAGTGTTGTTGTTGCAGACGCTAGTCCAGATGGACTTAGGAGTGACCTTGCTCAAATTAATGAGAAAGGTCCATCAATCATTGCGTTTGGCACCTTGACAGACTGCGAACGTAGATATTGTCAAACGGAGAATGAGACACCCGCTCTTGTCTGGGCAGTGGAGCATTTCCACGCCTATTTAGCAAAGAGTTCGAACTCGTTACGGACCACAAACCTCTCGAAGTTATTTTCGGGCCTAAATCAAAGTCATTGTGCGCAAATTTAAATATTGTAACTACTCTTACAATCATACAAATATTTGTCGTGTATCAACCTGGAAAGAGTAACATTGCGGATCCAGGTGTATTTAAATGAGATAACACAATGCTCACCTGAAGACAATGAAATACAAAATGTAAAAGAAGGGTTGTACAGCAACACGACGACGACGACGTTAAATTATACAAAATATTTGAGACTAAGCTCTATTTCTATGAAGGAATTTTGCTAAGAGGTACTAGAACTGAAACTACGAAGCAGAGTATTGTATTAATGAAGGCAAGGTTGCGGACAAAAGTATGGAGGCCGGAATATGACAGAGATGCAGAAAAACTAGTAAAATCTTGCAGAGGTTGTAACCTAGTTTTGTCTTCAAATCCGCATGCGTAGGGAATTACCGCGGGAATCATGGGTCCACATTGCAATCGATTTGATCGGTCCAGTACCTAGCGGAGATAATTTATTCGTGGCTATTGACTATTTCAGCAGGTATAAGAAGATAAAAAATTGTTAATAGATTACGAACGCAGATATAATTTCGTTACTGAGTGACATATTTTGTCGTATGGGTAATCCTGCATCAATAACCGATGCCAATGTAGTGACGAGTTCGAAGCGTTCTGCAGAGAGAGAAATATTATTCTCTTTAGTACCATACCACAATGGCCCCAGCAGAACAGCAAGGTAGAGCGCCAAAATCGAGACATATTGAAACGATTAAAAATAGCTCAAGCAGGAAATAAGAACTGGAAAATGAAAGTTTACAAGAATACTGGTCTATTTATAATAGCACTGCTTATAGAGTAATTGGCAAAACTCCATTAAAGATATTTATCAACAAAAAAAAATTACAGATAAAATTCCTATGATTAGTGACGTCAAACAGAATTCTGAGTTTGCAGATGTTAAAGACAGCGATCAGGAATTGAAATTAAAAAAAGGGAAAAGAATACGCTGACAGGAAGAGAAAGGCCAAAGAACATGATTAAGAACCAGGAGACAAAGTGTATGTAAAAAATATGATTAACAATAATAAGCTTAGTTTGGATTTTAATGAATCAACACATACAGTGGAAAAAACCGAAGGACAATGAAAAACATTGAAATTTGCAATGACAAAATAGGGAAAAATACCGATGAGAACTATTATATACCTAAAGAAAGTCGAAGGAGAATGGATATTTCAGACTGGGACGAACAAAGACGACTCGATTGACTCTCATAGTGAGAATAGGTAAAACTTTAAAAATATGTTTACAGATTAGGTTGTGTGTGCTTAGTCATATTATTATAAATATAAATGAAAGGTGATTTATATAAACACAATTCAATTGTTGTTAACATGCATCTAACTAAACTTAAACAAGAAAGGGATGTAGTGTATGTATCTAGTCTCGAGCGCAGACTGCACTAGTGGAGGGGGACAGTCGGCGATAGGCCGTCAGGCGGAGCGGTCATATCGTGTGGTTGTCTGTGTTAGCGAGCCTAGTATTTGGACAATTTACAGTGATTTTACAAATGTAATTGTATCTAAAACTCAAACCATCTTTAAAAATATTTCTGTAGAACAACTATGTGCTTAATGATACAAGTGCGGATGTCCGAGGTGCGCGGGGTGAAGCGCCCCGCGTGATCGGGGATGCGCGGGACCTTAAACCGTAGTGTCGCCGCGGTCTTGATAGACCAAACTAAACTAGCTCCGCTTTTCTGAATGTAGAAGGTATTTTGTTCTGCCATTCTTCCCTTTCGGGTATAAGAACTTCATATAACCTAACAAAGTTCTGTTTCATAGTCATCACATCAGAGGGCATCGCCATGATAGGATTCCTGATTAGATTTTCAGCTAATCTTCTCATCACCTTAGAGGACCACCTCTTCCTTCCGGCTTCAAGCGAGCGAAGCATAGCTGTTCAAGTTTCTTTCTGGACATGTATGTGAAGTGGTGCTATGTTAAGCACCGCTTCCATGGCCGGAGTAGGTGTCGACGAGATGGCCCCTGTGATAATCAAACAGGCAAGTCTTTGCAGACTGTTCAGGGAAGCAATATATGTTCGCATAGTGGTTTTCTTAAACCACGACAGGCAGCCATAGGTAACCATAGGCCTGACTATGGCAGTGTACAACCATAGAGCGTGTCGGGGTTTAAGCCCCCACCTAGAACCGACCAGGCGACAGAATGTGCCCAGTGCAGACTTTGCCTTTTTAACCACATAAGTGTTTATTCCATATGAGCTTATGATCAAGGTATATACCGAGATATTTAGCTTCATATGCAAAATTTATAGTTTTGCCGAAGAGTGTAGGAGGCCAGAGTTTATCTAGAATCCTTCTCCTCGTGAAGGGAACTATAACGGTTTTGCTAGCATTGACAGATAATCTGAATTGCACGCACCACCGTTCAACTTTCCTAAGAGCATTTTGCATAAGACTTGATACCGTGTCGGGACATTTACCCACAATGGATATGACCAAGTCATCAGCATATCCCTGGGTATACAAGTCTGCCGAATTAAGTTCGTTTATCAGGCAATCAACTACGATGGACCACAGTAGCGGGGATAAGATCCCTCCTTGCGGGCACCCCCTCGTCACTCTCACATCAAGAGTGCAATCAAAGAGGGTCATCCGAACTGTCCTTGTAGTCAGCATTGATTCGACCCACACTAATGTCGTCTCATCAATACCTCTATCTCTCATACATTTGAGTATGATCTGTCTAGGTGTTATCAAAAGCTCCCTCAATATCTAGGCACAGAGGGCGATCTCCTTGTCTTCAAGCGCTCTCTCCAAACGATCCGTAAGCTCCATAAGGGTGGTTTCGGTCGATTTTCCTTTCTGGTACGCATGCTGCTTCACATGCAGGGGTATCACACTAAGGTAGTTCTCCCTGATGTGCAGATTAATAACCTTTTCAATCGTTTATAGAATGAAAACGGTGAGACTTATCGCTCTAAAGTACTTAGGGTCGGCTTTATCCCGATCACCCCCCTTGGGAATAAACGTTACACGAACCCTAGTCCATTGTAGTGGAATATGTCCCCAAGCCAAACTAGCTCTGAAGATTCTCACTACAATCCCTAAGATGGCATCTTTACCTTGCTGGAGTAGTGCAGGAAAGACGCCATCCTCCCCTCCGGACTTATAGGGCTGGAAGCTATCAATCGCCCACGCAACTCTATGAGGTTTAATTATAGATGTGGCCCTCTTCCAGTCTTCTACAGAGGGCCTGGACTTAGTCATCCTTATAGCCGGGGGGTTGTGTGGCCCAGGACTTCTGAGCCAGGAAAGTGAACTTTTGCTAGGAGTTCTAGTGTCTCCCGGGCAGAGTTCGTAAAAATCCCATTCAGCCCTCTTAGTAGGCCGAGATGAGATGGAGGCGATTTAGACAGAATCTTGTGAATCTTGGCAATGTGAGGCGTGCTGTTGATCGCCTCACAGAACCTTCTCCAAGATTGTCTTTTTGCTCTCCTCAGTTCTTTGTTGAAGCCTGTGAGGGCAGAGCTGTAGGCATTCCAGTTAATAAACGTTGATTAATTTTGTAAAACTTGTATTTATTTTCACATTCCACATCTTTTTCATTGAGCGGTACATCTTGACTTTTATCATTTAGCACATATTTTAAAAGACTAGGATTTTAGTAAACTGATACAATTCAGGTAAATTATGTAAATAAGCGAATGCTAAGTAAATAAACAAAATCTCTAGGGTTATATCTTCATCTTTTGTTTGAAGAACATTGTGCTAGGATCATTATTTTTATGAGTTATTAGATGTTTTAACTTCGTGTATATCAGTTTACACAAAGACAACTTAATTTTAAGTACTTAGGTGCAACGTAATTTAACTATATAAGTATCATTTATTACATGATTAATGCACGTAATAGACAGAAGAACAGGTACAACTCACAGGTTTTACATGAATTACTTATAAGATTTAATATTTACCAATAAAACTAAAATATGCTATAAAAGAAAATGTTTTACTGTACTAAACAAGATACTCAAGTTTAACCTAGCCCACTTAGTTCATGAACTAGAATTTTTGAAATCTTGTTTTTGCTCTCCTGTAAAATGATGATTTTTCATTTGTATCACTTATCACAGGAGGCACAGAAATATATTTTCACATTTATATTATAATATTAGTGTGATGTGATAGGTAGCCTATATTTATTGATGGACACTAACTTTGCTAGTTTTTTGGTTATAACCTTGTCAATTTAAGTCGTAGGAAAAAAATTGGCATAGGTTAAAAAAAAAGCTATGAATCTTCATTACTCGTACTACCAACCTGAAATAACATAAATGACAAGACGAACACTCCCAGCAAGCTGGAGTTCCGGACGATCAAATTGACCAGGGCGTTTTTGCAGCTGTTGCTCCTCATCTTAATACAGACGTAGTCGCCGGCGACGACGCAGCAGGAACTCGGCACGGTGATGGTGATGGGCTGGCCGTCTACTTCTTTGTTGATGGAGACCGTAGAGTAGTTCGCAGGGAAGTCCATGTTCATGTAGTCCTGGTAAGAGGAGCTGCCGCAGCAGTTGAGCTGGAAAAACAGTTGGATGAAATGCTGGATGATCCGCTCAGTAGAGAATTTTGCGAAAAGGGTCTCGTTCAAAATAGAGTTGTGTGTGCATCAACGTCAAACATATTGAACCCTTTTTTGAGCATGGTCGACAGCGGAATATCTGGTATTTTTTTACCATCCTCCGATCAGTATTAGCTTACATACCGTTACTTGCAGCCTATCAATTTCGTCCCGGATCTCTGGTTCAGTCGTGTACCCCCACACCGGGATGTCGATATACCTCATGACCTGGCCCGGACTCGCTGTGAAGGCCAGGATTACCACCACTAGCTTCACGATCAGAATGATGGCCAGTATTAGAGCGTACTAGAAAAATAAAACTTGGATAAATTATCAATACGAAGGGAAAGATCGAAAAAAGTTAAAAAACTATCGATAAAGTTTCCAAGATACAGTTAGATATTCAAATCAATGAAATTTGGAGAATTTAAAAAATCTGTAAAGAAAACTATTCGAAATGGCGTTTTTTTTTCTCTTTCTTCCCGCACGTTACACCATAATATACTCGTATAAGCCATGTCGCGTTTTATCACTCACTTATTATATATATACATAACAGTAGGACAGTTACGAAAAAGTCGCACCCATAGCACTTGCTAACATTCCCTGTATGTATCAGATTTGCCAGGGAGACACACAACATCACAGTTATTTAAATTCATCATTCTAATGCCGGTTCGAGTGGGAATCGATCCCGAAAGCTTTACGTAGAAGATAGATCAACGCCAACTTGACTTTGTCATTCATAAAAATAAAGTCTGTACTATATTTTTTAAAAACGTAGACTTTACCAAATTAACCAAACAGGTGCTCTGCTTCAAACTGCCAAAGAATCCGAACGAAGTGACGACCAGCAGCACCATGCCCAGGAATATGCTCATAATGGAGGGTGTAAAGAAAGGCGGAGGGCCTTTAGCGCTCTCCAGGAAGAAGGAGAAGCTGTGGTAGTGAGAGTAGCCGGATATGCCGAGGACTATCATCAGGCCGGAAATTATCTGGAAAAGATTATCATCGTCAGGAGAAAAAGCTTATTCTGTCGTTCCTTGTTCTCATAGCATAACCGCCTTGATGATATTTGAAGAACACGTATAACTCAAGATTGTCAATGGACTTTGCCCGCCGCCTGTCCTTGTCATCTTGGATCTCGCTGTTATGAAATATAAAGTTGAATGCGTCGTCAAAAATCGTGCCTGCCTATCACGGAATAATATAGTATGTAGCGTTAAAAAAGGAAAGCTAGCTAACCTGAAATGTGAAATTTAGGTGTACAAAGAAAGAGTTAGTTAAATTTGTCCGAACGGTATAATATCAATTTAAAAAGGCCTAGAAATTGCCAAGCATGAGCCGAGAGTCGAGTCCTGAGGGGACTCCGTCGATATAGTGTCGCTGGAGTAGTGTTGTGTTGTGGTGTATCGATGCAGGAAGGTGTACCAAAACCGCGGAGTACCCCGGAGAGTAAAGCCAAACGGGAACCAAAAAAAGGAGGGCCAGAGAAACCTAAAGGGCCTTTTTAGAATTTAGAAAAAGAATTTAGACAATTTGGCAAAATCCGCATACAAAAATACAAAACAGATACAAAAAAACGGCTAAAAAATGATGGGCAGTATCCCAGGGGGGACGCCGGAGCGCGGGTCTGCGGCACTCAGCTGGCACGGGCGCGGGCGCGCACAACGCAGGGGTCCAGGCACGTCCAACGCCCGGTGGCCTCAGGGGTCCGGAACCACGGCGAGAGAACGAGAAAGGCACGGAGGGACCCTCGTGTGTGTGCCGCAGAGGCCGGAAATACACTGTAAAGATGTACAAGGAAATAATCGCCATCCGACCAAGACAAGGAAAGAGAAAAGTACGTCGATAAAAACCAGGAGGAAGACAGCACAAGACTTACCCGGCCAACGTAAAAGTAGGTTAAAGTAGGAGCCTGTCCCAAAGATTATCGCATTAGCAAGAGACGATAATAACACTGTGTCCCAAGGTTTTATATCATTTCCAGATATTTATTTCGTAAAATTCAACCACGTTCAAGGGATCAAACGTTTCCATTTCCTGACAGACGACAACTGAGAAAACAATAAACAATTTAGAAAAAGGTCAAACCAAGAAAATTTTAAATTTGAAAATGTGACATAAAAACCGGCCAAAAGAAAAAAGAATCACACCAAAAAGGTTATTAAAAAACCTGCAGTAATGCTGCAAGTACTAATATTAGCTGCTGAAAAGGGAAAATTAGCAACACAATGAAATCTTTTACAGTTTTCATGCCATTATCTTCGGATAAATGGAGCTGGCTGTCTATATTGATGACTTTATATCGTGTCTCGTGCAATATATATATATATTATTATATGTTGTAGTGAGTAAACTTCAGAGGAACAAAAGACGATTGCTCGCGCGTCAGAAATCTTTGAAGTAAACAACTTAACTTACGTTTTTAAATGATGACGTATTTCAGAAAATTAAGTAAATAAAAAAATCTAAAATATTACTGAACTGAAAGCATCGTACCGACCGAAATTTCGATGCTCATTACGGAGGTTGCGGGTTCGATTCCCGGTGGGGACACTGTTAAGCAAAAATTTATTTGTGAGACTCCCCAGTTTTGGTTAGGACATTGCAGGCTGAATCACATCACCTGGGGGCTGTTTCACGAAGCTACAAGTTACAAATTACAAGTACAATTTGATGTACATTGCGTAGATAATAAGGTAAAATGATAAGGGCTTCCATTTTTGACGAATTGGCTACGCAATGAATATCACATTGTAACTTGTTACTAGTAAATTGTTGCTTCGTGAAACGGGGCCCTGATTGTCCGAAAAGAGAGATGATTTCGTGCCTTGGAAGGCACGTTAAGCCCTTGGTCCCAGCTACTATCTAGTCGTAAAGTCGAAACACGAGCCATATCTGTGGCGTTTGGCGGCTGCGGCTCTATAACACTAACACCAGGGTTTTTGAGGTCGGTTGTCGACCTTCCAACCCACACGATAAAGAAGATCGTACCTGACATAGGATATAATAATCTCTTGTTAAAATTATAGGTACCTATAGTTTTTTGTTAAATAATCTTATTTTAGAGATAGGTATTGCTGAAAGTATTTTTAGTCAAATACTTCGTTTTCGATTCATTTCTATCCCCACCGAGGGGCTCGAGCTTCAATATCAAAGTCTAACTTCTGTTTTAATGCCATTTCAACAAATTGAACTGTGTTAGTAAACACATCAGTTAATCAACACTCGATCGATATCGCATTGCGCAATTTAATTGAAGCATTCATCAACTACCTTGTATGAAGATACTTACAATAAACATAGTTGTGATGGTCTTCAGAAGTAACCTTATGTTGTACTCCGTTTTCGTCTTCGTAAACTTCATCTTTTGGGTGCTTTGGAAATTTTTCACTCGATTCTGGTCCAACATTTTGTCTTGCACAATTTGTCTTCACATAAGCACAAAAATACACTGCAACTTTGTCTAAAGCGGGCGATAACTGATAGATAACTAATTGGTGGATCAGATAAGAATTATGTATATTTTTGATTCACGTAGAAGACAAAAGACGCTAAATTATACAATGTTGCTAATGGTAAAAAAAGATATTCCGTCTCACATGTATTTACTTATTTGTTCTAGAAACCACATACAGTTGCATGCATACACACCTCATGACATTGCGATTACATACTTCGATTGGGGTAACAACCTACTGTAACTGACCAATCAGAGTAGCAGTTGTTTATGACATAAGCAAGAGTCAAGTGACTTCAGATATTTAAACTCTACTAGTATCCTACACTAGATCAACAGCTAGGGTAGATGCTTTTCGAAATTAAGGATGCATGTTCGATCGAACGAAATTTTCTTTCGAATTTTGAGATTATTCTGTACTAACGAAATTCGAAGGTTTTGTGTGAATTCAATCAAATCGCAATGAGCTCAAAGGAGCTAATTAGCTCCTTTGTGGTTGCGGTTGCGGGGTCAATTTTATTTTATGTCATTAATATAAGTTCAGTACCACCTAGTTTATTTACTTATATATTCTGTGTCTATTTTGTGGTACTTATTTATTTATCAGACTTCTTTTGTCTGTGTTAGTATGGGTATTATCTCGACTTTTAGTTAAGCGAAATACAGTTGTGTTTAGTGTATGTGGATTTCAAGGTGATACTCAATCGCCCTTATCATTGATAATGTCGTGTAATCTTATCGCTGTTTTGTAAAATATTCGAGATAACATCGTACTGTACCTATCTTCGACCTGGGGTTCGATTTATTTTGGAAAAACAATATAGTTTTGAACTCATGCGCATTTAGTAGTACGATTCGATATACAAGACTTGTAGCTATATACACTCGTATCTTCCTTACTCCAACAGGCGGTATTCGTAATGTCAGTGTGTAGTTGCATGAGCTCGCTACTGTACATTGCGTCATCAGCCAGCCTAATGCATAATCTTTACCTGATACTAAATATAGTAAATAAGTACAAGCATTCCTATTGGCTGCACATATTGTAAAACAGAGTCGGAACCCTCTAGTGTTGCATTTTAATAGTGATATGTTTGCAATAGAAATAGAACTAGCTATTTATATATCTATCTATGGATTTATCTTTCTGGTCAATTTACGTTACAGAGACTTATCGGTATCGAACATTATATTAATATTTCTTATTTATTTATATTGTATGTCGAATACATTTATTGTATTGCACTATATTACTTATCACAAAGTCACATAGGAATAAAACATAAAATAATACAATCTTTTAAACCAGTGGTAATACAATAATAATTTTCAGAAAACTAGCGTATTGGAAAAGCATTGAAATAAAAATCAAATATATATTATCTCTCGTAGCGTAGTGGGCTTTCTATCCATACCACAATGATGCCATTTGTTGCGAGCGCTCATCGCTAGATTCCAGAAACAAAAAGGAAAATCGCTTTTTATTCATAAAAATTAGTTTAATTCCATAATATTTATGTAAAATACAGCATGTTGTGACTTCAGACCTACCTATAAATACTTCTTCCTACTTTCAGTGCAAAAATTTAGTTTAGCACAAAATTCTTGGCCATATGAAATGCTTCGTTCCTAATATTATTATTCTTTAAGTACAGATTTGATATTTTTGTGATACAAGTAATTCTAATCTTATATAATTTATACTTACTCACTCGAATACAATTTAAAATTGGATTTACTAGCGTAACTTTCATAGACTCGACATTAAAAAAACCTCTTAAAAACTACTATTATAAACTCGAATATAGCTGCAAAAATATAATTAAATATTTATATTTACCAAGGTGCGTTTCGTGAAGCTTAGATTTTGTATTATGAAGTAATATTTGATGTCCATTTGAACTTGGTTAGCTAGCCATGCTATAGGTAGGTAATTTACCTATATATCGAATAAGGTATTTGACTCGCTAGGGTTTCCTTCGTACCGGAGCCAAGGCTCAGAACAGAACAATAATTTTGATCTTTGTTAACAATAAGGTACTTCGGGCCTTGCTGTAGGCTAGGCATCAATGATTTAATTCCAATCTAAAAAAACACAAAACAGCCGTAGATTCAAGACGGTCGAATTTCTATTTGTACTGTGTAAAATAAATTGTGTGGAACAAATTCACCTACTATAATTTGAAGTTAAATACAAAATAAAAGCTTTTTGAAACGCGCCTCTAATGGTGATGAAATTAATTTGATATTATAAGTGTGAATTGAAATAATAGTGACCTTAATAAGTAACACATAAACAGGAAAATACTGAAACTGAATCATAGCCTCGTATATACTTACTACTCATAAAATATAAACAAATAATTGTATTTATTCTAACAATTTTAATTACTATACTTAATACTAAGAATTTATGTTCTATAAAATTTGTTGAAAATGTGACGAAATGTACTAGAATTCATGAGAAACGCCACCTAACGAGAAATAAATCAAAATACAAAACAATAATTTCAAATCACGTATATTGATTGGAATACTCTAGAAAAAAATATCGTCTTAAAACTTATAGAAATGCCAAATAACTTTATGGCACACGTGACGTTAGTCTAAACAATAAAAAATCACGGTTTCAACATCAACATGAAGTTTAAATCAATCAATCTATCTGTGTAGTTTTTAATCAATAAATAAAAAAGGTTGCAAATAACGTTCCACAGAATATTCTAGTCCTATAATTTAACTAGGCGGTGGTCAGTCCATGGAAGGGCACGTAGACGACGGGCGCTACCTTCTCATTGTCAGGGTTGAGGGAGGTGTATGCGTTGATCATGCGCTCCTGGATCTCCCAACGCCTGCGCTCGCGCTCAGACTTCGCCTTGCGAATGGAACTGGCCAGTGAGAAGGAAAACACGATGCCGATCACCTGGGGAAAAAAAGAATGACTTGGCTGAAGGATAAAAACCCAATATAACCTCAGAGTAACAAAAGACGACAGCTTCACTCCGCGCGTCAGAAATCTTTGATAAAAACAAAGACTGCTGTATGAAGAATGATGTCGCCATAAAATGTGACCGGAAGGGAGCCTAAACATATTTCGTTGGCTAAACTATCATCAAAATTGCTATTCCCATACAACTACTTACTTAAAGAAAAGTAAATGAATTTAATATCATTATATTACGAGTGTGGATTGAAGCTAGATTCTGCGTCTTCTGACGAATTACCTACAACACAATGCAACTTGATTCAGAGCTTATTGAGTACATGGCAATCTACGTATGCATAGGATCTTTATATGGATACGTATTCATTATGCAAAGGTATATACTTTCAAAAACGGCAAATTACTTTGTCTCCACTGGCACTACTGACTGGTTACAAAAACCTATGCTACGACTCTGCGTAGCTAGTGGCTTATGCAAGTGCTACGTGGCTACACAAAACTTTGCTACGAGTCGTAGCAACAAGACTGCGTAGATAGTTGCTACGAAAGTGCTACGCTGTCGTAGCATAGAGTTAAGAGCCAAGAAGAGAGATATTAATATTAGTGTGATAGCTTAACTTTAGTTAAGTAGGTACCTAAACTTTGTTATTTATAATAAATATATAATATTCTTTACTGCACACAATTTCCACATACATATTGTTATATGAGTTTAAACAGTTAATGAGAGTAGTCTGGAAATGTCTTGGGAAATAAAAATCTCCTACGATACAACTGGTAGCGCCATGCGGTAGTACCAAGAGGATGAAACGAACAAATGGACCATAATACGGTATACATTATACACGGATTTCATCAAGGCAGCAAATTTTGTTCTATTTTGAGTATTATGTAGAACTCATATCACTATTCAAATCCATACTAGCTAAATGTTACATAATAAATAATGTCATTAATAAACTACCTTCACTCGTAATAAATAACAATAAGTCCGCCTTTGTTCTGTGACGGCTATCGCAAAAGCAATAAATTGTCGGTTGCATTTCTAATTCTTTTTTCCACTTTACGGAAATTAATCTTCATATTTGTCAAGGAGGTTTATCGGTCACGCGAAGTAAAAAATAAGGTGGAATGGCGCCGACATAGCAACTTTTATTCAGTCGGCTTAGTATGATTATATTCAGTCGACTGTAATCAAGCATATAAATTACGAAAACCTCCCTTAACGCTACGATATAGAGGCGCTTTATAGGTTACTGTTACGATTGACCTATCTCACTTGGGTCGTTATAACATGTTCCGATAATGTGATATTCCATCAATTTATAAAAATCTAGACTATTAAACTGCCTACTTTACGTACCTATTTATAACATTTTACATGTTAGATTTTTTACCTGGTGGGTCCTACGAGGTAGGTCGCTAAATCTCTAGTACCTTAACTTTGTCCTTGTCCATTTTTTAAACACAAATTGATTTGGACAGCGGTTCGACTTGTTTTTTTTTTCTCTGAAAATTTGGTTGGTTTTTTCGTAAATTAAAAAAATATATAACCTGTTCAGTTTTGGCTGACCTGCCACCCGGAAAGTTTTGCATTATTTAACTGACACGTTGTATATGACCTAAGTATGTATGTTACATATTAAAATATTGAATTCGTATTTTTCTTACATTAGACCCTGCAAGAAGAGTTAACAGGCGCGGCTTTCCATCCTCTCGACGACAATCTACTGATTACTCACGGAAAAGGCCATCTCGCCTTCTGGAACCGCAGAAAGGACGGCTTCTTCGAAAGAACGGATATTATTAAACCGGTATGTTAAAACAGAAGATTTAATTGTTCAAAATAAAATTGTGAACAAAACTTTTGCGATTCATACTTACTAGCGCTTTTTTACACATGTATTAATAACCGGTAAAATCTTTTTTTTTTCGTTATGGCACTAGTTTGTCTTTGTGCCAGTGTCAAGTAATGTTATTTACAAGGTAGGGAAACTAAACGCGCTCAATAGTAAACACAAACGAAGTAATTTTGGAGAAATATAAATTGGTTTTTGTCACTATTTGTTTTTTTTATTCAAACCTATTTAGGCTAAGGCATTCAGCCATGCAGCCAACTTCTTTAGAAGGTTTATATTTTTGTTTCAGCCCTCTCGTACGCATGTCACGGCATTGCAATTTGAACAAGACGGAGATGTAGTCACAGCTGATAGTGATGGATTCATAACAATCTATAGCGTCGACAGCGACGGAGCATATTTTGTCCGAATGGAATTTGAGGTAAACTAAAAAAAAACTGTTTACTTAAATAAATTATTCAATAATTTCAGTTAATTTGAATACTGACACTTTTAATCTTTTTCAGGCACATATCAAAGGAATTAGCTCCTTAATTATGCTTTCCGAAGGTACATTGATATCAGGAGGAGAAAAAGACAGGAAAATAGCTGCATGGGATTCATTACAAAATTATAAAAGGATAACCGAGACCAAGGTTTGTATTCTAATTACTTTTTAGTGCCTAGCACTTATCAATATACCTATATAATATCATCCGATATCTCATTTTATTGCTTATAGTTGCCTGAATCTGCGGGTGGAGTTCGGAGTATCTATCCCCAAAGACCAGGTAGAAACGACGGTAACTTGTATGTTGGTACTACTCGAAATAATATTATGGAAGGTTCTCTTCAGAGGCGATTTAATCAAGTGAGTGCATAAAAAAATTTGAAGAACATAATTATGTTCTTATTTGTTTATAAAGGATAGGTGAGGAGACTCATAATCATAAACGTTCCTCAATTTTCAGATACTTTTTGGTCATCATAAACAACTGATTGGTCTTGCTGTTCATCCAGATGATGAGATGTTTGCTACCGCCGGTCACGATAAAAATATAGCTTTATGGAAGGGGCACAAATTGATATTTGCTACTCAGGTAAGAATAATTTTTCGTTCGAGATTCGTTTATTTATGTGTCATCATCATCAAATTATATTAAAATTATATTTTTTATATAGGTTGGCTATGAATGCGTTTCTCTTGCTTGGCACCCCGGTGGTGGTGCGCTAGCTGCAGGTAGCACTGAGGGTCATTTGGTGGTCCTAAATGCGGAAGCAGGCGCTCATGTCGCAACGATTCGTGTCTGTGGCTCTCCGCTTAATTGTTTACAATATAATTCAGGTGAGAACTGAGTTTGAAGTTCATGCCCGTAATTATTTTGACGGCTCCGTAGCCCAGGTGGTAGTGTATCTGCCTCCGACGCACAGGGTCACGGGTTCGAGTCCCGCCCAGGGCAAACATTTGTGTGATGAGCACTTGTGTTTGCCTTGTGTCTGGTTGTTGTCTATCTATATAAGTATGTATTTATCTATTTATGTAATGTATCAGCTGTCTGGTACCGGTACCCATAGTACAAGCTCTACTTAGTTTGGGATCAGATGTCCGTGTGTGAAGATGTGTCCCCAAATATGTTTTTTAATTTTTATTTTTTTAATGTCTCTAGTAAAAAGTATGTTGGTGACAAATTTTTTTTTAGCTGGAGACGTTCTCGCCATTGGTTCTCAAAATGGAAGTATTTATTTATTCCGAGTGTCGCGGGATGGATTTTCTTACAAAAAATCAAATAAAATCAGGGGCGCTCAACCGCTTATGCAATTGGACTGGAGTTTGGATGGAAGTTACCTGCAGAGTGTTACTGCTGATTACGATCTAGCATTTTGTGAGTAAAACTCTTAAAGCTTATAATTTTCTGATTTAGGCAATTTTACTTTATTTATCTGTTTTTGTCTCTCAGGGGATATTAAGGCGCTTTCTCCCGAAAAGAGCCCAATAGCAATGAAGGATGTAAAATGGTCTACATATAATTCTACTGTTGGCTTTCTTGTATCAGGTACGAGCAAGTAAATTTTATAAATTAATGAATAAACCTAAGCTATTTAGGTCAACCTTTTTTAAAATGTTAATTTTAACTAATTTTTTTTCTAGGAATGTGGAATAATCGTTTTTACCCAATGACCACATTAATATCGACGTCAAGCCGCGCAGCTGCTCATGATTTACTTATAAGCGGTGACACTGATGGTTACTTGCGCTTGTTCAGGTATTTATGCTCCTTCACATTTGTATGAGCCTTTTCATATCTTTGAGCTTAACATTAACTTTGCTTTTTACCATTTATTTACAGATATCCTTGCGCTAGTCCTAAAGCCGAGTACAACGAAATGAAAGTTTACAGTGGTGCCGTATACGGTGCTCGTTTCCTGTTCAATGACCGTTGTTTAGTCAGCACTGGTGGTACCGACGCAGCTCTTATGCTGTGGGAATTAGTGGACGATTAACATCAAGAAGCGCCGGTGTTGTCACCGCCTTCGGTTGTGGTAGCACCCCCCACACCGTCGCCGCCTCCCCCTGCGCTTGTACCATACTCCACATTCCGAGTTCTAGACTTTGAAGAGCTAGATTGAAAGGATTGGAGTTTACTCGTTGAAGAACTTATACTTTGACGTAACTTGAAAGATAGGCTCGAGTTTTTTGAAGTTTTGGGCCCTATCATTTTCAGAGTCAACTTGACAAATAATGTGGCTGGTAGTTCAAGAGCTCCAGATTATCATAGGACGTTACTTATCAAACATACAACGGAAGTTTTCGTTGATATAAAACATGTCAGCAATACTAATTGGGTTTACTAATTGGAGTTTTAAATGATTACGATACTAACAAATTCACTGCCATTCTAAACTTGCATTACTAATAACTAAATTAAATAATTATGCGGATTAGATTTAATCTATAATGCTATTTCTTATAACACTTATTGTATGAATTCTAATAAAATTTAAAATTATGTCAAACATTTCAAATTGTTAAAATACTAACGTAAGTTTGTGGTAATAAATAATATATTGCTGACTTTTTGAACACGTCGAAAAGTACGATTGAGTAAAGATAATAAATTGTGACAAGATTTACTTAGGCCTAATAAATAAGCCTAAGTAGTTAATGTTCTTGGATTAAAATCGAAAAGTGCACTTAGCTGTAATATTATATTTTAATAGTTACTTTCCATGAGGACTTCCTGAATGTGGCAGGCCACATTAATTAAAATTATAATAATATTTATTTAATTTTTATATTATTAATAATATGTATGTAATGTAATATCTATGTCAAAATTGACATGATATCATGATTTTAAATGTTTGTAGTATTCGTATTAAAATCACTAAATACGTATCAATTAACAATTTCGAAATGATTGTCTGTTATGGAAAAAAATATTTATTCTGCAACGATTTATAATTGCCTTATCAAAATCGCTTGACTGACAATTATTTCCGAATTAAGTTAATTCATATTTTGAAGTGTTCTTTAGAGGGTACCTAATCAAATAAGTAGGTGGGTCTACCCCAAAAAAATTCAAATAGTTATTTTTTTCATTCATCACTGTAACTTTTACATTTTATCACATTTTTACGTAGTTAAATGTAGCCCTAATGAATACCTACCTACACAAATTCTGAACCAATCATTTGTACCACATTAAAACGACAAGATATTTAGAATACCTACCTACTTTTAATTTTGCAAGATACCGAAAGTAAGTAGGTATAAAATAGCAGAATCATTACCTACATTAAGAATTATGTAAAACACGTTGGTTTTGCTGAATATTGGCGAAATTATCACATCTTTCGTACACAGGTATCACAAAATTATGCTTATCTAATTTGATTAATTAAGGCCTATTTTATTCTAAATTAATTAACTACAAACGAATTAAAATCTAGTTTCATTTGTCATACCTCACTATCTTGAAAAGTGTAAGCAGTATATAAAATTATATCCTCGTAATAAATATAAAATATTTACTTACTTGTCTTCTTTATCGAAAAAAACTTGGCTTGTTCATTCAAGTGTTTTTTTTTTATTTCGAACCAGATACAGTCTTTGAGTATTTACTGTACGTACATACGTACGTAAGCAACTGCCGCACAAATCATAAACACAGTAAGTCACATTTTTCGCGCCAAAATGCGACTTACTGCGTTTATGATTTGTGCGGCAGAATACTCTAAATATAAGTTATCAAAGATTCAAAGTAAAAGATTTATCTAATAATATAAAAATTTAACCCTATAATAATAAATAATTACATATATTTTGTAAATACATACAGTTAGCACTCATATTTGTTTATTATATATATTTTTGTATAATACTCACTTTCCTTTCCATTTTTCAATCCTTATCCTTTTTTCGTGATATTTATAGTTTCCCTACCTTTATTTCTTACTAGTTCCATTACTAGTGCCATAAGAAGAAAAAAAAAAGATTTTAATATAAAAACCGGTTATTGATATTAAACCGATTATTCATTCAACTCTACTATTCTGTCCTGTCAGTTTGTTGACATGACATTGACATTTTTTTATAACCTTAAAATCTGTGTTTAAAATTTCGTGCAGTTTCGAGTATACGGCTTCGTTCTTATTTCATAATAAAACTAAATTAAAAGAACCATGACGAAACCCCGTCCGTGTGGTTGCAAAGGATGCAGGACCTGTCTAGTTTGTGAAACGGAATATGGTGCGGATAAGCTGAAAGCCCAGCTAGATTTCGACAAAAATAAAGGTTATGTTTATTGCCCCTTTTGTAACAAGGCCTGGAAGGGCTGGGACATGGATTTGTATAAACAGCACCCCAATCATGAAGGGGAATCTATAGACTATCCAGGAGTCTACATACAATTAGACTTTTTATCACAAGAAGAGGAAGAAAGGCTAATGAAAAACATTGACGAAATGCCTTGGGATACATCGCAGAGCGGCAGGCGCAAGCAAAACTTCGGTCCTAAAACTAATTTTAAGAAAACTAAAGTTGTACCGGGCAATTTTGAAGGTTTTCCAGCTTTCTCTAAATTTATTCAGGATAGATTCAACGACACAAAACTGTTAAAAGATTATCAAGCTATTGAACAATGTTCTTTAGAATATGACCCAAGTAAAGGCGCGTCTATAGACCCTCATATAGATGATTGTTGGATTTGGGGTGAAAGGATTGTAACAGTAAATTTTTTATTGGATTCCGTGCTTACACTAAATCGCTTCAAAGTTGAGAATAATATGAAAAAGTATAATCTGTATTGTGCAGAAAACTATCACCCTATAGTGAATTCTGACGGATCTCTAGGTTCTCGGCATGATAACCTACAGATGGCCATTGAAGCAACTAGACCAAAATTAGAAACAGATGTGATTATAAGGATACCCATGCCTAGGTAAAATTCATTATTTTTATTTCAAAATTATGAAATTTTCTTATTGATTACATGATTAATAAAATCTTATTTCCTGATACAAATATTTACAAAGGCCTAGTTTGTCCAACAGAAGTACAATATTGTCTAAGAAACAAATTTTGAAGAATTTATTTTACCTTTATAAGAACAAAAAAACCATTTGTGGGTGAGATGTCCCCAAATATTGGTTGGTTTATTTTATATAAAAGTAGAAAAAAAAGACTAAATACTAAATTCTCTTTGTGGAATCTTCCAGAAGATCCTTACTCATGTTCTACGGTGAACCGAGGTACCACTGGGAGCACTGTGTCCTTCGTGAAGACATCACTGCTCGTCGGGTATGCATAGCTTACAGAGAGTTCACACCTTTCTACCTCAAGGGAGGCAAAGAGGAAGCCATCGGTGACACAATCAGAGAAAAAGCTAAAATGTTTTGGGACCACAGAATTAAGTATAACATTCAAGAATAGTGCAAGGTGATTAGTTAATTCATTAAATACTTGAAAAGTATTGATTTTAACATTTATTTATTTTGGTAATTTTTGACAGTGATAGTATGTTTAATTGTAAATAGGTAAGTATATCAAAAAAATATGGGTAGAGATATAGTTATAGTATTTATATTTACAAAATTCAAACATTTTATTCGTACTATTTTGTATTATTATGTTATGTGACTATATAATAGATACCATTATTTTTATTTAATTTCTGAGACATCTTTTGAAACATGCATTGGTTTGGTAAATGAAATAATAAAGATTAAATGGAAATTAAATAAACAAGTTTAATTATTTTTACACTATAGTTTATTTATTTTTAATCAAATGGTTTGTGTGAAATTTTGTATAGGCATAATATCTTTAATTTTAATAAATATGCACAATGTGATATTGCTATTACAATATATACATTATTACAAAAAATAAAACATGTCTAGCATATTTGATACAAAGTAAATGAATATTTTTACTTATACAATTTTCTTGACGCCTTCATTACAAGTAGATATCTCACGATTCACGACACTTCCCGTAGCATTGTTGCAATTAGTAAAGAATTTTGTTCCGTATATTAAACTACTCTTCTTTGCACTGTAAGTAAATTAACATCAATCAGGCAACGCTGGATTCTGATTGGTTAATGTAAACTGCTTGGTTGGCTTTAGCCTCTTCCCTTGCAACGATCATCTGTTCCTTAATCTTCCAGCTCATGAAGGCTCTTTCGCTCTTCAACTTGCGGATGCAACGCGCCAGCAGCAGTGCGAAGACCACGCCCAATAGCTGGAAAATTGTGTATTGGTAAGTCAATATTGAATATGAATTTATTTATCTGATTTTTGAAATCTTTTAGGCTATCGACGACGACGACCCTTGCATATAATAGTTCAAAAAGTTCCATATGTTGCAATTTTATCAAATACTACCGGTCTTCCCGCGGCTACGCTCCCAATATGTAAGATTTTCCCGTGGGAATAAGTTTTTTTCCCGTAATATGTATTCTATGTGTTAATCCAGGTTACAAACTATCTCCATTCCAAATTTCATTAAAATCCGTTGAGTACCTACTTTAAGCGTGAAGGCGGAACAAACATCTAAACATCCAAATATATTTTCACATTTATATTATAATATTAGTGTGATGTGATAGGTAGCCTATATTTATTGATGGACACTAACTTTGCTAGTTTTTTGGTTATAACCTTGTCAATTTAAGTCGTAGGAAAAAAATTGGCATAGGTTAAAAAAAAGCTATGAATCTTCATTACTCGTACTACCAACCTGAATAAACATAACTGACACGCCGAGCACTCCCAGCACGCTGGAGTTCTGGACGATCAAATTGACCAGGGCGTTTTTGCAGCTGTTGCTCCTCATCTTAATACAGACGTAGTCGCCGGCGACGACGCAGCAGGAACTCGGCACGGTGATGGTGATGGGCTGGCCGTCTACCTCTTTGTTGATGGAGACTGTCGAGTAGTTCGCAGGGAAGTCCATGTTCATGTAGTCCTGGTAAGAGGAGCTGCCGCAGCAGTTGAGCTGGAAAAACAGTTGGATGAAATGCTGGATGATCCGCTCAGTAGAGAATTTTGCGAAAAGGGTCTCGTTCAAAATAGAGTTGTGTGTGCATCAACGTCAAACATATTGAACCCTTTTTTGAGCATGGTCGACAGCGGAATATCTGGTATTTTTTTACCATCCTCCGATCAGTATTAGCTTACATACCGTTACTTGCAGCCTATCAATTTCGTCCCGGATCTCTGGTTCAGTCGTGTACCCCCACACAGGGATGTCGATATACCTCATGATCTGGCCCGGACTCGCTGTGAAGGCCAGGATTACCACCACTAGCTTCACGATCAGAATGATGGCCAGTATTAGAGCGTACTAGAAAAATAAAACTTGGATAAATTATCAATACGAAGGGAAAGATCGAAAAAAGTTAAAAAACTATCGATAAAGTTTCCAAGATACAGTTAGATATTCAAATCAATGAAATTTAGAGAATTAAAAAAATCTGTGAAGAAAACTATTCGAAATGACGTTTTTTTTTCTCTTTCTTCCCGCACGTTACACCATAATATACTCGTATAAGCCATGTCGCGTTTTATCACTCACTTATTATATATATACATAATAGTAGGACAGTTACGAAAAAGTCGTACCCATAGCACCTTGCTAACATTCCCTGTATGTATCAGATTTGCCAGGGAGACACACAACATCACAGTTATTTAAATTCATCATTCTAATGCCGGTTCGAGTGGGAATCGAACCCGAAAGCTTTACGTAGAAGATAGATCAACGCCAACTCGACTTTGTCATTCATAAAAATAAAGTCTGTACTATATTTTTTAAAAACGTAGACTTTACCAAATTAACCAAACAGGTGCTCTGCTTCAAACTGCCAAAGAATCCGAACGAAGTGACGACCAGCAGCACCATACCCAGGAATATGCTCATGATGGAGGGTGTAAAGAAAGGCCCTCCTTTAGCGCTCTCCAGGAAGAAGGAGAAGCTGTGGTAGTGAGAGTAGACGGATATGCCGAGGACTATCATCAGGCCGGAAATTATCTGGAAAAGATCATCATCGTCAGGAGAAAAAGCTTATTCTGTCGTTCCTTGTTCTCATAGCATAACCGCCTTGATGATGTTTGAAGAACACGTATAACTCAAGAGAGGAATATTGTATTGTCAATGGACTTTGCCCGCCGCCTGTCCTTGTCATCTTGGATCTCGCTGTTATGAAATATAAAGTTGAATGCGTCGTCAAAAATCGTGCCTGCCTATCACGGAATAATATAGTACTAATATTAGCTGTTAAAAAGGGAAAATTAGCAACACAATGAAATCATTTACAGTTTTCATGCCATTATCTTCAGCTCGTATATTATTAGATGCAGACAAAGATAAATGAAGCTGGCTGTCTATATTGATGACTTTGTACCGTGTCTCATGCAATATATTATATTATATTATATTGTAGTGAGTAAACCTCAGAGGAACAAAAGACGATTGCTCGCGCGTCAGAAATCTTTGAAGTAAACAACTTAACTTACGTTTTTAAATGATGACGTATTTCAGAAAACGAAGTAAATAAAAAAATCTAAAATATTACTGAACTGAAAGCATCGTACCGACCGATATTTCGATGCTCATGTTGGAGGTTGCGGGTTCGATTCCCGGTGGGGACACTGTTAAGCAAAAATTTATTTGTGAGACTCCCCAGTTTTGGTTAGGACATTGCAGGCTGAATCACATCACCTGGGGGCTGTTTCACGAAGCTACAAGTTACAAATTACAAGTACAATTTGATGTACATTGCGTAGATAATAAGGTAAAATGATAAGGGCTTCCATTTTTGACGAATTGGCTACGCAATGAATATCACATTGTAACTTGTTACTAGTAAATTGTTGCTTCGTGAAACGGGGCCCTGATTGTCCGAAAAGAGAGATGATTTCGTGCCTTGGAAGGCACGTTAAGCCCTTGGTCCCAGCTACTATCTAGTCGTAAAGTCGAAACACGAGCCATATCTGTGGCGTTTGGCGGCTGCGGCTCTATAACACTAACACCAGGGTTTTTGAGGTCGGTTGTCGACCTTCCAACCCACACGATAAAGAAGATCGTACCTGGCATAGGATATAATAATCTCTTGTTAAAATTATAGGTAGGTACCTATAGTTTTTTGTTAAATAATCTTATTTTAGAGATAGGTATTGCTGAAAGTATTTTTAGTCAAATACTTCGTTTTCGGTTCATTTCTATCCCCACTGAGGGGCTTGAGCTTCAATATCAAAGTCTAACTTCTGTTTTAATGCCATTTCAACAAATTGAACTGTGTTAGTAAACACATCAGTTAATCAACACTCGATCGATATCGCATTGCGCAATTTAATTGAAGCATTCATCAACTACCTTGTATGAAGATACTTACAATAAACATAGTTGTGATGGTCAACAGAAGAAACCTTATCGATTTCATGTTGTACTCCGTTTCCGTCTTCGTAAACTTCATCTTTTGGGTGCTTTGGAAATTTTTCACTCGATTCTGGTCCAACATTTTGTCTTGCACAATTTGTCCTCACATAAGCACAAAAATACACTGCAACACTGTCTAAAGCGGGCGATAACTGATAGATAACTAAGTGGTGGATCAGATAAGAATTATGTATATTTTTTATTCATGTAGAAGACAAAAGACGCTAAATTATGCAATGTTGCTAATGGTAAAAAAATATATTCCGTCTCACATGTATTTACTTATTTGTTCTAGAAACCACATACAGTTGCATGCATACACACCTCATGACATTGCGATTATATACTTCGATTGGGGTAAGAACCTACTGTAACCGACCAATCAGAGTAGCAGTTGTTTATGACATAAGCAAGAGTCAAGTGACTTCAGATATTTAAACTCTACTAGTATCCTACACTAGATCAACAGCTAGGGTAGATGCTTTTCGAAATTAAGGATGCATGTTCGATCGAACGAAATTTTCTTTCGAATTTTGAGATTATTCTGTACTAACGAAATTCGAAGGTTTTTGTGTGAATTAAATCAAATCGCAATGAGCTGCCTGAGTAGGTCCTTTTAGCTCCTTTGTGGTTGCGGTTGCGGGGTCAATTTTATTTTATGTCATTAATATAAGTTCAGTACCACCTAGTTTATTTACTTATATATTCTGTGTCTATTTTGTGGTACTTATTTATTTATCAGACTTCTTTTGTCTGTGTTAGTATAGGTATTATCTCTACTTTTACAGTTTTGTTTAGTGTATGTGGATTTCAGGGTGATACCATACTCAATCGCCCTTATCATTGATAATATCGTGTAATCTTATCGCTGTTTTGTAGAATATTCGAGATAACGTCGTACTGTACCTATTTTCGACCTGGGGTTCGATATAACTACACGATTCGATATATAGTACTTGTAGCTATATACACTGGCCTTAAGAGCGCCTGTACTCGTATCTTGTAGCAGTAGGGGCGGTATTCGTATTGCCAGTGTGTTGTTGCATGTGCTCGCTACTGTACGTTGCGTCATCAGCCTAATGCATAATCTTTACCTTTAACTAAACACCCTGATACTAAATACAGGCACTCATTTTGGCTGCACATATTGTAAAATAGAGTCGGAACCCTCTGGTGTTGCATTTTAATAGTGATATGTTTGCAATAGAAATAGAACTAGCTATTTATATATCTATCTATGGATTTATCTTTCTGGTCAATTTGCGTTACAGAGACTTATCGGTATCGAACATTATATTAATATTTCTTATTTATTTATATTGTATGTCGAATACATTTATTGTATTGCAGTATATTACTTATCAAAAAGTCACATAGGAATAAAGCATAAATACAATCTTTTAAACCAGTGGTAATAAAATAATAATTTTCAGAAAACTAGCGTATTGGAAATGCATTGAAAATAAAAATCAAATATATTATATTATCTCACGTATTGGGCTTTCTATCCATACCACAGTGATGCCATTTGTTGCGAGCGCTCATCGGCAGATTCCAGAAACAAAAATCACTTTTTATTCATAAAAATTAGTTTAATCCCATAATATTTTTGTAAAATACAGCATGTTGTGACTTCAGACCTACCTATAAATACTTCTTCCTACTTTCAGTGCAAAAATTTAGTTTAGCACAAAATTCTTGGCCATATGAAATGCTTCGTTCCTAATATTATTATTCTTTAAGTACAGATTTGATATTTTTGTGATACAAGTAATTCTAATCTTATATAATTTATACTAACTCACTCGAATACAATTTAGAATTAGATTTACTAGCGTAACTTTCATAGACTCTACATTAAAAAAACCTCTTAAAAACTACTATTATAGACTCGAATATAGCTGCAAAAATATAATTAAATATTTATATTTACCAAGGTGCGTTTCGTGAACTTAAGATTTTGAATACAAAATAATGAAGTAATATTTGATGTCCATTTGAACTTGGTTAGCTAGCCATGCTATAGGTAGGTAATTTACCTATACATCGAATAAGGTATTTGACTCGCTAGGGTTTCCTTCGTACTGGAGCGAAGGCCCAGAATAGAACAATAATTTTGATCTTTGTTAACAATAAGGTACTTCGGGCCTTGCTGTAGGCTAGGCATCAATGTGTTAACTCCAATCTAAAAAACCACAAAACAGCCGTAGATTCAAGACGGTCTAATTTCTATTTGTATTGTGTAAAATAAATTGTGTGGAACAAATTCACCTACTATAATTTTAAGTTAAATATAAAATTAAAGCTTTTTGAAACGCGCCTCAGATTGTGATGAAATTAATTTGATATTATAAGTGTGAATTGAAATAATAGTGACCTTAATAAGTAACACATAAACAGGAAAATACTGAAACTGAATCATAGCCTCGTATATACTTACTACTCGTAAAATATAAACAAATAATTGTATTTATTCTAACAATTTTAATTACTATACTTAATACTAAGAATTTATGTTCTATAAAATTTGTTGAAAATGTGACGAAATGTACTAGATTTCATGTGAAACGCCACCTAACAAGAAATAAATCAAAATACAAAACAATAATTTCAAATCACGTATATTGATTGGAATACTGTTGAAAAAAATATCGTCTTAAAACTTATAGAAATGCCAAATAACTTTATGGCACACGTGACGTTAGTCTAAACAATAAAAAATCACGGTTTCAACATCAACATGAAGTTTAAATCAATCAATCTGTGTAGTTTTTAATCAATAAATAAAAAAGGTAGCAAATAACGTTCCACAGAATATTCTAGTCCTATAATTTAACTAGGCGGTGGTCTGTCCATGGAAGGGCACGTAGACGACGGGCGCTACCTTCTCATTGTCAGGGTTGAGGGAGGTGTATGCGTTGATCATGCGCTCCTGGATCTCCCAACGCCTGCGCTCGCGCTCAGACTTCGCCTTGCGAATGGAACTGGCCAGTGAGAAGGAAAACACGATGCCGATCACCTGGGGGAAAAAAGAATGACTTGGCTGAAGGATAAAAACCCAATAAAACCTCAGAGTAACAAAAGGCGACAGCTTCACTCCGCGCGTCAGAAATCTTTGATAAAAAACAAAGACTGCTGTATGAAGAATGATGTCGCCATAAAATGTGACCGGAAGGGAGCCTAAACATATTTCGTTGGCTAAACTATCATCAAAATTGCTATTACCATACAACTACTTACTTAAAGAAAAGTAAATGAATTTAATATCATTATATTACGAGTGTGGATTGAAGCTAGATTCTGCGTCTTCTGACGAATCACCTACAACACAATGCAACTTGATTCAGAGCTTAAGCATTTTATTGTTGTTTTATCTACTGTATAGATCATTGCTGAATAGCCATTTCCTCGCTTTGTTATTGTTATGTGTAGGTACCTCATTTTTACATAATAGACATCCAAGTGGTTTTCCTTGGTGAAACCACAATAAGTCATATAAAATATGCTATTAAAATAAACAACTGCGCAGTTCGAAAATTCAACTTATTCTCTTATCATGTGGGTTGAAAGGTCGACAACCGATCTCACAAATTCCACTGACCTGGATGAAGGCGATGGTCATGGCACCAGCGCCTAGCAAGCCTGCGCTCTGGTAAACAATGTAGATGACGCGAGGCAGGCAGCCATTCGCGTACAGCTTGGTGCACTCTTCGATGTCCAGTTCACCGATGATCTGCCTCTCAGCGCAGCAGGAGTTGGGGACGGTGATGTTGTTGATGGAAATGCCTAAGGCGCCGGACGGATGGTTTACCTCGCCCCAGTCCTTGTAGCTGTCCACACCGCAGCAGTTGAGCTAGAACGTGAAGATCTAGTTAGAATAAAGGTAGATACCATCAGATAAGAAACTAAGTGATTCTACCAAGTACAAAGCAATAGATTTCATGTTTTCAGTTTATCGTATATGTGAGTTTTACAATCGATGGACCTTACAAATCCTGGTGTCAGATTTATTGCCAAAGACCTGGCATGACCACAATTTGAACTGTGATATTATGATACAAAAGGAAAGCATATTCATTAAACGTCGATCGTATCTTACCCTGCTTTGGATGAAGTCAAATCCAGCTTCGACCTCGGGGTTGATGTAGTACCCTGGCAGGGTCTCTCGGAGGCTTTGGTCCAGCATATCCTGGGCCTGGGAGCGCATGACGTATGCGGTCACGGCTGTAGCCAACTCCAGAACTAGCACTAAGCTCAGGGTCACTGCAAACTATAGAGATACATCTTTTGAAATTTAACCAAAGTTAATGTTTTCTTGACGATTTTTATCGGGCGAAGGCAACTTAATTATGTGTTAAGTGTATCATAAATATGCGTTAGCAAATCGCCCAAAGGTCGTACTTGGGACGGTTTGTACTCCAACAGTTACCTAGATATTGTGTATAATCAAAGAAAATTATAATTTTTCTTTCGGATTTCATAATCTGAGAACAGAAGACTATTGAGAGTTTTAGTGACTCTGTCAATCTCACGTGTTTTCTGGAAAATCTACTATATATTGTTTTATGTAATATAGCATGTTATTACCAGTATGTTCTCCTCTAAATTACCTCGCTTTAGAGGGAAATTACGATTTTATACATTTATACACAAAGTGAGACTCCCGACCGACCCATTTTGTATGGAGAAACCAAAATTTTTTTTTGTCCCAGGATTTTTTTTTTTCGTGAAAAGTTGTTCAGTTTGACGGGTACCATCACTACACGGCGGGAACAAAACGATGTAAATTTCATGCTGTATTTTTTTATTAATGCAAATGGGCCAAGCTGCCTGGAATAAATGACTATTATTATTAATATTATGCTAAACCATGAATCTCTAGAATCTATCTAGAGTCTAGATTCATAGCATAAAACTTAACAACTAACAATGACAAATAATTAGAATTAATTATCAATGTAGAACTTATTATTTCAACTAGTCTACATTATTTACTGCCTTTAGTAAATCGGTAATTTGAATACTAAATCATTATCAGACATCAATGAGATTTACAATAATAACCAAGCGGATGCTTCACTTTTAAAACCCTTGTTGCAGTAAAAGTGCAAGACAAGGAGTTTGATGATAATAATATAATTTAATAATAGCACAGGCAACTAACCTTTTAAAAATATAGATCTATAAGTATTTGAGCATAGATCAATAGTTCTTAAAATATTCACTAAGATAATTCTCCTTGTAAAAAAGGAAACATACTCAAATGAAATTAACTCAGTAATAGTTTTAAAGTCTTATCTTATTTAGCCTATCTTATTTGGCCCACAAACAGATAGCGGAGACGTGAACGGCCTCGTAGGAGATGGTAGGAGCCCTAGCTCCTAGCTAGACTTTTTTGGGGAGTTGGGCTGAGGAAGCCCAGGATAGGGAGAAGTTAAAGAAGAAGAGGAAGACCTTTGCACATCAGTGGGAGTTTTATAATACAGAAGATAATAGTACTTACGATGTTGACTAAGCAGGTGCTCTCCTTAAGAGCTCCGATGCAGCCGAAGAGGGAGACGAAGAGCATGATGACTCCGATGACGATGATGAACGTCGCTGGCGAGAAGAACTTGTCCTCAAGGAAGAGAGACACATCGTAGTAGATGGCGTATATCGTAGTGCCCACGGAGATTATCAGTGCTGAAGTCAGCTGGAAATAATAAATAAATCGGTCAGGAATAGTTAGAATTTGGACAACTACATTCAATTTCTTACCAAAGTGTGAAACCGTATATTGGTTATTCTCGTTGTCCCCCACGATAGCCAGATTTTTTTTTTCGTAGTTGCTTTGAAGATACTAAAAGATAATTAACTTTGGAAATAAGAATTATTTTTCCCGTTACACCTCAAATTTCTATCGAGTAACAATGCTGGGGAAGTACGGGAAAAAATATCTCTTATTGTGGGGGACTTCGATTTGGGGGACAACCGGAATATTATTCTCAGTTTAAAGGCTTATAATGTTTCTCCTGACTCTTTGTTATATCTGCAACAATGAACTCAATAAACAGACTGATTGATCCGTCCCAGATAGAGTGAATAATCTCCAAAAAAACACGAGCTTATAATTAATAGATTTAAAATAGAGTTCATTGGTGTCGATTCCCGCAGCGAAACTAAATTTAAATTTTATCTTAGTCTTGTAACTTTCTGACCCACGACGATGAAAAAGGACAGGAGATTGTCAACCATTGTGAGTGCCAAATTTATAGCACAAATTTTAACGTGTACGATGTAATTTTAAACGGCATGTTTTAGGATCCTGTTTAAAATTTACGTTTGCGACATAAAATTTGACGTTCACGACGACAGCCGACAATCTCTCGTCCTTTTTCATGGTCGTGGGTCAGAAAGTGACAAGACTGATATAAAATTTAAATTTAGTTTCGCTGCGTGGAATTGACAGCATTGTTTGGTTCTGTTAACTTTTACGTCTCTTTGTATAGTTATTAAATTGTACCTATAGGTGACTTCATTCTGTGATGCCTGCATTCTATAAATAGTATCCTTTGTGTTAGTAGTGATACATATTTTTATAATTAGCACTTTCCTTGTTTATGTGAACGTGCTATGGTAATATATACCAACCACGACGGACATTATGTTTATTTCTAACATTGGTAATTATGAATAAGGTAGATATATTGTTCGTATCACTCAATAACTAAACTAGGGTATCGACCTATTGCTTTTGTTATTATCGTATACATTTTAAACTACTATTTTATAATGTAGAGGTATGTAAGAATCGATGTGCTTTTGTGTCCTATTAAAAATAAAGGTAGCACCTACACATTAGGTACGAATTTCTCTTTTTGGCGGTTGAGTGAAATTTGAACTGCAAAGTCAAATATTGGAGGGGCAGATGTCACATCTAGTACGGTCTGACAACGCAGGTTTAATTTCACACAACTGCCAAAAAGTTTATTCGTAGGTTTACACCTACACCAAATTGGACTATCAATATAGCCACATTTTTTAGATATCTTTATTTTTTGACATGGGCCTATTGCTTATGTCGCAAAATCGACGTATCAAGCGTAACCGGACTTTTGGGGGAGCGGAAGGCTCTTACCCCTATCTTATTGTGCACGTGTTGTCGCATATAATAAGTGGTTCATCAACAGCTCATATACGTCCCCACTGAGGGGTTTGAGCCTACCCTGATTAAGAGTGATTAGGTCGACGTCTGGTCCAGTGCGGGTTGGTCGACTTCACACACAACCTTTGAATTTCTTTGCAGAAGTGTGCAGGTTTCATCACGATGTTTTCTTTCACCATAAGAGCGTCGAATAGACGTTCATAATATGAATTCGAAATTCGAAAAAGCATTGGTCGAACCCGCGTCTCCCGGACGGGAGGCAGCGGCCCTAGCCACTAGACTCGCGACGCTCTCAATAAGTGGTTGTAGATCTCATATTCATCTTGACCACGTGATTCGTTCGTGTGAGTCGTGACGGTGAAATACTGCTTGTCTGAATGACAATGGAGTTAACATTAATGAACTACTATCTTTCCAACAGGTATTAACAATATTAACATTTTATCTTTTTATGTCGCTCAATTTACACACACACAACATGTTTTGTTGCAGATTTGTCTGATAACTATTTATTTAAGTAGGTATGTGTGTGTATGTACCTATAGTAAGTATGTATCATATTAGGAAAAAGTTAGGTTGTTTTTTCACTTCGATTAAAACATTCTAAAATATTCGAAATAATCGAATCTGCGTCTTTAATATTAATTTGTCGCCTTTTTCCTTAGATTTATTATTACTTCTTACAAATTAAACTAGAAATGTAAATTCATATTTTAAAGTTTTTACATACCAAGGTGTTACCAAGGTAAACTCATTGGCCTCGATTCGCGATGTCACGCTCTAATCCTTAATTTAAGTTAGTCCGTCCTTTTTACTTTTTAAAGATTGAAAAGGGACAGGAGATGGCCATCCTAATATTAGAGCTGTCAAACATCGAATTTGAACCTTATGGCCCGATTCCTACTTTTTTCATAGGTTTTAAAATCAAACCTTTGAGGTTCAGACTGCCAAGGAGATCTACTTTAACGACTACTATAATGATTCGGCTAGTATATTCATTCATTCATTCATTCGGTACCGGAACGAAACCACCAAGGGTCCAAGCATGGAAAATGTATATTCCTCAACAACATAAGTTGGTTTGTCAATCGCTTTTTCGTTAGTTTATTTTCTTGTCTTCAACGTTTACTTGCAAATTTATAAAATTGCCGTGTTATGTCTTACACGAGCTTGAAACGTATAAATTTTAATATTGAAATGGTGTAGGGTGGAAAATCGATATTGATGTCGACAGCTATGCTTGACCTTGGCCGGCACCACGCCTTTAGTTTTTATGCATACGTAAACAGCTTAAATGTTGAATTGAAAACAATATATAATAAACATTAAATAGCCACTGTACATATTATTATTATACATAAAATATTATTTTTATGTAATTATAATTATGTGATGTAATTAGTGTATAAGTCTATTTATATTTCAATTTTTATACGTAATTTATATAACACACTATCCCGAAGTATTCCTTGCGTTTTTTTTCCTGTACCCGAAGATAGCCTGGAAGAAATTGCTACCTTAGCAATAAGGCCGCCTGTCTGTACACTATTATTTGAACTGCTTTTTTTCTGTGTATCTCTTGTGTGCAATAAAGTATATTCTATTCTAAACTAAACATTCATGTTTTCTTTGCTGTAACCACATTGTTTTAAACTTCCTCCGAGTTTTAACTACGAGTATGATGTCTATGACTGGATCAGAACAGAACAGAAATGGTTTAGGAACGCTGATCCAAGTAATGGTTTTTAAACTCAAACGTATTACATCGTAAATTGAAAACCTTAAAAGGTGAAGAACAACACAAGAAGAGACACATTTCGAACTAAAACTGATCAAACTAGGCCAAAGTCGATAAAAAAACACGTTGAAATAATTAAAGTAAGTATGCATAATACATTGCTTGCATGCTCTACATTTATTTTTCAAATCAAAGAATTGAGAAGAATGAAATAGTAAAGTAATTGTTAAAGTACATTGCTTTCATCATCATCATCATCATCAAAAATTATAAAAATTACATAGTATTTTTCTCTTATACCTATCATCAACATCAACGGCCCGTTACAGTCCACTCACCACTGCTGCACTATGAGGACACTTAAGTGGAGGAGGCTTACACCTTAGTTTAAAAGTATTAATTGTAAGCAGGAATTAAAAGATAATAATGTTTAAATGTTTATCGATTCTGTGTTCTCGTAGCATCAATGATTTCGCCGATTTCATTATAGGTACCACACTGGTTTCTTGAAAAACTCAGTTCAAAACACATCAGGTGTATTCATGTATGTTAATGTGATGTTTAATCTATTGATCTCATTTGAACAAAGAGTGACGTCACGCTACCATGGATCTTTCCTGACAAATGATAACACGCCGCATTGGATGGTCGGATTACCTGTAACCGTGTTTGTAAACACGTTACATTGCCAATGATTTTGCTATATCTACATTTTTACTCATATTCGAGGAAAATACTCCCACAGGTTACTGAACAAACAATGTGACTGTTATATGGTTGTTGGCCAGTATTTAATTGGAATATTACTTGCTTACATTGTCACATCCTTTTTTTACTGTTATTTTGTTAGGGTATTCCGAGACCAGTGTTTCAAACTATAGCAGTTTTTGTTATTCTTTAGTTTCTGAATTTTCAAGCGTTTATCGATAAAGCAACCTACCTCAATTTTAATATTTTTTTGGTCGCTACTTTGCTTATTTAACTTTTTCAGCATTTCTTTGCCTAGTTAAGTCAAGTAGTTAAGCCTAGTTAGTAAGTAAGCTCGTAATGTATCTAAATACGCTAAACATCTTTCGTGAATTTAAATGTTTTTTTTTAATTTAAGGACCTTTTGTATCCCGGTAAAATTTAAACTGTACGTGGTACGTTACATTTTCCTCGTTCTGTATATAACTTACACATTACATATCATGTGGCGTTAGCCGTAAGTACGTAGGTAAGTAATATGTTATTATTTCCTAAATGTTGCTGCAATGCGCCACAAAGAAAGTATACAATGTATCTTCTGATTCTAGATAATCAGCTTTTGCAATTGACTCATTTGATAAATGGTGCAAGAGTATTTTACTCTTATCTGAGATGATTTCAACAGTAAACTATGTATGTAGTATCGAGAGGAAAACCTACACACTAAAATAAACTGCTTGCCATATTTATTTCAATACTTTTATGCGGAAAATACAGCTACGATGCGATTAGGCAACGAACTTTCTAGAATACATTTGCGAACACTTTAAAACCAAGACCGTAACTCATAAAATAAGGAATAACGTCAGGAAAATCTTTCACACTTGCGTTTGCGACTGTACCACGTAGCCTCCACCTACATATATACCTCACACACACAACGTTGACAGCGATAATTAGAAAAAAAAAATGGCGAATTATTAAAATATGCCAAAAGGTAATAACTTCGAAACTTACCACGAAAATAGCCGTGACGCAAAGCAGCATGTACTTGATGCATCGCATCCCAACCTCCATATTATTCCCAGTTTTCGCATTCATTTTAAAAACGTTTATATTTTCAACACCTTTAAGTCCTTCAACACGTCACAGCGGACTGAATTCAGGTAATTTCAGCACCACTTATCGTCACTTTGATAACGTATCGCGAGTTGAACCGAACGACACACGCAGCGCGCTCTTCGAGTGCCTGCGCTAGACTATTTGTTTCAATGTCATGAAAACCATGGTCGATTTTTCCTTACAATTATCAAGTTTTACACTGCTAAGTGCGACGGCAAATAGTGAACTCGTGTTTATGTAACTGCGGGGGCGATGGTTGTGCCGCGTTTCTTGATGTTGTATATCCAATTTCGAGCAGCCTTTTAAGAGGTGGCCTTGGACGTTATTAAGAGCTTAAACTATGTCTATATTTTGTGACGCGATTCATTTGCGTCGCGTGTAACTAAATTGATAATTTTGTTTCATTCGTAACGATTGCTTAGTCGTTATGTCATCTTTAAGTGTAGTATCATACTTACTGCGCCTGCTCAGCTTCCTAATACTTTTAATTAATAACTTACCTTTCGATTAAAACCTAACATAATAGCAAAAACTCTTATTTAAGACCCATTCTATGTTCTTACATTTTTAATGAGTTTCTTACAACATAAACTCTACTCGAAAAATTCTTGAAACTATTGAGAACTTATATTTCTATTATATTTTTGACAAGCGTCGCATCGTCGTCTGTTTTATAAACATTTAATTGAGTTGAGTATACAATTCTACTAGTTTTAAAATACGTCCTCTGTCTGTCTCTGTCTCATGGTGTCTGTATTATTGTCTCTATATCTAATAGTCATACTGAGTCTACGGCGCGCGGCCATGACCGTAGCAGCCATGTTTGATTGTTAGTAACAAAGTTGAGAACAATTTTCTGCATGAATAACTCTTGTTTATGTTGTCTTGTCGGTTAATTTATTTCGTTTTTGTTTATATGTTTAGTTAAAAAAATCTTATATACAAAACGATCTGGTTTGTTTATATTAAGGGTGTTCAGTTATGCGCCCTCGATCTTATACAGGGTTACTTCGGAGACAGTGCGCAAATTTTACGTACAGAAAGGTTTTAAAAAATTACAAGACACGTGTTTTTTCTTAATATGTTTCGAACAAAAATATAAAAAAAAACATCATATGAAAATATCCACACCAAAACCAGTATCCTGGTCACTCTACGTAGTTACGACAGCGAGATACTCTTATACGCCCGCGCGCTGCTCCCTCACCCCCTTGCACCACAGCCTGTGCGTAGAGTGACCATGATATTTGTTTTTTGCGGGAGATAATAGTTCGCAAAAAATACATATGATTCTTTTTCGTGAAATGTGTTCTATTAACTAATAGATACTGATAGCATGGAAAAAATATGCGTTCTGTCTACGAGGTAACCCTGTATAGGTATACTCTTAAGGATCGAATGATGTACATATATTGTATAAAACAAGAATAATTCATACCCAACTGAAATATGCGTCCATGGACCTTAAAGTTATACTTACATAAACCAAGATCCATACACAGTAAATAAAACGGGCGATCGTTTCAGCCAAAATATGAACCTAAACGTCTGCTGGTAGACATAACCAAATTTTATATAAGTAAATAAAAAACAAATAAGAAAACATAGATTTTTATTTATTACATAACAAACAACCGTACAATTAAAAACCGGAATAATTGTGCAATGATTTCATATTAGACGTGTTGAGTTGATAGACTAGAGACAAGTGAACAACAATGATTAGTAATACTTAAATTACTTAACTATTACTGAGATAACAATCTCAATGAACATATAATATGCATAAGTTTTTTTATATTTATTCGTCAAAATACTCATAATATGCCTACATACCCGCCCGCTTTATCATAATAAGAACAAATATTTTATTTACAATAAGCCATAACAGTTTGTTTAAAGTGATACAGGTTGTCTAAGTTAAGTTTCAATTAACTAACTCGGTTCTTTTTCAATCGAATACGAGCGTAGCGTTCGTAGCAATTTGCTACGACGAACTTTCTCACTGCTACGAGCCTTCGACAACGTGTTGGAGTAGCGTTCTTTGAACGGTTTTGACATTAAATTAACAAGTAATTTGTCAAAATCATTATGGATTTGGATCTTATAGACAAACGCTTACGCAACGATAAAAAAATTCGCATCGAAACAGTTTTTGCCCTTTTATTTTCGGTGAACGTGTAAATAGCCTTTTTATTTAGGCTTTAAGTTTGCAGGATAACAGAAGAAACGACGTTCCATTTTATTTATTTTTATTCATAAATCATAATTAAAGTTAATTTGTCATTCTAAAGCTTAGACCATACAAATACTCAAAGCTCCAAACCAAAGGAAACCTCCACATTGGTGCACCTGACTGTAAAGTTGACCAATTCATACACCCTAGGAATTGAAGCTTCAGAGAATAATCGCCCTTGGTTGATGACGTGTATCTCGTTTTATGAATCTTTAAAGTGGTAAGTGAGGTTTAAGACTCAATAAAAAAACCTCTGTGCATGTCTAACCGACAAAATTGCATTTCTTGTCCTAAAACTTGCCAACATTAAGTCTTATATCCAGTTGCTTGGAAAGCCTTTGTTTATTACCCAATGAATTATCTACCTATATAGTCAAGAAACGTAACTACGCTTCAAACTTGACCCCACCAAATGAATACCAAAGAAGCCGGGAAAAAAAAAACTATACCATAGCACATTCGAATACGCGGTACAATGATGTTTTATATGACTCGGTTTGTAAGAACGACGAAAGTAAGCTCCAATGAACAGCAGCGACATCATCTGTCTGTCTGTCGTTGTCGTCGTCTGTCAAAATTAATTGTGCGAGTTAGGTGCTATGTTTTAGCGGGCTTTGCTAGGCGGTTAATCTTCTTGACTATTGTAGTTCGTTATTATTACCTTAGTATGAAAACCTGGATCTTATAACGGAGCAGTTTGTGTCATACTCGTATTTCTGTTATTATGCTACAATCAACATCAAATAATTTAGAAATCGCAAATGGCTCATCATTTATAAATCTCATTCATATCTACGAGTAAATTCGTATGTACAAATTTAATTTTGGTGTTAACAAGTCATATTTTGCTAACGAACCGACCATCCGTACCTCCTTTAAATTGTTCAATCCTACTAACTGCCTTCTTTATCTTTAGGTGCTCCCATTAATTTTTGGTACCTTTCTTAATAACTATATTACATTTGCAACAAAACTGTATGAACAAAATTATTTTACGTGCTATTATTACATACTAAAAATGCTCAAGGAATATAAGTGTCTTCTCTAGATATTTTGGCCATCCACACCGCTCCTCCCACTGCTAAAGCCTGAAAAATAAATATTTACATTACTCGAATAAAATATTAGTCAGGTGTGAATAATACAATAAATAATAACATTTAGTCATGATGATTCATTATTTTAAATAATAAATGATTCACATTCTATTCTATTTAATTTTCATTTGTTTACTGTTTTTCAAAAAAAGAAAGAAAGAAACCAAAATACTAAAATCACCACCCAAAACACCACCACCACCATCATCACCTAAAATCTACGATCCAGACATACTTATTTCGCTTATCCACATTCATCAATCTCTTCATGTGGGTTGGTCACCGTGGGTTGTAAGGTCAATAACCGACCTCACAAACCCTGGTGTCAGTGTTATAGAGCCGCCAAAGACCACTGACTTGGCTCATGTAACGACTAGATAGTAGCCGGGCGGGACCAACAACGGCTTAACGTGCCTTCCGAAGCACGGAATCATCTTTCTTTTCGGACAATCAGGTGATTCAGCCTGCAATGTCCTAACCAAACTAGGGAAAGTCTCACAAAGATATTTTTGCTTGACAGTGTCCCCACCGGGAATCAATCCCGGAACCTCCGTAATGGGCGTCGAAATCTCGACCACTCGGCCACGGAGGCTGTCCACCGGGATTAAACCTCTGTAGTGAAAACTGAACGCTTTACCGGCCACGGTTACTCTTTGGAAAAGAGGATGAAACAAACCTGAGCTAAAACTAGGAAGACTCCAGCGGCGCCTATAGATCCGGCGTGGGACTGAGCCCAGTTGCCGAATGCTTCTGCGCACCCCGTAGGCCTGGCCACGGCAGTGGTGCAGTTCAACATGTGTATCGTCCCTGGGGGAACCTTACAGCACGACACCGGGACTCCAAGAGTATCCAGTGTATCAAGAGGAACCAACCAATCGCTGGCGTTAGTTACTCCGCAGCAATCGAACTGGAAAATACGGGAAAATCCGAAAGAAAGGTGGTGAAAAATCCTAATAATATTTAGACTAATGTTCATCCTATGTCCGAAATAAATTAAATTATATAGTATATAGACTTTTCTGCAGTATGACTAAAAAGGGGTGTGGCGATACTTTTCCCAAAATCTTCTTTATCTGTTAGCAATCTTTCCATTGGTAAAATTTACCTAAGTTTTATTTTTAAGCTTATTTTCCGGATTTCTTTTTCGGTCTCGAGCCTATCCTGAATTAGGGTGATTAGGCCTTAATCGACCACGCTGGCCCAGTGCGTGTTGGTCGATTTCACACACAACCTTTGAATTTCTTCGCAGGAGTGTGCAGATTTCATCACGATGTTTTCCTTCACCGTAAGAGCGTCGAATAAACGTGCATATTAATTCGAAATTCGAAAACACATTGATACGTGGTAGGGATCGAACCCGCATCTCCCGGACGGGAGGCAGCGACCCTAGCCAACCACCGACGCTCTGTAAAATTTACCATTTTCTCAGCAGAAATAATAGCCTTTAATTTATCGAACTACGTAATTCATTTTGTAAACCAGACTGCCGATATCAATTTTTGCTCACTTTCACTGCACATGATTTTTACAAAATTTATGATTTCGCGCTCTTTATTACTCGTACATCATCATTGATGTGGTCGCAGATTAAAGAAATTCCACGCAGTTTTTTGTTTATGTAGCTATACCGGAGGGCTCGCTTGAACGATTTCGTTCACTTTTTTATGTTGGCAATGGAAAGTAAATAAGACGTGTTGTCGTCATCAAAGTCAAGGTTTTAGCAGTCAGGGCAAGCTGATCTCACACCTTCCGCAGTAAAGACTATTAAGTACAGTGACGAGTAAGGATGCCAGATGTATCTCATGTATCTATACTCAGTTAAGTAGTATTTAGCCCGGTAAATTTTTAGTGAGTTAAAAACAAGCGTCGGTGGTTACGCGGCTTCGATTCCCACCACCCCACCACGTATCAATGTGTTTCAAATTTCGAGTTCATATGTACGAAATTCGATGCTCTTACAGTGAAATAAAACATCGTAAAGAAACCTGCACACTCCTGCGAAGAAATTCAAAGTTTGTGTGTGAAATCGACCATCCGCTCTGGGCTAGCGAGGTCGACTAAGGCCTGATCGCCCTAATTCAGGGCGGGATTGAACCTGTGTCTCCTGAACGGGAGGCAGCGGCGCTAACCAATACACCACCGAGGCTCCTACCTTCCACCTCAGTAGTAGTAACTATAGTTACAACTACATAGCATAGCACGATCAAACACACAGTTGTAAGACTTGCCACTTGGTAAACTGTTGTATGGAAGATATAGTATGACATAGTAAGTAGGTGAGGGATGTAATATGGCAGTCCTCTTTTAATACGTTTTTTTTTAATGTATGGCATTGCACATTGTTTGGTTACATACAACCTAAGGTACAGTATGCTGGATAGTAAGTCTATTTAAAAGATCTTAATTTTTTTTTTATTCGGTAGGCGTAGAGTACTTATACGTTTTTTTTATCGAGCTCAATACTTACGTCTTCCTGAACCTCATCCCATAGTCTGGTGACCTCTCCGCTAGCTTTGTAGGTGACCATTGTATCGGTCAGCTTCTGCTGGATCAGCGCCACGGTGTTTCCCTTCAGTACGTAGCCAGCTATACAGGCGGACAGCTGGAAGATGAAGATGATCACCATGGATCCCGCGAACTGGAATTTACAAAGAAATACAGTTAGATCATAGTTCTAAGTGAGAGTGTCGTTGGTGAACGAAAGGAGAAATAAGTAGACAAGTTTTATTCGATTTGATTCTCTTACGGTGTACATCAAATCAGAAATCGGGGATAAAATCAGAAATGAAATCATCCGGCAGAGGACCAAGGTATCGTCCAGAAGTGGAGCAAGCTGAAGTGGCAGTGGGCTGGCCACGTCTGTCGTAGAACCGACGAGCGTTGGAGCAGACGGGTTCTCGAATGGAGACCACGTCTCGGAAAACGTAGTGTGGGACGCCCCCCTGCCAGGTGGACTGATGACAGTGAACTGCAATAGGCGGATTGATTGATTGATTGATTGACGGTGTACATCATACATCGAGAGAAAACCTGCATGCACCTGGGAAGACATTCAAAGGTTGTGCGTGAAGTCGACCAACTGACACTGGGCCAGCCACCAAGGTCTGATCATGACTTCTGGTCAACTGTTGTTCCAAATCAGCGGAGTAGATTGTAATTATGACTCAAGTATGATTCTTTATATATTTAAAAGAAAAGTACAAAAGATAGAATTCCTGTGGAGTTTCTTCTGGCCGTTCTTCACCACAGAGGGCGTACACTGGTAGCCATCCATGATAGCTTTGACGTTGAAAAATTATTTGTAAAAATCTAATTCGAATAAAATAATTTTGATTTTGATTTGGATCCTACTTCGGGTCAGACTCGAGCTTCCATACCAACATAGTTCTAAATGTAACAAAATACATTACTGGCACTGTGAGGTCTGAGCATGATTACTATCAAAGTCCTTAGGATCCTAAGTTTTAAATTTTAGATTGATGTTATGTGTGATCTGAGCGAGACATTGTATCCATATTGGGTAAAACATTGCAATGGTGTTCAGTTTCTAAAACTAAACAACTTTTCCTTTCCAAAAAAAGTTAAACAATTGACTTTGTCCTTCTTATAAAAAACCGCGCGGCGACCTGGGCCGCGATCGCGTAAGTCGAGCTTGCTTCGTTCACTTGGCTTGGCTTCAAGCAAGTTGAACGGTATTCCGATTCCGATTGTAGGAATTGTCTAACTTTTGGGACGGTAATCGTCTTGGGGACAAAGAGTAAAAATATTCACTTGTAATCGTCTTCGTTGACTTGGCTTGCTCCTTACGCGATCGCTTGAAAGCCGCTGGCGGTCTTCAAACCCGCCCCAAGCAAAGCAAGTCCGCTTACGCAATCGCCCGGCTGGTCGATTTGCTATGGCAGATGCCATTTTTTTTTTTCACCTTTACCGTTATCTTTTGAGGAAAGTAGTTCAGTTTGTGGACTGACACTGAAATGTTTCAAAAGATTAAATTTACTCTCAGTAATCTCTACAAAACAAAATACGTCTACTGAATACATCTATTTAGACCACAACAACTATGAATGCATATTTTACACAAGTGTTAGAACAATGAAGCTGATTCATCCATCGTCGTACTCGTGTATACAATCTTAAAATGTGCTTACAACGTATCAGTTAAATAAAGAGAGAAGGAAAAATTGTATTTTGTACACATTACAACTGTAGCAGTACTGCTATCCTACCTTCTTCTGCTATTTAGTTTCTGGCAATTCAGTACTTTTAAGTACTGGCAGTCTCATCATTCATTTTCGTTTATTTTCAAATTTCGAATCCATCCGTTTCGGTTTTGTTATTTTTCATCAATATTTCCTCATTCCACCTCAAGACATCAGACTGTAATCAATCATCTTATTAACAGTATTTTATTGATTTTATTTGAAAGTAAGCTTTTAAAAGTGTTACGTTAATTTCTTATACTAATAAATCGTGTGTGCAACTATCTGGACTGAACTCTGTTTTCTTCTGCGACGCTGCTTCTCTAAAACTACATCTTCTACCTCATCTTCACCACCTTCAAACTACTATCTATCATCGTGCGGCCAGCAGCGTGTGGCAGCTGCTGTTGTGCCCTTTACGTCGATTACCTTTACGTCGAGCCTAAAACACGATTTTACGCTTTCTATTACCGTAACATCGAACAATTCATGTCGTTTGCGCTTCTATTACTTTTACGTCGAGTATTGTATCAACTAATATATAAAATAACGTATAACTACTCGGGCGGTAGCTTAGTTACGAAACTGAACAACTATACATTAAATTATAATAAAGTCTCCATTAAAACCAGTTACGACATCCCGGTTTCCTTGGCGAAGAGAATTGATCAACAGGCTGAGTCAATTAGTATGAAGTTTAAATTATGTTTAGGAGAAGTTGTTCAGTTTCATAGGCGGAGGTTTTGCGTACACGTTCTATATCTTAAAACAAATGTTCGAAAGTTTTTTATTTACCAGTTAATACGACTGAGAAGGGACTTAACGTATCAGCTGTTTATAACATTTTATAAACTTCGGATTATAATCTTCAATCAACCAAGTTAAGGTGTGGAGTATTTTAAAACTACTAGTTTATCAAAACTACTGGTAGATGTTAAAAATAATATACTACACTTCTCATCAAAAAATTGAAACACCTTGCAAGTTTATGTTTTGTAAGGAATAACAGAAAAATAATATTTAGGAATATAATGTCAAATGTCGTTTAATAGTGAGTAATATGAGGTTTCCAAATCCTATGTATTGATTGAGTAATCAATACATAGGATTTGGAAACCTCAGTATTAAACGACATTTGACATTATATTCCTAAATATACACATTTTTCTGTTATTCCTTACAAAACATAAACTTAGAAGGTGTTTCGTTTTTTTTTTAATGAGAAGTATATAAAATCGGCACTATACTATATAATAATATGATGCCACTTGAGCAAATAAAAAATCGCGTATAGTTGCGGCCGCTTCTGCACTCCGGAAATATATTCTATAGTAATAAAACCCAATCTGCTATGACAGACCACTTGGGAACTAGTTTTGACTAAACTCATTTCAGTTTTTTTTCCTTTAAGAAATATAGTTTTTGACTAATCGAACTAAGATTTTGTATATTTCGTGTATTGTATTTGTAGTAATCAGAGTCACTGCAGAGGGAAAGCGACGCAACAAGAGATCGATGCTAGGTTAACAACTACATCTCATATAAATATCTTTGAAATTCGTTCTTCTCCACAAAGGGCGTACACTGGTAGTGAACGTGCCATCCATGATAGCTTTGACGTCGAAAAATGATTTGTAAAAATTTTATTCAAATAAAAAAAAAATTACTTTTTGACTTTGACTTTGAAAATAGATTATTTTTATTGAAACGTTTTTAATTTAAATAATAACCTTTTAATAATCTTCAGTTCCTTTCGCTTTCTCATTCTATATGAGTATTCTTATTTATCACATCACACTAATATTATAAAGAAAATATATTTAGATGTTTGGATGTTTGTTCCGCTTTCACGTCTTAACTACTGAACGGATTAGGATGAAATTTGGAATGGAGATAGTTTGTACCCTGGATTAACACATAGACTAGTTTTTACTGGAAAAAATCTTATTCCCACGGGAAATTCTTACATAACGCGAGCGTAGCCGCGGGCGGACCGCTAGTATTTATTATATAGATCGTATTTTTAGTTTAGAATAGAGCAAAAACTGGTTTGAGACCAAACAATCCACAATTCTAATGTTTGCTCGAATATTACATTCCTCGCCACTAGAGCCAGATATACACAATAAATAACTATTTAAATATAACAATTAGATAAGCCATAGTGAAATGGAAACGTTGAGACATTTTTGTTTTGAACAAACGCTGCGTAACATTGAAGAATGTGCCTCAATTATAGAGTGACATTTTGAACGTGACGTAGAGAAAATAGGGCACCCCGGCTGCGCGCGCGACTCTAACCTATAACGTTCTAAATTTGAATGTTCAGCTCCAATTGTAAGCTCACAAGTGTTACAAGTTCATTAATCTAGAATTAATCCATTAGTAAAAAAATGTTGAAGTCACTCCTTGTTCATGAAACCTATTCGATAGGTGGTACAATCGATCGCACGTCAACGTTACGCGATACTGCCTTTATTGCTACAAAATAAACAGCGTTGCATAAAGGAACTTGTACTTCTACAATCGACTGTACATACATATTTTTAAGATATAAATTTTATTTACTCAGTTTACAGCATATTCCTAGACGGAATAAAATAACGCTATCTTCTAATACTGAATTTACAAAGATTTACGAGATCTTATCGCAATTACGCTACCTCTTTTCACTTATTTCAATTATTACCTTTATCGCTTTCATGATACAGGCAACGAATCATTAAGACGTATCTCACTGTCCTGGGTCTAGCCTAGTTTTAGAGAAATGCTTAAAACCAAATAGTTTTGTCAACGATATTAAAATATAACGCGCTAGCTAAATCATATATAATTTGACAGTATCTCATACACGGCTACGTGTACAGATCAATATTTAATGTCACACCGTATCATCATTTATCTCTCTCATTATTAGTCACACAATAAAGTACTTACCGCCATGATCATATAGTAATTCTCCGTGAAGGCTCCATAGAAACCAGCCAGGGCTATGAGGAAGATAATGATCCCGGTTGCGATGCAGAACGCCGGCAGGGAGAAAAATCTCTCGGACAGGAAGTGGTAGTACTCATTATAAGCCTTCTGCACTGAACTGCCAACTGCCAGCACTATTATTCCAGTAATCTGCAACCATCACGCGTTTTAAATACAACACACTTCAACACATATGGCACTTTAAGACGCACAGCTGTTAACACGACACTTACCAAAAACAGAAAGTTTATTGAAATTAATGTGTATTTCACGGTCGTAAATATTTTCTGCCACATTTTGAATTCACTATGAATATTGCATGCGCGAAGTACGCGACCGCGTGACAATGCGACGTATAGTCAAGTATAGTTTTAGACGAGAGGTATTTTTATCACTATAGTAATCTTGATAAGGAAAACAAGCGGATTTATCTTGAGATTTTGCTGCTTTTCCTACCAACCAACCAACGCGTCGATAACTTTTAACAAAACCTTGTAATTGCCTACGTCACTTTTTTAATAGTCCCGATCTACAACTAAATTTTCTCAACATTAAACTTTATCGTTTATATTGACTAGTTTTATCGTGAAATATGATAACCATAGATAATATCAATATGACTATCAAAATATACGATTTTCCGTCGAAGGATACCGGTCACAAGCACGAGAGCGCACGATAGCTGGACATTTCGTCAGTCTAAACAAAACACTATAAATATCGTGTCGCTGTTCTGAAATTCGATTATAATTACGCTGTAGCTGGTCGAGTTTAGCAGTCGACTGTGTGCACTCGAGGCGTGAAGGAAGCCAGATAAGAACCTGTTCATTCGTTGCTAAATGAATTCTAATTAGTGGCTCTACACGTCACCCCGCGAACACTTGTAGCTACCGGCTTGTATTGTATAACACATATGTAAGGTATATTTGCTTAAACGTTGAAGTGATTTAAGAGGTGTGTGACGGTTTTCTTGTCCATAGCCACACACATCTACTACGAAATTAGGTTTTTGTTATTATCATTTATAACGACAGCTTATCGGAATAGGGGATCGGACTACTTTTTTTTTATTTTATAAATCTAAACTTCTAAGTTTCTGCTATCGAACACTAAAACAATTTTTGCTCTATCTTTAAAATTGACCGAGTTATAAAGGTTTGAAATTCAAGATTAGACAGCTCTCTGTCTAATCTGTCTGTCTGCCTCTGCACATACCCACTTGTGACGTCATTTGTTAGTAACGCCATAATACAGTGATTTTCTAAAGTTTCAAAAACGATTTTTTGTCTGGAGATTATATTTTTATGAAAGAGACAGACATATTGAAACTTTAAAAAATCACTGTAAATTCGTTTTCCAACCGATTCTGTTTTCTTCTTCGCGAATCGTCTGCTACTAATCTATATTTTAAAAATAATTCATAAAATACGGTGAACAGTCCGATCCCCTATTCCCTATCCTATTTATACTTTAGGCAGGTATACCAATGTCAAGGAAATAAATAAGACACATGGTTATAAGTACTTAATAAATTATATAATATTTATGATTCGAGTTCCACTTCTTCATACTTCGTCCGGTAAGCCATCCACGCAGCAACTGCAGTTACAGGCACCTGAAAAATAAATAAATTATTAGGCTATCTACAGCTCGCATCATATTATAAAATAAACAAAAATTTTCTTTTCGTCTTGTAGTAGAGAAACATAATAATTGATAGACGCGACCTCTAAATATTCATCTACTGACTACTCATTATATAATATACCTAACTTGAAACCTTTATATGTTTATGTTTATTCCATGAAGTGATTCGGAATTAGTGTGTGAAATCGACGAATCATGGCTTGCACGGAAAATTAGGGCCTATGTTAGATGAACTTAATGTAATGGTGTGTTCGGTGATAAACTGTCTGTTTAAATGGCAAATAACAACCCACTACGGCTTCAAAATTATTTTTATACAACTCATTATACAGTTTTGTTAAAGTATTAGAGATAGATGTGCTGCAGCAGTGCAAAGTTTTGCTATCCTTCCACGTCTATAAATACGGTTTTCCATATAGCACTTAAGGGACTACCTGGCTGCACACTAGCGCCACTTCAATAAAAATTCATAACCTTGAGAAAACAAAATAAATAAAAAATCCGGTCGGTTATTTTGTTTTAAAGGTCATTCAGTATTTTTAGAACTGATTAATTTACGAAAATGTTGTTAATTGTAGTTACAGATAGTGAAAGTGCTAAAAACGGCCGTTATTTGCACTTGTGCTATCTGTTACTACAACTAAACATATTTTATTCAATTTGTAATTTTTAAAAAATACTGTACAACCTTTGAAATAATATAACCGACCGGATTTTTGATATATTATGTTTTCTCGGAGTTATGATTTTTTATTGAAGTGGCGCTAGCGTTCAAGGTCATTGGCGTGGGGGAGCCCCTTAACCTTTTTATTCAATAAGCGACGACGCAAGTAGTAACTTCTGCAAATTAAATGTTGCAGTTGCAGCTAGGACGTCTTAACCCTGCTCTTGACCCATCATCTTGTATTCCTAGACTAACAACCAGCTCAACGAACGATGTCTGGCGTATTCTTCAATTAAGATAAATCAAATTTAATTCAATATGTACTGGGGCCGTTTCACGAAGCTACAAGTTACAAATTACAAGTACAATTTGATGTACATTGCGTAGTCAATGAGGTAAAATGACAAGAGCTTTCAGTTTCGTCGAATTGGCTACGCAATGAATATCAAATTGTTACTTGTTACTAGTAACTTGTTGCTTCGTGAAACAGGGCCCAGGACGCACGACGGGTTATACGCGCTGACCTAGAATTTGACAGTATTTTCTCTCTCACTTTACGAATGCTGCTCACATGAGTGCGAGGAGTACGGGTATACTCCCCACCTATTTCGCCAAGCGCTCAAAAATCTTTACAAGGACTCTGCTTGGCTACATACGAGTAAGCTTGCTACTTGCTACTGATGATGTTGTTGATGGGTCTTATGAAGAACTTTAATAGGCTGAATCCGAAAGGCTTTTAGGCTTATGGGTGTAATGTAAGTGACAGTTCTCTACAAAATGTCATTCAGACCATGATTCTACTAACATTTCTGATCATTTTTCGTGTAACGATATCTGTATCAGCTAGTCTACAGACCTGTCACTTAAAAAAAAGGTTATATTATGTAGTGAAACCGGAAAAAACTACAATAATTTTCCGGAAAGAAATTCCCGTAGAAAGTTACAGAATCATGGGCTGAATATACCCTATTTGTAGAGACCTATCACATTACATCATGTATGACTAAAGTATACACCGTGAAATTTAACTGGTCGATTAAACTGAATAACTTTCCCCAAGGGACATGGGCTGGCAAATGAAAAAAATATATATTGCTTCCCCCATAGTAAATCGATTAGCTGGCCGCGCCTTTTTTACAGCCCATGCTCCTTAGGGAAAGTTGTTCAGTTTAATGGACTGAACACTCCATTTAACTAAAAACAACCAGTTAAATTTCATGGTGTATACTTAAAACATCCTTTCAGGTGGTCCAGACCAGAAGTTCCACAAATTAAAAAAACAAAAGCTTTTCATACAAACTGATCAGCTAATCGAGTCAATTTGTATGAAAGATTTAAAATAATGCTAATTTTAAAAAGTTGCGGAGAGAGGTTTCGCTTTATTTTGCAAACACGTCGTATCTTATCTTATAATACATTACACAGCTATGTACTCCTATATTAGTACTAAAACCATAACTAAGACGCAGTTTTTCCTTTGCCAAAACACATAAAACACACGCGAGACACGATGTAACTATAAATCTCTGCATTTAGTAGGTATACGAGTACTTGGTGAATAGAAAACGCAAAATGGTGTATGGTGGTTACTAAGTTGGCATGTAGTAGATAATAGTAAAATATTCACACACAACGCAACATTAACTTACTATACCCGCGCTGATTTCAGCTCATATTCACACACAACGCAACATTAACTTACCATACCCGCGCTGCTGATTCTCAGCTCATGTTCACACACAACGCAACATTAACTTACCATACCGCGCTGCTGATTCTCAGCTCATATTCACACACAACGCAACATTAACTTACTATACCCGCGCTGATTCTCAGCTCATATTCACACACAACGCAACATTAACTTACTATACCCGCGCTGATTCTCAGCTCATATTCACACACAACGCAACATTAACTTACTATACCCGCGCTGATTCTCAGCTCATATTCACACACAACGCAACATTAACTTACTATACCCGCGCTGATTCTCAGCTCATATTCACACACAACGCAACATTAACTTACTATACCCGCGCTGATTCTCAGCTCATATTCACACACAACGCAACATTAACTTACCATACCCGCGCTGCTGATTCTCAGCTCATATTCACACACAACGCAACATTAACTTACTTTACCCGCGCTGATTCTCAGCTCATATTCACACACAACGCAACATTAACTTACTATATCCGCGCTGATTCTCAGCTCATATTCACACACAACGCAACATTAACTTACTATACCCGCGCTGATTCTCAGCTCATATTCACACACAACGCAACATTAACTTACTATACCCGCGCTGATTCTCAGCTCATATTCACACACAACGCAACATTAACTTACCATACCCGCGCTGCTGATTCTCAGCTCATATTCACACACAACGCAACATTAACTTACTATATTCGCGCTGATTCTCAGCTCATATTCACACACAACGCAACATTAACTTACTATACCCGCGCTAATTCTCAGCTCATATTCACACACAACGCAACATTAACTTACTATATCCGCGCTGATTCTCAGCTCATATTCACACACAACGCAACATTAACTTACTATATCCGCGCTGATTCTCAGCTCATATTCACACACAACGCAACATTAACTTACTATACCCGCGCTGATTCTCAGCTCATATTCACACACAACGCAACATTAACTTACTATACCCGCGCTGATTCTCAGCTCATATTCACACACAATGCAACATTAACTTACCATACCCGCGCTGCTGATTCTCAGCTCATATTCACACACAACGCAACATTAACTTACTATATCCGCGCTGATTCTCAGCTCATATTCACACACAACGCAACATTAACTTACTATACCCGCGCTAATTCTCAGCTCATATTCACACACAACGCAACATTAACTTACTATACCCGCGCTGATTCTCAGCTCATATTCACACACAACGCAATATTAACTTACTATACCCGCGCTAATTCTCAGCTCATATTCACACACAACGCAACATTAACTTACTATACCCGCGCTGATTCTCAGCTCATATTCACACACAACGCAACATTAACTTACTATACCCGCGCTGATTCTCAGCTCATATTCACACACAACGCAACATTAACTTACCATACCCGCGCTGCTGATTCTCAGCTCATATTCACACACAACGCAACATTAACTTACTATATCCGCGCTGATTCTCAGCTCATATTCACACACAACGCAACATTAACTTACTATACCCGCGCTAATTCTCAGCTCATATTCACACACAACGCAACATTAACTTACTATACCCGCGCTGATTCTCAGCTCATATTCACACACAACGCAACATTAACTTACTATACCCGCGCTAATTCTCAGCTCATATTCACACACAACGCAACATTAACTTACTATACCCGCGCTGATTCTCAGCTCATATTCACACACAACGCAACATTAACTTACCATACCCGCGCTGCTGATTCTCAGCTCATATTCACACACAACGCAACATTAACTTACTATATCCGCGCTGATTCTCAGCTCATATTCACACACAACGCAACATTAACTTACTATACCCGCGCTAATTCTCAGCTCATATTCACACACAACGCAACATTAACTTACTATACCCGCGCTGATTCTCAGCTCATATTCACACACAACGCAATATTAACTTACTATACCCGCGCTAATTCTCAGCTCATATTCACACACAACGCAACATTAACTTACTATACCCGCGCTGATTCTCAGCTCATATTCACACACAACGCAACATTAACTTACTATACCCGCGCTGATTCTCAGCTCATATTCACACACAACGCAACATTAACTTACCATACCCGCGCTGCTGATTCTCAGCTCATATTCACACACAACGCAACATTAACTTACTATATCCGCGCTGATTCTCAGCTCATATTCACACACAACGCAACATTAACTTACTATACCCGCGCTAATTCTCAGCTCATATTCACACACAACGCAACATTAACTTACTATACCCGCGCTGATTCTCAGCTCATATTCACACACAACGCAACATTAACTTACTATACCCGCGCTAATTCTCAGCTCATATTCACACACAACGCAACATTAACTTACTATACCCGCGCTAATTCTCAGCTCATATTCACACACAACGCAACATTAACTTACTATACCCGCGCTGATTCTCAGCTCATATTCACACACAACGCAACATTAACTTACTATACCCGCGCTGATTCTCAGCTCATATTCACACACAACGCAACATTAACTTACTATACCCGCGCTGATTCTCAGCTCATATTCACACACAACGCAACATTAACTTACTATACCCGCGCTGATTCTCAGCTCATATTCACACACAACGCAACATTAACTTACTATACCCGCGCTGATTCTCAGCTCATATTCACACACAACGCAACATTAACTTACCATACCCGCGCTGCTGATTCTCAGCTCATATTCACACACAACGCAACATTAACTTACTATACCCGCGCTGATTCTCAGCTCATATTCACACACAACGCAACATTAACTTACCATACCCGCGCTGCTGATGCTCAGCTCATATTCACACACAACGCAACATTAACTTACTTTACCCGCGCTGATTCTCAGCTCATATTCACAAACAACGCAACATTAACTTACTATATCCGCGCTGATTCTCAGCTCATATTCACACACAACGCAACATTAACTTACTATACCCGCGCTGATTCTCAGCTCATATTCACACACAACGCAACATTAACTTACTATACCCGCGCTGATTCTCAGCTCATATTCACACACAACGCAACATTAACTTACCATACCCGCGCTGCTGATTCTCAGCTCATATTCACACACAACGCAACATTAACTTACTATACCCGCGCTAATTCTCAGCTCATATTCACACACAACGCAACATTAACTTACTATACCCGCGCTGATTCTCAGCTCATATTCACACACAACGCAACATTAACTTACCATACCCGCGCTGCTGATTCTCAGCTCATATTCACACACAACGCAACATTAATTTACTATACCCACGCTGATTCTCAGCTCATATTCATACACAACGCAACATTAACTTACCATACCCGCGCTGCTGATTCTCAGCTCATATTCACACACAACGCAACATTAACTTACTATACCCGCGCTGATTCTCAGCTCATATTCACACACAACGCAACATTAACTTACTATACCCACGCTGATTCTCAGCTCATATTCACACACAACGCAACATTAACTTACTATACCCGCGCTGATTCTCAGCTCATATTCACACACAACGCAACATTAACTTACTATACCCGCGCTGATTCTCAGCTCATATTCACACACAACGCAACATTAACTTACTATACCCGCGCTGATTCTCGGCTCATATTCACACACAACGCAACATTAACTTACCATACCCGCGCTGATTCTCAGCTCATATTCACACACAACGCAACATTAACTTACTATACCCGCGCTAATTCTCAGCTCATATTCACACACAACGCAACATTAACTTACTATACCCGCGCTGATTCTCAGCTCATATTCACACACAACGCAACATTAACTTACCATACCCGCGCTGCTGATTCTCAGCTCATATTCACACACAACGTAACATTAACTTACTATATCCGCGCTGATTCTCAGCTCATATTCACACACAACGCAACATTAACTTACTATACCCGCGCTGATTCTCAGCTCATATTCACACACAACGCAACATTAACTTACTATACCCGCGCTAATTCTCACTCAGCTCATATTCACACACAACGCAACATTAACTTACTATACCCGCGCTGATTCTCAGCTCATATTCACACACAACGCAACATTAACTTACCATACCCGCGCTGCTGATTCTCAGCTCATATTCACACACAACGCAACATTAATTTACTATACCCACGCTGATTCTCAGCTCATATTCATACACAACGCAACATTAACTTACCATACCCGCGCTGCTGATTCTCAGCTCATATTCACACACAACGCAACATTAACTTACTATACCCGCGCTAATTCTCAGCTCATATTCACACACAACGCAACATTAACTTACTATACCCACGCTGATTCTCAGCTCATATTCACACACAACGCAACATTAACTTACTATACCCGCGCTGATTCTCAGCTCATATTCACACACAACGCAACATTAACTTACTATACCCGCGCTGATTCTCAGCTCATATTCACACACAACGCAACATTAACTTACTATACCCGCGCTGATTCTCGGCTCATATTCACACACAACGCAACATTAACTTACCATACCCGCGCTGATTCTCAGCTCATATTCACACACAACGCAACATTAACTTACTATACCCGCGCTAATTCTCAGCTCATATTCACACACAACGCAACATTAACTTACTATACCCGCGCTGATTCTCAGCTCATATTCACACACAACGCAACATTAACTTACCATACCCGCGCTGCTGATTCTCAGCTCATATTCACACACAACGTAACATTAACTTACTATATCCGCGCTGATTCTCAGCTCATATTCACACACAACGCAACATTAACTTACTATACCCGCGCTGATTCTCAGCTCATATTCACACACAACGCAACATTAACTTACTATACCCGCGCTAATTCTCACTCAGCTCATATTCACACACAACGCAACATTAACTTACTATACCCGCGCTGATTCTCAGCTCATATTCACACACAATGCAACATTAACTTACCATACCCGCGCTGCTGATTCTCAGCTCATATTCACACACAACGCAACATTAACTTACTATATCCGCGCTGATTCTCAGCTCATATTCACACACAACGCAACATTAACTTACTATACCCGCGCTGATTCTCAGCTCATATTCACACACAACGCAACATTAACTTACTATACCCGCGCTGATTCTCAGCTCATATTCATACACAACGCAACATTAACTTACCATACCCGCGCTGCTGAATCTCAGCTCATATTCACACACAACGCAACATTAACTTACTATACCCGCGCTGATTCTCAGCTCATATTCACACACAACGCAACATTAACTTACTATACCCGCGCTAATTCTCAGCTCATATTCACACACAACGCAACATTAACTTACTATACCCGCGCTGATTCTCAGCTCATATTCACACACAACGCAACATTAACTTACCATACCCGCGCTGCTGATTCTCAGCTCATATTCACACACAACGCAACATTAACTTACTATATCCGCGCTGATTCTCAGCTCATATTCACACACAACGCAACATTAACTTACTTTACCCACGCTGATTCTCAGCTCATATTCACACACAACGCAACATTAACTTACTATACCCGCGCTGATTCTCAGCTCATATTCACACACAACGCAACATTAACTTACCATACCCGCGCTGCTGATTCTCAGCTCATATTCACACACAACGCAACATTAACTTACTATATCCGCGCTGATTCTCAGCTCATATTCACACACAACGCAACATTAACTTACCATACCCGCGCTTCTGATTCTCAGCTCATATTCACACACAACGCAACATTAACTTACTATACCCGCGCTAATTCTCAGCTCATATTCACACACAACGCAACATATAACTTCGTAAAAGTCGAAGGTGCGTGCAGATTTCTTTACGATTTTTTCCTTCACCATAGGTCTTTCTCAAAGTGGGCGATAACGCCCCCTTGTGGGCGCTGGAGACCTACAGGGGGCCCAGAAAAAAAATGAGGGGCGTTGGCGTCGTGTGTGGGGGCGATAACTGATTAGTAATTTTATCTACTTTATATTTTAAAATTAATTGGAATTTAAAATTTGAGAATCTCGTAGACCATCGTGGTGAGATGAGGTTAAACCGCCTCCTCTTGATCAGGAGGCAGCGGCCCTAGCCACTACACCACTGACAGAAGGATTAAAAAGCCCATTACACTTTGTCTAATATCGGATGCTAATTATAAACCATTGCTGTTGCAGTACTAATTTACCGTCGCAAGACTGATTCAATCACAGCAATGCATATCGAATAAGACTCTACATATACGAAATCGAAAGGCGCTTGTAGATTCTTTAGCTCTCAATGGCTTCCTAGACAGTTCCACCAACCTGAATGCAAGTCGCGACCAACGCAGTAATGGCAATTACATGCGCGTGGTAGCTCAGCAGCTCTCCGAGCGCCTCGGCACAGCCGGTGGCGAAGGCGTTGGTAGTCTCACACAGGAAGATCCCGACTACGCCGTAGTCAATATGGCAGCAGCTCACGGGGATAAGGTTGGACACGTAGTCGAACCGCCCGCCCACTCCACAGCAGCTGAACTGAGGCATAGGGCGTTTTAAGTAGCGAATATTATTGCGAGAGGCTTATATTGTATGTTTAACTAGCGGCCCGAGAGTAAGATTTCCCCGTGGTTCCTATGAATAGAAGTATCCTTTGTGTTAATCCAGGTTACAAACTATCTCCATTCCAAATTTCATCCCATTCTGTAAGGCATAAAAGCGGAACAAACATCCAAACATCCAAATATATTTTCACATTTATAATATTAGTGTGATAAACACAAATTGCAAAACAGCAATGCACTAAGCACGTTTTTTTTTTCAATTTATCAAATCAGCCTACATTTGTCCACTGCTGGATACAAGAACCTGATCCTGATCCTGTGCACTAAGAAGATAAGATTTCATCAAGATTAAGATTAACATTAAGATTTCCATTTTTGACGATGACCGGTAGAGCTGAGATAATGTTTTTTTGTTTATTTGGTTAAAAGGTCCGGGCAGGTAATTACGAGCTTTGGATTCGTTTTTATGTTAGGATATAGTTCTGTGTTCTACGGGGCACTTACTTGAAATAAGACGAACTTAAAAACATATACTAATCATCCAATCACATTAATGATAAGAGCATGGATGAAACTCACATCCTGTTGCAGCTCATCCCACATCTGCGCAACCTGCATGTGAGTGCTGTACTGCCGAAGACTTTCCAGCATGGTGCTCTGGATTGCAGAAGCAGTATTACCTTCCATACCGTAAGCCACCATCACCATCGCCACCTCGAACACCAGGATAATTATCAGGAGTATCGTGTACTGGAATAAAATTATTATGGTCACAATCTTATATTGCTACCGACTATCTTGTTAGGTTGGTCACCTTAACATAAGTGAGTGTCTAGAACCTTTAGTCGTTTAGCGACCCCTTCTTCATTTGTCTTCTTCTAGATATCAACATCATCATCAACGGCCCGTTACAGTCCACTGCTGGACTATGAGCCTCCTCCACTTAAGTGGAGGGTTTTGCCATAATCTCCACGCTTGGCAGGCGGGTTGGAGATCGCAGATTAAAAGGTTACTGTATCAGAGAGCGCTGCTGCCCGTTCCCTGTTCAATGTGTAGTCCCTAAGTCGCCTCTTACGACACCCACGGGAAGAGTACGGGTTGGTGACAAATGTATTCTACTCTGCCGTCACCACACGGCTTCTAAATATGACCGGTTAAAAATAATCTTCATTTTAAAAGTGAAATTAAACTGATAGATAGAAAACAAAACATCGTTGCTATTTGCTACGCAATAAAAAAAATTATTTGAAACCTTAGAAGCGCTTTTGGTTAAGGAGTGTTCTATGACCGTAACAAGTTAATTCTTGGAAAATATTTAGAGAATGTTTGACGATTTCCTTCGAATTCTGGTGGGGTGACCGCTAGCTAGTGCTAAAACTATGATCTAATCTAGAACGCAACGTGTTCGTAAACATGTTATGAAGGTCATCGTCTAGGTTGGTCTTCGGTCATTATAGGAGTAAGACCAAGTCAGAGGCCAGTTTACTCCCAAAACAGGGTTAGTTTCACTTTCCCAACAAAATAATAATAAATCATACACAAATCGTCTGACCTGATGAGGTCGTCAGCGTATATCTATTTGTTTATTGAGGCGTAACGTTTAGCGCTGTGCAGATATGCACCATTTCCTTTTGCTGTCGTAAACAACTGGTATTTGACCGAGCGAGCGCGAAGCGTCTCCTTTTCAGTTTGTTGGCCAAAATTTCTTTTGTATGTCCATCTAGATAGATTCTGTTTGTTCTCATCTACATGTCACGTTTCTCAACCGATTCTCGTGAAATTTTGTGAGCAGGTTCGATAGATATATAGATATTTTTTTCGAGTCAGATTTTGGATATTTTGAAAAATGACGGAGTTACGAGGATTGCAATTGTAAAAAAAAAATGAGCCGTTTCGAAAAAAAAAATCATACTCGTGAGGTCTACAGCTCACAGAGCCACTAGTGATAGTATGCATGTGCTCAAATTAAACCTGCTACCTGCGCCGGCTCTGGTGATCCAAAGAGATGCCTAAAATATTCGTAAAGAATTTTCTCGCTATAATAATTTGCTCTTAACCAAGTATCAGGCGACACAACATGAAATCGTTTGATGCTATTGATAGAGCTACCTTATCAAACGAAGATCATAAGGGTAACCAGAAACCTCCTTATATTCTTTTTGGAAATCAGTACCCAATATAGTTACATGGTCGTTGAACATTTTTAAATTTAAACTCTGCAGAACTTGATATCACACTTCGTAGTGGAGGTTCTTCTGGCCGTTCTTCTCCACAGAGGGCGTACACTGGTAGTGAACGTGCCATCCATGATAGTTTAACGTCGAAAAATGATTTGTAAAAATCTTAATTCGAATAAAAAAAATTGACTTTTAGTCTTTTGGTGGCACATACAGATAATAACAAATATAAGTAACAACGAATAGTTAAGCCAAGTGTCCGCGACAAAATGACCCCGATATACTGTCTGTTTGTTTGAAATTCATAATATTGTTCTGAATCGAATCAAGTATTATGAATGAGGGGCAAACCTTAAGTCACTGTTAATGTGTCAACATTGATATAAATAAAATATTAATCCGTAGTAACCCCAGCAATAAAATAGAATGACTCCGAAAAAGCGCCGTAGAATCCAAGGATGCTGGTGAGAAATATGATGGCTCCCGTCGCGATGACGAAGCCCGGCACCGTGAAGAACTGCTTCGTGATGAGGTCCTCATATTCGAAGTAGTTGAGGAGCACCACTGTCCCCACGATGATGAGAAGGAGGCCTGTGAGCTGCAAATTGTCCAAAATTATCTTTCAGGTAAAATCAAGTCAAATCCATTATTTTTAAATGCTTAACAAGGTTTGACTTTGAACCAAAACAGGTGAAGTTAAAACTCAACTAAAAGCTCCATAATATTTTATATAACTTTTAGCTTTAATATTTAACTTTACTTGTTATCGAATTGAGCCAAATCTTATAACCGAAATTGTAACCAACCAACTGATTGTGTCAACTGAATCAGGATGACAATGCAATTTGGCAATCAGCCATGATCATCTATAATCGATTTATGATATAGATTTCTTCAAATTTTAATAAGATTTCATAAAGACTTATCAAAAACAGTCGTGAACCTTCCTGTTTCTACTAGACCTTTGCTACGGCATGGCTACGGCGTAGCCGCGTAGCGATTAGTGGACGTAGCGTGGCTACGGAAGCCTTCTAATTGTATTAAGGTGTCGATAAACACCTTGCTATTCTACGAGTAACAGTAATAAATGTCATAATCAAAAGACAGCACTAATTTTCTAGCTAATTTTAGTCTAATGCGGTCTATATAATCTTCTTTTCCGCATGGCCTTGCTTATCACACTACTACAGAATGCCCTTCAGGTAGCAACCGCCCCCGCCGGCGGGGACGCGGAACTAATAGTAGAATTAATTCAGTAAGACCCGGTAGGGGTCATTCTTCTCCGACGCGCTTCTCGCCCTGGCAACGTTCTGGGCCGCGGTCCGAGCCCGTCTGAGGGCGCCCCCAGATACGTTGTCATAAAATTCCTAAGGGGTACGAGCCTTCTGCTCCCCCGCAAGTCCGCGCCCACTATATTACCACTCTGGTATAAATAGTGATTAGGTCCGTAAAAAAAATAAAAAAAATAAAAAATAAAAAAAAAAGGCCTTGCTTATTACTTTAGTAAATAAAACCTTTACATCCTAAAAAAATCTTGTTATTTACTCAGCTATAAACTTACTATATAAAAATAAGTTGTTATAATATAACGTTTTAACCTAGTTATGAACTAACAAGTGTATAGGAAAGTTACTAAATTGTTGTGAATAATGATAACGATATCAGATCACAACAATGCAACTACATTATGTACTTATACTTTACCAGAAATATACTATTCACTGCACCTAGTACATATTTCACTGATTTTAAAGGCTTAGGCACAGCAAGTTTCATTTTGATTTTTTTCACTGAAATCCTGTCAATATGCTGAAAGAGATAAACGGACTGAAGCTGAGATGATATTTATCATTTTTATCAATCATCTTTGTTATCTTGACATGTCCATCTAATCAGGCTAGTGAAGTAGGTAGGCGAAGCAACCGTATCAGTGAAACACAATCATCGTATTATTTTAAATGTGGATTACGATAAATGCGTCCGTTCTTATAAGATGTAAATAATAGACTAATATTATAAGTAGTATTTTAATTACCTAGCACAAACTAACTTTACATACTGTCGTCGTCGTCGTCGCGTCATTATACGTCCCCACCGAGGGGCTCGAGCCTACCCTGAATTAGGGCGATTAGGCCTTAGTCGACCACGCTGGCCCAGTGCGGGTTGGTTGACTTCACACACAACCTTTGAATTTCTTCGCAGGAGTGTGCAGGTTTCATCACAATGTTTTCCTTCACCGTAAGAGCGTCGAATAAACATACATAATATGAATTCGAAATTCGAAAACACATTGCTACGTGATGGGGATCGAACCTGCCCGGACGGGAGGCAGCGGCCCTTGCCACTAGACCACCGACGACGCTCTCAAAATCAAATCGTTACGCTTGAATTCCGGTCAACTGTACCAATCAATATAAAGCACTTGATCCACAGAACACTAATACTCTACTTGATCTACAAATACGAACATGCCCCATTATTTTAGTAGTAGAAAATATGGACTGAAAGTAAATAGCGTAAATTTATAAAATAAGACCAATAAGAGAATCAGTAAACGTTAAATCAAAAAGCATTTTTAATTTTTCAAAATAACGCGCGTGGTAACAACCTCAGGTCTTAAAATAGCAACACTGGAAGCAAAAACAAACCGGTAATTTTATAAATTGTGAATGGCAACACTGGCATTTGCTGTTGTTTGACGGACGGACGTGTTGCGTTTGTTTTATTTTCCGAAATCAATTTTTACGCGGTAAGCTTTTGTTCCCTTTGTTATAGTTTTAGTTATATTATAAGCATAATCGAATCAATCTTTATCACCAGTGGTTTTCGGAAACTTTTTTTTATTCGATACCTACCTATTTTTGTGCTACATGATGCACTGTGGCGGCGCGACGCAAAATCAATGTTTACTCACGTGCAAGTGGCAAGGGGGATTAACTTAGGGTGTTTTGTTGCAGATCGAAGCTTTTCCTTGGTAACGAAAAAAGGAATCATCGGAAATGGCTCTCGGTGGAGGAATGTCTTGTGTGAAATACCTACTTTTCTGTTTTAACCTTCTTTTCGCGGTAAGTGGTAAAGGTTTTTGTTTCTTTTTATTTCCAGCCAGGTTCTTTGTTTATGAAGGCCTCTTAGAAGTACCTGTCTCGAGAAAGTTGAACAAACTTGTCTCTTATCCTACATAGAAGGACATAGAAGTTATCAACATGTTTTTATTTCTACCTACTCATTATGTATAGGAGGAATATTTATTTGCGCGCTAATCGTGCTATGCAACTGACTGCCCTCGATGCAATTAGACCGGTGGAGATTGCACAACATAACTATTATTTTGCATCATAAATATTGGTGTCAAGTTGGTCTTTGAGGAAAAAATCTATATTCTTTTTTTTAACTCCATTTTCTTTTGCTGTGGCCTAACTATAAAATTATTATAGCTTTGTTGAAGGTAGGAACAAATTCTTTTGAATTTTAAGTGTTCAATTTATGTATATACTCACGAATTGCTTGACCTACTCAATATAGGTTACACTATACCCGGGTTACTATAGGATGAGCTCTGATAGATTAAAATTTTAAAAACTTTTTCGTTTATTTATTCATTTGTATATTAAGTAAAATTACTGTTTAATGATAAAATATGAGGTGAAGTTATTTGTTTTTAATTATTTAGCTAATTATTACGATTTTTAAACTGAATATTATATAAATAAAATGTTAATGTTGTATGAAGAATTTTGAAGCAATCAGAGCTCATCCTATAGTAACCCGGGTTTAGCTCTTATACACAAATGAAGTAGGTGGGTAGTCCTGCTACTGACAGTGCACTATTCTGCCAGAACAGTAAATGACAATTTCCTTCATTGCATCTTCCTGCTATCTCAAGAAGTCTAATTAACAATGTTCACTCCAGACATGACTCATTGTTATCCAAACTACCAACTTGACATTTCTTGGTTTTATACTTTTGGCATCATGATCACTTTACATTTTAATGGTATAGGTATGTATACCTACTCTGCATTCTACTGTGAATGTTAAAATATAGCCGTTTGTTTGTTAACACACTTGAAATTGGTAAGATGTAAGTTCAATTTAAATCAATAATAGAATAAGTGATTTCTGTAATCTAAAAATAAATAAATTATGTTGAATTTTAAACTTTTTTCTCCAATTTCAAAGTAATAACTGTTCAATCAAGATTTTTTGTTTATATCATAGTTACGACAAGACAATTAAAAAGAAAAAGCAGAGTTACTTTAGAAATTGTTAAATAAAAAAAAACTTTAAAAAAAGCATCTGATATTCTGGTAAATGGGTACTACCTACTCATAATTTTCCCATGTTATAATGAAAAAGTAAATACTGATTAGAGTTTCCTAACTTTTAAGCATTTTTAAAGTCGCAAACAAATGATTCATTGTTCAATAACTAATAGCCCATTTTCTAATCAATAAATGATTCATGAGTTCATTTTTCTTTTCAAATAGGGTAGGTATGCAGACTGTTTATATTACAATGTTGTTAAGTGTCAAGGCATTTATTTTAACATGTTGTTACTTGTGTTGATATAATCATACATTACTAAGAAATTCCAATAAACAGTTGGTAGATATTATTTCAAATCTTATTTACGTTTTTCTTAACTTTCTTAGCTACTTATAAAATAAATAGATATGTGGGGATATCTGACACACAGCCATCTAATCCCAAAATAGGCAGAGCTTGTTCTCTGGGAATCAGACAGTCGATATACATATACATAGATAGATAAAAACATAAATACTTAAATAGATAAACTGAAACACTTCACATCCCACACAAGCCAAACACAAGTGCTCATCACACAAATGTTTGCCCAAGGCGGGATTCGAACCCGCGACCCAAAGCATAGACAGGTGCACTACCAACTAGGCTAAAAAACGAAGTTACCCAACTTAACTTATCTTGCAAGTCTTGACCTTGATTTTTGTTGTTGAGTTTATTCAAAACAAGTTTGTAGCAACAAACTAAATCATTTGATATTCATTGTTTTTTTTTTTTTTTTTTTCTGCTTCTTTCGATCGGTCTTCCGACCATAAGCAAGAGTTCTCCAGGTACATATCACTTGTGGGTATAATAATCCATCGATTATGTAACCCTTATTTGGTCCACTCCCATTTATTTATATATTTTTATTTTTTATAGGATGGTTTTTCTTTTTAATCTCCTGCTAGTGTTGCTCTGTAGCTCTCTTTATGCTTTAGGATCACCTCCTTGACTGTTGGGATTTGTACATATTCATGGAGTTCCGATGTCTTAATAAACCAGGGTGCTTGGCATATCTTTTTCAGTATACTGTTTTGATATCTTTGGAGTATCTCAACATTGGAGTTGCTAGCCGATCCCCACAGTTCGATGCCGTATGTCCATATGGGCTTCAAGATGGATTTGTATAAAAGAAGTTTGTTTTCCAAGCTAAGTCTGGAGCGTGAGTTAATGAGCCATTCTAGATTGCGTGTCTTTAGAATCGAAGCATCTCTCTTTTGTTGTATGTGATGTCTCCAAGTTAGTTTTCTATCGAGGTGCATTCCTAGGTATTTTACTGTTTCTACATGGGGCAGTATCTCTTGTCCCATAGCTACAGGCGCGCAGTTGCCTTGGCGAAGAGTGAATGTTATATGTTGTGATTTGGCAGTACTTGTTTTTATTTTCCATTTATCAAACCACTCCTTTAATTTGTCAAGGTGAATTTGTAGCTGGTTGGATGCCTGCTGTGGATCCCCATTACTGGCAAGTACTGCTGTATCATCAGCGTACGTGGCTGTCATTATATTATCCGTGTTTGGTATGTCTGCAGTGTATAGGCTATATAATACTGGTCCTAGCACGGAGCCCTGAGGCACGCCAGCTTGCACTTCATAGAGTTTCGAGTAGGCATTATTGACTCTGACTCTGAACAGCCTTTCTTCAAGATAGGACTTTAGTATAGAGTATAGTGTATGTGGTATAGACTGTTTTAATTTGAAGAGCAATCCATTGTGCCACACTTTGTCAAAGGCTTGTTGCACGTCTAGGAATACAGCAGAGCAAAACTCTTTTTTTTTCAAAGGTGTGTAGAATTTTATTACAGACTCTATGCAGTTGTTCTATTGTTGAGTGCTGAGATCTGAACCCAAACTGGTGATCAGGTATTAATCTTTCCTCCTTTATTACATGTTGTAGTCTTTTATTTATAATTTTTTCTACTAACTTCGACATGACTGGAAGTAGGCTTATGGGTCTGTAAGAGGATACTTCATTGGGTGGTTTGCTCGGCTTGGGTATCATCAGTATTTCAGAAACCTTCCATAAGCACGGGAAGTAGCCCAACCTAAGTATGCCATTGCAGATCATTGTGAGCATTTTCTGGGCAGTTCTCTCAAGATCTCAGCAGTAATCAGATCAAAGCCCGGAGCTTTCTTTATTTGAAGTTTTTTAATCTCTGTAATAACTTCTCGCGGTGTTACATGTTTCATAGGTGGAGTTAGTTGTAGGTCACTTTGTAGATATTTCGTGACCTCCTCCTCCCATTCCTCCTGATCTTGGGTAGTGTTTGGAGTGAAAACTTTCTTTAGAAAATCGGCATACGTCTCTGCTTTTTCTGCGTCAGTCTTCGCCCAAGTGCCGTCCGGTTTAAATATAGGCGGTATTGCTGTATGCGGTTGGTCAAAGTTTTTTGTGACCTTCCAAAGAGAGTGGTGATCTTGGGTATAGGGTGACAAATGTTCAAGATGGTTTTGTACAGTTTCATTATCTATAGACTTTAATAGAACCTTTAGGCTTGCTGCAGCTTTATTCAAGGCAGTCTTGTCAGAGGGTAGTCTGCTTGAGTGCCATACGCGCCTTAGTCTTCTTTTTTCAGAGATTTTAGCTTTAACTTCTAGTGGAAAGTTGTGACCAATGTGGCGTTTGATGCCTAGTGGTGCTGTGCTTTTCCAGGCAGCTTTCTGAATAGTATTTGTGAGATTGAACACAGCCGTTTCAATATCATTAGGAGACTTCAACTTTATATTTAAGTCCAGCTCGGTGTCTATTATCTTTCTATAGGCTTAAAATATGAATTGTATATTTGATACGCTATTATGTACCATGTTTCTATGGTTGTTTTCACCAACATTTATCAAATAAAATTCCTTACGATTCATAATTTTGTTTCCTGTAATAGTCAATACATATACATACATATTAAATAGAGCTAAATAATGTAAAATTTTATCAAAAGTTGGATATGTCACTGCTAGAATCTTACATATTTTTTTTAAATTTATGATGTCATGTTTTGTACTTAGTTATTATAGGAATAATACCTAACTATAAGTTGGCAGCGTGATGTGTATGTAAAAATAAGGAATAAAATTAAGTTATCATGAAAATATTTTACGAGTGTAAAACGAGAAAACTAAACTGTCACTCGGCTTGTTCTTTTCTGGTGTAAAGCTTAATTTTCTCATTACTATCAATTCCCCACAGATCAGTGGCCTGATCATCCTGATCGTGGGCATCAAGGCCGAAATCAAGGCGCAACCCTACATCGACTTGACCGATGAGGCGTTTTACACTTCTGCGCCGATGGTGCTTATTATCATCGGTGTCATCGTGTTCATAGTCGCCTTCTTCGGCTGCTGCGGTGCTGTCAAAGAGAACCACTGCATGATTATCACGGTGAGTTATAGCAATAGTGTTAATTACATAGCATCTAGCGTTAAATACACTTTTACTCCGATTGTGCTTATTATCATTGGTGTCATCGTGTTCATAGTCGCCTTCTTCGGCTGCTGCGGTGCTGTCAAAGAGAACCACTGCATGATTATCACGGTGAGTTATAGCAATAGTGTTAATTACATAGCATCTAGGGTAAAATACACTTTTACTCCGATTGTGCTTATTATCATCGGTGTCATCGTGTTCATAGTCGCCTTCTTCGGCTGCTGCGGTGCTGTCAAAGAGAACCACTGCATGATTATCACGGTGAGTTATAGCAATAGTGTTAATTACATAGCATCTAGCGTTAAATACACTTTTACTCCGATTGTGCTTATTATCATCGGTGTCATCGTGTTCATAGTCGCCTTCTTCGGCTGCTGCGGTGCTGTCAAAGAGCACCACTGCATGATTATCACGGTGAGTTATAGCAATAGTGTTAATTACATAGCATCTAGCGTTAAATACACTTTTAATCCGATTGTGCTTATTATCATCGGTGTCATCGTGTTCATAGTCGCCTTCTTCGGCTGCTGCGGTGCTGTCAAAGAGAACCACTGCATGATTATCACGGTGAGTTATAGCAATAGTGTTAATTACATAGCATCTAGCGTTAAATACACTTTTACTCCGATTGTGCTTATTATCATTGGTGTCATCGTGTTCATAGTCGCCTTCTTCGGCTGCTGCGGTGCTGTCAAAGAGAACCACTGCATGATTATCACGGTGAGTTATAGCAATAGTGTTAATTACATAGCATCTAGGGTAAAATACACTTTTACTCCGATTGTGCTTATTATCATCGGTGTCATCGTGTTCATAGTCGCCTTCTTCGGCTGCTGCGGTGCTGTCAAAGAGAACCACTGCATGATTATCACGGTGAGTTATAGCAATAGTGTTAATTACATAGCATCTAGCGTTAAATACACTTTTACTCCGATTGTGCTTATTATCATCGGTGTCATCGTGTTCATAGTCGCCTTCTTCGGCTGCTGCGGTGCTGTCAAAGAGCACCACTGCATGATTATCACGGTGAGTTATAGCAATAGTGTTAATTACATAGCATCTAGCGTTAAATACACTTTTAATCCGATTGTGCTTATTATCATCGGTGTCATCGTGTTCATAGTCGCCTTCTTCGGCTGCTGCGGTGCTGTCAAAGAGAACCACTGCATGATTATCACGGTGAGTTATAGCAATAGTGTTAATTACATAGCATCTAGCGTTAAATACACTTTTAATCCGATTGTGCTTATTATCATCGGTGTCATAGTGTTCATAGTCGCCTTCTTCGGCTGCTGCGGTGCTGTCAAAGAGAACCACTGTGTCACTGTGAGTTATAGCAATAGTGATAATTACATGTCGTCTAGCGTTATAGGTAAAATACACTTTTACTCCGATGGTGCTTATTATCATCGGCGTCATCGTATTCATCGGCTGCTGAGTGCGGTGCCGTCAAAGAAAAGTCACTGGGTAACTAACATACAATTTATATCCATATATTATATACGGTTCTCTTCATATTTAGACCAACATTACTCGGCCTAGAAATAGGCTTAGGTAGCTGAAATACACGTGCTTAAATAAAAACAAAACAAGTCTAGAATCCAACAGACATTATACTTAGGTAATATAATGTTTACACTTTCTTTCTTGCATTTTCTGATAACATAGTGTTATTTTATTACAAAATGGTCGTATGGTTCTAATATGTATGTATGGCGCAATTATATTTTTATCGTTTTGTTGTGAAGGCATTGTCATGCTTCTAGTCCGACTAAGCCGTCGTCGCGCCAACGCACTATCAACGACAGCGCGTCCGTTACTTTTTCAGAGTAAGCTAACACATGACACCCTCAGCATTATTACAACATTAAATTGGAGGGGACGGATATGAGCTGATAATCACAAACTAGTCATGTGAGGCTCTAAACCAGATTCTACATCTTATCATCGAATAATTATGAGTAGAATCGGACTGTCAAGAACAGAATATCGCATTATAGATTAACTTCTACACACCGCGTGGCCCCGAGGATAAAATTATCTTTAAAGAGCGCTTCTATAGCCTTACTGAACATATCTTAGGCGATTTCTATTGTTTACTTCGTTTTATATTAGCGAAGACCTGTAATTGGCAGTATATCTTACATTAATGTTTTATAATATGGTTTTGTTAGCTGCTGGTTTTCCTGAAAATAAAAATAAAATAAAATCTTTCAATAGTATGCTTAATGTACCTATATCAAAAGGAATACGACGTATAGAGAAATTTTAAAATAGAAGCGTTTAAATATCCATGCACGCTTTATCTCCATCTTGATAGATGCATAATCCACTTAACTTAACTATAAAGATGTAAGGCTCTAAAAATAAAACCGTTTCTTTCTTTTTCGTAGTCTCGTCTTTCAATACTTATTATGGTTTCATCTGAAGTTACGCATAAAAATGGTTTAATTGATGATAACTTTTTTTTACGAACACTCACAGTGGTCTGTAGATTAAAGTGTCCTTGTGTGTCCGCTAAATCGATTCCTGGTATTCTGAATGGTTATAGGCACGGCTAAGATGTTTGTCGATGTTAACTAAAAGCCTATTTGAAGAATGATAATACATGTTGGTAGTGTTGGTACCTATAATAAGGTAGATATTTTCCATTCAAGTAAATTGTTTATGTTCCATTTATTGCACTTTGGTAGTGCTTGAATTACTTGACCTCATTTCCATCGCGATCTAAGCATCTTTGACACCCCTGCTCTAAATTATTTGATTTTCTCTCAAACTAAACTCAATCATCCTAACGTGCAAGTTGTAAGGAAGGTCGACGAACTGACTTCACAAACGCTGGTGTCAGAGATAATAAACTGAAGGCTCATATAACGAAAACTAATACGACTATGGATTCACATTTTGTTTCAATATGTTGCATGTTTATTCAATAACAAAGCCGTGCATGGCTGTAAAACGTGTACCTATATTATATATTACTAGCATTCCACCCGACGTATCACCCGCGTTAAATGAGTTTTCTCGTAGGAATGAAGTGTTTTACCGCGGTAAAAAATAGCCTATATGTCCTATTCCAGGACCTAACCTTTAAGTGTGCTAAGTTTCATCCCGATCCATCCAGTGGTTCAAGCGTGATTCGGCAACAAACATCCAAACTTTCGCATTTATAACATTAGCAGGATAATATCGTGTGTGTGTTGTTCATCATTATCACGTATACATATTTGTAATGTGTTTATAAATAACTCGTCCAGCCGTCATTTGCTATCTTATTACTTGTTTATTTTCATTTGTACGGGCTCGAACTTTCATTAAGCGGCGGAAAGTTTTGCAGACACATAGGTTCGAAGATGAGATCTAGTCTAGACAGTACTCGTGGCAACATAAGTCTAGCCAGGTCGTTAGTTGGTGACCATGATCGATTGTCAATAGAACCGTTTGTATATAGGGTGTGGTCGATAAATGCAAGTTAGATGCAGTTCGATAGTTCAAGGCAACATTGGCTTTGAGTCCAGATTATGGGTTAACAAAACAAATTTTACGTCGTGAGACTGTCTACAGTTTTGTTAGGACATTGCAAGCTAAAATACCTGATTGTTTAAGAAATATGATGATTCCGTGTTTCGGAAAGCATGTTAAACGGAAAATGTGTATATGAGCCACGTCAGCCTCTGGCAGTTCAGTATTTATTTACTAATACCAGGGTTTGTGAGTCCGGTCTTACGACCCACACAATACAGGGTTATTTTTTATTCAGTGCACTAACTTTAATATGTTGTGAAACTAAACAACTTTCCCGAAAAAAGTAGGTCCGGAACTGAAAAAAAAAATCGATCTCTCATACAAACTGCCGCATTCAACACAGCAATTAGTATGGGAGCTACAAAATTTACTTTCATTTTCGGACCCATTTTTCTTAGGGAAAGTTGTTCAGTTTCATGGTCTGAACAACATATTAAAGTTTGTGCACTGAATAAAAAATAACACTGTATAGAGAAGGGCTTGCCACTAGTCTGACCTCTGTGTGTATGTTTACGTTACCAGAGTTAGTTTATTGCATACCATTTACTTACATAGTCATATTTAATTCAAATTACTTTAAGATTTTAAGTCATAGTATTGCTAATTGTTTTGTTTCTCGGAGACTATACATCACACTAATATTATAAATGTGAAAATATATTTGGATGTTTGTTCCGCTCTCACGCCTATAGTACTGGACAGATTTGGACGAAATTTGGAATGTAGATAGCTTGTAACCTGGATTAACACATAGGATACTTTTTACCGGAAAGTCTTATTCCCACGGGAAAATCTTACATAGCGCGAGCGTAGCCGCGGGCGGACCGGATAGCTAGAAACGTGAAACAAATACGAATTCCAACAATCCAAAAATGTTACAATAGAGTTCGACGAACTAATAATGCCTTTACAAATGTGTGCTGCTAAACAAACATGAGCGATAACGCGTTTCGACAACTAAAAATATCGCTTCGAAATAATCCATCCTTGATTTTGGAATCTCGACACAAAAATATGTTAATCAGAACGCCATAGAATATTAGAATACTTCTGAAGAAATTGTTAACGATTTTTAACGTGATTTTAGGAATAAACCATACACTATAGAACAGTGTTGTGTACTTGAACGCAGTTGTTCTTTATTTTTTGCATAAACATAGTTATAGTTTATGGGCCGGACAGTAACATAGGCTTTTCCATGGGAAAAACATCTTATTCCCATGGGAACATTTAACATAAACTATTCGTTTAAAAATGTTCCTCAAATGTTACCATCCATGTGGCCATGTCCTACTCGAACTTCTCACCATGTCCGTCCGTGGCGAACACCATTACCGGATATGGAGAATCAATAGCCTATGGGATTAGAATGACAAACGACGACTGCCTGATGTCATCAATCTAAATTTCGTATTTTTACGGGATTAGATTTCTGTTCGACGTTTTGTAGTACATAGTTCGGTTCCTTTTCCTTACTTCGAGAAGAGAATGATTAAATCGGTGGTTTTCCTTAATGTAAACAATTCAAATAGGTATATAATACTACCTCTATATTATTTTGCGTGGAAGCTATATCTGCAGCGCGCGTTACACTACCGGTCATTGCTGTTGCAGTACTAATTAACCGTTCGAAGTGCGACCCAAACAGAGCATTGTATATCGAATGTAAAGGTGGTTTACAAAGTGCTCCAGCAACGGTGACACAGTTCGGTGCTGACTTTATATGTTTTTGTGTTCCAACTCCGCATCTTTGTGGCTTCGCAATCGGATTTTTACGTCGTTTTTATTGTGTAAGTTCTTGCGAGATTTGATATAATCTTAAATCATATTGATGTCTCTATGTTACGAATAGAATGAAATTCGGTCTGTTTTTTTATTAGTACGTACGGTAGAGAAAAAATCTTGTTGCAAAAGTTTTCGGTTCTAAGATACTGCATCAAATGGTTTCATGGTTTCATGTTATAAGAATCACATCAACAGCTCATATACATCCCCACCGAGGGGTTCGAGCCTACCCTGATTTAGGGCGATCAGACCTTAGTCGACCACGCTGGCCCAGTGCGGGTTGGTCGACATTTGTTGGTTATAAGAATACCTGTTTCCAATTATATTTCCTCGTAATTGCTAGATTAACCGCTAGACCTTTGTCGGGCAACCTTGCTAAATTGACGTTCTCTTCCTTAATTGGACAATGAATGGGTGAAACAGAGACATTTCAATTAATTAAGATGTCTTATCTGCATACTACAGACCTTTAAGATGGCTTATAGGCCTCCGTGGCCGAGTGGTCGAGATTTCGCCGCTCATTACGGATGTTCGGGCTCGATTCCCGGTGGGGACACTGTCAAGCAAAAATCTCTTTTTGAGACTTCCCAGTTTGGTTAGGACTTTGCAGGCTGAATCACCTGAAAGAGGATGATTCCGTGCTTCGGAAGGCACGTTAAGTAAGTAAAAACACTTGTTAAGCCGTTGGTCCCGGCTACTATCTAGTCGTTACAAGAGCCATGTCAGTGGCCTTTGGCGGCTCTATAACACCGACACTAGGGTTTGTGAGGTCGGTTGTGGACCTTAATTAATACCCACACGATGAAGAAGAAGAAGCTAAATTTTAAATATTCGACGATCTATATTTAAAGACCTGAAGGTAAACAATTTATTAATTTTGTTCAGAAGTTTATGTATGTACGTATTTAAGTAGGTAACAACTTGGTCCATATCCAGCAATTGGCTGCATTGCTTGATCTGATGAACCAGCTCATAAAGTTTATAACTAGCGACCCCTGACCTCCGACGTTCTTGCTAAATGGACGCTTCCTTTCTATTTACCGGCTAATAGCACCTAATAGGCTACTCGCATTGCTTCGACTAGATAAGATTTATGTCCAGTTAACGAAGACTGTAGTTCTGCTTGCGATTTGATCGTAGTCATTCATCAAATTGGTTTTCGAGCATATTTTAGGATGCTAACTACCGCCGGTCATTGCTGCTGCAATACTAATTTACTTTCACAAGTACGACCCAAAAGCAGCAATGTCTTTCGAATTAGACACTTAATCTTAAAAAGCTGCCTAAAATTGGCTTCTTCGTATCAACAAGCAAACTCAAATGTTCTCAGACCACCATCAATACTTTTATGTATCTTCAAAACATAACACTTTTTTTTAGAAATATGAATCTAGCTAGAGCGATCACATAAGTGAACGTGCCAGTGTGACAACCCACCTTATTATTCATATCCCTAATAAGGGTAGGGGATGATTAAACGAAAATAATTTTAATTTCAGTGAAGTAAACAGTCTTGCGCGAGGCGAGTGGTTACGTCGCCAATAGCTTTTTTTTTTGTTCAGACACAGAACGCCAGTAGCTTTGAAATTAGTTTCGTTTGTCTATGTGCAACTGAGATTGCGGTCTCGGTTTCGAAGTGGTCCCAGTTAGCTTCGCCTGAACTCTCCTATTTACAATATGAACTAAAACATAAGCCGAAAAAGTCTACCTGAGTAGTTCACAACCTTCAGTTGTCTGTCACTCATTCGCGGCCTACCCAACCATGCATAATTGCAAAGAAAGAATTACGTTAGCGCCACTCACTACTGAACCATGAACGTTACTTTACACGTTCTACATCTCCAACTGGTTAGGTACTAACATAATTACGTAGATTGATGATGTAATTTCACTCATAGGGTAGAATTTTCTTTTTTTTTTTTTATGGTCCGACCTTTATACCAAATCTTTTTTTTGTGTACACATTGATTTCAAACTCGAATAGAAAATTGTGTTTGTTATCAGATTTTGTTGGCACGATAATCAATTCTAATGTTCTTTTAAAGAATCATAATTTATTATGGTCTCCTAACGAAAACAAAGCAAGGCCATGTATATGGTGCATAAAAAGCAGTAGCCTCTTGTAATTGCAATTACACCCTCTCATACGTAACTTCGCCGTGAAAATTGCTGTTTTTTCCGCGACAATCGGGCACAGCCATTGTGTACCTACTGTCCACGTTCCGTCCTTGTATTAAAGGCTAGTTTGCGCTGTTATTGAGTGATTGACAGTACGAGCCGTAACGTGACTTGCCGAGAGGAAGTGGAATTGTGATTACGACCTATGCAGTCTTACTTTGTTATGTATAGGTAATATTTAAAAGGGAATATTCTCACGCGGATTGTGATTCGTATATTTGTTTTTGTGACAGTACTGCAAACTTATATCGATTAATTAATGGTTTCATTCAGCCTAATTGGAAGTCCAAAAGCGATGTTTCATGCACTGAAAAGAACTTTGGTTTGATACCTGGCCCGGCTGATATCTGTTCCGATATTAGTTTGTGTCTGTATGTACAGTCAGCCGCTCAAAACCCTTTTTTTTTTGTACCTGTTTATGCTTTGTCATAAACTTCATGACATACTGCCATCGTCGTAATTTTATTTATCGGTTTAGAGTGGACCTGTATACATACCTATCCCCTTTGCTGGCTGTATGTATGTTTCCTGGTAATCTGGAAGCCTAGTACGAAACTATGATATGATAAGTATGATAGGTATACGCAGTTTAATATGACACATTGCGCGTTTTAATATGACACACTGATTCATCCTTTGAAGTAATACAACATTATCTATTTCACAACGTTACTATTATGAACAAAGCTATTAGATGACCAAACAATTTAAAAAATTAAGAGAACTTTGAATACTTAGTAGATTTGACGTTAGGGTCCGGACTTTAGATGCTATTGCAAGTAGACCGTCCATAATGGTTCCACAAAAAAATTATATCACTCTGCTTTCTGACAGACTAAGTTGTCTTTTGTTAATTTGACTTTCTTCTAAGCAAATCTTAGATGACAGTTAATATCGCCTGCACGGCTGTGCACTGTTACAAATATAAAACTAAAACAAAGGCGCTAAAAACATAGACACACATGATAAGAAAAGCTAAGAATTTGAACCTTTAACGTGTTCTAATAAGTTTGATTGATATTTTATAGCTCTCGTTCAATTAAATCTGTAAATGTGTTATGTTACGCCTCCTCCTTACAACAAGTTAACTCTAATCATCCATTGCTTCTCCTTCGCCATACAAACCAAGCGAAAATGCAAATTTTCAATCGCAGATATTTTAGACAAACTTTCTTATTATCAGCCAAGCATTCGCCGACGTAAAAATATCTTCTAGGCAAAATCCCAACGTGGAACATTTTCTGTCACCAGCAGTGTGTTTTACAACTTTTGCATAGAGATGCAAACACATAACACAGTGAGTCAGTATCATTATCGTGTACTCATCGTCACGAGTAATTCACCGGACACTACTATGTAGATAACAGTAAAAGCCTTTGTATGGCTGCTGTGATGTGCGTCGCATTACAACCTCCGTACTTTTGTTAAAATGGGTTTTTGTTTTAACATGAATTTTGCTAAAAGTATTTATAATGTTAACGGAAAACTGTAAACAAGTATTTTATTTTCGCAGTAAAAACTAAATATTCTGTGTTCAAAATCATCCAAACTGTTTTTATATCACTTTAACTTTTCCTTGTAACAATAGGAAACATTCACAATTTTTTTAAATTCATTTATAGAAATATTTCGAGTTCCAGATAAACACACAAAAATAATTTTCTAAATATCTTGCTCAGAAACAAAGTTATAAATTGATGGTTAGACAGCTCGGAGGAAAAAGAACCGAGTTAGACAGAGAGGTCTGACGACACATGTGACGTCATATGTGTCGTCGCCCATACATCCGCCATAGAAAATTTTGTTTTCGTAGAGAGGGACAGATATATTTGTTTAATAATGTTGTAACTAGTTTGTTTTTAGATCAATTTCGATTCTGTTTTGACTGTCAGTATTCTATTTTTGTATACTTTCAGATGAACTATGAAAAAATCTAATATTTTTTGTATGCATGTTCCCTATTGTTTCTGATCAAAGTCAAGCAAGAACAAAAGCCATCTAGCTAGTAATTTAAGTAAAAATAAGGCCTACAGTTTATTTTAACTAACTAATCAATAAGAGGCAAAAAAATCCTGTTCATTGGGTACTACGAGTAGCTAGCTTAGCTACCTATAATATGCGGTCAAAGTACAAAGACATGATTCATGCATTAGCTGTAACATTAGAGCTAATAAGAAAGTATGTTAGTAGGTAGTGGTGTGAGGATATTCTAGAGTCTAGTCACTATTATGCCTCGTTGTTTGCGAAATATGGAATTTAATTTTAAAATTTTATATATATATTTTTTTTTTATTGTTAAAATTAAGCTACTATTATGAGTTAAATTGAATCGGTAGTCTTATAATACCAAAAGTAGTATAACAGGAAAAACCTACATTACATTACCTACTAACTGCCGTAAAAAGAAAAAACCCCATGTTCATTTGCGTATCACACAAAGGTGCTAGGCACAGTTAAAACTTTATAACCATAGTACCAACCAATAAAGTAAAAAAAAATGGGATTTTTCTCGCAGTCGTTCTCTAAGCTTCTCCATATTATTGCCTAGCGGTCCGCCCGCGGCTACGCTCGCGGTGTGTAAGAATTTCCCTTGGAAATAAGACTTTTTCCCGTAAAAAGTATCCTATGTGTTAATCCAGGGTACAAACTATATCTATTCCAAATTTCATCCCAATCCGTTCAGTAGTTTTTGCTTAAAAAAGTAACAAACATCCATAATCACAAACTTTCGCGTTTATTATATTAGTAATGATTAATAAAGAATAAGCTTTTATTTGAATGTGAATGGATATGTTGGGAGAGGACGACCAAAGAAAAGATGGATTGGATGGACTGTGTGAAAGATGATATGTTCAGGTAGGATGTGAGTGTTGAAATGAGGAAGAAACATACTGAGCCGACCCCAAATGATGGGACAAGGGCAAGCAAATGATGAATAAATACAGCTTACATATATCTTGAGCCGACCCCAAATGATGGGACAAGGGCAAGCGAATGATGAATAAATACATACAGCTTACATATATCTGTAAGGATTGCGGACCCATTTCTCGCGTGTAGGTATTTGGCAGTTTCCAAGGTTTTTAGGTTTTTTAGTTTTTTTTTCAGGTTTTTTTTTTTAGTAAAAACTACCAGAAAATAACTAGTCGCACATCGCAAAAAGGATTCTAATATCTAATAATGTATTATCTATCATAGAATGTATTATGAAGTATTTTTATAAAACTGTATAACCTATTCTCTTTCAGTTCTCGGCTTTTCTGCTCATCATCTTCGTGGCGGAGCTGGGTGTGGGCATCGCTGGCTACTTGAAGCGCGACGACCTGGAGAAGTCCATCCTAACACACCTGGACAGCTCCATTGGCGAATACAACAACAACACCGACGTGAAGAAAACCTTCGATATCATGCAGACTGACGTGAGTTCCCTTTACAATTTTGTATTAGTCGCGGCAACGGTTTTAGAGTGCTCGACGTAAGTGGTGGGGGAACTCTTGCCTGTACGTACACCCTGTTCGACATGAGAAGAAAAGCGATCATATCGTGTGGGTTGTCAAGTCGACCGATCAAATACACCGTGTGTTTGGTGTGTATACACGCCCATATCCAGATAGAAGCCGTGTGGTGACGGCAGAGTAGAATACATTAGTCACCAACCCCTACTCTTCCCGTGGGTGTCGTAAGAGGCGACTTAGGGACTACACATTGAACAGGGAACGGGCAGCAGCGCTCTCTGATACAGTAACCTTTTAATCTGCGATCTCCAACCCGCCTGCCAAGCGTGGAGATTATGGCAAAACCAAACACGCGGAGTGGAGGAGGCTCATAGTCCAGCAGTGGACTGTAACGGGCCGTTGATTTTGATATCGAAATAATGCCAAAGCAATTGAACAATAGAAGCGGTTGTTTTTGTTGCCACATCTAGCAAGTGTTATTTAAGCATATATTTTTTGTAATTTTTTTTTAATTTGGAACAGGGTTTCATATTAACGAAGTGAGGGAGAGAGCAAAGATACATGTTGAAGGTTAAGCGCTGCATAAACGTATTTTGCAGATTTAATACGCTTTGTATTCTGTGGCTTTGTGCTGAACCAAACAAGACAAAAATATACATTTTGACTACTTTTTGTCGCGTTAATTTCACAGCAAAATATCGCTACACCACCGAGCCGATTCGATGTCTAAACTGGTAACAAAATTAGGTCTAAATACACAATGTACTTATTGCGCATATTGACATTTGAATCTCTTATCGGAAAGAACAGAGCCATTGTTTTTTAATCGTGCTAGTTGTTCCATTTAGTTGGCCGAAGTGGATAAACTGGTGCTAAGAGGTGCACGGCTGAACAAAAATAAATGCTGAATTATCCCATTTTGCAAATTTTACAGGAGCACATTTTACAGAAATGATCTTGGTTAGAGAACCTCTACTGTACTGATTAAGGTGGTTTTATATTCTACCTTATAGATTTTGACTGCGGCTACTAACACAATAATATTATTCTGGGATATACCGTGTTATACATATAACTTGACTTTGGATATTCTGTGTTATGTAGTTGTGAGTTGTAATATCGATAAAAAAACAGTGCTTTTGCTCAGCCGTTTAAAATGTTATTTGCCAAATAGGATCCTTGTATGGTAGAATTCAACAAGCTAAAAAGCACTTTTGGTAAAAATGGCATAATTCAGTGTTTTATTTTGATTCAGCCATGCAGTGAAAGTGAACCCCACATTCTATAGGAATACCTACTTGTATTATTTACCTCGATCCTAATGTTCTTCTTCTTCTCGTGTCGACTTAAACCTATCCAGCCCAGTAATTGGCCACATCGACAGCTCTTTGGTTGGACTCATTTAAATCTGCCATTGTGCAAGAGGCAGGGCAGTCCGGACAAGACAGCAGATGCTCCATAGATTGCAGGGCGCCGCAGCTACACCCATCACTGCTAGAGAAGCCCCATTTCTTTCGGTTTTCCCTGGATCTGCCTACACCTGTCCGGAGTCGGTTCAGCGCCTTCCAGGTTGCCCTGTAAGGTTGTGTCCGGGAGGCAGGTGTTCTGCAAGAGGGATTCTGTGTTCGGTTTGTGACAACTTCTCTGCCCACTTGATTGATAGGCATTGTACATCGAAGGAAGCTGCGGCGACTTTTAAGACGTGAAGGTGATGGCCTGATCGTAATGTTGCCAACAAGGACGCTTGAAGACTGTATTTTTAGTCTAGTTTTTATGTGAAACATATCAACTAGGTATCACAACATGACTTCCCAGCCTAGAGCGATATTGCACAAGTAAATATTTAATGTTATGCAGTAAGTAAGCAAGATAGCCTATCAATCACAACAAGCATGCGTCACGGAGAGCGAAACCGCAAGGTTAAATGCACTATAAATATATTTTTATATGAACGATTATTATCTGCAGTCGTTAAAAGCTTTAATTTCACCAAAACTCGACACAATACATTTTACGTTATCAGGACTTTAAATAAACTCACTCGATATTTAGTTTTCACTGTCACGGGAATCTTTCTTGCTCCATTTCATGTGTCAGTAAAGAGAATCGACGTTGGATGTGCGCGGTTTTTTTATTTTGTCCAAATTTTTTGTAACAATGTCGTGCAACACAGAGTAAACATTTCTCACTTCGCAGATAGTCAGCCACAAAGTCAAATACTCCTTCTCATCTAATTCCCGGACCGCTTGCCTGTAGTCCTCAATGTGAGGGTATTTCACCACTTTGGACACGATCTTTGCTCGTGTCACGAAATATTCAGAAATCTGCTCCAAGAACTCCTCAGCCTTGCTCTCTGATTCTTGAATTGACTTTAGCGTCGCCCCCTGTATGGACACGCCAAAATTGTTGCCGTCTTCGATCTTTGGGATTAAATACGAGATCCACATTTTGAGGAGGTTGGAGTCTTCCACTAATTCGCGGATGTGTGGTTTGATGGTGCGTATGAGCTCGCTGAGCGGGCGGTTGCACGGCGAGGGTCCGTTCGGCAATGTGTACACCTTCGGCCAGTCGATGTTAGCCGATATTATCGGCGACTCGCGACGGTCCATCCGCCGGCGCTTCGCCCGCGGCTCCTCGTGCTCCCGAATCATCCTCGGCACGGGAATGTTCACGTCCTGATGGATATCCCCCAGGTCCCTGTTGTGGAAGTTCAACTTGGCCATCATATCGTTCAACTTTATTATTTTCGAAGGGAACTCGTTTATGAGCAGATTTTCGGCCCTGTTCTTCAATGTTTCCTTGTACTGTTTCACCGCATCGTCTGTGATATTTTTATTCGAAACATCAGCCATTTATGTAATCAATTGTAAACTACAAAATAATATAAACAGAATTACAAAAATAATACAGAAATAGGAACAAAACAAAATTTTGATTGCTGTCAAATTGCTTTTTTCTACCAAAGCTAAGAGGTTGCATTTTTTTAAACCATCATGCATGATCTCTCGGATGAACTAGATAAAAACTCCACTTAACGTCTTTTCAAGGGGCTAAGACAAAAATAGTTTAGGAGTGGTTTATGTACTTAGAGGGTTTTAAGAAAAAAATATGTATGAGGTAGAAAAGTTAAGTGCCTCTGGAACACGTAGGATAGATATTTCACGATGTCTTGTAAAGTCTTGGGTCACCATAAGTAATATTAATTTATTATAGCCAAAGAAATCTATAGGCATATTATCTTAGTTTTAAGTTTGTGAGAGCAAATAAAAACATATTATTATTATAGTTCATATTTATTAGTCGTCACATTAAATACGAGTAGTATCACTTCTAATCCACTTCTTTTCTGACTACATAAATAAAAAATAAGAAAATAAACAACATCAACATAACAGCAAGCATTATCATTAACATGTTAATTTTGTTAAATCAAGGTCCGTGAGTCCAAATCATATAGCTTCCACCCATCAAGTCTTTTGAACCTCCTCTGCACACAGTCCAGCATAAAAAAATAACTCCGATTATTTCCAGTTGAGCTGCTGCGGCATCAAGAACTACACTGACTGGTCGAACCACTCCATCACCCCTCTCCCCGCCAGCTGCTGCTCCGGCCAGCAAATGGGGGAAACCACAACCTGCGACCCCGGACAGGCGACTTTCCATAAGGAACCGTGTCTGCCCAAACTGGTGGACTTCATGAATAGCATCGCGCTCTGGCTGGGCGGCGTCGGTATTGGCATCGCTGTCATCCAGGTCAGTATTTTTATTTTTTACAAGACTTGTGTTCGATAGGACTTCTCGTCAGCTTCAGCTAATAAATCTTAGGAAAGTTTGACTCCTTCAGGGGATGAGATTTTTTTTTGTGTTGATCTACAATTTTACTTCTGTAGTCAGTCAAGTGAAAAAAAAATGTTTTTTTTTTATTAATCCGTAATAAACCCCTAAGGTCTGCTGTAAGACATTTCTAGCAGTGCCTGTTGTGTAATTTTTCTGTGTTTGTTTTTTGTCTAATTCATTATGGAATTACAATAAAATAAACAAATAACTTAGTCATTCAAAAATACACATGCCCCTTGCACAAAACCTTTTTTGGCTATTTTTCTCCTTGGCAGCCAGCCAACTAAAGCTCTGCTCAGCGTTAGGGATGTGAGCGTGATTTTATGTTTGTATGATAAAGACAATTAATATTTCTGTTTCCATTTCCAGTTGCTGGGCGTGATCTTCGCGTGCTGCCTGGCGCGCTCCATCCGCAGCCAGTACGAGACGGTGTGAGCGCGCGCCCGAGCCGCGCCACCAACGCAACCTACATTCTTCATTTCATGTGATAGATAACTTACATATGTGTCCATAATTTATTTTTATACTTGCAGACTGGTTTCACTCCCGAAACCGGCCTTAGAATTTAATTTTCGTTACACAACCGTTTTTTGTTTTATATTTTATTTTATACTTGGTTTTTTTTAAAGTAGTTTAAGTGCTATTTCTCTGTCGTAAATAATCTGATTAAGTAAGTAAATGACCTCGAACGAGGTACATAGTAGATATTATCTTCGTTCTCATAAAACGTGTGTCTGTAGTCAGTCTAACTTGTAAAGTGTGACGCCAGCTAAACTCACAAATACTTAATTCTGTCGTAATCAAAAACTCTTAAAACGCTCCACAGAAGAAGTCGACTTCATTGCTAATTATTATTATGTAATAATGTAGATTTCTGAACTCAAACGAATTCGAAAATATTCTACTGCGATTTGACTGGCGGGGAGGATCCACCGAGTGGAATCTCCCAGGTGTTGGAAGGAAGCACAATCCACTATTTTCACTGTTTGTCGTGTCACCCGCGTGTGCTCAGTTTAGAAGACTGATTTTCGAATAGATCCCTATCGGTGTCGGTAAAATGCCAAAACAATCTCAACTTTCTTACCTTTGTATTCAATTTATAGTTGGCTATTTACGGATCTCTTTGTAGTCCTCAATCTTATACTTAGTCGATGTGATAGGTGTGCACATAATTATTATTGTAATGTTGTTTTAATTAGATGCAATTCATGTTAAACTATAACCTTTAAAATGGCAGAGATAAAGAGTACGACCGCAAAAGCCGAACAGCATCAGCACTACGCTAAACGTCACGCCTAATGTGGTCGAACCTTTATAATATCAGTAAAATTCATAATAACTAGTCTTAATTCAATACAAAAACTTTGCATCTAATTAAGTAGATTTAGCTCGATGTGTTTTAAAGATATTTATGTAATAATTAATTATTTATAATAAAAATCGTATATTCAATATTGGTTTTTAATTTTAGGTTCTTTGTTACAATGAAACTGCGTTTGGCATTCTGGTTACACACAATTTATTTTCCTATACCATGATATAAATTGTAACAAAGGATGATTATTACAAGAGCCAGAATTTTGTGAACATCAAGTATTGAGGAACATCAGTCGCGTTAAATACAGGCTTCTTGTCTGCAAGCAACACATTCATAGTCATAGTATAAAATATAATTAAAAAATCACATTGACAAAATATACGCAGTCCAAATACGATACAGTATTCTCCCTAAAGTATGTCGCTGGCATTTGAATCTCACAGCACCAGTTTCGACAGAAATGAAATCACCGATCAGTTCACTTAGTTAATGACTTTCATGACTGCTCATCATATCACCAAACATTCACATACGCGCGACATACACCTTTCACTAAAAAGTTACACTGCTAAGATCCTATTCAACTAGGGTTAAGACCATACATTATACATTACAGTAAAATTACTTACATCTAGTAACTGTTTACATTCTAAACGGAATAAAATAGGGTGTCAGAGTGAGCGGCCGGGTGCCGCGGGCGAAGCAGGAACCCCAGACGCCTGACCAACAGAAGTAGATATGTCTACGAAGATTAAGTCTTCAGCTGCGAATGCATCGATATTGTCCACGACCAACGCTTTTTTCATAAAAATGCTAGATCACATCAGCCCTCCCGCGACTTCACTATTAAAATAAATAAACGTTTACACAATACCTACTATACCAAACGTTGCCTACAAAATATTGAGTCAAATTATAATAAACGTAATTGCCTAGGACTGAATTCAATTTAGTAGACTAAATTCGTAGCAAGATCACCTAATATAAAACAGACTGCAATTATCAGAAAACTTATCTACGTTACATACAAAAAATATAATAATGTAATTCACTCATACTTTTCAAAAACATAGCAAAAAATATTTATGCTATAATGTTGATTTGCAAACTCGACAAACTTACAACAGAACTGAAGTAGGAATAGGAAGTCACTATTAAATCCATATCACAGCCCTACTTTCATTTCATCAGTTACACAAGTGTCTGTTGGTACGTCTCTCTACCCGTCACACACTACAACAATCTGCCCAAGGCATATTTTGAATCTAGGTAGGATCAAAAATTAGTTTGGCAAACTTACGGAACAATTACTTATATAAAATGCAGTATAGCGGCACCCTACAATATGATGAACAAATTTAAGATTTTCTTTAGAAAAATTGTTCATCATTAAAAGATTGAAAATTATGCTCTGCAAGCTTCTTGTGGCAGCAATCTTCTATGATCTACACTGCAGAAACACTTGGTGTGGGTCTCTAAGGAACAATTTATCCCAAGAAAATCGTTTGTTCCAACACTGATGATGATACTATTACAACATTTATTATTTCACTAAACATTGATTTTATTACATTGATTGATAGTTAATTAATTTACTTGTGGTTTATGCAATTAGAAAAAAACTTTTTGAATAAATTCGATATAGCCTTTGGCCGGTTCTAATAAGGAAGGACTGGATATCCCATTTTTAATATCTCTTATTTCAAAAAATTTCATATTTAAAACATTTTTACCATGTAGATAATGCAATTAATAAAAATCATAAATAGGTCTCGCATTAGTCATGGTGACAAAAACCTATACAGAGGTTCAAGTGGCTGAGATCATTGCACTTACTGCGGCAAAACTCAATTCACTGGTTTACCTACATTACTTTAAAGTAGTTGTATTGTTTACATGGTAAGTTACTGAAAAAATAAAAACAATGTCCTCCAAATGATACAATAGAATGACAAGTCAGGAAACCTAATCATAATGCCTTTGACTCTAGAACACAATATAATGTAAAAAACATTTTTGCTAACAAATGCTGTTCTAATATATTTACCAACTCACAAGTTACACCATGAAACAACTAGAACTAGAAACTTCAACAGAAATCCATCAAATATTGATAACTAAACCTCTTTTTCTATATCTTCTCACATCAAATCACGTTTAAATTATTATAACATTAATAAGCAATAATATTAACTATGTGCGCATTTTGCGTCATACTGCTTTTCTAAATTCTCGAGTATTTTTAAAACAGAGTATGATAGAAACTTATTCATGCTGAGCAAAAAGATGTAGTAGTATACATACACCTTTTATTACATTAGATATGACATCCAATTTTAATTATATAAAAACATTATTTTCCAAACACGGATATTTTTTTTTTTGTTTGCCAAATAAAGGTAAATAATAACCACAAAAGCTATCTGATAACTCCTAAATGATACCTTAATATTTATTGATGATTCTGTGAGATGAACTCTTAGTTGAATAAACATTTATAATTTCAAACTACGTACGTGAACGACGCAAAATGTGCACGACGGATACCTCGATAATATTGTAAGCTTACATTTAGGTGAAGGGGATGGTCTTGGAACAGTGGTAGTGAGTATGAGTGGCTGTTCCGGGCGGCGGCGAGCGGGGGGCAAGGGAATCATGTCGCGTAGCGCTTGGTCCAGAGGCGAGCGATGCGATCGTGCTCTTCGCGATTCTGAAGATACTGGGTCGCGATGCTGCCCACTAGTGGATCCGCTGAAAGTGAAAGATATCATAAATTAATTAAATTTATGTGTATGTATGATTATGAAATTGGAACAAACACCATTTTTTGTCAATAAGTGGAGCTACAATTAGGTAGTTTTGAGCAGAGGTTCACCACTTATTGGTAGACTTTTTTATCTATTAAGTTTCACAGAATTGATGTGCATTTGTACAAATTGTTGTAGTTTTATCTGATATTAGTAAGCATATCTCACCTGGATTGCAATCAGTCAACAAGGAACATATTGATAGGAGGACCTTAGATATTGTCAGTGCTGGGGACCAATTGTCCTTGAGTATATCTAGGCATATCACTCCCTGGCTGTTTATGTTACAATGATATATCCTAGTCCGGAATGTTACCTGCAAATAGTACACCATGTTATTGAGACAAGTATTTCATTTGTGCAAATTATTATTTGTGTAGGATAGTAAAAAATGAAGGTCATTCACCTTTGCTGACTAAAATTACAAGGCTTGCTGAACTAAAATAATTCAATATCAGCTAAAATTTGTTGCAAGCACATTAGTCTGTGAAAGTCATCAAATGTCAATTAAAGGTGTTAGAACTAACCTTAGGAGGTTTGAATGGATATTCTGGAGAAAAGTGGATGTCCAGGAAGAAAACTCCTCCTTCATATACTGAACCTGGAGGGCCAAGAATAGTTGACACCCACTCATACAAATTGTCGCCTTTAGGACCTGCACTGCAATTTGGTGGGGGATCCAGTGTGATCTCTGCAAGTTCTTTTTGGATCCTCTTAGCAGATGTCCCGAGAGCTTTAGACATCTTGGGATTGGGTTTGTTTTCTTTTGTGTCGGGTTTGTTATCAGCAATGCTTGAGCCGGCTCCTCCTCGTCCACGTCCCGTGCCTCCTGACGAACCAGACGCACCCGACATTATCTAAAAGCACCACACAACTCATTCCGCTACACAAAAAAAGCAAACAAAAAAAGCCTAATGAAAATGAAATTAGGGATGAATGAAGTATGATTGTTAAGACAAAACATTGTTTAGCATGCTTGAATATACATTTTATTAATTAAATTGATGAGAGGTAAGGCGCAAAGGTGTTCTAGAGAAGTATCACATCCAAAAATAAACATGTTGCAGCCATTGAATGTAATGAATGTGCAAACAAATCCTCAAGTGCATTGACATGACACAAATCAATACAGGCAGGTGTTTCCCTATTGTTAATAAGTAAATCTTAAATACCTATTAAACTAATTGCCACTTTTTGTTACTTTTTATTAAATCTAGAAAAAATGTTTTACTTTTTTTGCAAGCAGAACATAAGAACAAAGACTTCTCTATACTTTATATAAAAACTCATAATGTAGGCAGATAAAACCTAGACAAAATATCACAAGCTTCACCAACACTAACTAGTAGGTAAAGTAAATCAACACAATAGTGAATAAAGTAAGGGAAATAAAGGATTTATTTTGTACCTTACAAATAACAGTCGGCCATCTTGTGAGCTAGCGTTATCCGATATATTTTTTTTATTCGCCAGCTATAAAAATGAGTAGAATAAGAGACGGGCGGCTTCTGATTAATGACAGAGGATTATTGAGAAACTGGCCCCAAATTAGTCAATCCTGCACTAGGTAGGCTATGGACGAGGGTCCGGTTAGATGCTCCTCACTCACTGCAAAGCGCAAGGCAGCAGTTATTTCCCACGAGTCCAGGTAAGACCGCGATTTGATAAGTAACAAGCAAATGTACCTTCTGATGAATATAACGTTTGTATTGTTATTAGCCGAAGATAGTTTCAGAGCTTCAATCACTACCACATTTTCTCCACGATCATCGCCCTCACCAACACAAACATCCACTGACTGAAACCCACAGAATACACACAAACTCACAATGAGATTTCGGTTACGATGACAAAAACTATGTAATCGTAAACTGCGATACTTACAAATTGATTGAATAAAACTATAAATAACAATGAAAATTAATCCTAATTCAATCTAATTAACATAAAAAGTAGAGAAATTCACTAAACACGCACAACCAATACAACCGCAAAAATCAGTCAGACATGTTTAAAAAAAATACTGATGTTGCCATTAACAATTTTCAGATTTTCTACCATTTCTACCACCACTTGGCCAGTCGGTGAGTCGGGCTCGGATCGGAGAGAGAGGCAGCAGCAGGCACGCAAGCAGGGCTGTGAATAGGATACTTTATACGAGACGCGTTTCTAAGCTAGTGTAAAAATATAGAAAGAGACAACGCTCTACAATCAAGTCCTTAATTCTAGTCTAACATGACGTTTTGATCAAAATTGCCTACTGAAACCAATAAACGAGTGAAAGACTTGGCATAAAGTTCTAGTAACCAACTAGTAACCGGGCCATACGAAAAAAAAAATATTTGTGTCAAATAAATCGTGTTATCCCACCTTTATTATTGTATTTTTAGCTCTAATTAACTTAAAATAATCCGTATTTTAATTATTGTTGAAGAAGCTTAGATTTTAAACTTCCAAAATGGGTAAAAGACAGCATCAAAAGGATAAAATGTATGTAAACAAGTGTTTTTTGTCCCATGGTTTTATGGGTTTAGAAGCTATGTACAAACGAATTATTATGTTTTCAGGTACTTAACGTACACAGAATGGACCACATTATATGGTGGTAAGAGGTCAGGCACCGCAAAGGAAGAAGACAGCTCTTTTAAACGCTTACCTTTTGACCACTGTTGTTTGTGCTTGCAACCTCTTGATGAACCGTATATGGACGCAGATGGCAATGTATTTGAATTGCAGGCTATTCTGGAGTTTGTCAAGAAGTTCAAAGTGAACCCAGTCACTGGGAAGGTACTTAACAATCACTTTATGCTCTAATCTTTTTTATTATTCAACTTGCTTTTCATTCATGTCAGTTGCCTTTGCCTGTGTAATTCTCCAGCTTTCTAGACAACTACCACAATTCAATAATTCTAGTGTATTCTTTAAGCTATATTAGTCTAGTTAACTATCTTTAAAAAAAAAACATAATTTATGTTTTTATATTAACTTTCCATGAATAATTAAGGCATTTAGATTTAAACTTGTTTAAATCATGTCTAATCTTCTTTATATCATGCTTACAGAAACTTGATGTCAAGTCACTGACAAAGCTGAACTTCTTTAAAAACGCACAAGATGACTACCATTGCCCTGTCCTGTTCAAAACATTCACTAAGAACTCTCATATTGTGGCTATCAAAACTACTGGGAATGTATACTCCCATGAAGCTGTGGAGCAACTCAACATCAAGGGGAAGAATTGGAAGGATCTGGTTAATGACACTCCATTTGCAAGAAATGATATTATTACCATACAAGATCCTAATAACTTGGCAAAGCATAATATTTCAACTTTTCACCATATAAAAAATAATTTGAGGGTGGAAACTGAAGGTATTTATAAAAGATGTTTATTTATTGTGTGATTATTCTATAACTTGTATTTTTATTTTATTTATTAATCAATAATAATAGAAGCATAATTTTACAGCAATAGTTAACTAATGATAACAAATATTTGCCCTTCAGGTAGCAACCGCCCCCGCCGGCGGGGACGCGGAACTAATAGTAGAATTAATTCAGTAAGACCTGGTAGGGGTCATTCTTCTCCGACGCGCTTCTCGCCCTGGCAACATTCTGGGCCGCGGTCCGAGCCCGTCTGAGGGCGCCCCCAGATACGTTGTCATAAAATTCCTAAGGGGTACGGGTACGAGCCTTCTGCTCCCCCGCAAGTCTGCGCCCACTATATTACCACTCTGGTATAAATAGTGATTAGGTCCGTCAAAAAAAAAAAAAAAAAGGTAACAAATATTACAAATAAAATACTTGACTGTTCATGCTAAATAAATTGGTTTTTCATTAATTCAATGAAAGGTTTTTTTTATTCTTTGCAGAGGAAATAGCTCTAAGGAAGGATCCCCATGCAAGACTAAAAACAGTATCTGCGGAGACAAAAGACATTCTGCAAGAGTTGGAGAGAGACTACAAAGCTCCTGAAGTTAAGGAAGATAGGAAAGAGGTAGAAAACAACTTGTAGTTAATGAAACAAAAAATTTGGATGGTTAATACTTTAGTGCTAGTAGCTTGAAATTTCTAAATTTAAATTTTGTGGACACTACCATCATCATCATTGTGTGGGTGACTTTACAGTCAACAACCGACCTCACAAACCCTGTGTCAGTGTTATAGAGCCGCCAAAGGCCACTGACTTGGCTTATGTAACGACTAGATAGTAGCCGGGACCAACGGCTCAACATGCCTTCCGAAGCACGGAATCATCTTTCTTTTCGGACAATCAGGTAATTCACCTTGCAATGTCCTAACCAAACTGGGGAAAGTCTCACAAAGAGATTTTTGCTTGACAGTGTCCCCACCGGGAATCGAACCCGGAACCTCCGTAATGGACGTCGAAATCTCGACACTCAGCTACGGAGGCTGTGGACACTCTCTACTTGGTTAATTATCTTTATGAGAGGTCAGGTCAGAGGCGGACACAACAAAATTATATATTTTAAACAAGTAAGACTTATCTACTTGGTGTATTCAGGCCACACACAGCATTTCTATTTTATGCCATACTTAATGGCGTTTCAGTGGAATGAATGTGATATCAACGTTCACTTTTTTAAGATATTATGGTTTCTAATCAGGCTTCTTAAATGTCATAAATAAATAACTAATAGTAGTGGTGGATATTTAGGTGGCCGACAAGTTCAATGCAGCACACTCTCTACTTGGTTAATTATCTTTATGAGAGGTCAGGTCAGAGGCGGACATAACAAAATTATATATTTTAAACAAGTAAGACTTATCTACTTGGGGTATTCAGGCCACACACAGCATTTCTATTTTATGCCATACTTAATGGCGTTTCAGTGGAATGAATGTGATATGAACGTTCACTTTCTTAAGATATTATGGTTTCTAATCAGACTTCTTAAATGTCAAATAAATAACTAATAGTAGTGGTGGATATTTAGGTGGCCGACAAGTTCAATGCAGCGCACTACTCGACGGGAAAGGTTGCCGCGAGCTTCACGTCGACGGCCATGGCCCCAGAGACCACGCACGAAGCTGCCATCGTGTGCGAGGATGAGGTCAAATATGACAGAACTAAGAAGAAGGGTAAATTGGTTGGCCTTTACACGTGCTACTTGAGTGTCGAGAGGTGGCCTCGTACCGGGCAAAGCACCTCGGTTTCCTGAGGTCCTCATCAAGATTAATGGCTTATTGAGGTTCCTTGAGGAAATCGGGTGGCTCGAGCAATCATGCCACCCTTACTCAAAATAGGCGCATCAGTCGTCAAGTTGCGGAAAATGACCGCTTTTACCATTACTATTTTGGCCTTTACACATTCTTCTTCTCTAGAATCGAAACAGATGATGCTAAAATAAGGTATCATACTTAAAATAAATATGCTAATTTCCCTTCGTCCACTTTTGAAACCACCAAAATTGTTTTTCTTTTATCTACAGGATATGTCAGGGTGGTAACTAACTATGGCCCTCTGAACTTGGAGTTGTACTGTGACGTCGTCCCGAAAGCATGCGACAACTTCATCAAGCACTGCCACAGCAACTACTATGTAGGCACGAAGTTTCACAGGTCTATAAGGAATTTTATGGTTAGTATAGTGTTACAGGGATCTAAGACACCCGTCCGGGAGACGCGGGTTTGATCCCCACCACGTACCAATGTGTTTCCAATTTGGAATTAATATGTACGTGCAAGCAATGGAGAGATCAATGCTCGGAATATCCTTATTGGACCGCAAAAGAAATGAGTGGATTAGGGAAAAGACACAAGTCAGGGACGTGGTACAGGAAATAGAGGCCCGTAAGTGGAGATGGGCTGGCCACATCGCCAGGATGGACCCCAGAAGATGGGCAAGGAGAATCCTGGAATGGAGACCTCGCGCTAACACCCGCGGACGAGGAAGACCGCCCAAGAGATGGACAGGCGACATCCGGCAACAAGCCGGTATCAATTAGATGCAAGTGGCCCAGGACAGGTGCCAGTGGAGGAATGGAGAGGAGGCCTACGTTCGAAGACGAACATATTAAAGGCTGACATGGATGGATGGATGGATGGATGTACGTTTATTCGACGTTCTTACGGTGAAGGAAAACATCGTGATGAAACCTGCACACTCCTGCGAAGAAAGGTTGTGTGTGAAGTCGACCAACTCGCACTGGGCCAGCGTGGTCGACTAAGGCTTCATCGCCCTAATTCAGGGTAGGCTCGAGCCTCTCGGTGGGGACGTATTTGAGCTGTTGATGTTGATGATAGTATTATAGAGGAGTGCACTTGGTCAAATTCTACCAACTGCGCCCTTTTTACATTTGATACAGTCGATAACAAACAACTTATAAAAATGAGGGTCCAATTCCTTGTATTTACTTTATGTAAATAATTTGGTAAATTACTATGAAACATGCAAATATAATATTCTAGATCCAAGGCGGCGACCCCACAGGGACGGGTCTCGGCGGCGAGTCCATCTGGAAGAAACCATTTGAGGATGAGATCAGACCTAACCTTCACCACGCCGGCAGAGGAGTACTCTCCATGGCCAACAGTGGACCCAACACCAATGGCTCGCAATTGTAAGTCAAGTTTTCTGGATCTGTTCAAACTGACGGGCGAAAATTAGTCATTTCCTATCGTATATCCACTCTCTCGCGTGTGCTTCAGAGACTTCCATCCCGCTTACTCAGGCGAGCAAGCGACTAACGCTGATTAGTCGCTCGCTCTTTGTTTTGTAACCAAACAAATGAATCAAAATTCTGGGACTTAATCTTCTTGCATTAACTGAGACGTCCCCTATTATTCGCCTTCAGTTATGTATTATTATTGTTAAATTGGTGGATAATAAATAATATTTTCTTTCTTTATAATATTATGCATGTTGCATAAGGTCGCCTACATCTGATCCAAAAATGCCTAATGCAAGTTTCCTCTCTTCCAGCTTCATAACATTCCGCTCCTGCAAACAGCTGGATGGCAAGCATACTATCTTCGGAAAGCTGGTGGGTGGAATCGACACCCTGAATGTCATGGAGCAGATAGGAGTGGACAACAAAGACCGGCCCATTCATGACATCATTATTGAGGCGACCCAGGTGTTTGTTGACCCCTTCCAGGAGGCTGAGGAACAGGTAGAAATTATTAGAAGTTTTATCATGGTTGAAAAAAATGCTTAAATGAAATTAAACAATTATTTTTTACTAGTGGTCCGCCCGCTCTCGCGTTGTGTAAGATTTTCCCGTGGGAATGAGACTTTTCCCGTAAAAAGTATCCTATGTGTTAGTCAAGGGTACAAAATATCTCTATTCCAAATTTCATCCCAATCCGTTCAGTAGTTTTTGTAACTTTCGCTTTTATAACTTTACTCTGGTGAACATATTTATATATATTTAACTTGTTGTTAGTTATCTTACTTCTCCTGATATTTTTGCAAGTTTTGACTTTAGTTAAAATATTTTCACTTTCCATTGTGTTTATTTAATTAATTTGACTAAAGGGCTTCATGAGAGCAGGAAAAAAAAACATTTTACAAAATATCCGGTAGCATGCCTTCGGCGAAATAAAATGCGTGGAATAGAAATCATATTTCACTTGGTTAATTTTATCTACATATTAATGTATACAATGCCATTTTTTCTTTTATTTAACAGTTGGCAATAGAAAGAGCAGAAGAGCTAAAAAGGCAAGCAGAAGCGGCAGGGCCTGGAGTGAAGCCCAAGAAGGCCACAAAACAGCCCCTCAAAGTGTTCAGGGATGGAGTCGGCAAATATCTCAACCTGCAAGAAGCAACTCCTACCAGCAAAACTTCCAAACCTGACGAGGTCCCCGCTAAGAAGTCTAAAAAGGACAAGAACTACAAGTTTGGCAGTTTTGACTCATGGTAAAAGTAATTGAAGATACCTTTATTGTATGTAACATAACGTAACGGTGAAGTGTAAATATTCAGTTTAAAATAATTAATAAAATATTAAGTTTTTAAATAATTCATTTTAATTTGATTTCATATTTCCAAAGATACCATATAATACTGAATTTACAATAAAATTATTGTAGTCAAAATGTAATGTGACAAGATTTCTAGCATACTGGTGCTACTAAATTATTTTAGCAAAATCCATTTGGCTTTCTCCTAAATCTATATGTTAAAGTTATCAATATAATTATAATTAAGTACATTTGCAGACAGCTTTATAAAATTTACTTGCACCTGCACCTTAGTCATATATTTCATTCATTTCATTACCAACCATCAAACTTTAAAATAAAATATAAAACATTCTATTCAATTACATCTAAGATTAATATAACAAATGAATTCATAATTATATGAAGTGAACACAGTATGTAACAATTAAGATTTAATTGTAGTTGGTTTGACGCCGACGGCCAGTCCTCTGCTTGTCAAATCTCATTTCCATTTCCTCCAGCACTTTAGGAGTGTATCTGACAACTAGCTTAACCGAACCAACTGCTTGCTTCAGCAAATCAACAGCCTTTTCGTGATTTTCACCCTCGACTGAAACACCATTTACTGACAGCAGCTGGTCACCCCTCTTCAGGCCTCCATGCCGATCAGCCACACCTCCTGGGATAATTCTAGATATGTAGATTGGAGAGTTCTGTTCCTTGCCACCCATCACGTTGAATCCTAGACCCTCTTCTGTCTTGGGGAGCTCGACAACCCGCGGGTGAGCGTGACCCTCCGCAGCAGCAAATGCTGCCACTGTAGCCTTTGCTGTCGCGGACGCTCTTATGTCTGCTGAACCTTGAATATCGACCGTTTCATACACATGCTCGTACACTTCCCTTACTGCGTTTAGGAAGTCACTCTGTAGTACCTTCTGGAGTGCTGCAAGCTTGGTAGCAGGCACCTCACCACTTTGCTGAAGTTTTTCGAGTAATTCAATAACTCTTTTTATGTCTCTTGCTAATGTTAACTGCTCGCCTGAAGTACTCATGTTCTTCAGAGCAATTGCAATAGAATTCCTTGAATTATAGTCGGAAAAGGGCGTTTTTTATGCACGAAAGCAACCGAGGTGAATCAATACACTAAATAAATGCGTTCAAAAAAAGTATCCTAATTTTAAACAAGAAATACTTGAATTGTATTTTTACATTACTTGAATTGCATTTTTACATTCATGTTTTATCATTTCTTATCAAATAATTATTAACATGATAAAAAGGTATTTAACAAAGTATCATACTTCAAAAATACTCTCATGGGTTACAAAATATATATTTATATTGGATAATATGTACACATTTCGTTTTCTTCGTACAGTCGATGCGTATCAAATGTTTTGAGCGCACTTCGCTGACAGTTATTTTCTGCATGTTGGTGAAACATACTACGCGTTTTGCAAACATCACACAATGTTTTAGAAAGAGACAACACTCTACAAAAAAGTGGACTGTCGTATTCGGAGTTGATGATGATTTGACAGAGTAGCAAAAAATTAAAGCGCATCCAACAGATGTTTGTCACATTTTGACATTTGGACGACAGTACCAACATTCAGATATTTTGCCATATTTGGTTAACAATTTTTCCTGTTTTTCTACAGCATTAATTTGCGGTATTTTGCTAATTTTATCAGTATTATCAAGTCAAATTGTAGCGCTATTTACCCTGTAAGTGTACAGTAGTTACGTTAAGTGTGAATAAATCGTGTATCAGGAGTAACAACATAAAGTTTCACCATGGACGATTTGGGTGAGTTTTTATTCCATTGCTGATATCATAACCTGTTTTACTCTCTCTGGTTCGCTATGACAAGTATTCGGAAATAATTCCTACATATCTACCTAGAATTATTGCAAATAAAAGGTTGGATTACGGCTCTTTTGCTTTGGGATTCGAAATGTTGTTTCAATGCATATCTTTGTTTATATTTAGATACTTATCAGGGCTGGACATCCCGTAGATACTTTTTGCCGTATGGTTCGTTACATTGACCTTTGATTAGTCGTCAAGGCAGTATGTTCTTTGCTACTTTAAGATCTTAAGGTGTGGTTTTGGATTAGGTGACGTTTTCAACAGTAGGCTCTTATATTTTTTGGCCCTTACAAACAACTTCCAAACCATTTTATGTAACTTATCAGCGCAAAAAAGTAATAGAAAAAGTCTACAAAATTACTATATCTTACAATCAATAATTTCTACATAAAGACTGAATTATAAAGAACATTCATATTACAGTTTCAAATATATACTACACATGTTTTGGAGTTCTTACATTACAACTTTTCCCAAGAGGCTAATGATACCACCAACTTCAAAATGTTGATTTGTTACCAAAAACATTTGACAATCTGATGTTTGGTAAGTTTACTTATTTTCTACATTTAGATCTTTGTTACACTTAAGAAAAATTGTAATCTTTTTTGAGAAGGTGTAAACCTACATATAAAACCAATAAAGACTATAACTTTGTTCATCAAAATGTAATGATAAGAGAATTTTGAATACTGGCAGTTCACCTGCCACTATGGCGATATAAGATTTTTCCAGCAGTGAAAATTGGCCTATCTTTAGGTAAATAATATGGGCATTTATTAACAGCTACATACAGCCCATACAATATGCCATTCATATTTGAACCAAATTTCATCAAAATTAATGTCGTAGACATACAGACAGTGTTACAGTGATTAGATATTATTTTATTTATGAATTGGGAATAGGGAATGTTATAAATAAGCTTTCACTACATTCATGGTGGCACTCAAAATAAACAAGTATGACAGGTGTACTGTAGAGTACAGTCACATTCATAATTGGAGACAATCACATGTTTCTATATTTATTTATTTATTTAATAATTTAAATAAAGATGTCACAGACAAAACATACAGTAAAACTTATTTCCAAAGAAATATCTTTCAGTAGACCCAAGGAAGAGAGAAAATAACAAGCTATAATAACAAAAATAAAATAACAGGGCATTATACTTTGAACTAAAATAATTTTAATAGTATTTTTTTTTCGCTTTTACAGATGAAGTGTACAGGACTTTATTTATAAACATAATAACATGTAACAAATGTTATGATAGTGAAAAGATAATTTAATTAAAGTATAAAGAAAAATCTATGATCCACTTTGTGCTATTAAAAACTACATAACATTATTTTGCATTCAATGTCTAGACTGTTTCTTTCCTTTAGGTGGACCTAAAATAAAAAAAGGAGAATGTCTAGGATTTAAATTTTGGGCATGATGACCCTCTGATAACCTGACTTCGCAGTTAAACAGCCCGAAGGATAGGCCTTTGTAGGTGTGATAAATAGATAAGGATCTTACTTTTAAAGTTTTTTTTTCATACTTTAATTCAGGAGTGTTATTGCCCTGCCCTACTTAAAGGGAAAGGGGATTCTACCACGACACTAATACCATTAACCAGCCACTTTACGCCAATGTGTATTAAGATGGCGGCCATAAAACACGCGGAGCGCGGAGATGGCCATTTATATTATTGTCTTATTTTGTTCATCGAGATAATACAGCGATAAGCTTTGTTGCTTAAAATTTTGTTCACGGAAATATACCTATAACGTATACGCAAATTTTCGGTATCACAAATGCGATGAATTTGCGTTATCATCAAGATCGAAGAATGTTTGGTTTAGTCCGCGCGACAGGAGATACGTAGAAAGACCAATGTCATCTTTCAGGATAAGCAAGTTGAAGTAACTATAGGTAAGCCATATAGCTCGACGAACCGATAACCGCTCGGGAAGAAATGTTCGCTCCAGGTGACCACGGGCCGGAAGGCGTAGTGTTGGACGGCCTCCAAGGTGGACAGATGACTTGGCATGGTAATGGTTGCTGGGCGCCGCCGCCGTTGGATGCAAATAGCGCAGGACCATTCACGTTGGCGAAAGTGGAGATGTGGTGGAGACGGGTTTTGCCTCTCTCTTGACATATTTACGGCGTGAGTGAGTGAAAGAAAGACACTGTCGCGTCACCAATCATGGTTCTTTATTCACCGCGCTACATATACAATTACGAAAACGCGCATATAGTCGTTTTTTTTGTATACTTTGACGAATACTATCAATAATGTCCATGCCACGCCACGAACAATGGCCCACTTGTTGAGTCAATGTTGACCTGTCCCTCTTGTCCCGACTCCTGCACAGGACGTTTGGGAGGCCGAGCGCTCGTCGGGTGGCTACCCATTGCGCTATGAACATTTAAGTGTGAACCATCGACTCGCAATGATGAAGAAAATTAGATTACTCTTAATATCCCGCAGACTTCGTGGCCATGACTCCTATGGCTCCCTGATGGTGTAGTGATTAATGGATTCCAGTGTAAACGATGCGACCCCGCCTTAATATACTTAATATACACTTATTATACTATAACATAAGTTAACATAACAGGGGTTGGAGGGCACTAGATTAACTAGTTTAAGCAGGAAGAACAGTTTGTTTAACGACTACCTAGGTATAATATTGTCATGTTGGCATTGGTGCTTATGTCGTCAGAGTCTTCAAGCTGCCATTTGAGCCTATATACTCTAAATAAAGACAATCTTTGCCTTAGCCGACTACGCCATTTCTAACTCAGTTTCCGTTAACAAGGTTCAATAAGGTTTTTACTCGGTATCTTACTGATCGATCTACAAATGAAAATAATCTTTTTGGGTTACTATAGGATGAGCTCTGACAGATTAAAATTTTAAGAACTTATTAATTTTATTTCGTTTATTTAATTATTTATTAAGTAAAATTACATACTGTTTAATGATAAAATAAGAGGTGAAGTTGCTTTGTTTTAAAATTTTAACTATTATGGTTTTTAAACTGAATATTATAAAAAAAAGTTGTTAACGTTGTATGAAAAATTTTGCAGCTGTCAGAACTCATCCTATAATAACCCGACTATAATCTATTTGCAAATGATATTCAACCTTAGGATGGACGGCTTTCCGTTACCATTACACCACCAGCATAACTCGACCGTTTCAAAATTAATTTGGAATGTTTCACAATGCCCTCGGCGCGCACCAGAATCCGGCGACAATTTACTGGCGCTGTCTGCTCCCATGAACATACCAAGCTGACGATGAGAAGCACGCGCCACCATGAGTGATGGCTGGAATTATCTGTCGTTGTATTTCACCAAGTATTTCGGGAGCCGTATTCGATTATGTTTTTCAGTCTGGAATTCTGTCAATTTTAACAACTTGACTACGTGAACGTTACTAAAGTGAGCAAAATTTATTTTAACACTATTATAGCAGATTTATGAGCTCATCAGTTGGTTAATAGTGTTAAATTCTGTATGGTGTTAAATTACTGTCTTTGCTAGTTTCGATATTTTTGTATTAAATAAAACAAGCGTAGTAAAAAAGAAAATTTGAGTTTTGCTCACTGTTTTTGAGTAGCAAAAGCGATTTTTCCGACGTGCTTTAGTTCTGAGTTCTGAGGGTCATCTCAATGCGAAGATCTTACTCATGATCTAGCTGCAGTAGCAAATTGCAATCTGAAGTATACTAATTTGCCTCTACGTTGCATCATCAGGTTGATAAAATAGTAATAAAGAATGATTGTATTAGTGTTAAAAAGTGGCTTGTATGTAGCCTAAAGGCAAGCATTAACGTCGTTTTGTTCGACTAAAACAAAAACTAATCAAAAGCCTCTTTGTTTTTTATCAATTCAAAAACAAAAGCTTCATTCAGGTCGGGTAATTTATAATACAGTCGTCTGTAGGACTGATAATAACGATATAATCATTGTTCCTTCATCTCTATCAAACCCACGTACTTTATATTTTAATTTGTTAATAAAAACTTGACATAATGTTTAGCCCAGCTGGGCAGCCCAGAAGAATTTTCTCGAAAGCGATAAATCCGTCCATTTTGTCTGTAGGCATTGTTAGAGTAATGACCCTGCAACGTACTTTTTGGAGCTCGAAAAACGCTCCATGACAACCATCCTCTCTATCTACCTTCACAGTATACCCGTATCTAAATCTGCTATCTTTACGACATGGTCTTAACATAAAACATACAAGTCAATAACTTTTTTTATTACGCTTTTGAATCTAAAATACCAGATTTTTGAGCATATTTGCATAGTTTGGCGAGGTAAACTTCTATTTGGAGAGTCTTTGAAAATTATAAGGATCCCGTAGGCTGAATAGTGAAGGAATTATTCAAATAAGACTGAATTTATAACAGAATTAACTAGCGGCCCTACGTAGTCTACGATTTTTCTCTCAGGAATATTATTTGATAAATATCGTAAAAATCGGTGATGTTAGTACGAGAAGAACAAATAAATAACAATTTACTTTTGAAACTATATATACGAATAATAACGGTTTTTTTTAATTCGCTGCTGGCTATATAGCGGGTTGAAAAGCAAAATACGTTACGCTGTAAACGTGCTATTCTTTACGTAGGGTATAGTGTGCCTTCTGCTAGCATATTTTGACGTTATAAAATATCTAGAAAACCTAAAATCGTAGAATATGGCTACGCGCTACGGCAGAGCTACGGAACTCGCACATAGCTGGTTTTTTCGCAAATATACCTATACAAACAAATAAACAAACTTTTAACATCATTAGTGCATTAAAATTCCTAAGTTAGAAATATAGGTTTAAAGAATTTTTTCTTATATAATGATTTTGTATGAATAACTTTTACTCGGGAAGTTATATAGAGTTATTTATTTGCATAGACTTTTTTTCTGATCGATTCAAGCCGATTCCGCGTGGATAAGTGTGGTAACACCCTTACACTCCGTAGGGTGTGTGCACGTTATTACCCAACTGAAAGTTCACGCACTCGGTAATTCGGCCACTCCGCCTAAGTTAATTAACTAACTCATAATTACCCCGAGTTAACTGTGTCGTAATGTCATGTAATGCATTAGGTCGCTTTGGACACACCTATGTTCCCGTGGTCCATAAACTTATTATGAATGTGGAGGGAGAGTTTATCGAGTTTAAAAAAGATTGCTAAGTTCCGTTTGTTATTTGAATTTGAAGTTCGCGATAAATAAAGAACGCACCAAAAGCAAATCTAAGGAATGAAGGTAGACAATTAATGTGTTTATGTGGTACTATTATACAAACTCACATACAACATAACAATAAGGTTTTGCTAAATTAAGTTTAGCTTCGCTTTTCTGAACTGTTTTTATGGGTATTCAGTATGTAAATTACATATTTTCCTCTTTCAGTTTTTCACAAAATTACTTGCGATTTAATTTAGTCCTAATTGATTACTTTTCCTTACGATTTCTTTTACTTATAACAAAGTGAAAAGAATAAATGACGAGAAGCCTTCTAAAAAGAACAAATTAATAGCCAAACAGGCATTAACGTGACAATGACGTCATATCATGGCATCACGTCCAATCGTAGCGTCGTCGGGGTGTCGCGGTTCGCTTGAGTCGCGTTGCGTATCGCGCGCGATTACGCTACGAGCTACAACAGCTGTCAGTCCGGCGCGTAGGCTGCGTGCGTAGCGGTACACTGCCAACTACAGAAAAAATAAACGTTCCAAAATTAAAATTAGAAAAGAAAATAAATAGTGCCAGTGCCGGTAGTAAAAAAAAGTGAGAATAAGAACTAATATTTTTAATCCCACGTTATTTTAAAGGCTTTCGGTTTCGATTGATAAAACATCGGTTATTATTTTGAGAAACACGCGTTTGCCGCGTTATTATTATTGTAAACACGTTCGATTATATTGATGTAGTGTTTGATTTCACCCTTGGCAATTGGTTGGTTTTGGCCAAGATTCAAACTCTTTAGACTAGACATTTTGAGCCTAATTTCAATGTCAGGTCGAGGGATTCAACGATTCACAGTTTTAAATAGAGCCGCACATTGGAGCTTTAACAATGTTTTTTTTTTGCTTTTTACTTTCGCTTTTAATAAAGGCTTACATGATAAGGGGTACGGGATTAGGGAAGGAAGAATTAAATCCAAAAACTAGTGCTGCCCGCAACTTTGCTTGCGTGATATGAATAAAAATTAAAAAGAAGTCCGCTCCGCTTTTAGGCGGCGGCGGCGTCGTCGTATCAAGATAAAACACGCACCAGTTTTTAATTTCGTGCAGTTTTTGGTAATGCGCGTATAAACATTCAGACAGACAAAAAAATCTAAAAATATTTGTTTTTAAATAAAGACCCCTGACATACTTTCTGACATACATCCTAAACATCTTATATTACAATTATATTATATGTATACGAACGAGTACGTATTGATGAAACTGCATTTTTGTATTCGATACACATCTAGAAGACTATCGCCCACAAACAATTAAAATTATTTACATGTGCGTTCTCTAATAATACTAAAAAGGTCAGGAAAACGGTTTCCTTGGCTTGGATTTGCATTTCATTAGAGTCGTGCAAGTTTCCTCAAGTGATTAGCAAGCCGCTCAGCCCAGGTCAACCTCACTGGCTGCCATCAGCATATCCGTGTTAAATCTGTTATGTATGGGCGATAGTTGTGTCCATAGCTATCAATACACTTAGCTTTTATTATCTGTCCCACAGGTTTTAGTGGTGATAGAAAAACTAATCAACTGATCAAGTATATTCCTTAATTCGATTTTTTGCTTATTCTGGCAATAAAATTTTCTAAGTTCATCCGATATGAGCCCTAAAGGACAGAAACTAAAATGTTTGACCTTGGGCTTCAATATGAACATAAAAATATTATTATAAAATTGACTGTTTTGAGTTGTCTGTAATAAGGATATCACATAAATGTTGGAATTTTATTAACAATGTTCTTATTACTTTCGTCAGAATGTATTTGGCAACAGTAGCTTTGGCGTTATCAATCGACTGAAAGTCTTACAAAACATTATTTTTTACATTTATTTTGATACTCCTATATAGGCGGCTAAATTCATTATATATTATTTCAAAATGTTTTGTGTTTTTTTTTTGCAGTGGCTGTTCATGGCGAAGCCCATTTTTGTTGCTCCCCTTTGTGACCTTTCCAGCAATTTATTGCATTTTGTATGTCACATTATTGTAAATGGAAGATGGGACATTATGATAAACATAAATGTGACGCCTTGACGAATACAGAAGTCGTGTAACTTGCAGTGTGCAAAATCGTCAGGATGTTCGTGTTCACATGTAGAAAAATGAAAGAAGTGTTGCATAAAACTGAACAAGTTTCTTCTGTTTTAATTAAAAAATAAACTAAGCTGGTGAGGTATGGCAAGGGGCGCTTCCAAAAGTCGCTGCAGACCATAATGCATAGATATTTCGTAAATCAATGTCTAATAGTTTCGTCTTCAAGTTTCAGACACCAATGTAACCCTATGTTCAGTTACAGCAATCAACCTGTTGCTCATACTCATACGTGCTGTGTTCTGTGGTCCCTCTCCGCAACTAACCACATGTAGTTTAGTTGGTATGTTGGCGCGGCCAAGTCAAATATTGACTTCCTTATTAGACCCTGGAGCCGGGAACAATGAGCATACACTCGCTCGTAAAGCTAAACTGACTCGTAAAGGCCAATTTGTTGTTTTAATTTAACGACGAGCAGCCGGTAAATATTGCATGTTAGTGCTCAGGGTGTTGCAACAGCCTATGCACTTTCACGAGTCAGCGATCAAATCATTAGAAAGCTATGAGGACAGCTTAAGTTTAGTGTTTTGGTACTTACTTAGCTAAGCCACTTGCTTTTTATGATACTACTAGCTTTCCGCCTGCGACTTTGTCCGCATGTTTTTTGTTCAAAAATGGCGGAGTTTCATACTTCAACCACACTCATTACGAAAATGTGTCTTCTCTATAAAGTTGTTTCCAAACGTCCAGATTTCCGCGCAGGTTTTCTCAATTATCTTACGATTTACCTGACGTTTTCTTTCTTTCAACTGTGTCTGACCCATACAGACGTATAGAATTCTCCACCGAAGTGCATCTTCAAAAAGACTTCTAGTGCATTATGTAATGTAACGAATGTATCTATTAATAAATTAAATCAGTCTATTTCATCGCGATACTCAAGTATACTTTAGTTCCCTCTGATCTTCGCGGAAGTATCTTTCTCTGCAATTACACTCACTCGATCATTTGCTTCGAGTGAAACTGAGTGTAAATTGATTTTCTGCGAAATTACAAGGAGTATTTCTCTTCTCATCAGTTTGAATTATATCTTAAATTTTATCCTAAAACACGTGTAAAGTATTTCTTCTGAATTCGATGGTTGTAAACTTCGATCGTTGTAAAGGTGTCATAAAACCTTTAACGTTTAGAAGCTAACTCAGTAGTTACAAAACGCGATAAATTTCTTAATTTAAAATCAGTGACAATTCTAGCTAAAGGATTAGTTGGAGATTCCTGGGAACGTCAAACAGATCAAAGTGTGAGCTTCTTTTCACCCTAATGAGTATCGTATACTTGAGAAGAATGTTATGGAGTGAGAGTGATGAGCCGGAAGTGTCACGTCACTGTACCGGCGCACGCGCACCGCCGCCGGATGCATGGGAATTTGGCGGGAACCAACAACGAAATTAGAATTTACCGCTAGAGAATGCGTGATTGATAGCCCTTTCGAATGTGTTCCGTCAACTGTGCGGTTGAGAACCAAGAATGCTGAGAATTCCAAGCCAAGAATGATTGCTTCATTGTGCTGGCTGCTTTCGTTGAGTTCTTTATACGGATTTAACGCAAAACTCGAGTTGTAGCGCTTTCCATGATTCTGAACCCCTCCAGACGTCACAGCTTTGGTTCCACAATTTCTTAAAATTTTAAAATTAGAAATTAAAATTGGCTCAGTCATCAGCTGATTACTTTATATTGGAGAGGTTCTACGACGTCCTATCCAAGGACTCAGCTTTCATCCAAGAGGTAGGCGTTATTGCGTATTTAAAGACTGAATTTTTTTAGATATCTATCTGCAAAATATTGTCGCAAGCACAGATTAACTTACCAGAAATCTTAAAACCGTGTTATCGTACAATCTGAGAGAGCAACTAGATAAGATATGTTGCTACGTTTATTTAAAGTTGGCTTTATTTATGTATCATAAACCGTAATGCCTCTTGTTCCTGCCTTACTCATGTTTTCAGTAAATCTACCCAAGTTGTCGAAACAATCGGTTGATTTTGACGAATGCACTTGATTTGTGGTGTGTCGGCATATAAATAATCTCCAGCCGGTGTGGCTGGAGTGCGTGCGCCGGCGTCGGTTACGTGAACCTCTCTACGCGACGTTAGTTGTGACTGGGACGCGTCGACGACTACTCTACTCGACTCGAACGTAGCGCGCGACCTCGCCCTCGCGACATTGCCTTATCACTTATCACCTTATCACCTTTATCGGCAACAATAAATAATAATTTAACGATATGTCCGCTAATATCAACCAAGCTGCCGTTTGTTAGTGTTCCCTAAAACACGTCCTTGACATCGAAGACATTAACACTTTTCCCGAATGCAATTACTTGATTGACTGCAAGTGTTTTGTTTATGCATTTTCGCGGCGCGTGGGACGGTGTTCGCTCGGTTCAAGTGTAGGCTGTGAATATGGTGCGCAGTGCCTAGTGTAGACCCCGTGGGTGTTTTATTTCTAAAAAACAGCTTCACGATTGGCCGAAGATGGATCGGACAATGTATGGCAAGGTGCTGCCAGGCACTTATTATCCATTCCGCTGCGCTATGAAGGAGAACGGAATATCGCCGGGCTGTGAGTATAATTTATTTAATATTTATTTCCACGTATCTCGTACATCAATCGCTGGGATAAATCTTCTTTATCGACAGCTGTGCTCCTCGTGCGTTTGTTTACAATCATAATGTTCAGTAACAGTTACATTACTAACGATTGCGTGTACTTACTCTGCCCATCCGGTCTATTTATTTTTATAAGGTGCGTCCCGAGTGCATAGCTTCCGATCTATTTCACGGACTGTTGGTAGCTTTCATGGACTGTTTATTTACTTCGATATTGTAGGGAGTGTTGGTTTTACGAAAGGTGTTCTCGAATACTTCGCTTTTGTGACTAGTGATGGCTGCCAGCTCGTTATTTTTGGAGTGTTTAGCCGAGTGTTGTGTGATGTGTCAACATGTTTAAATTCGGTTCCACATACGTCTGGTACACCTGGACTAGATAGGTCCTCGCACAAATATTGTTCTGATATGAGTGGGTCGCTGGGGTGAGGTCACTACAATTGTTCAATATTGGGTTAATTTGGTTCCATTAGCAATAGTTAGCTGTTTTTGCGGTTTGTTCTCTGTTTCTTTTATGACGTCTAATTCTATTCTGAGAAGGCCTCGTGGGTGGGACCTAATAATATTCGGACTTTTACTGTCCCATTAACTGGTTTTATAGACTATTTTGAAGGAGCGACTAGCGTAAACTGTTACTGTTACTGAAACATTTACATTCTTTCATTATTTAACTAACGTTTTCCCGATTGGTTTTGTGGGCTCCTTTCTATTTATTTTGTTGTCTTGTTTGATTAGTTAATCATCTTTATTAGTAGCTATACAGGACGTAACTTCTTTCTCAAGCCAATCTAGCTTAGATTCTTCAGTCCAGTTGGTTAAGTCTGATTAATGAATATGGATTTGATCTAGCCTTCAATGCAAATCTAGTCCGCGTCCCGTGGGCTCTACCTACATACATCAAGCCTGTTCTCCAGGCCTACTAGAATTGCTAAATGCTATGCAGTTCCGCCTACAGCCCTTTCCAAGGCGTACAGAGATAAGTTTTAATGCAATCAAGGTGCTAAACTACCAAGTGTTTACTTAACATATTGACTGCCTTACATAACAATAATAATGCGTGGATGTGCAGGTGTTTAGGTCATTGTCAGTATTTTAAATCAAAAACAATTGATAATTATGTCGAAACATTTTAATCGTTGTCCAATGATTGAAATTCTGATAAAGTCGAGAACCCACTTGATTAGTTGTTGAACAGTAAGCGTGATGGACATTAAATTTAAATAAATTAATGTTTTGTGTTTAGCAAAACCCGTAGTCTTGCGTGGGACAATGTAAACAGATGTCACATCATGATGGCTTTATGAGGCATGTCTGATATAATCTTATTAGACAAAATGTCCTTATCACCTTGACATACTACATGCAGACTTCAGAACTGCTACAGGAAATTTAAAGTTCACATGAGAGTAAACCAGTTTTCATTGAGTTGGGTTTTTATTAAAAGGCGACCTTTCCGAGGCCGCATGATGTAACTGCTACACATGGAAGCCGGTGAATTCTGAATTCTTATCCTGGCCACCTGGTCTGCAAGGCCAGCAGTCAGGCAGGTTTGTTGACTGGTTTGATGTTCCTGGTGAATGTTTCGTGTCTTGATTTTAATCCATATAGTAAAATCATGTGTCGCCTTGGTTAATTCGTCCAAGTGTGTCACCCTTTAATTGTCATGCTAATTTTGTTTTGCTTGTAAACAGGTAAAAATGAACTATGTACTCTGTATCATCTTCAGTGGTACATTGATTGTCAATAGCTTCATTGTTTTCCTCTGTGTTTTGTATTGTACTTAACTTTTTTATATTAATAAAAAAATCTGTACAATTGTGTCTGTTTTCTAGTTTCCAACTTTTCATCCTAGTTTCTATAAAGCAGTCTCAATTTGCTACGTATTTGCACTAATACAAATTAAACTGCGCGCTTGTTTAGTATTATTTAATTGACATAATGATGGCCCAAGGTTGCAAGATACCCACCATAATATAATACAATGATCACATTGGACATGCACACTGTATGATGTGATCTACGTTGTGAAACACTAAAGCTAGTACAGTATTTTACCTATGCGGTTGGTTTGTTATGCAATGCCTCCGTGCAAACCATATATCGTCTTGTATGAGCAAATCTACGATGTTATATTTTCATACATATTCATGGATGATCAGCGTAGGACCAAAAGCAACCCGCAGCGAATTCCTTATTATAATATCTTTATTTATGATAATTAAAACATTGTAAATGTGTTAACCGAAATTGGATATGATTTGATAACTAGTTGATGATGTATGTTGTGCTCCATGACTATGAAATTGAATTATTGGGTAATATTCGTCAGTGGATTAATATTTAAAATTAGAATCGGTTGTAAATGACATATGTGAAGTCATGAGTCGTAAATTGTAAACATCTTCTATCTTTGAATGCATTTGAATGTAGTTAGTTGATGATAAAACCATGAAACGTAATGATGATCACAGAAAGAAAAATATAGAGGTTAATTAATCACTTGTTACATTAAGATTTACGAGAAATCTTCAGCTACAACTGTAGCTATGAATAACGAAGTCATCATAACAATATGACTATATAAATCCTGAGAAAAGGCCGCCTGGTGACTCATGTCGCGAGTCAGTCAAAGGTCCGGAAGATCGAAAGCCTCCGGCGCTGCCTCCAGCTCTCCATGTAAGGGTATGGTTTAATCGGCCGATAACCGTCGCAGGAGCAGCGGATTGTTGACCAACTGTCCGTTTACATTGCCTTGATCTCCAGTCGTCTCTAACGATTGATTTATTTTGTTGTGATTTATTATAGCAAACTGGGGTGTTGCGTGAGAACTGAGAAGTAATGTTGTTATTCTTTGCTTTTTATTTCCAATATCGTTGCTTCCTACTTCAGTCTCTAGATCTTTGGGTTTTCCATATTTAAATTTAATTTTCCCTGCCAATACCGTTCAAACAAATTCTTCACAATATATACGTTCCTTTTTGTTTCAACACACCATTTCGAATTTACTACATATCTATTTAGATATGTAAATTGTTGATAAATTGTCATGTCCTCTACTCGATTTAAATTCGTCTCTTTTCTGGTTCACAAAATAGCTTTAATGTCTTCTAATTGATTTTACCAATAAAGATAATACTTGATCATTCTGAGTATTAATGAAGGTAAAATTCAAGTGTATCCAAAGATATATTACACGTATCTTTTCAATTGCGGTTGCTACAAGGTTATTTGTTTATTTTCATATGAATCACTTAAATTCCATTCATAAATCATTGATTCAAGTATTACATTCTCAATAATATGATTGAGTTGTACGTTCAGTTATGATTTTATGTTTTTACCCAGGCAACATAATAAAAACATAATAATGTATGTACTTATACATAAGTAAACATTAAGCAGCAACCAAAACGGTTTTGCTGACCATATGGTGGTTGTACAAAGACGATGATGCGTCATGGTGTAATTTATCTGTTCATAACCAAAATATGCTGGGATCTGGGCCATTTTTTGTTCAGTTCAGAATAATACTTAGTTCAAGTTATAATAATGGTGGTAATGATTTCGATGGCAATTTACCAACAAATATGTGATATAATAGACATAAACATACATAACAATACGCTCTTATGCAGAAGTGATCAGAGCTTTAGTTGTCTCACGTAGCATAGATATACAGGGTGTAAATAAATTAGCTGACACCACTTTAAAGGATCAATTTACCCATGAAACTGGGACAACTTTCCCCAAGAAACATAGGCTGTCGGACGACAAAAAAGTTGTCCCTTTCATAAAAACCGCGCGCCCAACTAATCGATTTACTATGGAAGATGCATATTTTTTTCGTCCGACAGCCTATGTTTCTTGGGGGAAATTGTTTCATGGATAGGTTGATCCTTTAAAATAGTGTCAGCTAATTTATTTACACCTTATATATATTATATTTTTATCAATAATATTAAATTTACATCGTTTTGTTCCCGCCGTGTAGTGATAGTACCCGTCAAACTGAACAACTTCACGAAAAAATAATTTCCAGTGACAAAAAAATTTTTGGTCTCTTCATACAAAATGGGTCGGTCGGAGAGTCTCACTTTGTATGGAGAGACAAAAAATTTTTTTGTCGCAGGGATTTTTTTTTTCGCGTAAAGTTGTTCAGTTTGACGAGTACTATCACTACACGGCGGGAACAAAACGATGTAAATTTCACGGTGTATAAATTCATCAGGACTAGTGGAAGGCTTTTAAGGAAGTAGAGCCTAAATGTGTGCTTGTGGTACAGATAGAAAACGACTATTATCAGAACAAAACCTTCTGTTAATTAGGAAGACATGATTCGTGAGAGATCAAGGAACTCGGAATGAATTATCATTGCGTTAATTTATAGAGTTGCTAACTGACAGACTATGCCGACTCAAATTGCTGACCAGCACAAAGGCTAATTAGTTATTAATTATTATTGCTACTCAATCGCTAGCGTTACCCCTCGGCAGGTGATTGTTATAATTCAAATATCATTTATGAAAGCAATGGAATTCTTACTTTTATCTAAACCGAACCATACAGTAACTACCCGGTTGACTTGCGTTAACTTTTTAAGAGTAAGAACATCCCTAGCAATGAATAGTTTTGAAACTTTTTTTTACAGCGATGACAGCGAAAGCTTGCATTTAACATTAGTAACACCTAACCTTCGATTACAGTTTTTTGATCGAAGCAGCTAACCTAGTGATTGCTGAAGATATATCTGATACTAAGGGACCACCAAAGATAGATCGTTTGTCTCTCATTAGACCAAGGAACTATAAACCTACACAATGTGGCTATTCAGGAATTAATTAGTACTAAAGTAACAGCAGCTGAACCTGAGGCATGTGGTACTATTTTAGCCTAGTGCCTCTTGATTCCGCATACAATTCGTTTTATTTCATTCACCTGCGTTTAAAATGTATTTGATTGGCATTTGGCCTTTTAGTCTTTTTGACCTGGAGAGAAAGGGCGGTCAGACATTCGTACTCTGTTTTGTGGTTGCTCTTGAGGGCGAGGTGCTGTATCATAATTAAGTAATATTACTATCGCAACAAGTATTACGAAATCTTCAAGGTTTGCTGAGTTAAATGTTTTGATCAGCGGTTTCGGTAAACCTTAACCACGAAACATCCTGTTCAAGTCATTTGCCATCTGTACCATACTTTAAATAGTAATTTGGAAATCTGATTTTACGATTCCAAGATGTTGGCAAAATAGAGTGGCGTGTTAGTGTCTCGTTCCGATTTTTTTTTAAATGTTGTAGTTTCGTCATAAACACGTGAAAAACTGGGCCGGTCAATGGCATCAGATCATTCCTCTCGTTGGATTAATTGTCGCATAATATTGGCTCATTGCCAGTGATTTCAATTTGCTACTTTTTGCCATGAAGCTTGTTTAACACGCTAACGATCTCATTGTCCGCCACCAAAAGAAGTTACCCGTTGTGATTGTTAGTTCTTAGTTTGAATTCCACCTCTCGAGTATCGGTAATAATATTTGTCATTAAATAACATCTCGTCTTCATTGTCTTTCTTTATCGTCCAATCAATTCAAATTACCTTGCGACTTTTACCTCATTCATACGTTTCTTGTAGAAGTCTAATTAATTTCTTGCTGTTGTGGAAAGTTTGAGAAAATCAGATACGTTTCTAATCTGTTTTTATAATAATCGCTAATACTATAGCTCGATCATTCATTTATGTCGTGTGGAGGCAAAACATGTGCTAACAATGGGTAATATAAATTATATTATCGATTTTATTGGTTTCCTTATTGATTTTTCTCTTCCTTTCACTATTCTCTCATTTGTCTTGAAATTTTCTTATTATAATTTAAGTGTATTATTTATGTTTGTGTGACGGAGTTCCTTTTCCTTGATTGTGGCATCATTGGTTGTATCTTCTTCTTATCGTGTCGATGTAAACACAAGCTAAATTATTGCAGACTAATGCCCAGTAACATGAATAATGTTATATCTAGTTTTGTACAAGTCCACTATGTGTACGATTTAGGCGCTGCACGCACCACAGTCTTGCAGACTTGAATTTAGATAGGTACAGAGGACAAAGGATATAGTCGGGCCAAGCTGCTTGAAACCCATTAAGTTTTCTCTGGTGATTATTTATGATTTGTCATGAAAATTCGCATAATAGGGGATCGGACTACTTTTTTTTATTTTATAAATCCAAATTTCTTAGTTTCTGCTATCGAACACTAAAATAATCTTAAAAATTGACCGAGTTATATAAAGGTTTGAAATTCAAGATTAGACAGAGAGGCACATACCCACTTGTGACGGCATTTGTTAGTAGCGCCATATAATCTCCATACAAAAAATCGTTATTGAAAGAGACAGACATATTGAAACTTTAAAAAATCACTGTAAATTCGCTTTTCAACCGATTCTTTTTTTTTCTTCGTGAATCGTCTGCTACTAATATATATTTTAAAAATAATTCATAAAACATGGTAAATTCATAAAATATGGTAAATAGTCCGATGCCCTATTGTGCAGTTCGGTAAACTCTACATGTAAATAAAATTTCATATAAAAATATAAAAAAAAACTTGAGAAAATTCAAACCGTTTCAAGTGGCCTGGCCTGACTATATCCTTTGCCCTCTGTACCTAATAGCCCCTGACTAGATTGATTTATTTTTACAGCGGCCAACCTGAGTACGGTAGTTTGGTTGTACGCACAAAGTATGAATGGCAATCCTTTTATGGGCTTAGCATCCGGTGTCCAAGATTCCCCTCACGTACGTCGTTGACGATCGATAAGCTAATTCGAGCATTATCTATTGCCAGCCACCTGAATTCGGGCTTGCATATCGATTACAACCTGTCCTTGTCGCTAACTTTATTTTCGTATGTTTTTACTAGTTATATTTATTTCAAGTATTTTTAGATAATAAAAAATCCTGCTTATTTGCGTAAATATTGGATGATTTATCTTTTTTAAAACAATGTCTTTAACGTGCACGAAAAATAATTTTAGTGATATAATAATTTTTAGGCTATTTATTGTATTTTTTAAACTTTCTATCACTCCACTAACTACGCAGCTTCGCTACTCATTCGGACTTCTTAAATAGTTACAAGATAACCTGTCTACCCCTCTTCGATCTTGCTTGCAAATCGGGGAGTTTATACTGCAACCTATAATTTGCATCTCATCACGGCTTATAGCCGAAGGTGATATCCTGCCATCACTGTCACGTCACTCATAACAAAAATAACCGTTTTACACCAAACCTGTTTTCTTCTACCTGCTAAATAGAAAATAAGAAGAAAGAAAAGAAAAGAAATTTTATTAGTCACAGTTAAACTACAATTGTGTATACACCGTGAAATTTACATCGTTTTGTTCCCGCCGTGTAGTGATAGTACTCGTCAAGCTGAACAACTTTTCACAAAAAAATAATTTCCTGTGACAAAAAAATTTTTGGTCTCTCCATACAAAATGGGTCGGTCGGGAGTCTCACTTTGTATGGAGAGACCAAAAATTTTTTTGTCGAGTACTATCACTACACGGCGGGAACAAAACGATGTAAATTTCACGGTGTATTGATTTTATATCAAAAGTATCACTGATCATCTTCTGGGTCTATATTATTAATTGACCTTAGCTTATCATTTTATGCCTCTTATTGACGAGGTTAAAATATTATATTTTACAAACCTTTTAGCTGTTCTGACAAACCAAACTTCCCAAATATTCGACATTCGTAATTTTGATAAATAATAATCATTTATTCAATGCAAACATGATAAGCCTTAACTAATACATGTACCCTGTTTAGTAGGGCGTAGCAAGCAACTACAAGATCTTAATTTATAAGACAATACCAAGTAACAATATTTCTTAATTTTCTTAATATAATACAAAAGAAAACAAAACAAAATATAATCTTATAAATACGTAAGTAAACCCACAGAGGAAGTAAAACTACGTTTTAAGTAAACCTAAGAATTGCACGAACTTGAGATCAATTTGTTACTTTATTTTATAAGACATTATATTCATCTTAAACAAAGCGCTTAATTTTTTTATTATCTAATTGAGCTACTTTTGCCTTTATTTATAGTTTAATAAAATTAAGTGTATTATTAAAGGACATTTGTTGTAGTGTGATCCATTTTACCTAGTTGCGATCGTCGCTTTTGCTTATGTGCTAATTTAAAAATATTTTGAAGTCACTGTCAAATCAAATCAATCAATAGCCCGTTACAGTCCACTGCTGGACTATGAGCCTCCTCCACTTAAGTGGAGGGTTTTTCCATAATCACCACGCTTGGCAGGCGGGTTGGAGATCATCAGATTAAAAGGTTACTGTATCAGAGAGCGCTGCTGCCCGTTCCCTGTTCAATGTGTAGTCCCTAAGTCGCCTCTTACTACACCCACGGGAAGAGTAGGGGTTGGTGACAAATGTATTCTACTCTGCCGTCACCACACGGCACCAGAAGTCACTGTCGCAACACTTTTATTGTTATGATAATTTTGCAAATTTCACGGAGAGGTTAGAGACCGCACAATTTTGTTCAATATTTGTCGTATATCTGTCAACAGCTCGGTATCTTTACATGATAAGTTTTACATAGACAGTAAGTTAACTTTCATTAAAATAAACCATCAGCAGTTCGTGTCATTTGTGAACATTTCCAGTTTGGGTGCAGATCGAAATAATGATGGTTCAAAACGAGATGATTGTGCTTTTATAGCACCATTAACTACATTAGACGAATGGTCAGCTTCGAAACTTGACGATTGATAAGTCACGCGATTAATTTTCTAATGTGTGCTTTTCTCCATTACTCATGGAATTATGACCTTATTTTTTTCTAACGTCATCGTTCTGTAGACCTTCCTAAAGGTGAAAAGGCCCAGCAGCACCATTCAACCTTAATACGTCTGTAACTTGCATAAAATCATGCATGGCTAAGTAGAACTGATGGAAATTCTTTAGAGAAAAGGAAATAAATCTATACGCAAAATCATCAACGTGTTGTGCTTGTTCATATTTTAGCATCCTCGTTATTGCTTGTTCGGTGCTAATCTTTACCGATCACGCGATCAAAACTTGGCGTGCATTATAATTTGCGAAATAGCTTCTATTTGGCACCCTCCAGCCTTGATTTGGCTAAGTGGTGGTCAGGGTTCTACTTGATTCAGATTGATGGGGCCGTGATTATGGTGACAAGGACATTGTTTTGTCGCTTTCCGCACTTTTAGGTTGGGCTTTCATTTGTTTACTTGTTATTATGTGCAATATGTGTAATTGTATGTATTATGTCTAAAACGCTTACCAATATTGCTAATATTTACTCCTGGAATGCAAATTGTACGCACTTGTCGAATGCGTTGTTTGTTGTACAAAAATTATATGTTTGTAATTAAAAGGTATGTTTGTTTTATATTACTTATTCGCACTTGTATAGTATGGATTCTGCTAAGGCAATTAACTTGTACAATAAAAAAAAACGATATATAAAGATGAAGAAATAGAAGAATATTTTAAAAAGAAAAATTAGTGTCAACGGCCTCATTAAGCCTGCCTGTCAACCCGAATACTTTTACATCACCCTTTTATTTCTGTGTTTCTGTCTCTCCACCCACTTACACGTATTATTAGATTTGTAAAAAGCGCTATCTATCATTTTACGACCGCTGCTGTTTTCTTTCATATTTTTCACAACGGATTTTTCAGCGCCTGAGTCACATATTTGTTCAGGAAGTTTACGACGGGTAATAAATTTGTTTAATTTTGTAATAATTTTCCCAAATTAATATTTTATACCTTTCTCTAAAATTGTTGATAGTAAACTCAGAAAACTTCTAAGTTATTTCGTTATGGCAACTTCTAACTTGTCTGAAGTTTCCTTACATCGCTACCGAGCGCCATCTCGAGTATTTACTGGAAACTATAGCGGAAAATCTGTGGGACGAGCTTTCACGCCAGCACCTCCATGGTTCGTTATTCGCAGGTTCACGGCGTTCATTTGGTTATAGTTAGATGGCGCTCTTAGTTCTTAGTTTATAAAAAAAAATGGTACCCAGTTTTATATACTTTAATATACAGGTACTTTATAACATAACATTTTTGCATCTTTTAAGAAACTTTTCTTTGGAGCTTTTTTATATTGATATCAGCAAAATTATAAGTCTCTATCACCGTTTGAATCATTATTTATGATTCCCTATCCAGACGTTATCGATCGCGTTATCAGTGCAGTATGACGTCACGGGTGCATTAACCGGTGCAGCGTCGCGTCGGGTTTCCCCTCTTCCCCTAGACAGTACCCTCGCCCCCGCAGGAAAGTGTTCCTAGTCTAATGTCAGTGAGTTAGTAATCCTTGACCCTTGTCTGGGTTTTGGCAACTGCATGCTGATCGTGAACGTTTTGTTTGTGCTTGTAGTTTGAATCTAATGAATGAGTCTCGTTTGGTAAGTCTTGAACAGTGCTCGGTGGGATAGGAAATGCAACGTGAATCTAACAATCGCTCTACAGGTGAGTTTTAGGTGTTTGTTTATGATGATCATACATGAGAATTTAGTCTTTGTTGAACGTAGTTTTTTTGTTTTCAAATAAAACTATGACTGGCTTTACGTCGATATATTCTTTCTTTCGTCGATTATTTTAAGGGCAATAAGAAAACTATTTTGCAAATCCCTTCTTTGCCTGTTTCCTATGCTTTACGTTTAGATCAAAAAGTAATTTCGTAGTACCGCACTTAGCGTTCGAAGCGCGAAGTAGCGTTTCAAAGTTTTCTGAAAAAGCATCTGTTCTGTGCGAGCAATAATCTACGCACTTTACCGACTCTATTTCCTGTGCACACTTGAGCAATAGAACGTAAACTTTCGCGGGCTGCTAATGCGAGTTCAAATACAAAACATATGGCCGCTACATTCCATGATCCCAGTCCGAACTCGGTACCTTCGGGAACACTCAGTGTTCTGAATTCAAATGCGAAAGCTGCGCGGGATTAATTTAGCAGTGATTTAATAGTGCAAATCATATTTCAGTTGTTTTCGAGGCAAGGACGTTGTAAACTTCGATTTGTAGGCGTTCTATAGCTCAAGTGTGATGGACCAAACATCAGAAAAGACTGGTGAGAAATAATTTGATTGCCTAGCTTCTACTCGTATGACATAATCTGCTATGATATTAGGAAGTTCTTCTTTGGAGGTGTCTACTTACGTTACTTTTTTGTTTGTCGTTGACCGTTACCTTTCAATGATGTCAATGAATTTGTCGTTATGTGGTTAGCTACTAGTATTTTGTTTTTACAATTCGTTATGTATTATGATGACGTAACTTTGTCTGTGGTTTTACATTGTTAATAAACTTTTAGCTACATTACCTACATGGCATAACATCAGCAAGATCATCGACTTCGTGTTTTACAATATCATTAAAATGAACCTTTTCTACCTTCTAAATCTTTAAACAACCTCTGAGAGGGTTTAAGACTGTTTGCTTGTTTTTCAATACCGTTCATAGGTCAAATTCTGTGTTCAAACATACCAATGTCATTGGTGCCAAGATATTTTCATTGTGATCAACGTATTAGGATTTTACTACTCCTATGTTATGGTGGACCTTGCTGTTTACGAGTTTTTCAATACCCGTGGCGATCGTAAAGTTATTTTATTCAATGTGGTATTTTTACTAGGTTACCTCCAAATATAGACGTTACAAAGGCGTTTCAAAAATGTTAGATGTAATTGGTTCAGGTCTTGTAATCAAACTTATAAAACCACTTAGAGACTCGAGGTTTATCTGTATGTTTTGAACGAGAGCTTTTTGAAGCCTCAAACCAAATCAACGGCCCGTTACAGTACACTGCTGGACTATGAGCCTCCTCTACTTAAGTGGAGGGTTTTGCCATAATATCCACGCTTGGCAGGCGGGTTAGAGATCGCAGATTAAAAGCTTACTGTATCAGAGAGCGCTGCTGCCCGTTCCCTGTTCAATGTGTAGTCCCTAAGTCGGCTCTTACGACACCCACGGGAAGAGTAGGGGTTGATGACAAATGTATTCTACTCTGTCGTCACCACACGGCTTTTAAAGCCTACTACTTTGATTTATTTGCCATTCTAGATACCTAGGCACATAAACACTTAAAAATCAATATTTCGGCCAAAAGACGTCAACTGCTAGCCAAAGGCCGCAATGACAGGTTTTGTAATGCACGCATCCAGCGGCTTCCCGCAACCTTTACCAAATCACATATACTGCGCAAATCAAGGATATAGAAAACTATTTTTAAACACCAAGTGTCACATCTGTACTGAAACTTCAAGATAGGTTAATTCAAGGAATAATGCTTTGTACCTAAACGATTTTGTCATTAGTCCTGGCATGAATGCTATCTTTGATAAAACTGCAGTGAGCTTGAAATTGCTTAAGTAGAGAAATGGCGCACGTCGTGTGAAATACCAGTAGCACACCAGTAGTCACGATGTCAGTCTGTCAACTGTAGAGGCCACTGTCTCTCCAAATACGGCCGTAGCTGTGCGTCTACGCAGCTGCGTAGGCATGAGAAAAAAGCAATCATTAGCCGCAGCCGTCGTCGTCGCCTGCAGGCCTTAAACTTTCTATACACTCTTGACTTGTGGTGACCCTAAATTGACCTAAAGAAACTACCCTATATGAAAACGAAAATATTAAAGTTGATCATATTCATCTTAAATATTTTGAAGTTAAAAATATTGATAGCGGAGAGTATAGTATCTGTAGTCTATTGGTTTTGTTCATAGCATAGATCATTTATACAATTATTTTTGTTTCAATCACTCTGACATAAAAAGGATTATTTCCTTAACAGCGCAGCCCTAAGATACGGACAGACAGACTTAATGAATAAACAATTAGTAGCAACTACGTCTAGCTAGTATAATTTAACAACTCGACACCCCTTAGGGGGGCATCTCAAAAAGGCACTTGTTTTATAGCCCTTGCAATTTGCTCCGACACATACTACTAATTGGGAAAACACACCTATTGACTCTAAATTAAGTATTTTTTGCAGTGTTGTTTTTATTTTTACCTTGCTAGGAGGAGTTTAAGTTGTTTTACCATGTTTTCTAATTCGATTAGGATCTATGGGTTTGAGATTGTTATCTCCTGGAAGGGATAGAGTAGATGAGATCTAGAAATAGCTACCGAGAACCTTTACATGCATTAAATGCATATTTTGATCGAGCTTTGATAGCCTTACTACTTGTATCACATGTTCTGTTGTTTTAAGAAGTTGACGTAAATGACCGAGATGGTATGGTTTACTCTGATTATGATTTTAATTTTAAAACCCTTTTAACTCCTGACGGTGTAAACGTCTCTATTTTATTGATTATTTGATTAATAGACCTAATTCGTTATGTCTCTATTAGCGTTGCTTCTATAATTTTGGTATTTTTAAGCACCAACAGTTATCTTGTTTCAAACATGCTCCACTTCTTATAAATTATAAAATTATGTGTAATTTTCTTCTCTTAATGACTTTATTTCACGTTATTTAGTTTAACAGCTTAATTTGACTTTAATGTTTCTGCAATTGTACTGTTGTAGTTGCAATGCAGTATAAAATTATTGCTACGATATCTATTCACAGAGTTTCACATGACTTGTATGTCGATTGAAGATTGTATCAGCGTTCAAATTTAGTACGATGACCTTAGAGTTAGTTAGAAGAATCAACATGTTTATAATTAGTACTTTTGAAGCTAATATATGCTAAACATTTAAATCCAGAAGAAGTTTTTACGGAAGCTACAAGGTATAAACGATGATGACAGGTCATGTTGTACCTACACAAATTGATCATTTAACCTCTTTCACGTAATGAAGATTATTTATTTGTATGATTGAAATACATTTCTCGTCTTCGATAGCTACTGCCAACCTCTTTCTCCAGGAAAGCACCAGTTGTGTACGAACAGGCTATCATAATTTCGTATATTAAAAACTTTGCTTTTAAACCTACAAAAAAAATTGACTCAAAAATTTCGTATTTAATCATCATTTTCAAATAGGTACGTACCTCTTCTGAAGTCTTATGTTACCATAATCCCATATATCGAAAGCTGTTTTTGTATAAAAATACCAATATCCAAAATTACATAGAGCTGACTCTACAATCTTATCATTAATGCTACCTGCATATTAGCTACTTCGTTTGAAGGCTTGGGAACACCGCAAGTCAACACCGCGTAATGTGGTCAGCCCACTTGCTTTATCATGTTACTTTGATTTAAATTGTTCTACTCGAAAGAATCTGGTCCGCAAGATAATATTTCTATTAAACATGACATCCTTTTACCAAACAAGTACTTAATTTGTCACACTGTTGCGGCTGAGATTGTAGATGCTTCTAATATGATTAGATACGCATTTTTTGTGTTGAATAGATTGTTGCAATGTTATTGGTCGATAGATGCGAGACCAATATTTAATATTAGCGTGGTTGACATGCGTTATTTATTTTGACGTTCTAAGCATCGAAGATTGACTGCAAGACTAATGACTTGTGATTTCTAAATACTCGAAGCATTATTCAGGTTATAGTGCAAAACCCTCCTCGGGAGCTTGTAAAAAAATCGTTTTTGTTTTCGTACGTTCAAAAATTAGTTAAAATTTCGTTAGTTAAAATCTCGTATACATGGTATTAAAATTAAAAGTTCTTAAAAAAGAAAACCACGTTGTACAAAGTATATCAGTTGACCTTACCTGATCAATTGGTTCAACCTTCGTAAGACGTAATCGCATTACCATAGAAGTAAACAATTGTCAATAAATTGATCTGGCAGGCTGGATGTGTGGCTGAAATGCCTTTGCCAAGACAATGGCCATACATGACAGTATATCAGCCGGTATCAGCCGATGCGAACTGTCGTAGACTAATGGTAAATGGAGGTGGGGCTCAACCTTCAGCAATTATTATTAATACTATGACAATTTGTGACACTATTGCGCAGTTAAAATGCAGGGTGTTCTTAGTGACTCAAGAATAATAAAAACCCAATTTCTTTAGTCGCCTTAACATTTTAAAAGTTTTATAGTGTGGCGATTATCTTATGCACTATATCAGTTTTTGGAGAACGTTATTATATTTTGAAATTATGTTGTAAAATGCGAGTGTTAAAACAATTTATGGATAAGAAATTGTTTACCATGGGATTAATCCTTGCAAATATTATAAACGCGAAAGTTTGTATTTATGAATGTATGGATGAAAGAAAGAAAGAAAGAAATTAATGCATGGATGGATGTTTGTTACTCTTTTACGCAAAAACTACTTAAAGGATTTGGATGCAATTTGAAATGGAGATAGTTTATATCCTGGATTAACACATAGGATACTTTAAACGGGAAAAAGTCTTATTCCCACGGGAAAATCTTACACAACGCTAGCGTAGCCGTGGGCGGACCGCTAGTGTACCTATAATTTTGAGGACACCTGGTAATTTACAACCTGTATAAATAATGAATAGTCAAGTGTGTTCAAGATAGATATCGTTGTGTTTTCAGAATTAGAGGTGTTGTCGAAACATGCCTGTAAACGTGCGAGTATGTCAAATTGAAATATTATGCATCATGTTTATGATATATTTTTCCTATTCTTAGGAGCTTTTGAGTGTTCTTTGTTAATTTCCTTTTTAATATTAATATAGATACAATATTGTGCCTATTAGTTACTTATACATTTCAATTTTATAATTTCGAACGTAAAAGCAAACGACCTTACCTAATGTCATTATTTTCTAAACTCTCATTAATTAATCTTTTTATTTTATCAATAAAAAAATGAAGGATTTTATAATGAAATAAGTATAAAACTCGTAAAGTTATCTTATTAAATTATTTTTATAGTCCTGCATTTGAAGCAAAATGTTGATAAATTTTATAGTTTTGTGCTTTTGAGTTTTATAGCGTTTAGTTTAGGTTATAGCTGTTTTAGGAAATATCATTAAAACTTAGATAAAGTTACATTTTTGAACAAATTTATTATGAACGTAGTTAGTAAATAAGGTAGAGTAATGTAGAGTAAAATACATGTACAAAAAAAGTAGATATATACGAGTAACCAAATATAGGATATTGAGTAATAATTCCTGACTATCTAAGTATAAGGTATGTCTTAGCTAGCTACTTTATACCTATTAACATGTTGCCTCGAATAACAATAACTTAACTATCTCCAAATCGAAACTGTCAAAGGTTAAACTATTTTTAACACGATTTTCCATATAAGTACTTTAGACGCTACTCTACATATAAAACTCAGCGTATAGGTAGGTTCTGCTCTGCTCTTCCATAAACGAAGACATAAATTGCGTAAAGATAACCAGGGCCCTATAATTTGCGACGTGGAACCGAATGGCAGCTAACGAGATGCCAAATACAGCAGTCATTGGTCGCCTACGCCGTCCACCCGGAAGGCGGCCTAATTAACTAAAGCAAGATAATATAACAAAAAATAGGATAATTAAAAAAATAACAATACCTGACTGCGGTTCTTCTACTGAATGTTGATAAAAGATGTATCTTAAAAAAAGCATCTTACCATTAGTTTATGTTTATATTACAGGCATGTCTAAGCAGGATATTCTCATAACATAATATTTCACTTGCAGACGTAGTTTTTAAGTATCATAATGACTATGACTTCGTCGCACGTGCGTGTAGTAGTAACGTGTGAAATTTATCAACAGTTTGTGCTACTCGTCGCTAGTACATTACCCGTCAAGTTGTGTTGGATTCTAAGGAATAAAGAAACTAGGTTTTCATAGGTTACATGGTTAAAGAACATTAGCCTCTTTTGGCTCCGCCGCAGTCGGGTGTAGTGTAAACCGCCGGAGCCAGAGATATAATGTCTTGGCGCTACGCTTTGTTGGACCTGAGGCAACGGCCATCGGATTCGATACGGTAGTTCTGTGTCATCAATGCTACTTGAGTTTGTTTCTGAAAAAATGGTTCTCAAAAACAAAATAGCATTCAAATGCATGAGTATTATCGTGCCGTGAATCGGGGTGTTCGATAATCGGTGTTCGGTAGTCCACGACGAAGTGCTATCAGTCAAAGATATGACCGAGGTTAAGGGATTTATTAGCCACCGGTGAAAGCGCGGAACTACCATCTGACAGATTAATGATGAATCGACGCGATTCTACATAAACTATCGGGATAGGAAGTAGCGGCCGGCAACATTCCGTGGAAGGCAGCCCGTGTCCCGCATTCCCGACCAGCTTCCGAGAACCAGCGGATCCTAGTACCTCAGCGACCTTCCCTCCGCACTGGTTGCCGATACATTTATCGCCCACGTCCCCATTACAGCAGCAATTCCGCACAATGCGTCGAAGATCATTAGAGACCGGCCCACAGACGCTGTTCGGTGGCTTGTAGCTGCGCGCCGTCGAAGCTGTCAGTCGCGGCGGCGACATCCATCCGACAACGACGCGGGCGCTGCATCGTGCGCGAACTCGAATTTTGAACCTTTTCCGATTTTCTTTTAAGAAAACCGCGCGTGTGTCCGTTGTGAATCAATTGGAGGCGGTTAGTGGAACGAGTGCGAGACGGATCCGACTGATCTGCCAATTTGTGTTAATTAGCGTCGGTGCTGGGTGTCGACTGGTTGACGGTTCCGCGGTGGACGAGCCAAATGTCCCTTTGATGGGACCGTAGTAATTAGAGCGTGGACACACGGAGATATTAACTGCCGCTGCACCCACCAGGCTGTGCGCACGCGACGCGTACAAAGCTTGCGATAACGCAACAACCATGTACTGTTGTGATTCTGCGTAAACGTTGTCTCATCTAGATATACCTATATGTATAGATTACCTAAGTAATAGACTTGTGATAAGGACGCTCTTCGTTCAAGCCACGGACATATTCTCTACTTCATTAGCATATTGCGTAAAACTTGTAATTGCAAATTATATTAAATTATGAAGTAGTATGAAAAGTTAAATAGTTTTACAAGAAAACAACAGCATGAAATGCCTATAAAACTCAAAACTTCATAGTCGTGCTGTAATTAATACAAAACTGATGTATCTTATGTTCCATCGATATAATATTTCTTAGACGTTGTTGATTTTTTATTGCTAATATTGACATTTGCCGAAGTGGTTCTTCTAATAACAATGTTAGAGCCTTTGTGTCGGTTCGTTGAAGAAACAGGCGTCGAAATGTCAACAGTCAATCAAAAGAACATGAAGCCATCCCATTCTGCGCCGAACCACGCTGAGTTAATTGCCTATAAATAAAGCAGGGCTTACAATAGCCAGCATTCAAAGATCCCCGACTATGACAGATAAAAGAAGCAACACCAGAAGTTGCTAATGTCAACTAGGGTTCAGGAGAAGCTGGTGGAATGATTGACCATACGATCTGCGGACAGAGTTAGATAGTTTCCGGAGTTTTGATACATGGATGACTTTATGGACGGTTTAATTTCTTCTAACTAATTCGGGTTTGATACGGATCAGCGCAGTCAATTCCTTGTGTGCAGTATATCTTGGCATCAATACCATCAATGCCATGGATTGTCTACACTCTTTCTGTATGAAGAATTTATTTTAATGTCAAATTCTGCTTACCTTTGCAAACAAAACTCATGTCAGTAAAGGAACTTAATATAAGAGCTCATTATTTATACGGGGAAGAATTATTGGTACATTGAATGGAAAATTGGAAAATCTCGTTCGAATTTCGCTTGGTTTTATTGCTCAGAGAAGCCATATTCAGAAACGTTTTCAACTGGTTTCGAAACACTAGATTTATCTATGAACGAATAGTAAATAGATCACGATTGTATGAAATATTCATGTGTTCCTGTTCAGTGGGATTTATGTCGGTCTGAATCAGGCGCAGCTGACTTGCCTGACCTTCCCCGTATGGTGTGAAATTTTAACACGACTTGTCTTGGTGCTCGTACTCCATACATAATTATGTGATGCATAATTCATCAGGATCATGTAGGTGTCTATCTACTGCGATGTTGTTTTGTCATACATAATACCAGAATTCATACTGCAAACGAAATCTCAGCCAAAAGCTAGTCTAGACGTCCATTACTGGACAAATGCCTAATCTTCACATTCTGCATCCAGCGGCTTTTAGTTGCCTATCTATTGGATCCTTAACAAGTTTATATAATTAATTTAGTTATTCTGAATATTTAATTAATATTCATAACTTAATATGCAAATATGAACTTTATTATTATTGCTAATGTCATTAAGCAAGCGTTAAAATGCTTTGACATTAACTTAAAAGTACTTCGAAACCATCACGTCGTCGGTCACTGAGCATAATCAATAACCGAAAAATAATTTAAATTAATTTTCGAATAGAGAACAACGGACCACAATCATATATCACTGAGACAGTCAAAGACTACATTATTGTGATGCCGTCATGGATTATACGTACAATGTATTTTTTTTAAATAATAGTTTCTTTTATAGCAAAGATAGGCATGTAGGCGTTCAATCCGATTAAACCATAAGGCCGCTCGCACACGCCAGTTATGCTATGATATTATAGTTCTGTATTGCCCTAACAATATCGCAAGAACACTCCAGATATCTGTTTCTTTTCGTCCGGTATTGTCTGGCTATATCGAGTTTATTATCATATATACCAATACTATATTAGCATACAGCTGGAAGTCGCGGCTTTCCCTAAAAATCGCAATTTTTCGCAATGATCTCATTATGTGAGATGCCTATCTCTTTGTCGGTATTTCACAGCTGATTGTTTTCAGAAAAAGCTATATGAGCTTATTCAGCCAGTTATTTTTTACTGAAGGGATAGTCCAGACACCCTGCGCACTAATGCTTATAATGCGCACGGCGAAGATGTGGAATTCTCTGATGCAGAATCTGGATTCTGGATGCAGAATCTGAAGAGCCACATCAGGATCAGATTAAAGCTGTTTAAAGGGTGTGTTAGCTCTTGAAGATTTCTCTACAAGATTTATTAAAATGTCTTGCTATTTTAATCTAAGCTTGCTTATATTTATAGCTTCTCTTATGTGTGTACTGACAGCTTATAAGTAGTAATATGATCACTGGAGTGAAACCTCACTGTAAATTGGAAAATGGAGAACAATTTGAAATGAGTTTTTCGTGTTTATAGTTTAATATAAATTGTGCGGTGTATTTATAGAATCCAATTTAAATGAATTGACCATAGAGTGGTATAGTTTCTACTATAAACTTAAAATATGTTTTCTATGACTGGCAATAACCAAACTTATGAAAATATAGAGTGCGCTGAATATGTTAAGAGTGATTATTAAAACAATCCCTGTGTTATTGTGATATAGCTCGATAGCTCCAGTCTAAGGTAAAAAAAAATATACAGAGATTTGACGATGTATCTGTTAAAAATAAAATAAAAAATATCGGCTACATCAAGCAGTTTCCATTTGCTTATTTCTCACATACTCTTACGCCCGCCACGATTAAGACAAACGACTTCTGTGAGTTTATCCTTCTTTGCTTCGCTTTCTCGGTTAAAAGATTTTTTAGATGTTGTTAAGCATTTGCAAGATTTAATATTCCATTCTCGTATGCGTTTCGAAATGGCTTTTCAACTATAAGTCTTTAGTTTAACTATTTTCGTGAAATGACTTGCTGTAGCGGTGTTGTGGTGGTAAAATATCTCTTGCCTTTTGTTTAGCATTTTGGAAAAATTTCTACGCTATATACCTTTGTCTTGGACGTTGGTGCTTGTTAGTTTTATATTGAGAAACCAAGTTTAGGCGAACTTTCTTAAAATACAACAACACTCTTATGTTTGCTTTTTGAAACGTGAGGAGAAAATAGTGGTTAGAAGCAGGTAATATTTTTTAATTATAAAATTAAGCTGTCCGTTTATAATTATGCCGTGTGGTGACGACAGAGTAGAATACATTTGTCATCAACCCCTACTCTTCCCGTGGGTGTCGTAAGAGCCGACTTAGGGACTACACATTGAACAGGGAACGGGCAGCAGCGCTCTCTGATACAGTAACCTTTTAATCTGCGATCTGCAACCCGCCTGCCAAGCGTGGAGATTATGGCAAAACCCTCCACTTAAGGGGAGGAGGCTCTTAGTCCAGCAGTGGACTGTAACGGGCCGTTGATGTTGATGTTGAACTAAGCTGTCCAGTCGCAGTTCTGCCTATGTGGATTTCGGTATTTGTAATTTTCGTCTGGACATAGATATTCCGCAGTGAACGTATAGCTTATGTCCTTTTCCAGCAGTTTCAGCTACATAGCTGTTATAGAAGGACAAACAAAATTCATTTCAGAATAGGGGATCGGACTGTTCACCATATTTTATGAATTTACCATATTTTATAAATTTTTTTTAAAATATAGATTAGTAGCAGACGATTCGCGAAGAAAAAAACAGAATCGGTTGAAAAACGAATTTACAGTGATTTTTTAAATTTTCAATATGTCTGTCTCTTTCAAAAACGATTTTTTGTATGGAGATTATATGGCGTTACTAACAAATGACGTCACAAGTGGGTATGTGCCTCTCTGTCTAATCTTGAATTTCAAACCATTATAACTCGGTCAATTTTAAAGATAGAGCAAAAATTATTTTAGTGTTCGATAGCAGAAACTAAGAAGTTTGGATTTATAAAATAAGAAAAAAAGTAGCCCGATCCCCTATTATAAGGAATGGTTAAATAAGAGTGTCTAATAAGGATGAGGTCAGAAAGCGGTTTTTACCAAGGAAGGGTGCGGTGGGCAGCTTTATGTATTAAATAAAATGGTTTTATATGATTTTTACTATCGATCTATGTCCTTACTTAAAAAGGAAAACTAACTCCTAGAACTTCGTGTCAAAATGCCTTTTCAATCAACTCGTAAAATTGCAAATTATCTAATTAAAAACAGTGCTGTCCCCTAATTGGCTAATCGAGTACCGAAGTAGTAGCTGACCAATCGTAGGCCAGTCCAAATGAAGCTAATAATAGCACATTCTGACCATAAAGTTTTGCCTTTTAGGAGTTAAATTTATAAATTAATGACTGAAATAAATAAACTATTATTATTATTATTACTGTATGATATACTAAAAGCGCGGATACTGAACATAAATTGACTGATTCTTCAAAAGGTATATTTGTTGGTTTATTACTTGCCTACTATTTACTAAAACTTGGTGTTCGTTACCTTTACTTCCATAAACACAGTTTACAAATAAATAAACTATTAGATATTATTTGAGATTATTTCCTGTCATACGTGTAAGATATTTTAGATGTGACCGAGCGAGCGCGCGAAGCGTCTTCGTTTCAGCTTAGCCAAAATTGCTTTCGTATGTCGTTCTGTTTGTTCTCCTCTACAGATCGCGTTTCTCAACCGATTCTCGTGAAATTTTGTGAGCAGGTTCGATAGATATGTAGTTTTTATTTGTCGAGTCAGTTTTTGGAAATTTTTAAGAAAGTACGGAGTTGGGCTCGCGAGGTCTACAGCTCACAGAGCCACTAATACTAGTGATCTAAAGAGATCGAGAAATCTAATAATTAATTAATAAAAAAAAATCGTTTTAATTTTTTTGATTTTTTTCGCGCTGTTCATATTTTAGCTTCATTTTTGGCAAAGAAGCAGTTCACCTGTAAATTTTTTCTGTTGCTGTGATTATTCTTTCGAGTCCAGTGCTTTCTATTGTTACCTACAATCCCACTCTTGACCTGGCTTTTTAAGCTCCTTCATCACCAGCGTCATATTTTTAGTTTTTTATGCATTTAGTACGTCGTCGCTAGTTGGTGTGGCCTTCACCAAGGTTCCGCCCACGGATGGGCGCCGCCCACGGCTGTTGCAAAGAACAATGTCGCATAAAACAGACGAGATTTTGTATAATTATATACCCGCTATTAGCTTTCTGCCCGCGGTTTCACCCGCGTTTAATGAGTTTTCCCGTAGGAATATAGTGCCCGCGGTAAAAAGTAGCCCATGTCCTATTCCAGGACCTAACCTATATGTGTGCCAAGTTTCATCCCGATCTGTCCAATGGTTGAAGCGTGATTCGGCAACAAACATGCAAACTTTCGCATTTATAATATTAGTTAGGATTTGACGTAAAAAATAAAATAAATAAATAAATAAAAATGTTTATTTCCTTGATCACACATTTACATACATTTTTACACTGCCAAACCATACACTGGTTTAAAGGCAGTTGCAAAGCTCCCCTTAATATCACATATGTGCGAGGTTATGTATTTTATAATCTATGTACTAACATGAACAATCCTTTCAATCTAACAACAAACAACAATCCTTTTTTTTTTTAATAAATCTGCTAACAAACATTTTTTAAGATAAACTGAGAACAGTGGAATATAATGTACTATTTAATTAATTTACTTAGGAATTAAATTTACTAACAAATGTTTCTTTAACTTATTTTTGAAAGCACTCCTGGTAATACAGTTTTCCTTTATATCTTTAGGAATTTCATTATAGAGTTTAGGTATTAAATGATATAGGGTCATAAAGTTACGATTTCGACGCCATCTAGTTTTTATTAGAAGAGTCGTTGTAGCTAAAATGTTTAAATTTTTGTTGTATTAAATTAATTATTTGCAATAGTTAAAATGAATTAATTCCCATTTTCTAGAAATTATCTTTGACATTTAATTTTATTTCACAAATAAAGTTAAAAGCGTCCCTCATAGTAATTGATGTGTTTGGCTGCAAATAAACATTTTCGTTTATAAAATATGTGTTTTTTACAATGATTGTGTTGATCTTGGGCTTAGACTTTAACTTAATTATATTTTTTGCCCATCAAATGGCGATTTCAATCGTGGCTTTACGTGTACGTGGGCGTAGTAATGTTACGTATACGTGCTATCATTACATATCTAGAATAAAAGGAAATGCCCAACGTATTTTTTTTAATGTTTTAAGTTACGGTCTGTCGATAGTGTGTGACGCTTGCAATACTATTAGGTAGAGTCTATAGTATAGACAAAGACCTTCGCGACGTTATCAAGTTTCGAACATTTCACCGAATACATTAAACCGTTTCGTCTAATCCGTCGACAGCGACAAACCCGTTGATTACGTTAAGACAACACGTGAGTCGCGCTTAGGGCGCCGCCCGCCCACGCACCGTCGTCGCATGCGCATTACATAACGCGCAGGTGTCGACCCTACATTTTTACAATATTTTTAGACTCTCCCTTCTAATGGAGTAAAGAGGTTAATGAAGTTTGGCGATTGTGAAACGGCGGCGGAAGTCTACCTGACGGGAATAGCGCGTCGCGACGGCCGCCAGTGCGACCGCGCTATCACCCAGCGTCGCCCGCGCAGATAAACGATCTCGCTCGCGAAAATAACCAGTCTTCCCCCAGCCGCGGTGCAGCCACGACTGCCCGCAAGGTAGACGAGCACCTCCTTATATACTTACCGGCAGAGGGATGGCGTCTGTGCGCACGCGCTCCGCATCCCCTAAGTCCGTCTCGTTCTCCCCCGTGCTCGAGCGGAAGTATAGCGCTGAACGAGGTCCGGCGCAACCCCCCGAACTGAAATCCTCTGACTGGAGGAGCTACTTTACCGACTTCAGCCAATATTTGGGTGAGTATTCTCCTCTTGAGAAATTTCTGCAGTCCACAGTGAGTCAGCTGCTTCTATTGTGCGGCCTTGTGCTATATCGGTTTGTGTTAGTGAAGCGATCGGAATTGCGGCCGTCCGTAAACAAACCTTGCGCAATCGCATCTAATGGTTTTGTGTTTAATGTGTTAAAGAGGCAAGTGTGAGCACTTTGACGTCAGTGTCTGTTGATAAACACTGTTCAACTTGCAGAGATAATTTCTACATTCATTTAATCAACATCAACAGCTCATATACGTTCCCACCGAGGGGCTCGAGCCTACCCTGAATTAGGGCGATTAAGCCTTAGTCGACCACGCTGGCTCAGTGCGGGTTGGTCGACTTCACACACAACGTCGAAACATTTATTCTAATACCCTTCCTAAAAACTTTGAGTTTTTATGCTGGAGCCCTAACTTAGCTATTAATATTATGTCCATTTCATAGGAAATAGAAACAAATCTAGAATTCAGAGAAAGTCCAACACAACACTTCGTATTTAATAATGTAGAATATAAACTAGACATACAATCTGGATGAACTATTTTGGGAGTCGTCTCATTAATCTTAAAACTCGAGACTTGGCATTGACCTATATAACTTGAAACTCATAATTAGATTTTCCCTCGAATTTATGTAACTTTTAATTTAACCACATGAATATGGACAATGTCGCCAATACTAATATTACCTACCATAATTATTATATCGTTGGGCTAGACTGGGGTATCAACCTGACAGATAACCTTGCTGGCTGCGGCTTCTTACCGCACTCTGATACCCTTTAACTTGTTGACACTATTGTGATATCATTGCTAATTTTATTAGTATCTAAAGATGGATAGATTCCTTTCTATTTAATTTATCATCATGATCATCATCTCAGATGGAAGACGTCCACTGCTGAACATAGGTCTCCCCCTTTAGGTGAATGGCCATGCTGCGCTACGCGCTACCGGCTCCCAGCAATCCTAAAATAATAGATTGTAACAATATTTGTTTCATGTTTATAAAAACTATGACGCATATCATTAAAAAAAAAATACGCAAATTTATTTATTTATTTATTTAGGTTATTTTCATGTTCACTTTATGTTTGTTTGTCTTACGATTGCAAAGTATTACATGCGTTTCATAAATATTTCTCTGGCTTGTTGGTAAACGCCTGGCGTAAATCTGTGAGTCATGCCGACGCAGTTTTGCTGATCATTTGCTTCCATGGAAACATCAGGCGCTTTATATCCGTCACCTTCTTCATTGGTAGTCACAAAAACAACGAAGTTGTTGAAGGCACTTTAGTCCCGGTTAATTGATAATATGTATCATCTGCATAAATGGAGCCGTTAGCTGTTTAGAGCCTATTGATTCAATGTTTAATGTTCATTGATTAATAGGGTCTTGAACTTCGATCGTTCCATTTTCAACAACGCTGACATTCTTAGCTTCTACATAGTTTAGAAATTCCTTAATGAATGTATTGTAATGTTTATCTTGAAAGCAATTATTTTGCAGTGAAATGAATAGTTTAATAACGTTTGGAAGTTACATCTCTTAGTTTCGTTATTACATTTTTTTGGGTGATGAGTTCACTACTCAATGTGCAGACTCTTTGCTGTTTTCCATGATCCATTTTCTGTTACAACTAGATGAATTGACTACATCAGTTGATTTATTAATAAAATACTAATGTTTCCGTGCTTATCCCAAGGAAAACTGCTGGTGGCCTACTCCAGTAACCTCTAGGCTAGTTCATAAATAAAGCATAAATCCGGTTTTTCTTGCATGGATTTATAGATAAATAATTTTTATCCAGCTTTAATTTGTAATCTAGAAATGCTTTAAAATTTTTGCCTGCTATCGCACCAGGTAGTTATGTAATGCTTATTATGTGCTATTTTAATACATACTATTTTAAAATTGCTTTCCTTAAATCTAGTTTCTTATTCACTGTCATGAATCATGAATGTCCTTTACCTTGACATCTTTATTGTGTCGTTGTTTCGTTTTACTATGACTACAGTTTAAATATTCTTGACAATCATTTACCGTTCAAAGAATATAGGCTTAAGCATGTGTCCGTGAATTTATCTCATTTATTTGTCTCGTTTATTCCAAGTATCTTGCTGTCTCTTTTTTAAATTTAAAAATGTATCGCGACCGAGAGAGTCAACGAGACAAATTCCCGCGCGTGCGCGTCATCGCATGACGCCTCGACACGCTCTTCATTATCAAAGGCGTCAGCATGTTCATTGATGCTGGCACACCGTTCAGCGCTGCATTGTGAACCTATGTTCATGCTTTGTCAAATTCAAGGATCAGCGCAAGACGGGTGCTCTAAGTGGAATACATCAATTTCAGCGCCCTTTTTGCTGGTTGACAGTTGTAACTTGTCAACACAACATGTTTCTTTCAAATACAATACCTTAATTATAACGCAGTTTTTAAAACTTTTACTAAAAATATTCTAGTAGATTCTGTTCAGCAATCATTTAGTAAGTGGTTTATAAAATTGCATAGTTGTTTGTCTATTCGATTGACTGATTGATTAGTAATAAGCAAATATGGCCATTACCATAATGAAATGTTACATTGACGACATTTCTTTATCATAACGATTAAATTATGTCTTTGTTCATTTTGTTGCTTAGTTAGTATTAGCACAGATATTAGCTAGTACTATTACATTTTCTGTGGTATTAGCGCAGTCAACAGCTGCACTCAGCTTGGGTGGGGAATAGCAAATGTTTATGTGAACAATGTGTTAGGCTGTGCGCGATTTTTGCGGTCTGTGCGCCGCCTGAGTGAGGTGAATCAGTACCACATTAGTCCATAAGAGAGTCGCCCGCGCACGTCCATACAAACGATACAATATTTAAATTTAGAAACCCTTTTGCCCTTCACTTTTTTACTTTTTATGGCGATTCTGCCCGCGTCTCGTTGCTAGTTGCCAGTTTTGTGTGAACCCCTTTGAGTGACACTCCGATCAGTGCCCTGGATTGCCAAAATGTCTCAGCATTATTCGGTGAACGATGACCTGTACGGAAAAATACTGAAGACGCATAGGAATTTGAAGCCAAAGCAGACGGAATACTCCGAAGTGTTTGAAGCTTGCGAAGGACTTGGTGATTTTCTTATATTTGTCTTATTTTTAACAGTCAAATCATTCTGAAGATGTTATAAATTTTCTTCATATCAGTATCGTTGTATTTACCTATACAATCTGTCGAGGCTTTACAAACAAAACATCTTTAGTTGCAAAGCGATATGAGACAAATAGATTTTACTACCTATGTCTATTGTTTGAGGAGTAAAGATTTCGTCTCTGGAATGAACTATTAATTGAAATGTCTATAACCTATAGTAAATTAAAACATGAATAAGGTGATATTGTTACAATTTACCTATAAATAATTTTCCTATATATGTAGTTGGTATCCGCATAGTACAGCAGAAAAATCGTCGATACGTAGGGCAATGAACCCCAAAACCAAACTAGTTTTTTGGCAAACTCGTCGTCAAGGACGGCCTCGGTATGGAGACCACATATACACGGAGTTCAATATTATAAGAAAAAAATACAGATGTAGATCTCTTCAGAGAAACGCTTCTTATTGACTAACCTGCAATAATTTAAGTAGACTTCTTAGAAACTCAACGGGATGCCCTACTTAAATTTCGACGACATCCTGATGACTCCGCAGTGTCAGCACATCGTGTAGTGAACTTATCCAAAAAAATGTAATGATGAAATTAAGAGATGTTACATCCAAAAGTTAATAAACTATTAATTTCATTTCATTTCACTACGTTTTGTATATGTGATAATATTTTGTATAATAAAAAGAGTCCTGACTTGACCCTGATCCTTTTCTGCTACCTAAGCAATTATCTCAAAGTAACGGAACTCGATCTCGTATTTTTATATCTTCTTGCTTCAGATGCACTCTGTTATTTTATTATATGTGGTTGTATAATATGTAACATCAATCTCGTCGAGATGATTGTGACCAATTACAAGATCGTCGATTTACTTCAAAACATGATGTCATTGATTAAACTGGGAGTTTGTTTAGTTTAATAATAATTGTCATGACCACTCTTAATTACTGGATCGAGGTCATTTCGAGTAAAATTTGCTAGAGAAATATACGTTTTCTTTATACTTTGAAATTGTATTGATAGCGTATTACTTATTGGCTAATATTCCACGGCGTATAATTATGTTTAATCAACTGTTTACCAATGTCAGTTTTGTTTAATATAATGACTCAATGTTCTCAGAAGATGAATCGTAAAGCTATTGTTGTTTTTGACTGTATAATATTATTGACCTGGGTCTGCGAAAGATCCTGGAATAGAGAGAAGCTGGGTTGTTAGCTAAAAAACTGTCAAGTTTGAAAGAAGAGCTGAAGAAACTTGAGTCAAGTACAACTCGTTACGACTGTAGTGATAATATTCCCGCAGACTGCATGTTACAATTACAACGTAGTGTAGATAGACACTACATACTGTAGCAATCCACACTTTTGCAACAGCGCTTTAAAAACAAGCAATACAACACTAACATCCTGAAATTTCATCAATTCTGACCTATTTATCTCTTCTTTCCAGATGCTCTGCTTGCTGACCTTCAGAACTCCATCAACCCTGGAGCGAGGGTCGGCAGCCCTGGTGGGCGGACCAGCTCGCCAGGTGGAAGGACCAGCTCTCCAGGCCGGACCAGCTCACCACTGGGCAGAGGAACTTCACCAGGGAGATTAAGTTCCCCTGGAGGAAGCCTGAGTTCCCCCACCTCTACCGGATATGGCTCCATAAATGGCTCAAAGAATTTCAGTTCAGATTATAATAAGCCTGGTTCTGTAAGTGTTGCTAATATCTTTGTATTTAAATTTATAGCTGGACGTAACTTACTAGCTCTAACAGATGAATGCAACTCATTGTTCTAGTGGCCTAGACTTGAATATTTAGAGTAGTTTTCTCGTAATCGTCCTCATACTTAGTTAAGAGCAACATTTTCGTCTTTGTTAAGATTTTCTTCTAATTTAAATATTGGGGCATTTTCTAAACGGCATTTGTCTTTAGTATAAAAAATTGGATGGAAACAGTGTTTCTTACTTCTTAAAACTATAATAATGTTTGTTTCTATAAGCGATACGAGGTTTTTGTCTCTTTCCAAATGCTGTATATTCATGCAACATCGTCCGTCAGCTCTCGTTTGGTCGCCATTGTGTTTGGTACATGAACTACACATCGTTATTACGAAGATTGATCAGATTGATATATATCTCTAAAGTAACATTAATGCTTGTTTCCTCCGCCTACGATATCTTTGAATTGACCAAAGATATTGTATTGTTTATCCACTACTTGAATTGGCTTACTGCGAATTCTATAATTAGATTTTGTTGTATTTATTCCTAATACTATTTGTTCTACTCTCGCTTGAGTCATGAAACCTTTATGTTTACGAAAAAGCGTAATTCTTGTCAGAATTTTACTTTATTCGCTGACTGGATTCAGAATACAAACAACAACTGCCTTATTTAAACAGTCAAGCACATTATAATTGAATTCAAAGCATTTTATTACGCGGATTGTGCCCTTGATGTGTAGACTCAGCACAATTACTGTAGTCGATCGACCTAGGTGACGTAATTGACCATCGTGGTAATTATTTTTCCCACAAAATTAGTTGACAGACATACAAAAAATAAGTCGAGAAATTGGTTTGCAACCTGTTTAATTTATTCCTTTTTTATTTTCGTGTGTGCTTAGCGTAAAAGAGTGCGCAAAGTTGAACTAAGTACTAACTCCAGTTGTTAATTTGTACGACTATAAAGTCGTAGAAGATGCACAATATTGCAGTAAATTGAATGCAACTGAAGTCAGTTTCCTGTCGTGCCTCGTGCGTGACTAAGCCCTGCAACAAAATCAATAAATTGAGTATAAGATGACTCGCCGGGATACCGGTAAATTGCATGACTTTCTTCTTCGTCATATCAGTTTACACAGAGTTCTACTCCCCTATGATGTTCTGGATGTTTGTTATAAATGTTTTATGTGTACATAAGGCATTTGTTTTTAATGTCCCTGTCAAAAGAATCCGGCAATAATATAAATAAACCAATTCAAACACGATTACTCCGTAATTACTTACATTTGAGTATCAATCCTGATCATATTCACTTTTCAAGGAACCATACATTCTTCTTACAATCATTTCGCCCCCTATTAACCTCTTTATGATAGTTATTTTATTAAAAAATATTCGGACGACAAAACTTGTAATAATTTGTAAAACTGCCATATTAGTTTTTTACTCATCAAAGTCTGGTTTGTCTTTGGAAAGTTAGTGTCAAAAATTATTGTTATTGACGGTTTCTATTCAAAGTGACCTTACACGCACGATTGACCAAAAAAGGAGTTTAATGTGTTCAGGGTTCATGTATGTATGTATTTGAGTTTCTTTATTCCACCATAACCTCTAAATGCCGGAACGGATTTGGATGTATGGGGTATATTTGGAATCCTTACATTATCAGCCCGAGTTACACTGGCTTAAATTTGGCAGAGCAGTCCTGTATTTTAATTTTTAGATGATCATATTAATTGATAAATCAATCAATATCTTCGTGTTAATTTCCCTTAACATAATCTTATCAATTTAGTTTCCCTCATTCGTATTAATTTTTGTAGTGTAGAAATTAATTAACTGCCGCGACCTCTATAATCTTTTAGTCGCAGGTCGCAGACAGATTTTGTTTCGTCTGCGAGATGTTTTTGTGTTGTTTTGTTGTGTGTGTTTGTAAATGCCCTATAATATGTGTCAACACACTAACCTTGGTGATCCGGATAGATTTGTTCGACTTTTCCTCAACTATGTGCGTTTCATAAGAGCATAGTATTACGTGGCCATGGCCATGCTTTTATAACTAACTACAAAGGTCCATCCCAGAGTTAGGTTCCTCTCCTTATCGTTTTCCTTTGATATTTATTTATTTCTAAACAAATTGTGGTTTAGTTATTATTAGTATAGTTATTGATATGAATCCTACAGCTAGAAGCAGTTGGTATAATATTATTGACCGAGGGAGCGAAGCGTCTCTGTTTCAGCTTGGCCAAATTTGCTTTTGTACGGCCATCTGTTTGTTTGTTTGTTTCACCCTACAGGTCGCGTTTCTCAACCGATTTTCGTGAAATTTTGTTAGCAGGTTCAATAAATTAATCGATTTTTTTTATCGAGGCAGTTTTTGGAAAATTTAAAAAATTATGGAGTTATGGGGGTTGCCAGCTTACAAGGTCTACCGCTGAGGGTGTTTTCCTCTACAAGTCACATTTCTTAACCAATAAAATAAAATAAGATATAATAAAATAAAATTAATTTAAGTTTAAAAATTAAAATAAAAAATCAAGGGGTCGGGGATGTTTGTGAAGAAAAATAAAAATAAATATGAAAATATATACAGACTCGCGAGGTCTACAGCTCACGGAGCCACTAGTAGTAGTACTAGTATCCTATAAATTTTTAGGCTAATCTTTTTTATACCCAATTTGGTATCTGGACCGTCCTAAATTAATAATAAAAAAACAAGTTTGCGGTTAATGAATGCAAGCGTTACTATGACGGCATGTTACCCACTTACCTCGTACTTTCCATATGGCTAGTCGGCCAACTAATATACCTTGTTGCAATTCTGATGCTTTTGCTTTCATCAACGCCATCTAGTTCCGATTCAGAATTCTATTACAAATATGAGTTTCATATTGGTTTCATTCATGAACGACTCGGACTTGGAGAATGTCCAAGGATATATTAATTTGACACAGATGTCGCCTCACTGGATTTCATGCCTTGACTTCTTAAAAAAATATTCTTTATTGCATGCATACAAACACAAAAGAAAAAGTAATAACAAAATTTTAAAATAGTACAACTGACGGCCTTATTGCTAAGGTAGGCATTTCTTCCAGGCAATTCTTATGTTCTTCTTTGTCTATCGTTGCGCAGAAACTTATCAGTATCTTGATTATGTGCGTTGAGTTGGCAATCGCTCGTTTTTAAATTTTTAACTTGTCAAGGTTTGAAATTATTCCAGGTTTAAAAATTAACCTTACCTCTGTCAATTTAATACAAAATATCATAAAAAAATAAAGTGTCCTAACCTTCACTAAGGCCCGGCTTCCACCAAAGCGGAGAGGAGAGGAGATGTGTTTGAATAACCAATCAGATTTCGTTATTGAAGCTAAGCGGAGAGGAGATGTGGAAATAACGAAATCTGATTGGTTATTCAAACACATCTCCTCTCCTCTCCGCTTTGGTGGAAACCGGGCCTAATGCTCCCCTACAAAGTTTCTTTCAATGTAAAATTTATGACTTTGTAACGAGTGAGAAAAAAAATGTATGCTGTATACTGAAGATCAAACTGATCTAAAATTCCTTTAGTCGCCTCTTGCAAAATCTATAGAAAAACATGAGTTGGCCTATGGGTACACAAGGAACCACATGCCACTAGATCTATCAATATTCTCTCAGATACTTCAGCAAAAGTCAATAAGACGAATGTGCGCCGACGATCGCTGTTTACCTAGGCACAAAGTTTGTTCAGCCTAAGCTAGGTTGGAAATAGAATAGACGGCTATGTGTAGATCGTAATGCTAATGGCTGACTCAGGCGCAAGTTTAGGCTGTTTATGTTTGGCGTGGTATGAGTAAACGCTTTCGTACTTGAGACATAGCTTTGGTGTGTTTAGAAAATATTATTATAATGTTGTAAATTAAATGTTGGACTAATCGCCCTGATTCAGGGTAGGCTCGAGCCCCTCGGTGGGGACGTATGAGCTGTTGATGATGATGATGATGATGAGATTGGTCGTTCTTTCCTTCGAGGCCGAGTCCGTGCCCGTCTGAAGGCGTCCTTTAAGTCAACTCCTTAAAGTCGACAAGGACCCGCAACCTTTGCAAGTCCAAGTCTGCTATAATACCATTTTGTTATACAAAGCAGTGAGGTCAATTAGAGATATAAAAAAAGTCCTTTTCTTTATTCTGCCCTTTGATACAGAAACCAACTTATATCAATACTAACTTGTATCGATTGAAATTCAGAGTAATTTTTTTAATGTATAAATATCAACATAAAACTAAGTCAACTAATCGATAATGATAATGCCTTGTGTTTGTTTGTGTCTTTGCTTAAATACCATCAGTGGAAAAGCGTTCTGTTTTTATTTCAGACATCCATCAAGGATCTCCGGAACCCCGTCTCCTATCCGTGTCCCTAGTAGAGAATATAATCTGGGGGATATGTGGCACATTTTCATAAATCAATGAATCAATCAGCCTATTGCAGTCCACTGCTGGACGTAGGTCTCCCCAAGGGCACGCCAAAGCGCACGATCACCCGCTTTCTTCATCCAGCCACCACCAGCGACCTTCTTCCTGATGACCCGAGACGTGAAGCATTTTCATAAAGCTACATTCAATTTCCATGAATCAATGCAATTTGATTGCGTAGCTTAGCTTTTCCGTCAGTCAAATTCGAACCAATACACCTACTTCTACGAGTCTTTTAATTTACTCTCTACGCCTCAAAGTTTGGTATCGTTCTAGCTGTAAAAGTACCAGCTATTTTAAATAATGCGTGAAAACTAACAATAATTACCGAAACAAAAATAACGTGGCGTCCTCACACGCAACTTTGCGCTCTCGTATGATTTATGACTGCCTGGACTTAGGATGGTGTTTACATATTCATATTTATCACTTTTTAACGCGTATTTCGGTGCCAAAAACCTTTTCCTAGGTTACAAGGTCAGGGTTTTACTGTCAGTTACTTCGTGTTTATGATGACAAAATGATGGCATGGTCTGTATTTGAAAATTAAGTTCAGATTTTCTAAATAGAGACGGAATCTATAAATCCAAACTCAGGAAGATATCCTTTCCCTCTGCCTGCTGGTGATTTTTAAACACTTTTAATTCGATAGCCGAAATCGATTTTATTGATCATTTCCAACTGATGTATACGTCATTTACTTAGGTTAGATGAATACATGTCTTTCTGATCCTGTATTTACATATTTTCTCTTTGATCACCACATTGGTAATTCTACCTCGATCGATGACGATCAAGGCTACCTGAAGCCATTATTATTAAAAGTCTTGAGAATCGTGTCACCTGTGTTCGCAGGTGGCCTATTTCTCATTATCAATTATTTAAAACCATCGCATCATTTGTACTTTTTCTATATCAATTCTATATCACTAGATTTTTTAGACCAGATGCATTTTCTTATGGCTTTTTCGTCGAAAGTGTGATCTTATGTACCTATACTTGTGTTATGTAAAATGTATGAATTTGAAGGAGGGATTAAATTTTTGTATGGAATGTCAGCCATTTTTTAGGTTAGGAACTTAAAAAATTGTATTCAGACTGAATTATTCGGTTCGAGTTCCAAAATGGTTTTGAAATCCTGACTTAAAGGGTCCTTATAGTAGGTATTTAAAAAATACTGAAACACGAACAGAGAGCCTCCTCCATTTTGAATTTGGTTAAAAATGTGGTAAAGTATATGAATTAATCTATCCGTGCGAAGCCGGGGCGGGCCGCTAGTAGTTAGATATAGACAGTCTCCAAAGCGGAATATTTTCTTATTTATTTAAATTACTATTTATTGCATACTAGAAAATTTAAGAAGCCCTAAAAAACAATAACTATTCTTCTCGTTACTTGTTAATATGTTTCGTTATATTTTTCTTAAGATGTTTCTTATTTTATTTTTCATTTTTCCACAGCCGACATACCAAAACACAAGCTCTTTAAATGAAAAGATCATCCCGGTGAAGTACAGTAACAGCCAATCCGGGTATGGTGGCCACACGCCTAGCTACAACACCGGACAGTCCGCAGGCTACGGCAGAACCACCGGCGGACGAGGAAACCTCTCCGAGCTGGACACCCTACTGGACGACCTGAGCAACGCCAGATACGCCAACTATGCAGACAAGCCTTATAATGACAGAACTGGTGAGTAGAATTCTTTTTTACAAAATAATTTGGGACGATCTTTTGGACCCAAATGGCATTAGACCAAAATCGGAATTGAAGCAGTCGCCGCGGCCGAAATCGAACAGGATCTCATCATCATCAGACCAAAAAGCTGAAAAACAGCCTATACTCTCATAACTTCTATTCTTGGACAAATTAGCTGTCCAAGCTTCTATTCTACTAAGATTCCCTTTGCCGAGGACGACCACATTATGAAAACATTTCAATTCTTTATTCATATTTTGCCAGCTGTAAATCTGAACTGTAATCCTGCTCAGAAATCAAATGTCAACATCAACGGCCCGTTACAGTCCACTGCTGGACTATGAGCCTCCTCCACTTAAGTGGACGGTTTTGCCATAATCTCCACGCTTGGCAGGCGGGTTGGAGATCTCAGATGAAAAGGTTACTGTATCAGAGAGCGCTGCTGCCCGCCCGTTCCTTGTTCAATGTGTAGTCCCTAAGTCGCCTCTTACGACACCCACGGGAAGAGTAGGGGTTGGTTACAAATGTATTCTACTCTGCCGTCACCACACGGCAAATGAAAATGTACTTATCTTTAATTTAATTATAACTGTCGTCAAAAATATATTTAAAGATATTCTGAAAAGATAGAAGACACCATCTGATTGTGATGGCGAATGACAGCAATTATTTCAGTAATTCCAAATTCTCCGCATTCTTGCCATCATTCAGAGATTTGTTAGACAGATTTCGCAAACGCATCAATTTGTTGCAGCGAATTTCAGAGTCGCGTTTTTTAGCGAAAGCGTTACTTATGTTTTCCTAATTTAATATTTGATTAATTTTTCGTACGCCTTTATTATTTACAGTGAATTTCAGAATCGCATTTTTTATGTTAGCTGTATTTATGTTTTCATAATTTATTATTATGTAGAGGGCTGATTGATAAGTTTCCGAAACGACAAAGAAAAACTTTAAAAATCTATTTAAAATAAATTTATTTCTCAACGTAGTTTCCTTCTACCTCGATGCATTTAGTCCAGCGCTTCTCCAATGCCGTTACACCAGTTTGATAAAATGTTTTCTCCAACCCCTCAAAATACTCGTCCACGGCAACAATGACTTCTTCATTTGATGAAAATCTCTGGCCACCTAACCATTTCTTCAGGTTTGGGAATAAGTGGAAGTCACACGGGGCCAGATCCGGGGAATAGGGTGGATGCGGTAGCAATTCGAACCGCAATTCATGGAGTTTGGCGACTGCAACCATTGACGTGTGTGCAGGTGCGTTGTCATGGTGGAACAAAACTTTTTTCTTGGCCAAATGTGGTCGTTTTTTCTGGATTTCTTCACTTAATTTTTGCAGCAAGCTTGCGTAGTACTCTCCATTTATTGTTTTTCCTTTTTGCAGATAATCCACTAAAATAATCCCTCGAGCATCCCAAAAACAGTCGCCATCACTTTGCCGGCCGACAAAACCGTTTTTGCTTTCTTCGGCGCAGGTCTTCCGCTCTCAGTCCACTGCTTAGATTGTTCTTTTGTCTCGGGAGTATAATGATGTATCCAGGTTTCATCGACTGTTACATAACGCCGCGAAAACTCGTTAGGATCTCGGTTAAACAGCGCCAAACACTCCGATGAACCGTCCACTCGACGTTGCTTTTGGTCAACAGTGAGCAAACGCGGCACCCAACGCGCGCAAAGCTTTTTCATTCCCAAATGTTGGTGCAAAATATTAAAAACGCGTTCAGATGAAATGCTCACCATCTCTGCTATCTCTCGCAACTTCAAGCGCCGATCATTCAATACAATTTTGTGAATTTTTTTGATCATGTCCTGATTCGTGACTTCATTTGGACGGCCAGACCTGTGGGCGTCTTCGCAGCTCTATCTTCCACGTTTAAAATCAGTTACCCAGGTGTGAATTGTACTCAATGCAGGAGCAGAATTACCTAAAACACTGTCTAGCTTGGTTTTAATCTGGGTTGCTGTTTTCTGTTTTAAAACGTAAAACTTTATCACCGCACGAATTTCGTTTCTTTCCATTGTTAAGAAAATTTACGACAGAGAAAGTTCTACGTCCTATCAAACAAATTCCACCAGTTCGATTAAATTCAAATTTGGCGTTCTATTTTCAAAAAGATGCCAAAATATAATGTAATATTTTTTTTTGCGTATCATTTTTTTAAGTTCGTCGTTTCGACCAGTTATCAATCAGCCCAGGTACAATTTGTTAATCTTATTTTTTGCGCTGATTTTTATTAAGTGTGATTCATATACTGCTATCGTTGTTTAACCTTCTTTTTTTTCTTTGTTTATCTTTTATCTATTTACATTATACATAATATTTATGACACCTATCTGAAGAACTACAGGCCCATCTCGCTTCTGACCTTCTGAGCCATGTTATAAGCTGTTCTCGAGAGTCATCACCAATCGTCTAACCAACATCTAAATACTCTTCTAAAGCTATAAGTTACAATAATTTATAAGCAGTCCCTGTAATTGCGAATATATCTTTTGGCCCATGAAGACGTAAACGTAATAGTTTTCACTGTTTATGTTAATTTACGATACAAGAATTCGCAATGACCATAAAGACATTACAGATGTGTCTCTACATCATCCAAATAATATAAATCTAACTCCTAATTGATCGGACATGCAAGCCTCTCTGCTCTTTGCCAAACATGAACATAGTTATTTCAGACATAAATAATCTTCCGTACAAACGTAATTTACTTAAATAGATAAATTTCGGATGCTACACAAGTAATAATATTTAACAGAATCTATTCTGGATGCTGAAATGACCATTACATTCTATAAGCATAAATAAACGGAACATCCACGTGCTGGGAAAAGATTAATTGAGAAATTAGAATTAGAAACCACTTATTAGAATTAATGTAAATAATTAGAGTATCTACAATTCCTTTGGGGATGTAAGATAGAGCTTTGGAAAGTCTGTTCAATTCCGTTCAAACATTCCTTAACTACAGATAGTTTGACTAGAATGCGTGGTTATTTACGTTAATTTGAGTCTATGCCATTTAAAAGTGTAAATCTTCTCCTGGTGTCTGAAAATTTCGTTAGTTTTGTTGAATTTCGTGATTTTTATTGTGTTTTGTGATCGTTTTTACGATAAATGTCTTTGAAATTTTTTGGATGCTTAAATGGCACATATTTTTCTCTATAAGTCTGAAAATACTAACCCTTACAGTCTGTCTAAAAAGAGTAGAAACGGAACTAATCTTACCTTTCACAAATATCCATAAGTCAGAGCAGGATAGCATCATATAAAATGGCAACACTGCAAAAATGGTGGCGTCCCTATTAATTTCTACTCTTTTTAGACAGACTGTACATAATATTTTATAATCCTGCTTATTGTGTTAAATGGAAATTATGATATGTATGAGTTAAATAAAAATCGTTAAATAATGTTAATAGGGAAGTGACACTACCAGCTTTAAAAATAAAACATACATAACATATTTACATTATTTTTACGAGCAACATCTCCAACTGTACGGTAACTAATACCCGAATGTTGTTCTTGGCAAGGGCGGTAGTTCATCCTACGTAAATAGACTGTTTCATGAACCGTAATGTGCTGTGCTTTCTATTGGTTATTTATTACTAAGTAACGAATAGATGGAAAAACTTCAGTGTTAACATTTACGTTGGCAACACTGCTTATTTTCAAGCACAAATCGATAACAATATCAAACCTAATGGCCTAGATGTCCACATATAAAAATCGGGGACACAAAAAATAAACACGGCTTTTAATTCGTAAAGATCCCATAGTTTCACATAAACAAAGGAGATTTGCGGTTAGTAAAATGCTTTGTTTTTCTTCTACTAAATCCGTGGATCTAGTTAAAAGCTTCGTGAGTGTCTGTTTGTTACCCGACTGTTCATAGCGAAAAAGAGATAAGATTGTTTAAGACTTTCACTGTTTGTACCAAATCGAAAAATGTAAGAAAAAAATCCTTGTGATTGTGACCCCAGGTTGAAAAATTAAATAGAAAGATTATTATGGCGCTTATCTTTATTCTTGAATTTCTCGTAGATACTTTGACTAGATGTGTTATATTGTCTGTTGTCTAGTAGATTGTGTGACAGATGACGTTAGATTCAGTACTCATCATCGCTGAAAAACCGTCTGAAAAAATATCAGATTTTCCCATAGATTAGAAGATAAAGTGAAATACGAAAAAGAGAAGTTTTCTTACAATAATGGTAATAGTTTTTTGTGATTGTTCAGTGTTGTTTGAATTTGCAAATGCCAGTCAAACTGTTTTTCAATAACGCTGTCGGGTTAATTTATATTGTTGACGAGTCCTCGGTTCCGTTTTGACAGAAACAAGCAGGTGTCGCCAGGGGTCACCCCTTGATGTTTACAAATAATGTAAGTATCATGAATATGAAGCTTTCACGTGCGGCTCTCCGATACAAATTATATTATAGGCGATATTTCTGGAAGCTCTTGAGGTTGGTCCTTCACTTTGTCCTTCACATGTCAACGGCACGCGTAATTTATAATATTTTTTATAATTCCGACAGCAACACTGTAGAACCATAAATTATGAATAGTCAAACCTAAAATTAAGTTTATTTCGTTCTGACCTCTTTAATAAAAAAAAAGAATAATTTCTCTAAAACTGTAAATACAGAATTCGGAGATAAAGGACGCGTTAATCACACTTTTCTAATAATGAAATTGTAAAATCAATTTTTCTAAGAAAGCAGTTGTTAATTTTAAGAAAATGGCGTTACTATCAGTATTTAGGATTTATTAATATTAGACTTAATGTTTAACCCTTGTTTAACCTAAATCTTATGGAAGCAATTTGAAAACGCAGCGTCCTAGTTTTCGATGGAGTGGAGTAGTCTATTTCACAGCTCAAAACAACAAGCTGTAATTGAACATGTCAGTTTCCCTTCAGTTTCACGAGCGACGCGCGATAATAACATGTTGCTAGTCGTTTACTAACTGTTGTTCTTTGACAAGTGTCTTTTATTAGTTGTTGTTAGTAGCATACTGACTGAAGTTGTACCGTACTCTTGCACTATATGCATTTAGAATCCGCTCCATAACACACAACACGCAATAAAAGTAAAGTTGCTCGAAAGTATACAAGGCTACTAAGTAGGTTACTTTTGTGTTTCTTTGCTCTAGATTAGCTTGACTTGATGAACGCTTTTATGTTCTTTTTTAAACTAAGCTAAACCCCAAGCATACATACTTTCGTACGCAAGCCAACGCCACTAAGCCCAGTAACTATTTCCCACATCTCTTCATTGATTTCCAGTTACCTTGTTTTCCGTTGTTTAGTGCACAAGAGCCTCCTTATTACATATTATTGTCTAGACTGGAGTTAGCTAGTTTTCCATCGGCGTGCTCTTGACCTTCCCAAGCGCCAGATCACCTGTTCCACGTTAACATGCGTAAAGTTCTTGGCTCCAGGCCTAATGGGCGCTCGCAAGGGAAACGCCTGGAGCAGAGGCGACCTCGGAGATACGCGCCATTTTGAATGAGATTTAAGATATGGTGACAAATATATAAGTGTCATGTAATTTGAGCGTCGCACGGTTGATTGCTGGATCTTGCGTAGATGTAGTTTAGTGGATAGCGTGGGATGATCTACTTCAAGGTGGATCGATTTCATCTGAGATTCTTTTAACAAACTAAAAAACAAAAGAGAAATAAATTTTTGATATTTTTTAATTTCAAAGTTCATCTTGTGGTCAACTAACTACATCCAACTGAACGTGTAACTTCTTAAATTATAATTTGTAAAAAAAATAGTCGTAAGTTGAAAATTAATACGAGCATGCGTAAGACTGATTTTATTGTAGATCCTTGTCTAAATGTATTTCTAATGAACATTACTCAATATCGACTTAATATGCTCTATGAATCCCGAAAATCCACAGGCATCCTTAAATACTTTATTTGTTTTGAAACTAGCATAATTGTCTTTCTGTCGGCCATTTCGTATGAAATTTGGCTGCAGGCCTAATGATTGGTTGCGTGAACGCACATGCGGGTTTAGTGAAATACGCACATCGCCTCGTCTGTTGATAGCGAAGGTTACAAGTGCGCGCGAGTTGCGCTTGTTGGGTTAGACAAGATTTAAGACCTGATCACTGACCTAGGTCTTAGCAAGTTAATGTAATTAAACACAATGTCCATTATCTACTGATGTTTATAACTCAAGCAAAGAGTCGTCGGTTAGTTTGATGAACATCTTTGTATCGTCATAAACAACATTAAAATTGAAACATCATTTCTGTGGTTTTTGTAATACACCCACTTAATTATTTAATGTTGACAATATATATATAACAAGAGAAACGCCATGATTCGAACTCGCTAAGACAAGCCCTCCTGTACTATGAGTAAGCATAAAAAAATCAAACATGTTCGCACTCAATCAAACTGTGTAAATTAGATGACGAAACTTGTTCTTCGGTCTATTTTCAGTCAGTTAGTTTATGCCAACGCTAGGAACAGTCTAGCATTCTTTTTCAACATTGAAGTATATGATTACTTTATTAAAGATGTGATGTTTGTCGCAGATGGCTACGCGCGCACCAATGGAGCAACAAGCCCAGCGTCTTCGAGACCCACAGTCGACTCGCTGCTCGACCAGCTCAGCACGGATGTACCTAACGGGTGAGTGACTCTTTTCTTTTTCTTTGGAAGAAGATGGCCAGTTTGATTTTAATTCGAAATTTGAAGCGGTTCAAAATATGTGGCCAGTACTTGGAGTACAGGACACGCAAGGTCAACTTAAGCCCACAACCTTTGAACCTTTGTAAAGATTTCCTCACGATGTTAACTGAAATTAGAAAGCTAAAAGCTAAAAGTTTGTATATACAGGTATACAGGTATATTTTATGCACAATTAATTTATAGGTAGTTTGAATGGTTAGATGTTTGTTCCACCTTCACGCTTAAAGTACTCAACGGATTTGGATGAAATTTGGATAGTTTGTAACCTGGATTAACACATAATATAGGATGCTTTTTACGGGGAAAAGTCTTAATCCCACGGGAAAATCTTACATAACGCGAGCGTAGCCGCGGGCGGACCGCTAGTTATTAATAAAAAAACTTAACATGAATAGTTCAACCCCTTTTTTTAATGCATTAGGTACAACTCTACTTTGCCTGAGGTAATCAAAACACGGTTTTAATTAAATGTTGTTGTGTGTGAGGTCGATGTGGCTTAGTAGCTTATTTTAACTTTGTTATGAAAACAAAAACGGCGCGTAAAACTATTTTAGCACCCAGAATTAAACACTAAAAAGAAAATAGTTCCGACCGCGTGGCAGTTTCGGCTAAAGTTTACTAACTTCTGAAATTGCGCACTTTGCGGCCCATTACAATGGGTTCTTGGGCGTTTTATGTGCTATTATTTCGTATAGTATCGTGGTAAATACTGCTGTTTGTGCATGGTATAAACTTACAAAGTTGAGTTAGTTAAAGTTATCTACGAGTACAATTTAAAAAAATATTTTATTACTATTTCAGTACAAACTCACTTATATCATTCATCTATTTAGAAACCTGTTATTGGCTTGAATGTGTTCTATTTAATTAAGCTGTTGGTTTCTCTAATAAAGAAAATAAATATCGTGCTTATCTATTTTTTTTTCATAAGCCTTATTCTTCCGACTGCTGTAAGAACGTTTCCTCCTTCTAAGGAACAATAGCAATAGCATCTTGATTTTAGTTAAACTTTTTTAGGTATGTCAACAAAATGAAAAGCAACAAAATCGCTAAAATATGGTTCTTACGGGGCAATATCCTACATCAAAATTATTGTTTTAGAGAGTTTTAATTTCTACCATTTTCATCTTGTCATTAGTCTCATCATCGTGTCCATTCAATTGTAGTAAAGCCATGCAAAGTCGTTGGATTCTCAGACGATTTCTAGACTACCTCTAGACTACACTTTCTGCATAAATTGTTAATGAAGTGCTTATGAACTTATTGCGAAATCTCACTGACAGAGATAATGTTATTAATATTACTGCATTACTGCGATGAAAACCCCTGTCAACACGTCATGTACATGGTACCTAATCGCAAATAACAGCAGATACTAAAGTAAATGATCACAACTACGCTAGAGCGCCTGGTTGTGTACCAAGGAAAATATTTGAATTGAATATTACATGTTCTGTTGAAAAATAATTTAAAAAAATTAAAAACGCACAGATTTTGCCACTTTATTCTTGGCTTCAGTCGATAATAAATAAAGAGTGGTAAATATGAAATGTGCTTTATTAAATAACTTAAAATAAATAATGTTTTGTCTAAGCAGCAGTTAAGTTTCTCGAATATCGTATAAGTAATACTCTAGATCAACTTTTTAAATAAAATGTTATGATATCTTTACTAGTTATTTTTTCTTTTTCGGGTCTTTCGCAATCTATAATGAAAAAAATAACACACATCTACCGGGCAAGCTAAAAAAAAACAACACACAAAAAAAAAATGAAAACTTAAAAAAAAAACAAAAAAAAATATAACAAAAATAACAAAATGAACACTTTGGAAGGTAAACAGCTCGGCATGTAACGAGCTGAACAATAAATTAATCTGTAAAGCAATGGTGCATGGTTCAGTGAATTTAAATGGCCGCCGGATGCATCCAGTCTTCTAGTACTCAAGATGACAGAGCTAACGACATCAGCGACACGATCCGACACTAAACATCTAGTCACCACAACGCTGTCATCATCACATTCATCATCCACTAAATATTTTCGTGACAAGTGATACCCATAACTTTCGTTTTTTATCTTAATATTTTTTTATTTGCGGATTTTACTGTAAAAGATTTTTTATTCAACCCCTCAAGATTCAGCTCGACGAAAACCATAATGCATTAAAAAAAACTCGATACGTAATATATAATTTAAACAAAATTAACTAAACAAGTCTTCTCTATTTGTAAGGTCGACAACCGACCTCACAAACCTTGGTGTCAAGTGTTATAGCCGCCAAAGGTCACTGACAATACTGATATGGCAAATAAGTGAAACTAATTGTGTAAATGGAATGCTTTATAGCAAAAGTTTACACTATCCTTATGGTATGGGGCATGAGCATGATTCGTTGATTTTATATAGTCTAATCAATAATAAAAAGAATTCCTTGTCTTGTGTGTTGGTCTGTAAGATATTTATGTATGGTCCCGTGTCTTGTCGACTGGTCGTGGGCCGTTCTCGAGTCGGGCCGTGTGGAACCAGGGTATTTCTGGCCACGACGCGAATAGACGCGTCGGTTTTGTTGTAATATTCGCTATGGACAAGGTGACAATGTAGTACAGAGAACTGGGACTTTCCGGTCGAGAATTATTTGGGATTGTGTTCAATTAAATTTTGATTGTGTTCATGAAAAGTTGAACACAATTAGCCATGCACGCACAACTCTAGCTAACTTGGGTTTTTTGGCGAGACTAGCGTAGTGTAGTATCATTAGATTTTTTGGCGAATTGCTTTACTTTTCATCAATATCATCATCAACAGCTGTATGAATAGGGGATGGGACTGTTCCTTAATTTACCATATTTTATTAATTATTTTTAAAATATAGATTAGTAGCAGACGATTCGCGAAGAAAGAAACAGAATCGGTTGAAAAACGAATTTTCAGTGATTTTTTAAAGTTTCAATATGTCTGTCTCTTTCAAAAACGATTTTTTGTATGGAAATTATATGGCGTTACTAACAAATGCCGTCACAAGCAATGCCGTACGACGCTCTATTTTCCTTTAAATAAATTATTATATTTGTGTCTGCCTGTCATCTTTTTTCACACAACAATTTGTTTCGCCTGGCCTATCTAGTGCTCTTCGGCCAACTGTCTTTACGCATCATTTGCAATACTTTATAGATCTTTTTACAAGTGTTTTGTTATGGTAAATAGAGCGTGCTGACGCCAGAAACAACATGATTAAAGAAGTCGTTGACACTGGAAGTGGTAAGTGGTTTAATCGCGATCATCATCTCAGTCTATGTTAGTCCACAGCTGGACGTAGGCCTTTCTCCAAAAATGTTGCGCTTTCTGCCCATCATTCCGTTTTATGCAGGATTTTTACCATTTTGTGGTAGGTTTTACCCATTTGCCTTGACATAATGTTTCTATAAACTTGCTGGCTCCAGCGGTTGACGTTTTATGATTATCCTGTCCATATAGTTTTTTTTTTCTAGCCTGAATTACCCACTGCTGGGCAAAAGCTTCCCCTTTTTTCTTCCACCTATTAAATCCTTACTAATATAAACGATCCTTACTAATATAAGAGATAGTTTGGATTGACACCTGGATTAACACATATTATACTTTTTTCCGGAAAAAGTCTTATTCCCACGGGAAAATCTTATACAACGCGAGCGTAGCCGCGGGCGGACCGCTAGTCTTAAATATAAATGCTATGTCATGTTCTTTTTAATGCTATGTCATGTGTCATGTTATGTATCCTATGTTGTGTGTGTGTCCTATGTGGTGTGTGTTATTCCCATTTTGTTGTATGTCATGAAACTCGGGTGAAAAGCTAGTACTCGTATGTAGATCTATGTAAAAAATTGGAATGAAAATGTGTCATGGACGTCATGTTCCATAACATGACAGCTAGCTACCCGAAGTTACTTGGAGCCCGTGTCGTTACAGGGCGAGATGCAGGACGATGTGTGTTTATTAAATCCCTGTCTTTTGCCATCCACCCTTCCTGAAACCTCGCGGGCGTAGACTTTTTACCAAGGTAAAAGTTGCGGAACTCCCTTTGCCACAATCTGCAGCGCTCTATAAGCGTTTTGGCCCCTCCTCACGTCGTCGTCCACATCAGACTTATAAATATTGGCATCATGACACTTCAAAAATAGATATAGAAATAAGAAACTTTCATCGCCGGAGAGGTCGCCCCTATCGAATAGTGCTGTTTGTTGATTTACGTTTTCCGGTGTCCCAGGTTCATTACGTTGTTTTGTCAATTTTTTAGCTAGTCAACAGTCCATTTGCGCGTGCGCACGTTGGTTCTTTCGTCATTTATTCTTTTATAATTGTTTTCCCGTGTAGCTATAATTAAGTATTGTCAACAAATAAAGTAAATGTCCTACCAACGCCAGCTCAATGTTTCTTATTTTCACACAAATATTTTGAATTTTTGAATGGGGCTGTGCCATGTTCTTGATGCTTTTATAATCCGTTGATGAACCAATACAACACAACTACTCTAAAATTTACAGAATCCTTCTTTACTTCAACACGCACTTGGCAAGTGTTTTTCGTATTTTTCTCTTGAGGTTTTCTCAACAAATATCCTGATGGTGTAATAAAATCGCGCGTAATAATAGCTGTATTATACCACTAGGGCCTATTGATAGCCTGATTGCGTCAATGCTTTTATTTTGCGCACGTTGATATGTTTACGATGCAGCCAATTTTTTTACGCGCGTTGCGGTAGAAAATGTCTAGTTGAATTTGAATCGTTAGTTTTTCTTGTTCAATCTTCCTATTGCTGTCCTCGTTTTAATACTATTGTACTTGTCTTAAGATGATATTATGAAATAACATGTAAATATGTAGGTGCTGAATAAATTCTAAAGCTAATGAGTGATTAAGTTAAAATAATTGATTTGCTTGTTTGAACAAAATTAGGAAGTGAATTAAGGAATATGTTAAAATAACTTCATGAAAGGTTAAAAATACTTTACAGTTCTAAAGTAGATTGGTTATTATTTTATTTTATTACAACGGGAAACAGACAGCATCAACAACACATAACATTAAAACTAAATAATAAATATATAAGCCAATAAAGTTTTCACTAAAAAAATACAAAATTAGTCGATTACGACAACAATTATTGTTATTGTTACTGTTCAAATAGTAGAGAAGCAGATTTACTTTGTGTTTATAATTTGTTTCTTGCATGAGAGAGCAGCGCGTGCGCACCACACTTCCGTGCATTGAACTGTGAAGTCTTGTATTTTATTATAATATGTTTACAATATGTGTATTGTTAAATTGAAGAATATAAATATTTTTGAGAAAATTCCCCATAAAATACTCTTATCTAAGTTCAAAGAAGAATGTTTCAATGAGCACAGAGCAAACTCAACTGAAATTATGATTAAGAAGTATTTCATTGTTATATAAAAGAAAGCGCCCAAGAGAAAGATTGACTGTATTAGAGGTATATCATTTTCTATCATCTACTGTAGCTTTCCGCTACACCATCCGTCCAATTTGGTAATATTTCCAATTTGGTTAATCTTACTTTCTGCCACAGAATAAATAATAATTTCTCCTATACGATTAGATTTGATTTGTCTAGTTAAGTTAAACGTTGCGGCCGGCTGCGTACTTGCTTCTCTTTTTTGTAAGCGGTCACATTTGCTGACCTGGTGCCTTCCCAACTCAACCATCTTTCTTTCTTTTCAAGAATCTTTCTATACAGTCATTTAGGCTGCCTGACACTGGATTGTTATTTCAGTTTCATAGAGTTAAAATAGGCACCACATTTAGATAATTTTCTGTTAGAAATATTAAGAGCTCACATTTTGATTGTCGCATAATTTCAATAGGGGATCGGACTACTTTTTTTTAATATAAATCTAAACTTCTTAGTTTCTGCTACTGACAATTTTTGCTCTATCTTTAAAATTGACCGAATTATAAAGGTTTGAAATTCAAGATTAGACAGAGAGGCACATACCCACTTGTGACGTCATTTGTTTTTAACGCCATATAATCACCATACCAAAAATCGTTTTTGAAAGAGACAGCCATATTGAGACTTTAAAAAATCACTGTTAATTCGTTTGTCAACCGATTCTGTTTCTTTTCTTCGCGAATCTTCTGCTACTAATCTATATTTTAAAAATAATTCATAACATATGGTGAATAGTCCGATCATAGTTAGTCCGAGAATAGTCCTATTAGTTTCTCTTTCCTCGCTGTACACCTGTCCTGCTTATCTAACAGATATATCAGTCGCATTATTTACTGGAACGTATTCATATAGACGCGCAGATTAATACATAAGTCGCGACTAGCTGATTTATGTTATTTGACTTATGACATACAACACATGAACGTACTTAGATTTGTTTAGGAAGTATAAATGTGAAGACTAAAGATCAGGTCACATTGACGAGGAATCGAAGCAAATTGAGCTTTCGCATACATAAAAATTGAAAAATAAAGAGCCGCTGAAGTCTGGGCTGTATTTAAAACAAATTATTTTGTTTATGATCCACGAAATAACCATACTAAAACATATTTTTATTAAAAAATTGTATGAATGTTGTTAATTTATATCACTAAAATACCAACTTCACACTTTCACTACGACTACGCTTACGCTGACTTTCACTTTTATTGGTATTTTACTACCAAAATTTTTTTTTTACTTCGTGGTGTCATTTTATCCATCATAGCCATTCCATATAAGTTACTTTTTTGACTCGAACACAATAAAATAATATCATTTAAAAATTAAAAAAGCGACAGCCCCGCCAAAAAAAATATAAGCAGTGCCATTCAAACTGATGTAATACATCCAAATCTGTTCAGGCATTTAGAAGTTACGGTGGAATAAACAAACTCACATACATACATACATACATGAACCCTGAACACATCAAACTCCTTTTTGGGCAATCTTGTAAATACTGATTTGACGTCAGCCATACTCGTATCATAATTCCTTATTCAGCGAAAAGACGCGAGAACTGAAGTGAATCGACAATAGATTTTCACGCTTCCGTTCTTACGACTCTGCTACGGTGTGGCTAGACCCTTATTCGAGATGGCAGTAAATAATTGCTCACAAAAGGGCGTCTTGGCTCCTATGGGCAATTTACGAATCGCCACTTACATGCTCCAATAGCGGATAATTGGTCATGTGATTGCTAACAAATGATTGTTTACAGCGCATTAATGATGTAACTTTTTATAATAGTGTTTTACCTCAACAGTCTGTGTTAACTTGTCAGATTGTTATAAAAATATTGTATTAATCGCCCTAATTCAGGTTAGGCTCGAGCCCCTCGGTGGAGACGTATATGAGCTGTTGATGTATGTAATAATTTCAATATGAAACAAACAAAATAATACATTTTTTGCAAACAAAAAAGCAGGATTATAAAAAAAACAGCAATTTGATCGTTATGTAGGGGAAAATAACATGTACAGACCTACCAGACCAGAGTATCTGTTAAGTGACCAAATCGGAACAACGGCAATTAGTATGGAAAATATAATAATAATAATATATTAGTATGGTTAGTATAATTTTAATGTCACTTATTTAAGATATGTTTATGTGCTGTGAAGTGTCACTAATAATAAATAAATAAATAAAATGGAAATACCGGCTTTAAGAACTATCGTGATTTGGTTAAAATAAAATTTTGTATTTCCTTTCATTTTACAGATAAGTTAGTAGGGCATACGTTAGTGTCCTAAAATCCATAATAAATAATTGTTGGATAGTTTCTTTTTCTCATCCTAAGTCGCTGCTGACCTAAAAGTCAATAGGTCAAACTATCTATATACAGTCCTATTTCGCGTTTTGCTTGGTCATTCATGACGCGACTTAGTCCCTCCACGTAATAGGTACTGTAGCGTGCGACCTCTGCGGCCCGCGCGCTGCTTTGCTGTACCTCTGGCCATAGTTTTGCCGAAGAAGTAATCGAAACCAATTTTGGAATAGATATGACTGCGTCGGGCGCGAGCCTTCTCGCACTCAGTTCTCTAACTCTAGCTTGTCATTGCTCCAATAAAGAATCAAAGTAAACGATATTCTTGTCTTGTCATTCTTCGTAGAGAGGGCTCCACCTCACCTTAGTACACCTGGCTGAAAGGTTTCTGATTGTCCCCAGCCGCGGCTCAGTATCACCAGTGCCGCCTTCCACCGGGTCGCTTCCGCGGCCTGGCACGAAGCAAGTGACGGTGACCGTCCAGGAGACGGTGGTGGAGCCGGCGCAGCAGCCGCCCAGCCGGCTGGTCACCACCTCCCCCCCGCCGCGCTACCACCACCACGCCTCCAGCGCCACCAAGGAACTTGACGACCTCATGGCCAGCCTCTCTGACTTTAAAGTAAGTGGGACCAGAGATTTCTAAAGCGCGACGCCTTCCTCATCAAGCTTCTTATAGGCCTTACTTACTCGTACCTAGGAAAAACATCAACGAGACGGCGCGGAATGGTGCGATGACATTAATTTGCCTTTGTTTCTTTTTTTGTCTAATTTAATTTAGTTTAACTGCTTGGCGTTGTGTAAATTTTAATGCATTTCCCACGAATTGTCAATTGTCAAAACGGGCTGGTTTCCGCAACTCGACGTCTAAAGCGCAGCGACGTATTTTGCGTGTGGGTGGGAATGCAGTATCATTCGAGCCAACCCAACTCTTCCAGGAAACCCAGTAGGCCCTTTACGTTACCGGTTATCCCTGGAAGGTCCCTCGCTTGACCGAGGTGTTTAGCCCCTTTCCCACGAAATAAACAGAAAAAAAAAATATTTATAAAAAAAAAATATTAAAAAAAAAAAAATATATTAAAAAAAATATTAAAAAAAATATTGAAATATTAAAAATATTAAAATATCAAAAATAAGTATTTTTTTTCTTTGCGTGGGAGCGAATTTGAGTCTGTCAATGTTGTCTAATCTCTATTAAGGGGCTCCAGTCTATTCAGAATTAGGGCGATCAAGTCTTAGTTGGCGCCGATGGCCCAGTGCGGATTTGATAAGAAGACGCGTGCAGGTTTCCTCATGTTTTCCTTCATCGTAAAAGTTTTGGCTTCTCCTCGTTTTACCATCGCCAATTTGTTCTAAAAACATTCGAATGAGGTTTGAACCGCAGCTGCGCGCAGCCACACAATCGGGAGGGCTCTAGCCGTTGCTTGTTAGTATGGACAATTATATTTCACGACAAAGCGCAACTGCGCGTCACGCACGATCCGTACGTATTTACTTTTTAATTTTAAAATTAGTAAGAGAATCGCTTTTTTTTCTAACTGACGCAGTTATTGACGTCTTTACAGAGTTGTTTCTTCTATTTATAATATATAAGCTGCTTTGTTTATTTTCCGTAACCATTTCTTAGAAGTGCGTCTTTGAGAATCTAGGTTGTAGTATCATAGGCAAAGATATACAAGTCAGAGTGGAAGTCTTTATGACTTCCATTTGAACTGGCTAGATGAAAGCAGTGTTTCGAATTCAAAAATGATGAGCTGCATCTCGATGCTGCATTGTTTACAGCTGCAGCTGCAAGGCTGTAGACGTATGGCAGAACACATCTAGCAGTCAAGGGCGCGAAACTTGCCAAATCACACAGCAACGTCACAATAAAACTAGAAACAAACTTTTATACTCTGTTTACAATCCTCGACCCATTTTAACCGAGTTTTCATTCATAAACCAGTACTTACTAAACAAACTCGACTATTTATAATAGTTTGAATGTTTTTGCAAGATTTTATGGCGGTGGATGTTATAAAATTATAATGTATCGATGAGTCAAGCGTCCTAAGGCGGTTACAATCACGATCATTCCCTTCGGCACACTGCACTACGCTTTTCCGTTTATTATAATATGTACAACTCTCCTTTCTTGGTCTACGTCTATTTCCAGCTGCGAGGCAGGCGTCACTCCAGCAGTAGTGTGGTCCCGCTCGCACCCGTTGATCCTCTCGTAGCTAAAGATAGTTCGAGCGTTACATCACAGGCGTGGTGGGGCCGCGAGCTTATAATATTAGAGTACATAGTCAAACATTTCACTCTAGCCGCATTCACTCCAGGTCATCACCGCCGATCGGTTTTCTGCTGTACGTCGCTCGGGACTTTGCGATCTTCCACTTCGGCTGGACTTAGTCTAGTCGAAGTTGAAGATGCAGTCTCAGACTTAGCGAAACTTCTGCGTTGCGGTCCAAAACAAAACACTGTTGTTTTAGTTTGTTTTTGACAGCAATGTAGAGTATTTTTCATTTGTCCAGGTGAGCGGCACAGGCGGCGAAAGCGGAACTCACGTGTACCGGGAGAAGCGCGCGTGGCAGGAGCACTACCGCAGCAGCCCGCGGCAACCCGAATCCGCCTCTCTCGAGCATATGCTCGGATCCCTCCGGGCAGACATGAGCCGCCAAGGAGTCCAAACCCCCCAAAAGGGATGCTGCAACGCCTGCGAAAAACCCATCGTCGGACAGGTGGATATTCCAACCTGCAACTTGGATCGAAGACCTATGGATTTTTGTGTTGGAACCAAGTTGTGGTTGAATGAACAGTGAAGTTTGAGTGTTGGAATCAGTGATATATTTGAGCTTTTCTGGTGCAGGTGATCACGGCGTTGGGCAGGACGTGGCACCCTGAGCACTTCACGTGCGCGCATTGCAACCAGGAGCTCGGGACGAGGAATTTCTTCGAGCGCGATGGCCGTCCCTACTGCGAGCCTGACTACCACAACCTGTTCTCGCCGAGATGCGCCTACTGCAACGGCCCCATCCTCGATGTCAGTCAACCAATTCACAACACAACTGTTTTTTAAATTCTCGTGCAAAGTCTTTATGCTGAAGCCTATCTTTCTTCCAGAAATGCGTAACGGCTCTCGAGAAGACCTGGCATACAGAGCACTTCTTCTGCGCTCAATGTGGACAGCAGTTCGGCGAAGACGGCTTCCATGAGAGGGATGGCAAGCCCTACTGCCGTAACGACTATTTCGACATGTTTGCGCCAAAATGCGGCGGCTGCAGCAAACCCATCATGGAGAACTACATTTCAGCGCTCAACACACAATGGCATCCCGACTGCTTCGTCTGCAAGGTCAGTATTTCTGCAGGTCCTGGAGCTATGAGGTTACCAGCAAAGGTTTGGTTTGTTAATTTTTAGAATACTCGAAAGAGCCATGCATTTGTGCCAGGTCAAGTATAAAAACGCTTCCTAAATATTCAAATGTCATTTGGATGTTTAAGAAGCAAACGTTTAACTGGATGTTTCGATCGCAGGAGTGCCAAATACCAGTCAAGGGCAAGTCCTTCTATGCTATGGAAGGGAAGCCGGTGTGCCCCAAATGCGTCGGAGTCGACGAGGATGAATAAAGGATGAACCCCCTCCCCCCTCCAAACGGATGCTTCCCCCTTTCTTTTACAGCAATGCCCGCGGCGAGATGTATGGGAATGAATGCAAAACACAACACACACGGTTCGCACACTCAGAACCGCATAGGATAGCTATAGGGAAACTAATGTAATATATTTTTGTAAGAATATTGTAATGCTAAGATTTATAAAATAAAGAGAACAAAAAAATAAAAAAAAACAATAACAAACAAAAAACAATGAATACGGAATAGAGAGACAGTGGCGCGGAAGAAACGAGTGCTTCTTCCGCGGCCGGCTTGCCTGAGCGCTGCTCGTGGCTGCTCGCGACTGTCAAGGTCAAACGCGTACGCGCATGGCAATGACCTTTTATCAATTCATTGTTATGCTACAGGCGTATTAAATAAAACGTAAAGAAATAGTAAATGGGGTCAAGTTGGGCAGATAGGGTTTCCCGTCCGGGCGCGGTATTAATAGGCGTAATGACGTCACGTCGGCGTCTGCGCAGCCACACCGGCTGTTGTAGATTTCCGCGCTTTGTTTATGGGCCATCGGATCGAACGCTATTTTTGACGCAATCGGCTATTTTTACACGGTCGCCAGGCAGCGAAATAAACTATATACTTGCGACTGATGTCTCAATCGATACTGAACTTACGGCTCATTCAGTAGAGTAGTAATCATTCGTACAACCACAATCAAGTACACTTAACTAGTCAAACAGCTGTTAGATCTATAAATCTTGATTATATTGGTAATTAACTAACTGCTTCAGGGTCAAAGATTCGAAATGTAAATTGAACAACTATCAATCCACTTGCCCAGTTCTGAAATTATTATAACTGCAACATAAACAATAGAAAATATTTGAAGAAATTAAATTTTTTTAAGCAAGCATTTAAAGTTTCGGATACAAGCGTTATTACACTTTTTCATTATATTAAATCTTTCAAAAGCAACATTGTTTTGATGAAAAATGCCCTGGCGCTTGGCCAGCACACTAATACAAAAGGTTTACCTAAAAACGTAAAAATAACACATACACAATAATACACCTGTCCATTTGTAACACCTGGGCCCCGTTTCACGAAGCAACAAGTTACTAGTAACAAGTTACAATTTGATATACATTGCGTAGCCGATTCGCCTCAACTTTAAGCCCTTATCGTTTTATCTAATCGTCTACGCAATGTACGTCGAATTGTAGTTGTAATTTGTAACTTGTAGCTTCGTGAAATGGCCCCCTGTCTGTTTATTAACTTTATAAAACAGTATTATAAATCTTTCTTCATCTTTCACTAGCTAGGTGATGAAATGACAGCTTCAAAAATGAACTAGGTAACGAATGATCTTTGGCTTAATTTATTAAACATGCTTTCAGAGACACAGAAAACGCTTTAAAGCCTTAACACCTACCACTTAAAGTTATTAACCATCTCCTAAGAAATCCCAGACAGTTAGTTGTACTTTTTTATGTATGAGATTTATATATAGATAGATAGAGTACATCTTCTTTTCTTTTATAATAGGTATAGCAGTATTTAATACTAAAGTTATTCACAAAATTTAATTACAACATAAACAATTTTTTTTTTTCACCTTAGCTTTGTCCAGTTTTTATATATAAAAGATTGAGGACCTGACCTCCACAGCCCTGAAAATAATCAAATCCAATAATCTAAAACTACAAAACTAAATGCTATCTGGGGGCCGATTCTCGAAGCTACAAATTACAAGTACAATTCGATGCATTGCGTAGACAAAAAGATAAAACGATAAGGGTATACAGTTTCGGCGAATTGGCTACGCAATGAATATCAAATCGTAACTTGTTGCTTCGTGAAACGGGGCCCTGGTTATAGATTAAACTTTGTCGGACTAGCGATTAAACACATCCTTAATGCTTTATTTATTATTGGCCTTATTCCAAGTTAAAATTATTAAAATTATATTAGGATTTATGATTCGTAGCAACTGATTATTATGATAATTTATAGATTGGTATTAGCCAAGTTTTATTTTGTGTCTTTGAACACGTTTATTTATTGTGTAATTGCAATGTAAAAAAAATCTTTTAAAGACTAACGCAACAAACCTAAATAAAAACACATTTAGGATTTAATACTAAACTGTTTTTTTGCACTATTATAAAAATATTTAATAACCAAGAAGATGAAAGCCAAGTTGTAAAATTGAGTATCGCCATCTACTATCTGTATCGTTTTATCAAGATCCATATTTAGGTATACTTACCTATACTATACACACTTGGCACTCCTGCGTCGATTCGATTTATTTTGTACTTTATCATTATTTTTTTTATTTTTCTAATGTCAGTATTTTTATAAGCACGTTTTTTATTTGATTATTGAATAGGCTTGCATTTGGTAGCTAATGGAAACTGATGATCTTCCTTTAATTCTCAGAAAAAAAAAATCTTCTTTGCCCTCGCCACTTCCCGTTACTCGGGGTGGCATTAATACTGCAAAAGCAAATCTCAAATCCAAATCCTTTCATTGGAAATAATCGAGTATTTGATGTTGAATTTAAACTCTTGTTACAGGAATGCCGCGAGCCCTTCCATGGCGGCTCGTTCTTCGAGCACGAGGGGCACCCCTACTGCGAGACCCACTACCACGGCAAGCGAGGCTCCCTCTGCGCCGGCTGCCACAAACCCATCGCCGGCCGCTGCATCACCGCCATGTTCCGCAAGTTCCACCCCGAACACTTCGTCTGCGCCTTCTGCCTCCGACAGCTCAACAAGGGAACATTCAAAGAACAGAACGATAAGCCCTACTGCCATACGTGCTTCGATAAACTTTTCGGTTAGGCTAATAGATGGCGCTGATTCGTATTTTAGTTTTAATTTAATTAACTGCAATGCAAACTGCTGGTTAGCTTATAAACGGATGAGATTTAAAACGCTTTGAATACATGTTGACAGTATCAACCAATATGTAAATCAAATCTGGTGTTAAATGTCATTTATATTATACTGAAGCATGTTTTAGAACTGTGCTATTGCAATCCCACCCAGATCTGCCTTCAGAAGTACCAACGACCTACAGATCAATACGGGCAGTGTAAGAAAACAACGGAATGTTGGATTATGTTGTATGAACTTTTTGGTTAAACGGCTGCTAGACGACATTAGTAGTGTAGAGGGTCGCCGAAAGATAGCGCTGACAGTAAAATTATGACTTAACTTTTATAATGTCATTGCAATGCAAGCTGGTGTTTAGCTGGAAATAAAAGTAAAATACAAAAACAACAACGAGGTACAAAATTTGTGTTTCACAAGAGTACAGCGACCGCAACTTAACCTTTATTTGCGTAGCAATAAGGAGTATAGTTAGCTGGAGTATTTATGTACGAATTATTAATTTTCGACCTTTATATATACTGGGAATTTGTTTCAAGTAAATATTCCCAAGAAAAGTTTATAAATTTTAACATTTAACCTCATTTTATAAGAAAACCATAGGGAATTTTGTTTTGAAATAAATAGTGGTTTCAGTTATACCTATAATTTTCCTCGCCGGGAAACTACGTCATGTCTAGTATTTTCGATCGATAATAGCGAAGGCTCAAGGCCGTATACATAAAACTACGAGGAATATAATTACTTTTCGTTTTATCAGCTTGGCGCAGTATTACCAGTTTTGAAACAAGTACATTGCTTTTCTTATCTGTTCGATATTTTTACGAGCGTGTGACAACCATTGTACTGGTAATTAACGTAGCAAACATCATCGATAAAAGAATACAATTAAAATTACATTCAAAACACGTTTTAAGAAAATGTGCTGCTTTTTGTAAATAATGAATTGAGTCATTGTAGAATAGATTGTAAGGAAAGTGTAGCTATGTTGATGATCACTGATCCAAGAATTACTGAAAATCTTTGTTTTTTGCTTCAATCATCAGTTTAATTTAACATTTTGAGCTGCACTGTATCTAGAGCAGTATTTAAAAATAAAATTCATGGTCATTTATATTTGAACATGAACGGCCCGTTACAGTCCACTGCTGGACTATGAGCCTCCTCCACTCCGCGTGTTTGGTGTTGCCATAATCTCCACGCTTGGCAGGCGGGTTGGAGATCGCAGATTAAAAGGTTACTGTATCAGAGAGCGCTGCTGCCCGTTCCCTGTTCAATGTGTAGTCCCTAAGTCGCCTCTTACGACACCCACGGGAAGAGTAGGGGTTGGTGACTAATGTATTCTACTCTGCCGTCACCACACGGCAAGTATTATTATTTATATTAATAATAATAATATTTACGGTATTTATATTTATCTACCTTCAATTTACTCTGCTACCTATTTTCTTGGCATAATAATGACGAAACATGCATTAAAACGTTGGGTTTTTAGTAATTTTTGACAACTGTCGTATTAGATAAGTCCTTTGATTATGTGACTTATTAAATGTCTAACTAGTGCATGTGATGAATTAATTTGTAATAGTGTTTATACTAAAATTGTTCTATAAATAGTTAGGATTAAAATTCTTATCTGTTACTTGAGCAATTCGGTCTAAAAATGTTAAAAATCGGTCTGATAATGTTTAAATGTATATTACTGTTAGGATTTTGGAAATTAATAATTTAACAGTAAGTGTAAAATATTAAATCTTGAGTCTTTATATTTTTATTAGCATTTTTTATGTTATACGCTTCAGTTATTTGTTAAGTTGGTATGTTTCACAATTTCTTACCAACAAATTTAAAACTAAACGTCCGAATCATATTGAATAAATTATGTTTTCTTTCAAATTCAATTTAATTAACTTATCAGATAACCACTAACTTATTATCCAGGGGGCCGTTTCACGAAGCTACAAGTTACAAATTACAAGTACAATTCGACGTACATTGCGTAGACAATGAGATAAAACGGTTAGAGCTAACAGTTTAAGCGAATTGGCTACGCAATAAATATTAAATTGTAACTTGTTTCTTGTAAATTGTTGCTTCGTGAAACGGGAGCCAGGTGTGATACAGGTCATTCATATCAAACGCGTTTTTCGCCCTGGCAACATTCTGGGCCGTCATACATTTTTAGAGGTTTGAGCCTTCTTTCCGACCGTTTCGACCATGGCGACCACCTTAGTGGACATAGCGATTAGGTCCGTTAAAAATAAGAACTATCTTTGCGCTGCGTTAACTTAGTTAACTTGTAAATTAAACTTGTATACATTTTATGTTGGCAACATAAAAAATATAAAATTTTAATCCACAAGTAAATTCTTTGTATTACAAACTTATGTTGGCAAGTTATTGTGTAAATTTCTATATCTTCCACTAGAATAAACAGCTGTACAGTTAATTGCTACTCTGTTTTAAACTTTATGTATATTTTTAGTATTTCAGTTGTATTGATAACCGTTATCGCATAGTTAGCAAGTGCCAAACCTTATCGGGCCGTTGGAGCAATTGTTCACGATTTTACTGCGTGTGTTTTAAAAGGCCTGTTATAGTTCGGAACTACCTATATATTATATAGGCGTGATAAACCAATCTGTTTTTGTACACGGCAGATTAAAGCAAATGAAATGAAGATATCGATAAATTTATTGATTATTTGTTCTATTCCAATAACACGGATACATTGCGATATGAGTCGGACATAGATCAGATTCATAGATTCGGTTCGAGTGGAAGTTATTTGCATATCCGGCATATGACGTGAATGTTTCTCTTTATTATAGTTTCTGCAATAAAATCGTGGACAGGTGCGTTTTCCTCCACTCGAGTTGGCTTCGAAACTGGACGAGTGTCCAATAATCCGGAGATGATCGCTCTAGTTAGTTATTTATGTAAACATAAGGACATGATTTTATTGAATCTGTAATATTTTAACAAATATATTTAATGTTTTTCTAATGACAGCTTTTATTTTCAAATGAAACGACAAAATACACAGAACACTATATTTACGGCACTTAAATATTTGTACATGCATCCCTACACTTAAAGAATATAAATAATATTAAAAAAACATTACATTACATGTGCAACAAGTACTAAATTTGTCATTTTTCAACTTAAAATAAATCTAAACATTGACTCAATGACTTAAATCTAACGTTAAGCTTACAAATTAGTCAGTCTTTGGGGGGAATGATACAGAGTTACTGCCTATCCTACGCCAGGCCAGGGAATAGCTCTGATAACGATTCGCACCAAAAGTCTGACAAGTCCAAAGATTCCGGTTCACTGAGCGGCGACGCGAGCGACTCGTAGCCGAGGTCCGAACTGAACGTGTGCGCCGGCGACACGCCGAACAGGTCCCCCTCCACAGACTTCGGGGACAAACTCATCGGGGACAGAAGCGACATGTCGCACTCCAGGGTGATGCCCGACCCGCAGTCGGTCAACGAATTGAAGTCCGTCTCAACCTTAATCGGAGCGACGTCTTCGACAACCTGATCTTCACACGGAACCTCTATAGTCACACAGTCGTTCTCGTCGTCGCAGTTCGCGAAGAACATATCTCCCTTATCATTGTTTTCTTCTTTTTCGTCTTTGGGCCGCGTGATGACAATGTCGGGTGTGTAGGGATGCGCGTACGAGTGCTGGGTTAGTATCCTGTGCACGTCGTGTTTGAGGTCCCTCACTGCGCTTTCACGGGGTTCCAGGTGCTCTGCTGCGGACCCCACCACTTCAGCTCCTTGAGGGCGCTCTCCAGAGTGCTCGACTGGGACCTGGGACAAAAGACATTCACGTTAACAAATGATAAAAAGTCAAAAGAAAAGTCAGGGGAAGAAAAATAAATAATTCAAAATAAAGAATACAAAAGCAGTCTAAGGAGTTATAAAAAACTTTGTCCTTTCTGTTTTGAAATTGGCCTGAGATAAGTATGAGTAGCCAACATAAGCCTCATTTCATTAGGTGAGTGAGGGTGTAAAAGATTGCATCAGATAAGTAGGTACCTTATGCGTCATCAATATGATGAAATGACTCATCCATCATATAAGGTCAATACAAAATGACGTAACTAAATGTGTAATGATTTTATTTTCAGTATACTTATAGATCTGAACTCGCTAAACTGTTTGTCCATCAATGGCCTTAGCAGATGTGCGGGCATCGGGCCTGCTTTTGTTTAGATGCTTGTGATGTAAAACATGTCAATGATTGCATCAGCCGCGCCCGCGCACTCTTCACGCACCGCTTCGAACGCCGCGCGCCGGTATGCCCCAGATAACGCAATGTTTGGGATTTCCTGTTTGTTTCACCACGTGCTATGATACTAACACCATTTGAATGACTCATCTGCAGAGATATACTCTCAAGGGTTACAGCCTACAGGTCTACGAGTCAAAGTGAATGATGAAAGTCATTGTAGGTAAGTTTTAAACTCTGTCTAAATACCTACTATAATGACTGGGAGCGAAGTTTCTTAAATCAAAACAAGGTCGCGGTCTTATCCCTTAAAAAACTATATTTATTAAGATAATCAAGAACGCTGTTACTAGATAAGTACCTACCTACCAGCAAGGAGATATTTTACAATATAGAGAAGAGATGAATTATTAGGATGAGAAGGCAAATATACTTACATTCTTAACCTCTCCTGCAGAACTTGCATCAATTTCTTGGAGGAGGGAGTCTGCAAGTTGATGGAGGGTATCGAGGTACTCTTCAGAGTCGAGGTGTGCGAGGATGTCTGCGAGAGGAGACACATCGCCAGCAGCAGGCGCGCCGCGCGGATCGCCGACGGGGGCCCCTCCTTCTGCGGAGGAGTGGACTCAGCTGGTCCGGGGCCACCCGCGACGTCCCGCGCCGCCGCCTTGCTGCGTAGCTCAGTGTTCTCGCTGAGCAGACGCTCGTTCAACGCCTTCAAACTCGCCATCTCGCTCGAAAGCTTCTCGTTCGCCTCCATCAGTTGCTGGATGTTGGACTCCATCTCGTCCATCCTGGCCTTCTTGCGGTCGCGCGACGTTTGCGCCGCTACGCGATTCTTAAGTTTCCTAGAAGGAAAAAAAATATTATCAGTGTTTTTACCAACATCAGAAATGGGATAGGGATATTTACGCCCACCAACGCCCTCTGTTCCTGTTTTTTGTAAACTTAAGTACTTGTAATCATTATCAGTTCCCGTTTAATTAAGGAATATTAAGGAGTAAAAACAGCATGACTTTTGTGGTTTTAGTCATGGTGAGGAAATAGTATGAAAATCATTACATGACGCAATAGATTTGAAACAAAGTTTTGAATTGAATTATTGATTCTATGAAGTAAAAGTAATACACTTCACTTATTAATTAGGTGTATTAATCACAATAAAGAAATGTGTTCCGTACATTCAATACTCGCCAGTCATCTTTATCAACCAGATATAGTAAGAGATCAACTGATGATGGTCATTAATTCACTTTATACAGGGGCCAGTATAAGTTGATCCACGGTCCCGTTACAATGGGTGTAAAGAACGCGACACGCAAGCAACAGAAATGTCTAGAAATGACTCACTTTCTCTGCATCTTCTCTTCCCAGGAGAGGTGATCCAGCCGCCGCTTCCGTGAGGGCTGCGGCGGCACGTCTACGACCACCTTCGAATCCACCTCCTCCATCGCCAAGTAGTTCTTCGGCACCGTGATGATTATCGGAGAGCTCATCTTCATTTTACTGATATCGAACTATAAACTTTTAAAAACACTCCACACACCACTTTGCTAGTTTTCTAAAGTCTCGACGATGACATGCTATTACGGTTTAGAAATTCTATTCACATTTATCGGGGTCTAAGCTTGCTTCCGGATGATAACTTGCGTCGTACATTTCGCTTGAGCTCAAGTCAAATTGTGTTCATTTACGTTCTCGAAAACCCGTATGTGGAACCACCCGATTGGCTTAACGTTTATCAGTGGGTGGTAACCTTTTTATCAGTATAGAATTTTAGAGAAAGATGTTAAACGAGTATATCTGAAAGAGTGAACGAGAAAGATAAATTGTCAATGGAACGCTTAACTTACAACGCAGCAGAAAGAGATATAGTATCCGATTTAATACAAGTGCGAAAGAGAAAGCTAAATAACCATAGACATAAACTTATTAAAAATGGAACGTAATTTGCCTAAAAAATAAAATGTCACTGTCATCCGCGGCTTCTGCTCTGTGGTGACGGCCTCCATTGTTTTGTGGTTATTTTCCAATAATTTTCCAAAAATACTCAACAATCTAATAGTTCTAACTCCTTAAGAAATTTAAAATCAAGTCATTCATTTGCTACAATGGCTTCTACGAGCTCTGACTCACAAGCTACCATCGCCCAGAAATCATGGATAATGGCGAACAATATCGACTCCGTATCCAGTGTCGACGAAATTTATCGTTACGATAAAAAACAACAACAAGACATACTTGCAGCCAAACCCTGGGAGAAAGAGTAAGTTTCTAATCACTTCACTTTGATACAATACTTCAACAATCGTAAGATTTTCATTAGAACAATGGTTATGTTTTCAGCCCTCATTTCTTCAAAGACATAAGGATCTCCGCTTTAGCTCTGTTGAAAATGGTGATGCATGCTCGGTCAGGAGGCACGCTGGAAGTCATGGGTCTGCTTTTGGGTAAGATTTCACATTTTGTTAAAATGTCAATCTGTCAAGCGACTATTCTTTTATGAATAAAGTTTTCATGGTTATGAATTTCTAGGTAAAGTTGATGCTAACACAATGCTGGTAATGGACTCATTTGCGCTGCCTGTGGAAGGCACAGAGACAAGGGTCAATGCTCAAGCTCAGGCCTATGAATACATGACTGCTTATATTGAAGCTGCCAAACAAGTAAGCCATCTTCTGCCTTCTTATAAACAACACAATTTTTGTGAAAATTTTGTACAAATATAAGCATTCTCATCATGTTTTAAGATTAAGTATTGTTTTTTTTTATAAAAAGTTACATGTGTCTTGGCAAGAGCAATAAATAGTTTATTTTTACATAGGTACTTAGATTTTATTACAAATTAGGATGCACTTAGTGTACTAATCATAGTCTTTGTTCCCACATAAATTTTATTTATTAACAATGTTTTTTAACCTCATTAACAGGTTGGCCGCCATGAAAACGCAATAGGCTGGTACCATAGCCACCCTGGATATGGTTGCTGGCTGTCCGGTATAGATGTCTCCACACAGATGCTCAATCAGAACTTCCAGGAGCCTTTCGTAGCCATTGTCATTGACCCTGTCAGAACTATCTCGGCTGGAAAAGTGTGCTTGGGAGCTTTCAGAACTTATCCTAAGGTATAACTTTAAAATACTTGTATTTATTTATTTTTTTACTAAGTTTTGCTAGAAGCATTGAGCAAATTGCAGAGAGTTTGAGCTGTCACCTATGACTACATACTTTTTTATTTTATAGGGCTACAAACCCGCTAATGAAGAGCCATCAGAATACCAGACCATTCCTTTAAACAAAATAGAAGACTTTGGAGTCCATTGCAAGCAGTACTACTCGCTAGAAGTGTCCTATTTCAAATCATCTTTAGACAGGAGACTCCTGGACTCCCTGTGGAACAAATACTGGGTGAACACACTCAGCAGCTCCAGTCTGATCACGAATGCTGACTACACCACCGGGCAGATATATGATCTCTCTGATAAGTTGGAGCAAAGTGAAGTTTGTTTGGGTAAGAAACTTTTTGAAGATATTATATAAGTCAGACTAGCTAATAGCCTGCGGCTATGCTCGTACTGTTTAAGATTTTTTCACCAGAAAATTTGTTGCCTAAGTACTAATACAGTGCCTGATTGATCTATCTACTAAATTTCCTCTATATACATTCAACCATTTAGGTATAAAAGCAAAAACAAACATTTGTTTCACTTAGTTTTCTACTGTCTTTAATGCTTGCTGCAACCAATTACTGTAGAATGTGTGTATTCTTGTTACTTAACTTACATTTCCACAGGTCGTGGTGGTTTCATAGTAGCCGGTGCAGATCCCCACGAGAAACGCACAGAGGATAAACTTGGCAAGGCCACCAAAGATGCGTGCAAGACTACCATTGAGGTTATTCACGGTCTGATGGCGCAGATGATCAAGGATCGGCTCTTCAACAGCGTCAGTGGAAGACCAGCTCCTGCCACGCCCATGATTGAATGATTGCATTTAGAAGTGAAAAAAGGATAACAAAGATTTCACATATATGAGAGAGATACCAGTGTGATGCAATAGTCTAAAATTAAGCTCACCTTGTCATTTTCTTTTTCCTAGTAGGAGATCTGAGTAGGACCAGTGATTAAAAGCAGAGTTTTTATTTCATATTATTAATAATTAAAGATATCAAGTACACTGTGGTGATGCCACTGGCAGCAAACTTAGTACCATCATTATTTAATTTCTAATATGCTTGCTGTTCATTAAAATATGCTCTAAAGATAAACTAAATTCCTCATTTGTAAAGGCTTTTAAGGGATAAAAAAAAGGTTTAAAAGAGATTTAACACTATTAGCGCGTCTGGTAAACAGAAGTGGCGCAAATAAATTTGCATGGAACCTGTGATAAGCCTGGATTGGGTGGGATGTTTTGTATCCTTTATTCCCGTATGCCACCCCCTAGCTTGCCACCGGAGTGGCCAACGCCACCGAGTTTTCAAAACGTCTCGCTTCGTCTCCATTCTGCATCTCCCTGATATTCTGCTCTTGTAACATTTTCTAAGTTACAACTAATAATAAAATATTTTAAAATCCTATTTCGTTGGTTTCTGTATTTGATACCCAATTGATATGTAATCCCTTAACCACTGAATCGATTTTGATACAAAATTATAGATATAAATAAATATGTGGGGACATCTCACACACATCTGATCCCAAACTAGGCGCATCAGTCGTCAAGTTGCGGACAATGACCCGCTTTTACCATTACCAAGACTAGATTAAATATTCCAGTTGTGGCCATTTTAGAGACTGGATCCAACATAAATGAAACGAAACATTTGATTATATAAACATTTTCAAATATTTATTAACCAATTTACATAAATCATTATGTACATCTTTCACATAGCTTTACACAAATCATAACATCTCACGTCGTGGAGGGCCTTCTATTTAATCAGATACATATTTAGAAACAAGCACCAAATTACGATATATTTGCCAAGCTCTCTTTACAATGAAAATAAAATAATATATACTCCATGATTACACAAATTACATGCACAAGAAAATCCAACTAACGTCAACTGTAGAAAAAACATAATGATTGCATAAATTCAATGAGGGGGAGATATCTGATTTTTATTTCAGTTGACGAAAATTTAAGTTTTCTTGGGTCTAACTATCTGAGTGCGTCTATCGTGGTTCACATACTATAGAAATCTATTTGATACGCTACATAACTCATTAACGAGTGTTAGTGAGTCAAATTTAGAGTAAATTATTTATCAGTGCGCGTATTTAAATACCGTATTAAAGTTAAACATGTGAAGTTTTCCCAAGAAACGCGGATCGGAACCGGTGAAAATATTCTCACCTTACAATCGTTTCCATGAAAAGTTGATTTATTTTGACCCATATTTCTTGGAAAGAGTTGACGTAATTGGTCTTAATTTAAATACGATAATTTAAGCGTACCTAATGATAAAAAAATACCCTATATAAGACGTAAATAATGATAAAACTAAGTGCCTAAGTGTTAAAATATCCCAAAACATCGTCAAAATCGGGAGTAAAAATGTTAGCATAATTTATACCTATTCACTTTTAGAAGATGTATATACTTTTTTAATTATTTACACGTCGTCCGCCATTATAAAATTCTCAAAGGCTTAGAGTAAAGGAACAGGACTAAACTAAGGGAATAAATATCGTCTAGCATTGAAGAAGCAATCTCATACACAATATAACTATTCTTAACACAAAATGCATAGGGAATAATGTTCTACAATCAAACTAGACATACACCGAAAATATACGTACGATCCTTCAATAAATAAAACACTCGCTGCTGTAGGGCTAGAGCTTACTTACAATAATTTTCCTATCTACCTTTATAGAAATCTATATCTTTTCAAACATATACAAGATGTTGAACACAACATGAGTACATCACGTGCTCTAGCCCGTGAATTTAAACCGATGACTAATTTTTTACACCATTACTCTGGGGGTTATTTTATTCTAGAGGCTTATCACACCTTATTTATAATAGTGATTCAATTTATTTATAGTTAAGTACACATTCCATACAACCCTTCGTCTCTGTACAGCGTTATTTATGTTACAATCTTTTTAATCAATAAAAAATAGCAACTTGATAGTAAAAGCGATACATAATATTGTCACACTTCGATAATGTATTTCAACTGGTATTTGAGAGTGGACAATATGCGTGTGAATTTTTTCACAAATTCTTTTAGAATACTGAGAATAGTTTATATTTTTATAGGTTCTTGCAATTTGGCGACTACAGAAATATTTATTTAAGTAAAATAATATTAAATTAAAACTTAGTAAGATTAACCCAATAAGCAGGAAAAAAAGCATTTAATTCATTTTAATATAGGCCCTAATATTTTCAGACTAAAGGGTAGTCTATAAGCTTACCTAATACAAAGTGGAATGTTAAAATCTCAGATAGCAAGATCATTTAGTCATTTCATTAACATTATGAGCAATAGTAATCATCAGGAACAAATAGATGAAAATTCAGATGCAAGAAATAAGATTATTGTTTGATTTTGTCTGAATTATCGACCAATACAAGCCCACTGCAACAAGAATCACTAGATTTAAAAAAGGTATTTTTGGGCCGATTCTCACAATTATAAATAAATAAACATGTTATTAAACTCATACATTCATAATTAGATTTTAGTTTTAATTCATTTTTGTGAGAATCGAACCCGGAGTTAACCGATAAGTGATATTTGCACTAATTTTAACCCCTTATCTGCGGCTGTCAAGATGTATTGACGGACAAAAATATTACAAGATCGCGCGCGCCGCATACTAAGGGTACTTCATTTCAAATAACAATGGAAAAAACAAAAAATATGTATGGCATAAAACAGTTATTCGTGATTCACACTTGTCAGCTAATCGAGATTGACATATGTCTGGAAATGTATCCTATGAAAGACTTTTCCAATGTTATCTGAAACAGGGTATAGAAAACGTTAAAACGGTGTTCCTAATTTCATACGTTTAGATTCGTAACAATCCGACTGTAGTGACAAACTTTAATAACATCCACCCATCCAATTACCAAGTAATCTTAAAATTTACAACAAAGTAGCTCAATAAAAATGGTTCCGTTAAAATGGTAAGTAGATTTTTTAACTGGAAGTTTACTTTTAATCTAAGTTGCGTTTTGGATATCAACTGACCAACATTATATCCATTAATTTAACAGGATCTTAACCTAGAGTGAACAGGATATTTGCGTGGTGGTTGATGCCACAACCAGAAAGGAACAGAAGTAAATGACTGGATAAAGTGTGGCGCTGTAAATCAAAACTTCATAAAAACACCTTGTGGTGTTACAAAAATACCTAGACGGCAAAAAGGTTAGTCCTTACACACAACCGCGGTCAGCTGGTCGATTTATTATGAGACGATTTTTTATTCATTTGACAACTTTTCCTTGGGGAAAATTGTTCAGCCTCATGGACTGAGCTCCCCTTTGTAAAAAGTACGGATATTCTTGTAACACCCTGTATCTTTTCAATCAACCTTGCCTTATTAGTGAACGTGCTCACTACTGCTAAGCTAAGAAGCTTGCTAAATTAACCACGTAGTAGTGTAAACACTGCGGTTGTTGTATAAAGAGTGTACTGGAGATATTTTTATCACTCACCTCAAATTTATCGTCGAATATGCGGAAATCCAAGCAGGTTTTTTTGCCAGCTAAGCTAAGCCAATAATAATAGCGTTGTATAAATAAAACATAAAAATAATAAAAACATCTGTAATCATTCTAATACGAATGATTTAATTTATTATTTTAATGTATTGGCTCGCTAAATAGCTTTGTGAAAAGAGCGTAACAAACACCAAAGACACGCATTTTTTTTCTGATTATAGCGCTGCGCCTGCGTAACTTTCACATAAAACTAGAAAAAAATCTGCTTTGGAAAAGTTGAGAAAATAAGCATAGTATCTTCGATATTCGTAAATGTAAGTCCGGTTGCGAGTGTATGCTGTGTGTGTGTGTGTGTGTGTGTGAGGAGCGGGGCGGGGCGCGGGGCGGGGTCGCTAGAGGCCGGGCGCGGGGGGCGTGGCCGCGCGTCAGTTGAACAGGTCGGCGGGGAAGGAGTTCACTTCCGCCTGCTCCAGCACCGGGCTGCCGTCCAGTGAGTAGGACACGCGTATCCGCAGGCGTAGAGGTGTCTGCAACAGTTGTAATGCATTTTATAAACAAACAAACATGTAATAGGTAATAGTGTAGCTCATTTACCGCACTAGTGCCTCGTCATAACAGTATAAGCCTAGCCTAAGCTATAATAACCTAATTACGACTTCAATATTATATTACACTGCATGTGAGTAGAACATACATTACATACTCAATACCTCCCCCTTTTTTACCTTTCAGAAGAGGTAAATGTTTGTAACTACGAAAGTATCGATCAAGATTGTCATAATTTTTAATTTTTCACTTCGATTAAAAATAATGCAAATGTCAATGAAAATTAAATTTCTTTCATTTATAATTTTGTCGTTCAAGACTTTTATTATTACATAACACAATAATGAACTTACTCTGGATGGATTCGTGATTTTAAGAACTTGCGTAATCTCGCCCTGTGGAGACAACACGTTGCCCGAAGGTGACATCATGTCTAACTGGAACGTCTGGAAATACAAACAAAATTATGAGGTAAAAACGCGATGATTGCATCTTACAATTTAAAACTAAGTAATGTTTTTTGTTTTAAATTTGACATTGTATTGTGACAGTAAATTGTATAAAAACAAAACAACAACCGGCAACAATAATGTAAAAAAAACCTTGTGTCAATGTTTGATTAAGGTTTAAAAACACGAGTACTTCATAATCCTCACTTCTGAAATATTCTCAATTTTGGAAATGCCAATAACTGTTTACTGTCCCAAATGAATAAATTAGTCCCATCACGTTGCCAAACGTGTTTCAGTGTGTGCTTCTTGTGACTTAACTTAGGGTCGGGCCACACTGATCGATGGCGACCGACGATTTGCCTATACAAAACGCGCGCAAAGTATGGTAATTCGTTCGCCGCGTCGTCGATTCCATACTTTCAGCGCGTTTTTTATCGGCAAATCGTCGATCAGTGTGGCCCGACCCTTTTTGCTTCAAAAATAAGAGATTTATGACGTGATTTTATTAATGTTTTATAGTTATTTACCCTCGGCACGGCGGCCTGGAACAAGAAGTCGGTGAGCGGCTGCTGGCTGCGCGCGCGCATGGTGAGCGAGGCGGTGGCGCCGCCGCGGGACACTTCTAGTACTATGCTCACGCCGTTCTTTTCGAACGCGTTTACTACTGTCACCTCCGATGATACTGGAATTAATGGCGATAATTTGAAGATTAAAGTCAATGGGAAAAGTAGGATATGCTTAACACACATAAAATAAATATTCATGATAGAACCAATACAAAATAGCTGCAAAATGACAGTTGTTTAGCGACTGTACCCTGACTGATTTTTAGCTGTTGGCTGGTTGACAACAGTTCAACTATAATGCAGTGTATATCGGGCATTGTATAACAAATGAACATGTTTTGAGAAGACTGCACAATGGCGACATTTAGTTTCCTTATCCAAGAAGAATTCATTTCAATATGCATTTCTAAATGACCGATTATGTGACCTGTAAAGTCGATTACAGTACGACAAAAAAAAATTGAATTTAAATAATGATGGAGTGAGGTTCTTTACCAACGGCAGCACAAGATATGCCGAAAGTGACAGGTAGCCAAAAAGAGGAAGTGGCAATGATTGGCTGAAAATCAACAGTATTGCCAATTAACCCTGTACAGCGCCCTCATTCGTGGTCTATTATCTTGTGTCGTACTATAGTTTTTGCAAAACCAATATTAAAGCTGGTAACGTACCAGGTTGGTGTGAGGTGAAGAAGCCGTCGAGCAGGTTAGTGGGCGCGTTGTTATTGAGTACGCTCGCGCCCCCCGCGCCCCCCATACCCCCCGCGCTTCCCGTCAGCTCCAAATCGCTAAGAAGATCCAGGATATCCTGCAAGACACAAATATAGATTCAAAGTTATTATGTACTGGTTTCGGCTATAAATAATGTACATCGGAAAAAAAGTAATATATTAGTGTTATTTTCGAGAAAATCGAACACGCAAATGGACATTATTTTTTTGACGTAAATGATGTACCTATAGTAGAAAGTTTAATATCTAGTGCAGCATTACTGAAGGGTTTTTAATAACCTTTTTGGTGTGATTCTTTTTTCTTTTGGCCGGTTTTTATGTCACATTTTCAAATTTAAAATTTTCTTGGTTTGACCTTTTTCTAAATGGACGTAGTTACACGAAAAGGATCCAATCCACACAAAGTCACTTTTGAGATATTGAAGTTTGAAGTTCAAAATGATTTTCTTCATAGGTGTTTGTTTCAAGATAAATTTAAAGTGTTATGTTTTGTGAGAAACATTAAAACCTTTTTATTGTTAATAGTATATTTATGGGACGATTGGTATTTTCGGAGAAATATGTGTTTTGGTGGGTTGGATCCTTTTCATTTTATTACTTTTTCTTTGGCGCATGCTTAATATAAATTTCTTTAAAACGCTCCATGTAGTGAATTCTTTGCAAACAAAATAATACAACAAAATAATACTGCGATCAAAAATACATTTAATTTTTAGTACTTTTTGGGAGAGATAGATATAATTAGTTACCATCTACACTCTAAGAAGTTCGTTGAAAATCTTATTGGCATATTACTTTGAAAATGAATTTATCGAAAAGGATCCAAGCATTTTGGATCGTTTTAATTATTAAATGTAGGTGTTAGAATATTCAGCAAGGAGAACCAAGCGCTGTGGATAGTTTTTATATTTTTAATTAAGTATAGGTGATGAACAAATTGTAATTACACAATAACAATCCAGGGTGCTTGATTCGTTTTAAAATAAATGGTTAATATTGTAGGCTGTGAACCAGGACAATTGGATTGTTTATGGTGAAAGAACAAAAAAATCTGTCATACATGTTGGTTGGTTCAATGGCTGGTAAAAAAGATAAACCTCTTCTTTTTTGTCAAATTTTTATTACTGGACGATAGAAGCGATATTTGCGGTCAGTTTGGTGTACTTAAGTCATTTTTGACAATGTTGTGGATTGGATCCTTTTCGTGTAACTACGTCCAAATTGTTTATTGTTTTCTCAGTTGTCGTCTGTCATCAGATGGGAACGATTTGAACTTGGTTGAATATAAATCTCTAAATAAAAATATGAGTAAATGTTGTAAGTGGCTTGCAATGCAATAATTATTGGGACAGGCTCCTACTTTGGACTAGCCGGGTAAGTCTTGTGTTGTCTTCCTACTGGTTTTTATCGACGCACTTTTCTCTTTCCTTGTCTTGGTCGGATGGCGATTATTTCTTTGTCAATCTTTACAGTGTATTTCCGGCCTCTCCGACGCACGCACGAGGGTCCCTCCGTGCCTATCAGGATCTCTTGCGGGGGTTCCGGACCCCTGAGGCCACCAGGCATTGAGCGTGCCTGGATCCCTGCGTTGTGTGCGTCCGCGCCCGTGCCAGCTGAGTGCCGCAGACCCGCGCACCGGCGTCCCCCCAGGGATACTGCCCATCACGCGGATTTTTTTAGCCTGTTTTTGTATCAGTTTTGTTATTTTGTATGCGGATTTCGTCAAATGCTGTCAAAATTCCTTTTCTAAATTCTAAAAAGGCCCTTTAGGTTTCTCTGGCCCTCCTTTTTTGGTTCCCGTTTGGCTATACTCTCTCGGGGTACTCCGCGGTTTTGGTACACCTTCCTGCATCGATACACCACAACACAACACTAGTTCAGCGACACTATATCGCCGGAGTCCCCTCAGGACTCGACTTTTTGCTACTTTGGCAATTTCTAGGCCCTTTTAAATTTTTATTATACCGTTCGGACAAATTTAACTAACTCTTTCTCTGTTCTCCTAAATTTCACGTTTCGCCTGTGGTCGTCGACCACAGGTTAGCTAGCTTTCTTTTTTTAACGCTACACTAGTTCTTTCAAAAACGCTTTTCAGTATGAATGTAGGGCGCTAATAACTGCCCTGTGACTTCAATGGCCATTATTTGCCTTTCTAGAATTTAAAACCGGTCTATTATTACAAGCTCGGATTTATAAATTTGGAAAATTGTAGGGTGGGTGATGCTCACGTTGCTGCTGGTGTTGTTGTTGGTCGGCGCGGGCGCGGGCGCGCGCTCCACGTCGCCATTCGTCAGCGTGTCCGACCCGATTATCAAGTCTAGTAACGCGTCCTGAAACAACACGTTATTATTACTTACACGAAAAAAAAATAGTCAAATAAAAGTTGTCTATGTCCAATTTGTTCATGTCCACACAAAAGTCTATTCATGTATACATAAAATAATAATAAAAGTTTTAATCTGACTCTATAGGTGCTGTTGTGAGAAATGTACTCCCTACATTATTACAGGTGTTCAATAATATTATGCTTGCACATTATGTTATTATGACTGAGTTTTTTTTTTATTTACAATTTAATAGGTACTCGTACGGAACCAGTTTCGAAACTCCGGTTCTGGAAACGGCCGAAGGGCAATACTTTAAAAATCTGAATTTTAAGGAAACCTTGTCCTTGGCCTTGGCAAGTTCACAACTCGAGGAAAACTATTCCGAGTTTACTACGCTCACTTCTTAATTTAATATTAGCGTGAAGTTAATTAACAGATCTTTTAAATTATAAAAATCGGTAACTTTGCTTAAAACGTGTCACAAATTCAGAAGAATATTGTAAGAGAGTTGGCTTTGTAGCATTAAAGACAGCTACAGTTTACCTGGTGTGGAGTGTGGGGCGTGTGGGGGGCGGAGGCCGGGGGCTCTTGCTCGGGCTCGTCGTCGGAGCGCGCGCCGCCCGTCGGCGGCTCCATGGGCGGCATGCGCTCCAGCAAAGCGGGCCGCAGGTGTGCGTATTGCCTGTGAACGAATTAAGTATATGGATAATAATATGTATGTGTGTGTACACTTTATGGCACAATAAAAAAATATTGTGTTCCAACTGTGATTCCAACTCGGCTGGGCAGCGTTCGGGAAGCTACGTAACATCTTTTCGTCCCAAACACCGCAGTGTCTCAAGATGAAAGTCTTTAACCAGTGTGTGTTGCCAGTGATGACATACGGATCAGAGACGTGGTCGCTTACAATGGGCCTCATAAAAAGGCTCAAGGTCACCCAAAGGGCAATGGAAAGGGCTATGCTCGGAGTTGAAATGCTGCGAGATTGAATCAGAAGTGATGATATTTGCAGGCAAACCAAAGTTGCTGACATAGCTCTTAGAATTGCGAGACTTAAGTGGCAGTGGGCGGGCAGAAAGTTCTCGCGCAGCGTGGGTAGGTGACGTCACAAGGTGGACCGACGACCTGGTGAAGGTCGCGGGAAGCTGCTGGATGCGAGCCAAGCAGGACCAAGAGTTGTGGAGATGCTTGGAGGAGGCCTTTGTCCAGCAGTGGACGTCTACAGGCTGAGATGATGGCGATGGTGTTTTATGTACCTGTATAGTTGGGATAGTTCGACCCCTCTCTGTTGCAACTCGACGTGGATGTGAGAGCCGAACATGTCAATGATCACACGTATTTTGCTGAAAACAACAAAAAGAAAAAACTATAATTTTTTCATCATATAAATATTTATAATATTACAGCTTGAGTATTACACTTGTATTACACAATGAATAGTTATATAACAAATTAAAATTTTCAGTTTCTCTTTGAAAAGTAAAAAATATCTATTTGCAAAGATCCTTTAGTTACTGCTGTGAAATTAGGCAAGTATGGGAAATGCTATTTAATTTTTTCTACTGTTTCGTGTCATATATTTTACTTATGAAAATCAGAAGTTGGTTGAGAGAGCTGTGTGGACCTCAAAAGTTTTTGGTACACATTCCTCTCTTTTAACAGTCGTGTACTCACTCTTGACTCGGCTGCGTAGTGAACCTCGTAGACAGCTTGGCCAGTGACAGCAACAGGAACTCTTTAGTCGTGATCGAGAGCTGCGTGGACCACAGAAGCTTCTGGTACACATCTATCACGTACTCTTCCACTGGCCGCACAAACTCGTCTGTAAGGCATGAGTCGTCTGTAACATAAGTCCATTGATCGTCAATATCGGGAGCGTTGAGGGGAGATTACTATGGTTTTTAACTGTATTTAAAATTATAGTGATAGAAAGTGGTAGTTCAACAAAAAAAATATTCGATAGAGTAAATTTTTTCATTAAAAAATGTAGTTAAAAGTTTAATAGGGGATCGGACTACTTTATTTTTATTTTATTAATCCAAACTTCTTAGTTTCTGCTATCGAACACTAAAAGAATTTTTGCTCTATCTTTAAAATTGACCGAGTTATAAAGGTTTGAAATTCAAGATTAGACAGAGAGGCACATACCCACTTGTGACGTCATTTGTTAGTAACGCCATATAATCTCCATACAAAAAATAGTTTTTGAAAGAGACAGACATATTGAAACTTTAAAAAATCACTGTAAATTCGTTTTTCAACCGATTCTGTTTTTTTCTTCGCGAATCGTCTGCTACTAATCTATATTTAAAAAACAATTTATAAAATATGGTAAATTTAAGAACAGTCCGATCCCCTATTAGATTTATAGTTATTGAATCCTGCATTGTTGTTTGTGATCAGCTCTGTTGGTATATTTTACCTCAGTTTAGCTTTCACACCGAACAATTACTTTTTTAATTAATTTATGACTTTAGCCGAACTTTGTGCCAGCATCAAGTTCAGAATACACTTTCTATCGGCTATAATTTTATTCACGAAAGGAACTGACAAATTACTAGCAACTGTATTCAGGATCTTTATAAGGTCAAGTGTCCTGAATAAGCTGATAGTCATAAGAAAGTCCTTTTCAGTTAAAAAGCATAGTTCGTAGGCAAACTAGCTGTGCTCCGACACCCGTGAAGTTGTAGCGCCATCTACAGTGAGAAGTTAGCACATTGCAGCGACATCTATTGTTAATTTGGGGTAATGTTAGCGGGTTAGTATTTAGTACCTGGAAAAAACACACGTAAATATTATCAGCAAAAACTTAAAAGCGTGTTTGAAGCCAAACAATTATGTATCAATTTCACCATCATTCAATTTTATACATACCTTTATGGCAGCAGACAAAATAATGCACTTAAGATTTGAGTATTTATACTAGAATAGATACTCAAAGTACTCAAGTGTAAACTAAATTAGTACGCTAATAGGGTGGTGAATACTCTGATTAACAGTCTCAAATTTCTATTTATTATATTTGTAGCTTGTAAACACCCAAAAATATATTATTTCATCAACAGCCCATATACGTCCCCACCGAGGGGCTCGAGCCTACCCTGACTTAGGGCGATCAGGCCTTAGTCGACCACGCTGACCCAGTGCGGGTTGGTCGACTTCACACACAACCTTTGAATTTCTTCGCAGGAGTCGAGTGTGCAGGTTTCATCACGATGTTTTCCTTCACCGTAAGAGCGTTGAATAAACGTAATATGAATTCAAAACACATTGGTACGTGGTGGGGATCGCACCCGCGTCTCCCGGACGGGAGGCCGCGGCCCTAACCACTAGACCATCGCCGCTCTTTTACAAAATACCCATTACAAATGAATATTTGTTTGGTGTAGTGCTAGCGTATTTCAACATTAATAATTTATATTATCCGCCTCTACTCTGCCGTGTGGTGACGGCAGAGTAGAATACATTAGTCACCAACCCCTACTCTTCCCGTGGGTGTCGTAAGAGGCGACTTAGGGACTACACATTGAACAGGGAACGGGCAGCAGCGCTCTCTGATACAGTAACCTTTTAATCTGCGATCTCCAACCCGCCTGCCAAGCGTGGAGATTATGGCAAAACCCTCCACTCACTCATAGTCCAGCAGTGGACTGTAACGGGCCGTTGATTTGATTTGATTATCTGCCTCACTAAGAATATTGGACTCACCGAATCCATCTTCGTCGGCCATCGAGATGGCAGCACTTGCTTCTGATACCAGCAGGTCTCCGTACTCGCCGATCGTCCACGCCGCCACCTGAAATTAAGCATTGCTATCAACCACTTACTATCATGTTCCACGGGAAGTAACAAGTGGCTTGTATGGGCTTCTTATCTTGGAGGGGCCGAGACGTCGAAGTCTCGGAGCACTTCGACCCTATGGGATCTTTTGTGCTTCCCCAGATACCTAATCTTCATCACTCCCCAGTTCGTCAAACAATTCAGCCACGATTTATAGTGAGACCTGGGGGTGTGAACCTGTAGTCCTTGCTTGTATGGGCTAGACTTAGCTTCCTTATTCGTAGGCTAGACTCACTTGTAAGGCTCGAAGCAAGGCAAGGCAAGGCTCGTCTCCATTTCAGCTTGGGCAAAAATGCTTTGTATGTCGGGATGTCTGTCTGGCTGTTTTCCTTAACAGGTCGCATCCCTGAACCGTGGTTTGATAAATATATAGTTTCTTTTTGTCGATTAATTTTTCGAAATTTTTCAAAATGGCGGTGATTAAGGGGTTGAAAAAAATTAAAGGTCTACAGCTCACAGAGCCACCAGTGTGTACAATTAATAACAAACTCACTTGCACCAAAGGCTGTTTCTCCGTGGCGTCGCCCGAGACGGCGCAGCGCTCCAAGGCGGTCCACAGCCGCATGGAGGCGTAGGCCTGGCGCTCCGCCGGCGCCGCCGAGATGATCTGGATGGTGCTGGATACTGTGTCGTCGCGGAGGTAGTTGCCCGCCTGGAAAAAAAGCAAGAAATTTGAAAGATTTGATCGCTAAAATATGATAATATAAACAAGAGCTTCGATGGTCTAGTGGCTAGGGCCGCTGCCTTCCGTCCGGGAGACGCGGGTTCGATCCCCATCACGAACCAATGTGTTTTCGAATTTATATGTACGTTTATTCGACGCTCTTACGGTGAAGGAAAACATCGTGATGAAACCTGCACACTCATGCGAAGAAATTCAAAGGTTGTGTATAAAGTCGACCAACCCGCACTGGGCCAGCGTAGTCTCACCTTGAGGAACACCCGGAACAGCGTGTCGAGATGCCACTTGCTGGACGGCGCGTGTCTCTCGGCGTGTAGCACCATCGCGCTCGAGCAATGCGCCTTGAATTCCGCGTCCGAGCGCTCTAAGAACACCAGCAGTTCCTTCATCATGCTGCGGATGTTTGAGGAGTTGATTAAGGCGAAGGAGAGCTCCATGGCGCGCCGCCTTATTGATACGTCTGGGTCCTGGAAAAAAATTGATACTGGTTATTTTTAAGTCTAACCGAGAATTGAAATTTTACTGATCATAGAGACATATTTAACCTGCATCTGTTTTAAAAAGAAACACAACATACATGCCGATAAGATTAAGTGTCTGTCAAAAATAATATATCTCGTAATCCCAAAATGTTAGCTTTTCTAGGAAGATGTTAAAAACGAATGCAACATCATCAATCAAAGAACACGTTTGACATATTCAATATCCAACTTAACCAAATTGTTAACAGCTGGTAACCAATGTGAAAACAACTGTGCTGGATAGTTAATTTACGACTACACTGGTTTTGACATAGTTAACAAAAAGCTAATAGGATTTTACAGTAAAACAAATATATGAATAACTCGCCTTCAAACACTCCAAAATCGTGGTTCTATGTCTCTGCACAGCAGACGTGTCCACGTGCACGGTCCTCAACAGAGTATTCAGCGCCACGTAGCGAATATTCTTGTCATTGTTCAACAAGAACCGGCCCAGGATGTTCACGGCCAGCACTCGCAAGCTCGACTCCGACTTGATGTCCATTATAGATAGAACCGTCTCGTACAAGATGGTGTTGCCAACGTTTTTGCTGGTCTCCGTGTTAGTAGCAACCTGGGCGAGTATGTCATTCATGGCTTCCGAGGCTTCGGAGTCGTTTTTGCCTAGTATCCTGAGTAGGCGGAGGATTTTCACCTAGAATTTTTATATGGAGTTAAAGACTTTTATTCTTTAATTGTGAATTAGGATTAAATAAATGTCAGAAAATAACCCACTATTGTAGTATTATTTGCTAGTGTCGAGATTAAAATAAGTCGATTGATTTATAGCTATTCTGTCTTCTACTTTCTGCAGGTATGATTGAAAAATACGGGGTTATTTTTTATTCAGTGCACAAACTTTAATATGTTGTTCAGACCATGAAACTGAACAACTTTCCCCAAGAAACATGGGTCCGGAAATGAAATTTTGTACCTCCCATACTAATTGCTGAGTTGGCTGCGGCAGTTTGTATGGGAGATCGTTTTTTTTTTTATTTCTTTATAATATATTTGAGTTTAAGTTGACTAAATTTTAATACTATTTAAAGAATGAATAAACAAAAATTTAATACAACATTTTTGTATACATGAAGTAAAACTTAGGTACTTAATTGCTACATATAAATCTATTCTAGGCAACATTTATTTTATTAAAGCAATTACCTGAAGGAACGGATCTGAGACTCCACTGACGTCGTGCTCCGGCGAGTACCCAGCCAAGATTAGATTCTTCAGTATTCTCACCAGGTTTGGAACGATCTAAATAATGATAAAAGCAATATAATATTTCCTGCATAGAAAAAAATCACACCAAATACCCAATTGCGAATGCACACAGAAACAAATACGACTTACAAAGCGAAAAGAAAAGTCAGAAATTTCAATTTCACTATACAATACTTCAGGCAAATGTCGATCCTCTAAATACTTAATAATGACCAGCCAATGGATTACAAAACACGGCCAATTCACAATGTACAACAGCAATACCTACATGGATTTGGGCATTTTAACAAAATAGAAAAGATCTGAACTAAGAAACTATATTCTTCTCGCTACAGTCGTAAATGTGTGAGTGAGATAGAATGAGGTTTTAATGTGCTCTTCAGATCTTTAGCTGAGACACAGTAAAAAAAAATTTACAAACAATTTGCAGCAAATATTAGATATTTATTAGTCACTTGGTCAAGTGCTATGGAACACGTGATTTAAACATCTATTTGATATGGTTTTTGTACAGTTAGTAATGTGAGAAGAGTCGACAGTAGAAGGTTCTACCTACGTAGTATTCGATACATTGCCCCCAATTCTAACATCAAAGGATATAACTAAAATTGAGCGACATGCCGTTCGTTCTTCTAAGGAATAAAAGGGCTATCCATTATATATTGCCATATGGCAAAAGGACGCCTAGTTAGGCTCTTTGAATGGCAATATTATTTTTTAGATAAAATCAGATTTTATAGCTGGCATCCCTTGCACACCAGCGCCACTAGCGGATTCTTTCTCTCTTCCGTTTCGGTCGTTGATGACTCGACATTCCTCCGCAGTTTTTAAATATTTTATAATTGTTATTACCGCTTTATTGCACTCTATACACAACATAAGCATTCAATAATACATGCCACACCATTTACACAACAAATATTCGTAAGTGCATAGTTTTTAGTGTTATTACCGCCGCGGCCCCCTGGTAACTCAATTTTTTTATTTTCTCAATTATATTCCCGCCTAAATAAGCATTAACGTTTACCACGTGATTCTGGTTTCCGGCTTGTTTAACGCCTCAAATGTCAAGCCTATTATTCAATTTATTAAATAAATTGTTGAGCCCTCTTATTTAAAAGAATGAAAAAGACAGGACAACTGAATTTTAGATTAAACCATTACTGCGAGAATCGCCCTCATTGTGTACATCCAAGTGCGATGTCACACAAAAATGTTCTAACTACAATCATGATAAAAAAAATCCCAACAGCTGTTTTTGAAAACCTTACTATTCGTATCGACTCAACAAAATACCTAAGAGACCGAAAGTATGTTACTGTGTGTTAGTAACAATAGTAAATTTCTAAAAACATCGACAGCCAGATAAGTATCTCTAAAATCATTAAGTTCCAAATATAAACGTGAATTAATTTAAAAAACTTTTGAGTGAAAAGCACACGAAACACATAAATCCTGCTCCCAAAAAGCATCCCTCCTCCACGTGTATTCAGAATGGTAAAGTTTTCAAAAACCTGCGTTTATAACGATGTACCAACACAATACATTCATGCATGGTCAGTGCGAGTCTGGTGACATTGCAATGTTTGCTTCCAGTTGTTATGACGTCAGGCGGGGTATAAAACATATGAGAATAGGCAATATGCACATTTTTTCTCAATTCAATAATCGAAATATTTCAAGTTCCAGGTAAACAAATAAAAAATAATGTTTAAATAGGTACCTTGCTTAGAAACAGTTATAAGGCTTGAAAGTTGAAGGTTAGACAGAGAGGTCCGACGTGACATGTGACGTCATATGTCACGCGGGCCATACATCCACCATAGAAAATTTTGTTTTCGTAAGAGGGACAGATACATTTGCTTAATAATGTTGTATCTAGTTTGTTTTTCGATCAATTTCGATTCTGTTTTGACTGTCAGTATTCTATTTTTACCCGACTGCTTTAGAAGGAGGGTTATGTTTTTCGAGTGTATGTATGTATATTTCTTTGGCACGCTCTACAGCCTAAACGGCTTGATGGATTTTAGCTAAAGAGGTATCGTTAGATTCGTCTTACTGGTGAGAGCGACACTGGGTACATCAAATTTATAAAAAAACCAAGATGGCCTATTTTTGGCGCCAAAAGTTATAAATTTTTCATGCAGTCGGGTTTATTGTTTTTTTAATAATAGTGGTTATTGTATACTTTCCAGATGAACTATGAAAAAAACTAATATTTTTTTATGCATATTCCCTATTGTGACCGTTAGATAAGTTATGGACTTTAGTTATTTTGACAGTTTAAATCAAGTAAGATCAATATTGGATCAAAATTCAAGTACATAGTTTGCATAGAAATTGTAAATTTTGTGATTTTGTCATATAATAGTCAAACTTATTGTGTTATAAACCAAATTTCAAAAATAACATTAAAATTGAACAGTTACTGGTTTATCATAAATCTTCAAATATGTATTATTTGTACTAAACGTATGAGAGAAACCGTTTCGACGTTACCTACATCAAATCTTTATTTTTAAAGACAAGTAAGATAAGCATTTTGCAAGACTGAAATCCTAATTTGGAAGGTGCAAAAACTGACGTAATTTTTTTAGTTATAATTATTGCCAATATGTCACCAGACGCACACGTACAAAGTGCAAGGTCAGCGGTGTTTACCTCACGCTGTCCGCTCTCCTACGGGACAACACAAACAACATTAGTGGCCGAACTTGTATGCTCCTTGCATGAATTTTACCAATACTATTAAATATTTTAAAGTCATAGAAAACAATCAAAAACGAAATCCTTCCGGCGGAGTTTGAATCTACATCTTCAGCTTTTACGAAGCTAATGTGCTAACCATTACACCACGGACGGTATAATAGAAGGCGCCGAATTTCATTATTGCTTGCTTTCTATAGATTGATAACGTCACCAAGACTACTTGACACTTTACAGAGTGCATTCATTTTAAGGGGGTACACTTTGTGAACACTAGCGCCACTTGGATAAAAATTAATAACTAAGTGAAAACACAAAATATCAAAAATATGAACGATCAAATTGTTTCATTAGTCTTCTTGTATTTTAGAATTGATAAATTCAGTTATCTATTGTTAATTGTAGTAACAGATAGCGAAAGTGCTAATAACAGCCGTTTTTAGCACTTTTGCTATCTCTTACTACACCGTATAAGATTTTATAAAATTCGGTATTTCTAAAAATACTAAAGTACCTACACTTTAAAATGATCGTCCACTTTTTTAATATATTTAGTTTTTTCGGAGTTATGATTATTTTTCGAAGTGGCGCTAGTGCGCAGTCAGTGGTACTAGATTATACAAAGAACTTAGGGGTTCTGATTGCCCGCTATGTTAAGACATAGGGAGGAGTAATAATGTAAAGTTTTCACTGCAAACAGAACGTGTTTTTTCGTGAAGGAATTTAATCATGCCAGTAAAGCCAGAACTTAGTAGGCGAAGGTCAATTTTCGTAATATTTTCAAACATTGTGACAGTCAAAAGTAAAATATAACAAAAAAAAAAAGAAATTCATTTCATTAATATCACTTTTTTAACTAAATTACTCATTAAGTGACGATCATGGCGCGTTTGATCTTAACACGTTCACTGTGTAACTGAAAATTGGTTATTGGCCCCTCACGTGCAATATTTTTTTGTGGTAGGGACATTGGTATGTATATACATAGACATATTACGGCAAAAAATAATAATTCTGAAAACTCAAAACTCAAACTCAAACTTTTTATTTGCTAAAGATAACCCATTTTCCTGTTTTTTTAGTTTTCCTCAGTGCACCATATATGGGGCATGCATGTATGAGTTCGAAACTTGATGCCCCACATGTCGTTTATGCACGTACTACGTACTTGCTGTAATTATGGTACTTGAAGGTAGATTCATATTTGTTGCTAAAATCTGGAAGAACTTGAAGGTAGATTCATATTTATTGCTAAAATCAGAAGCACGTAAAAAGGCGAAGAAAACGGACACCGAATGCAAAATCTGTAAAAAAGGTTTTTGTCTTCCTTGTTACAACATTTCCCATGATATTTTGTTCTACGTTTATGCGATATATATTTTTAATTATATAGTTTATAATTTCGTTTTTAATTAAAAGTTTCTTGATGTATTTGTTGTTTTTTATTATCTATTCAACCAAAAATAAAATTATTATGGTAATTTTTTTGTCTAACTTTGACATGACTTCTTGGCAACACTTTTCAAAATGTCCGCTCGGTACTTATATGTTATTTTTCACAATTTCTTAGTCCATACGTGTAGCCCAATAAGTATTCTTAAGTTCACACGTGCGATATTTTACAAGCCTTTTACTTCACATGGGGGCGTGACCCATATGTGGTGCACTCACGTATCATTTATACCTCAAAATGCCCCACATGTGGGTCATGCACAGTGAACGTGTTAATTAATATCTATTTACATATCCACACGACATGCGATACAATTTATTTTTGGTGATAAGAAAATATCAAACTAAATTTTATTATCATCTAGCTCGTTAAACCAGTGCCTAGTTTAAAAACTGTTTTGTACATTCCACGTGTAAATACATAAAACTAGTTTAGATATAAGATCGAGAGAGTTTGGTGTAACGACCGATTGCAAGCGCAGATAACAAGTTATGATCCAGTTTATATTATAAATGAATGCGTTTAGTGGTAGCTAGCAAAGCAACGAGTTTTGAACCGATAGTTATTATGTATCATTACCCAAATTGGAGGGCCCATGTAACATGTTAGATTGCCGACACTTCCAGACATTTTTTAATTAAATTTTTTAAGCTTTATCACAAACGCAGAATTTTACCTAGGTTTTGTCTAGATTAGTGTGCGGTATACGTGTCATTTCTTTAAGCTGCAACTCAAATCATATATGTGTGTAAGCTTGGGTTTCAGATTTCTTTTTTTCTTAAAACATAAGTATTTTTTATGCTCTAGTATTTATATTTTTATTAGTTTTTAGTAAAGTACAATAGCAATTTAATACAGTTTTTTTAATACATAAAAATGTAAAACAAATCAATAAAAATCCCGAGGAATGAACTGGAATAGAATGATTTTCGGTACATATTTTCGATTATGTTTAGCAGGTAAGTAGTATCACACTGAACTCTACTTACTTTGGTAACAAATTACACTTTAATAACACAATAATTTTATCATGTTATCATTAAAATTCTAAATTAACCTACTACGTGACTAAATAACGCGAAAGCTTTTATGTCGTTGTTCAGTACATGAAACTGGACAGTTTTTGTTCTAAAGCTTTCACAAAATTTCAAAAATAATATTTGATTTTTCAGCCGAGTCAATTTATATGAAAATTCCTATAATTTTTACGATTTAAAAAATGCCTTTGTTGTTTAGTTGTTGTACAGTATGATAAGCTGAACCAACTCAAAGGTTTGGCGTTATCTAACTAACACATTGTATAACATACAATAGACACAAATACAAATAGCAAGCGAATGAGACTTACCTTTTTGAAATGGTTGAGGGTGTCCGGGGAGTTCTCGCACATTTCCGTGATGAGCGTCACGCCCGTGATCAGCACGCCTGCGGATTACATAAGACTATAACGGTGACAGTTCAAAGAGAATTTTTTAGTCAGAGGACAGATATCCATGGGAATAGATTTCTTGAATGACAGGCTATTTCAACATGCATGAATTTTGTAATATTTTACAAAAAAAGAAACGCAAAAGATGCGACGCATTGGGGTTTCTTTGGTGAGTTTTTCTCCACAGAGTTCACACATCGTGTAGTGAACTCGCCCAAAGAAATGTAATGACGAAACTAAGAGATGTAACATCCAAAAGTTAATAAACTATTCATTTAATTTCAAAGCTAGATGAACGATGGATGAAAGTTTGTCACGTTCTACAGTGTAGATAGACACTCTGTGAGAAGAACAGCCAGAAGCAACGTCAATTGATTTTTATTTGACTTGATATCAGCTCTTGGCAATCTGTAGTTTTTTCAGGTTTCTTCAGTATTAATGACTAAATAGTCAGTTCCTTAGCGTATTTATAATATTATGTACTTATACTTAAATACATGAATATAGAGCGAATGACCGCATTTATTTGATGAAAATTCCGTGCCAATTTAATATAGAATAGAATATACTTTATATATCTTCAATAGTTCCGTAACGCCATACGCTAAAACTTGCGCGGGTGCCCGGAGCGGGTGCACCTGGCTGGTTTTTGCTGGTGAACACCCGTCGCACGCGCCCGTCCGCATTTATTTGATGAAAATTCCGTGCCAATTTAATATAGAATAGAATATACTTTATATATCTTCAATAGTTCCGTAACGCCATACGCTAAAACTTGCGCGGGTGCCCGGAGCGGGTGCACCTGGCTGGTTTTTGCTGGTGAACACCCGTCGCACGCGCCCGTCCGCATTTATTTGATGAAAATTCCGTGCCAATTTAATATAGAATAGAATATACTTTATATATCTTCAATAGTTCCGTAACGCCATACGCTAAAACTTGCGCGGGTGCCCGGAGCGGGTGCACCTGGCTGGTTTTTGCTGGTGAACACCCGTCGCACGCGCCCATCCGCATTTATTTGATGAAAATTCCGTGCCAATTTAATATAGAATAGAATATACTTTATATATCTTCAATAGTTCCGTAACGCCATACGCTAAAACTTGCGCGGGTGCCCGGAGCGGGTGCACCTGGCTGGTTTTTGCTGGTGAACACCCGTCGCACGCGCCCGTCCGCATTTATTTGATGAAAATTCCGTGCCAAATTAATATAGAATAGAATATACTTTATATATCTTCAATAGTTCCGTAACGCCATACGCTAAAACTTGCGCGGGTGCCCGGAGCGGGTGCACCTGGCTGGTTTTTGCTGGTGAACACCCGTCGCACGCGCCCGTCCGCATTTATTTGATGAAAATTCCGTGCCAATTTAATATAGAATAGAATATACTTTATATATCTTCAATAGTTCCGTAACGCCATACGCTAAAACTTGCGCGGGTGCCCGGAGCGGGTGCACCTGGCTGGTTTTTGCTGGTGAACACCCGTCGCACGCGCCCGTCCGCATTTATTTGATGAAAATTCCGTGCCAATTTAATATAGAATAGAATATACTTTATATATCTTCAATAGTTCCGTAACGCCATACGCTAAAACTTGCGCGGGTGCCCGGAGCGGGTGCACCTGGCTGGTTTTTGCTGGTGAACACCCGTCGCACGCGCCCGTCCGCATTTATTTGATGAAAATTCCGTGCCAATTTAATATAGAATAGAATATACTTTATATATCTTCAAAAGTTCCGTAACGCCATACGCTAAAACTTGCGCGGGTGCCCGGAGCGGGTGCACCTGGCTGGTTTTTGCTGGTGAACACCCGTCGCACGCGCCCGTCCGCATTTATTTGATGAAAATTCCGTGCCAATTTAATATAGAATAGAATATACTTTATATATCTTCAATAGTTCCGTAACGCCATACGCTAAAACTTGCGCGGGTGCCCGGAGCGGGTGCACCTGGCTGGTTTTTGCTGGTGAACACCCGTCGCACGCGCCCGTCCGCATTTATTTGATGAAAATTCCGTGCCAATTTAATATAGAATAGAATATACTTTATATATCTTCAATAGTTCCGTAACGCCATACGCTAAAACTTGCGCGGGTGCCCGGAGCGGGTGCACCTGGCTGGTTTTTGCTGGTGAACACCCGTCGCACGCGCCCGTCCGCATTTATTTGATGAAAATTCCGTGCCAATTTAATATAGAATAGAATATACTTTATATATCTTCAATAGTTCCGTAACGCCATACGCTAAAACTCACGCGGGTGCCCGGAGCGGGTGCACCTGGCTGGTTTTTGCTGGTGAACACCCGTCGCACGCGCCCGTCCGCATTTATTTGATGAAAATTCCGTGCCAATTTAATATAGAATAGAATATACTTTATATATCTTCAATAGTTCCGTAACGCCATACGCTAAAACTCACGCGGGTGCCCGGAGCGGGTGCACCTGGCTGGTTTTTGCTGGTGAACACCCGTCGCACGCGCCCGTCCGCATTTATTTGATGAAAATTCCGTGCCAATTTAATATAGAATAGAATATACTTTATATATCTTCAATAGTTCCGTAACGCCATACGCTAAAACTCACGCGGGTGCCCGGAGCGGGTGCACCTGGCTGGTTTTTGCTGGTGAACACCCGTCGCACGCGCCCGTCCGCATTTATTTGATGAAAATTCCGTGCCAATTTAATATAGAATAGAATATACTTTATATATCTTCAATAGTTCCGTAACGCCATACGCTAAAACTCACGCGGGTGCCCGGAGCGGGTGCACCTGGCTGGTTTTTGCTGGTGAACACCCGTCGCACGCGCCCGTCCGCATTTATTTGATGAAAATTCCGTGCCAATTTAATATAGAATAGAATATACTTTATATATCTTCAATAGTTCCGTAACGCCATACGCTAAAACTCACGCGGGTGCCCGGAGCGGGTGCACCTGGCTGGTTTTTGCTGGTGAACACCCGTCGCACGCGCCCGTCCGCATTTATTTGATGAAAATTCCGTGCCAATTTAATATAGAATAGAATATACTTTATATATCTTCAATAGTTCCGTAACGCCATACGCTAAAACTCACGCGGGTGCCCGGAGCGGGTGCACCTGGCTGGTTTTTGCTGGTGAACACCCGTCGCACGCGCCCGTCCGCATTTATTTGATGAAAATTCCGTGCCAATTTAATATAGAATAGAATATACTTTATATATCTTCAATAGTTCCGTAACGCCATACGCTAAAACTCACGCGGGTGCCCGGAGCGGGTGCACCTGGCTGGTTTTTGCTGGTGAACACCCGTCGCACGCGCCCGTCCGCATTTATTTGATGAAAATTCCGTGCCAATTTAATATAGAATAGAATATACTTTATATATCTTCAATAGTTCCGTAACGCCATACGCTAAAACTCACGCGGGTGCCCGGAGCGGGTGCACCTGGCTGGTTTTTGCTGGTGAACACCCGTCGCACGCGCCCGTCCGCATTTATTTGATGAAAATTCCGTGCCAATTTAATATAGAATAGAATATACTTTATATATCTTCAATAGTTCCGTAACGCCATACGCTAAAACTCACGCGGGTGCCCGGAGCGGGTGCACCTGGCTGGTTTTTGCTGGTGAACACCCGTCGCACGCGCCCGTCCGCATTTATTTGATGAAAATTCCGTGCCAATTTAATATAGAATAGAATATACTTTATATATCTTCAATAGTTCCGTAACGCCATACGCTAAAACTCACGCGGGTGCCCGGAGCGGGTGCACCTGGCTGGTTTTTGCTGGTGAACACCCGTCGCACGCGCCCGTCCGCATTTATTTGATGAAAATTCCGTGCCAATTTAATATAGAATAGAATATACTTTATATATCTTCAATAGTTCCGTAACGCCATACGCTAAAACTCACGCGGGTGCCCGGAGCGGGTGCACCTGGCTGGTTTTTGCTGGTGAACACCCGTCGCACGCGCCCGTCCGCATTTATTTGATGAAAATTCCGTGCCAATTTAATATAGAATAGAATATACTTTATATATCTTCAATAGTTCCGTAACGCCATACGCTAAAACTCACGCGGGTGCCCGGAGCGGGTGCACCTGGCTGGTTTTTGCTGGTGAACACCCGTCGCACGCGCCCGTCCGCATTTATTTGATGAAAATTCCGTGCCAATTTAATATAGAATAGAATATACTTTATATATCTTCAATAGTTCCGTAACGCCATACGCTAAAACTCACGCGGGTGCCCGGAGCGGGTGCACCTGGCTGGTTTTTGCTGGTGAACACCCGTCGCACGCGCCCGTCCCAGTCTGCGCTGCTCATACTATTTTTCAATACTGACACGCGAGCGCGCACCCGCGCGAGTTTTAGCGTACGGCCTTAAACGCCTGTTTGTTTTTTAAAATCACATGTATTTAGACGTTCAACCGTTTTGAGACTTTTTCAATTCACTACATATTGGTCAACACAAAAAGTACAAAATCAAAAGTCTCACCATGATTCTTTTCGGTCAGTAAACTCCTCGTCGCCGGTAGGAACATCTCCATCAGGTCTGGCACCCTCCTGATGATCCTGAACGCGCATAGTGCCGCCTTCTTCTTGATGTAAGCGTTCGGAGACTTGATGAGTCTTTCCACTTCGGAGGCCAGATCTCGCGCCATTTCTGGTGAGGCTATGGCTCCTAGAGTGCACAGCGCCAGGCCGACCACGAATTGGGTGTTGCTATTCAAGTCGCTGTTGGCAAAGAGAAAGTTCAATTGTAATTTGGATTTTTGTAAAGTACAAAATCATTTCCAGATTTTTTTAAATGAACGCCGCTGACCTCTCTAAAGTAAACCATTCAAAAAAAAAACTTGTACGGTCGCCTTCAAAAGTGGAGTCATATCACGTGTTTTTATAGTTTGAAATAACTTATTTTCTATTAGTTATTTTTTCTTGGATTTTGTATTAACGTACGGGATTTTATTAATATAAATAATAATATGCAATAAAGGTCATAATAATGAAAAGATATTTCAAAGTATAAAAACACGTGATATGACTCCACTTTTGAAGGCGACCGTACATCTACCTCCACGTGGTGTGGCTGTGCTTCTTGGTTTTTAGTTCGGTTCGCGAAGTCTCGTATTTCTGTATTACCAGAATAGTTACATTATACATCCAATTCAAAACATCGGAGGTGTATTTAAGGCAAGAGAGAATGCTTGTATGGAGGCAGGGATCTTCAGGGTAAGCATTTTCAGGTCATAAGAGACCGAAGCTCAAAAGCGCTTACATTTTATTTTTACAAAAATAACTCGCTATAAGGCTTGCCGCTGCTCTTAATCAATTCACTAAATAATTTTCACACTTATCTACCTATTACTTATATAAATAATCCAGCCTAATAAGAATTCCCTTTACTTGACGGTAGTCGAACCCGTGACCTCATTAGTCGGCCGGCTGGCGTCGCGACGCTATTAACCGGACGACGGATATTGCTGCAGGTAGACCGTGTAGTGATTTATGGAGGCATCTACAGTCTGCCTTATTGTCTAGCTATTATACAGGCGTATAGGTGTAGTGTGTGTCGACTATCTAGTTATCTATCTACACTACAGTTATAGCGCGTAACTGAGTTGGTTCCTGCGATAGCTTTGACGTCGAAAAATGATTTGTAAAAATCTTAATTCGAATAAAAAAATTTGACTTTTGACTTTTGACTTTAGTGGAGTGGAGCTTATTATCATCACATCACACTAATATAATAAATATGAAAGTATATACGGATGTTTCATCTGCATTCAGGTCTAAACTACTAAACGGATTTGGTATATCTTATATAACGCGGGCTTAGCCGCGGGCGGAAAGCTAGTGCCAAATAAATAAAATATAATGTAACATTAGTTGATTAAAATCAAAATAAAAATAAAAACTAAAATTAATTATTTCCATAGGATGTTATTACATCACTTAGATCCGTCATTACATTTTTTGGGTGAGTTTACTAACACAACGGCGGAAACTGTGGAGAAGTGCTTATAGAGCTTAAGAGATTAATATTATCTTGCTGTATTAACTGCGAAAACCCGATTTGAACCATATTGTATCGACAGAAAAAGTGATGTGTCAAAAAGTCGATACTAGATGAAATCTATCTAAAAATCCACTTGCAATTTGTTAAATCTATAGCACGACTAGAGGTTGTATACCAACATTAACAGCAAGAGTTCCTGTAGTAGACCGGCCTAGATAAACGGATCGTCTAAATCAAAAGCATGGCTGTATCTTTGACCTAGTTACTTTGCAAGTATGCAGCGAAGCAGACATAAAACGTGTAATGTTGTATTGTTGGTTGACATTGTAATCAAAGCGACATATTAATCTGCTGTTCTTGCTATAGAACATGGGCGAAAAGCTGTAACAAAAAGAAAAACTGCCACTGAGGTTAGCCACAGTCTATTCGCACACTCGATTCTTCTAATTCTAATTTTAAAATTCAGCTATTTTTTTCGTTTTTATGACCAATGAAAGGTGATAAATTCAGACGAACGAATGATATTATTTTGAATGAATGATAACCTAAAATAAGGGCTAGCTGTCAGATTAAGAGATTTTTAAGTCGGTTGTTTTACGTGCTCTCTAAAATTGTGCAATCAACGCGTCTATAAGGTTCAAATTCAGTATTTGACAGCTCTAATATTAGGATGGCCATCTCCTGTCTTTTAAAGATTAATCTTTAAAAGATGAAAAGGACTGACGAACTTAAATTAAGGATTAGAGCGTGACTGTGTGAATCGTGGCCATTGTATCTAAATATAGTGTGTACTTTAGCAGTCGTAATGCAGTCCACTGCAGTCGTAATAATCATATTAATTTAGAAGTCATGAAACTAATATTAAGGTTATTAAACTCAGTTTCTTACAGCAAACAACAAGGTCGTGTAGATAGAAATCTTAAACAGGCCAGTACCCTCTGAGTACAGTTTTAGACAGAAAAACTGCAATTAATTAATCATGAAGTCGTAAAAATCTACAATTATGATAATTTAGACACTATTAATTTCGAAGTTACATCACAATAAATTCAGTTACTAATAATTGTATGCAAATGTAAACATTTAATTCTTTAAAAATATCTTTTCCTTAAAAAATAAATCCCTAAAAAAAAAGATATAATAATAAAATATAATCATCATCATCATCAACAGCTCATATACGTCCCCACCCATATAATATTACATTCGAATTAAGATTTTTACAAATCATTTTTTGACGTCAAAGCTATCATGGCACGTTCACTACCCTTTTTAATAAAACAGACTTTTTAATAACACACAGAAGTTAGGTTAACACAGCTTATATTTGGTTTATACTAAAATGAGAAGTGATCAGCGTAAAATATAGAAATTTCTTAGTTTTTTTTTTCTTGCAGCAGTAACAACCTTGGCCTAATGGTCTAGCGGATAAGGTCGCAGATTTACCTATAGATTCGTACACAAAAACTAGGTAAGCTTCTATTCTTACTAATCAATAGTTAATGATGAACAAAGATTGCTTGAAACGTCGTCATGTGATGTAAAAAACACAGTAAACAGCAAAAAAATATATTACGTTATTTTTATTTAGTTGTCAATCAACGGCCCGTTACAGTCCACTGCTGGACTATGGGCCTCCTAGGGTTTTGCCATAATCTCCACGCTTGGCAGGCGGGTTGGAGATAGCGCTGTTGCCCGTTCCCTGTTCAATGTGGTCCCTAAGTCGCCTCTTACGACACCCACGGGAAGAGTAGGGGTTGGTGGCAAATGTATTCTACTCTGCCGTCACCACACGGCTATTATTATTTGGTTGGCTGCCACACAAAAAAAGAATAAAAACATCGAAAAGAACAACAGGTATTCAAGTTATTGTTTATAAACTCAAAAACCGCATTGATTATATTTCTGAAAACCACGACAATTAAACGCTTTGAAGAAAAAAACACATCTCATAAATATTTTTTAATGCAAATTACAAGGGCTGCTATTTATGTAACCGGAACTGGTATAACATTTAAAAATAGAACTCTTTGGCTGTAAAATAAAGTTTGTTTCATTCATCTGTCAATTGTTTTTACATTGTGGCGCCATTTTTAAAATTCATTGTCTATCATCACCATGGATTTGACTCGTGAAAATTTTCGTGCTATGATTTATTACGACTTTCGGCGTGGATTAACTCAAAAACAGTGCATGGATCAACTTTTGTCGACTTTTGGGGAGGAAGCCCCATCGAAAACCACTGTGTATCACTGGTTCAGTGAGTTTAATCATGGTCGTCGTATGCTTGCGGACGATTTTAAAGAAGGTCGCCCTAAATCGGTTGTTGTACCACAAAATATTGATGCTGTGCGCGAACTAATAATGCAAGACTGTCATGTTACATATCGCGAGATAGAGGCATTTCTGGGCATTAGTATGACGAGTATTTATAAAACATTACACGAACATTTGGCTGTAAAAAAAAATTGTTCTCGTTGGATCCCGCACAACTTAACAGTTGAACAAAAACAGGCTCGTGTTAATTGGTGCAAAAAAATGATAGAAAAATACAAATGTGGTACATCAAAAGCTGTTCATAATATCTACACAGGAGACGAATTTTGGATATATGCGTATGATCCCGAAAAAAGCAGTCAACGGTTTGGGTCTTCCAAAATGAGCCAAACTCAACTAAAGTTGTTCGTGCAAAAAGCACTTTGAAGCAAATGGTTGCCTACTTTTTTGGTATTAGTGGACATGTGGCTACAGTACCACTAGAGAATCGTAAAACGGTTAATTCTGAATGGTACACCACCATTTGCTTGCCAGAAGTCTTTGGAGAAATACGCAAGAACAATCGACAACGAAGAATAATCCTTCACCACGATAACGCCAGCTGTCACACCTCGGCCGCAACAACGGAGTATTTAAATAGTCAAATGATCGAATTGACGGGTCATCCGCCATAGAGTCCCGACTTGGCACCCAACGACTTTTATTTATTTCCAAGCGTGAAGAACAAATTACGTGGACACCGATTTTCGACCCGGGAAGAAGCCGTTGATGCTTTCAAAATGCAAGTTTTGGAGATACAATACAATACAATACAATATTCTACCTCTTCTTTCTTTCATCTATTCTATTCTATTTATACCCGATACAGAATGGAAAAATGCTACGAAAGTTGGTTTCAACGTACGCAAAAATGCATCGATCATCACGGGGAATATTTTGAAAAGCAATAAAAGTATATTTGGTTATATATGTTTGTTTTTTGTTATTCCGGATACATAAATAGCAGCCCTCGTATGTCTGGTTTCAATTGCATTGGTAAAATGTGCCTGTCTGGCCCGGATTACCTATAGGAGATGCAGGTTCGAGTCCTGTTCAAGACCGACAAAAACAATAATTTTCCGCTTAAATAATAATAATTTACTGCAGTACATGGGCCACATAATCATCAACAAACATCAACGGCCCGTTACAGTCCACTGCTGGACTATGAGCCTCCTCCACTTAAGTGGAGGGTTTTGCCATAATCTCCACGCTTGGCAGGCGGGTTGGAGATCGCAGATTAAAAGGTTACTGTATAGAGTGCTGCTGCCCGTTCCCTGTTCAATGTGTAGTCCCTAAGTCGCCTCTTACGATACCCACGGGAAGAGTAGGGGTTGGTGACAAATGTATTCTACTCTGCCGTCACCACACGGTCAGGGCCACATAATGCGTGAAAGCAAATACCACCTTCTCCAATTAATCCTACAAGGGGAAATACGAGGCCGCCGAAGACCTGGCCGCAGAAGAGCCCACTGGCTTCAGAACCTCGCAGAATGGTTCAATTCAAGCATCATCAATATATTCCGTGCCGCAACATCACGGGCACAAATAGCCACAATGATAGCCGACCTCCGATAGGAGACGGCACTCGAAGAAGAAGCTTTATAAATACTTAAAAAAACCATCCTCTTAGATGATAGTACATATAAGACACAAAAATAACATCTTTAGAGATAAGCGATTTTAGATAACAGACTATCATTATCTTTTCGCTATTTCCTGAAACACCAAAAGCAAACTAAAAAATCGAGCGGCCTACATTTCGCTACGGAAAGTTTGCGAAAATGTAAAAGATATCGCACAGCACGAAACTAGCTACGTCATGGAAATAGGAGTCAACGACACCTAGCCCAGGCATGTTCAGCTCAAATTGCGCGATACAGTCCATGTTTCCAGCGGTTATCAGTTAATTTATGCTACGTTACAACCGTAGCGTAGATAACTACGCAAACTGCACGTTACCTTGTTTTTATTTTTAATTTTGTGAAGTATTTTACTTTTGAAACAGACTAGCTACAACTCTATTTAAGTTTCGTATGCTCAAGAAATATTTATTTAATTCGTGTGCTAGAGAGGACTGGCACACGAAGTGCAAATAAAAAGTTTTTCTCATAAAACTTTAAGAATAATGAAATATAATGTAATCACAACTACGTTGGCGTCGATGGCTGGAACTAATCGTAATAAACCATGTGTAGTGTACACGTACAGTCAGCAAGGGAGGTAACCATACAGTTTATAAACTATGTAGTTTTCCAGGGGAATTATTTATGCTTATTTGTGTTTTTTTTATAATTTGTGCAGGTTAGTGAACTAAACCAGGATAGTAAATATAAAAATAAATTTATTATACAAGAACACTTCATTAGTTTCAATTGCTGTAGTACACACAAGGTATTCCATATTATTAACTGTATAAATACATATGACACGGATGATACTTATTTACGTAAGTTAACTACTAAAGACTTGTAATGAAAATCACACTAGTGCGGTAAAACGCATTTACCGCACAGTTTACTGCCTGCGTAAGATCAATTTTCGAGCAAGGTGTATTGAAAAAGTATTTATTTAAAAAAGCTATGATCGAAATTAGTCTAGGTTCTTGTTTGTACGTTGAAATAGCCATAAACGTAAGCTACATAAGTTGTGCAACATAGTCAGTATGCATTAAACTTTCTGTTTTGAAACTTTTGTATGCACAGGCGGCGGCGGCGCAGTTTTTTCAAAACTTTCTGTGTAGTAACTACGTTTTGTTTTTAATGAACATACGCATTGTATGTAAATAAACCGTCGTCTCCACCGAGGGGCTCGAGCCTGCCTTGAATTAGGGCGATGACAATATCACTTATCAGTAACAATGTTTGCAGATTCTAAACTGGTTCTAAACTGGATTGTAGTACCATTACATATTGCCGCAAAATTTGCTTGCGGAATATATGGGTGAGTATTCCCCTTAACATACGTGTGTAAATGCGACAAGCGGATTATTGCACTCATAAGTATTCAGTTCAACCAATAGCATTGCCCCGTGATAGTTAAAGATCATTAACTCCGCAATGTATAACTTAGTATAGATAATTATGCCATTTGAGCTAATTGCTCGCGTAACAGCTTAACAATATTACATTTAACATTTAGAATGAAGTATAGGACTTGTTCACCAATCATAGGATACCACAGATAAAGCCATGTATGGAACTTAAATTAAGTCATGTATGGAACTTAAATTAAGCCATGTATGGAACTTAAATTATACAAAAGTTACTTATTACTAGAAATAACTTCGAGAAAGAAACCAATTCCAAATAGCAAAGTGTCAATAAATGACAAACTAACACATAGGTAAATAGAAAACTAGCACAATCACTATAATATATAACCACAGGCAGGGTTCGAAATTATCAAGATAATTAAGCTTCTTGATAATTATCCGATAATTATCACCTGTGTAAAAAAAAAATTGTATTTGTATCCGAGTCCGAAAATATATATTTAATCAAATTATAAGGAAGAAAAGGATACGGATGGATGTTAAGTTATACCGATTTTGTATCAAAATAGACAATCTGGCAGCACTGACAATTTTTTTCTTATCAGGGGAATCCCCACGACATGTAAAGACAGTTCGCGCGTTTCGATACACGCAAGTACAGAAATTTACGTTCGAATACAGTGTACTTTACGCATGACTTTTTTTGTTATTATCAATTGATAATTATCCACCTGTTATCATTGATAATTATCCTTTCGAACCCTCACAGGAGGAAAAACGATTAAGCATTAACATGCCCGCCCATCCTTATAATTTTGCAAGGACACGAGTTTTAAAAACAGATTTAAATAATGCATGTATGTCAATATCACTAAAGAGAGCGTTGAATGTGGTGGTAGCACGGGTGACATATTCGTTCTTCCCATAATTTGTGTGACTGGATGGAACACATATTTGTTTAATAATGTTATATCTAGCTTGTTTTTCGATCAATTTCGATTCTGTTTTGACTGTCAGTATTCTATTTTTGTATACTTTCAGATCAACTATGAAAAAAACTATTTTTTTTTTATGCATTTTCCCTATTACTGCATGCGTCACTGCGCTAGGATGTTTGCAGACTAGATGTTTGTAGTAAAGTAAAATAAAAATATTGCGTTATGCAAGTAATGATCTTTTATAGTGAACCGAGCCTTACTTCTATGTACGGGAGGTCGTTTTTCGAACACTACCATATACGAGTAAGTACTAACATAATGTGTTTACGAGTATCGAATTCATATTTACGTTTTGTCGACGAGAAGGAAAACATCACGATAAAATCTGCACACCGCATGCTGATAAGTTGATTGACCAATCCGGGCTAGGCTCGCGTGGATGAGTAAAGGACTGATCAGCCTAATACAAGGCAGACTCAAGCCCCTACATGGGGACCTATGTGAGTATGTATAGTGAATTAAAGCTATTAAACAAGGTAACTGAGTTACGTGGCCGAACATTAAGGCGTGCGGGTCTCATTACAATAGGGAACATGCACAATTTTTTAAAATTCATTAATCGCCGTGTGGTGACGGCAGAGTAGAATACATTTGTCGCCAACCCCTACTCTTCCCGTGGGTGTCGTCGTAAGAGGCGACTTAGGGACTACACATTGAACAGGGAACGGGCAGCAGCGCTCTCTGATACAGTAACCTTTTAATCTGCGATCTCCAACCCGCCTTGCCAAGCATGGAGATTATGGCAAAACCCTCCACTTAAGTGGAGGAGGCTCATAGTCCAGCAGTGGATTGTAACGGGCCGTTGATGACGATGTTGATGTAATCGAAATATTTCAAGTTCCAGATAAACACACAAAAAACAATTCCAAATACGAGTATCTTGCTCAGAAACAAAGTTATAAGGCTTCAAAGTTGATGGTTAAACAGAGAGGTCCAACGACAAATGTGACGTCATATGTGCGTCGCGGGCCATACATCCGTCATAGAAAATTTTGTTTTCGTAGAGGGACAGATATATTTATGTTTTAAGATTTTCGTGGTTGTTTACTAACCCGCAAATTGTGAAAATGTTAGAACAGATATATTTGTTTAATAATGTTGTAACTAGTTTGTTTTTCGATCAATTTCGATTCTGTTTTGACTGTCAGTATTCTATTTTTGTATACTTTCAGATGAACTATGAAAAACTCTAATATATTTTTTTATGCTTGTTCCCTATTTCGGGATCGAGTCTTGTATCCCTAGGCCAGTCAATATCAACACAAAAAAGGACAAACATCGCAAACGCGCATGGAACTAAGATTTTTTTATATGTTGTTAGGTCCCTTGAGAGTAGTTAATACCCAAGTTTACAACCCTGAAAACCCTGTGCTACCCAAAAACCTCGAAAAACCGCGAAAAACGCTGACCCAGGACAAAGTGAAGACCTTCATCAGGCACCACCTCTGTGAAAGTATTAAAAAAGAGAGTTTATGTTGATCCCCTTACCATATTCCAAAGAGTCACTTGTCACAAAACGATCAGATGAACAATTGAAGCAGCACCAGGACCATTAGTTTAGCCAGTACGTGTCTTTGAATATGACCCAAACATAAAATATACACTTTTTTTTTTAAATAGCCTACCTTTGACAAGCTATATCTCTGCAACTAATGGACCTAGAGTGCTGGGGTTAAACTAAAATTGTAGAAAATTTAGTTAGCTTTATTAAATTATACAGCAAACATACTTGAAAAACGCTTCCTTAGGGTAGTTTTTTCGAAAAAACTGAAACAAGTGCCAAAATTTCGCAGTTTTTCGAGCACCATGGGGTTTTCTGGGTTGCAAACTTGGGTGTAAACTACTCTCAAGGAACCTAACAACATATAAAAAAATCGTAGATACATGCGCGTTTGCGATGCTTGATGTCGATATTGACTGGCCTACTCTAACACTATAGTCAAATAAAAATTACATTGTAAGACTATTCCCAGTTTGGTTAGGACTCTTAGGACATTGCAAGCTGAATGATGTCTGAAAAGTAAGATAATTCCGCGCTTCGGAAGGCACGCTAAGCCGTTGGTTCCGGCTATTACGTAGACAAGTCGAGAGGCTTTCAACATCTCCGCAACTGACACCATGGCTCATGAGGTCGGATGTCAACCTTACAACCCACACAATAAAAAAATCAAAGCCTTCACTTACTTCTTCAAGCTGTTGGTGATGAGAAGATGCACATCCTGGCGCTCGTCGAGGAGCAGCATGGCGCCGAGGTATCCGACCCGCTTGTCCGTGAACCTTGGACTGGCGATCAGCTTCAGGCACTCCAGCTGGCCGAAGTGTGCCGGGTAGCCCAGCATGTGGATGTACAGGAGTTTCGCGATGTTCCGACATCTGGGGATGGGAACGCTAATTAGGGTGTAATTTGAAGTGTTTTCTTCTAACCATGGGCATACCCACGGAGGGTCAAAGTGGGACACTTGCCCCACCCTCCACCGACTTGAATTAAAAAAATATTTTCGTTAAATTTTAACCAGTTTTTGCCAGAACCCTCGTAGAAGTCGCAGGTTATGTTATTGAAATAAGAAAGGAAAGGTCAGATCAGTTCATAAAAAGCATTTTCTTAGTTTTCTTACTCTTCGCATCCCTTAGGAAATGCTGGGTACGCCCATAATACAGGGTGTAACTAAATTAGCTGACACTATTTTAAAGGATCAACCTACCCATGAAACTAAACAACTTTCCCCAAGAAAAATAGGCTGTCGGACGAAAAAAATATGCATCTTCCATAGTAAATCGATTAGCTGGCCGCGCGGTTTTGTATGCAAGGGAGGGACAACTTTTTTTGTCGTCCGACAGCCTATGTTTCTTGGGGAAAGTTGTTCAGTTTCATGGGTAGGTTGATCCTTTATAATAGTGTCAGTTAATTTATTTACACCTTGTATAAAGCAACGCGAACAGTGGAAGCCCGAATTTGAAGGCAGATTTGGTTGGGTGATCTTGTATAAAAAAGACAAAACGTGAAAACAGTAACCAGAACTAGTACCTTATAATGTAAATAATCCGACACGATTTTTACGGACGTCAGAAGTACATATTGTTTGCGTTATTATCTTAAGGGCGACTTTTACGAAACCCCTAATTGAAATTAAAATGGTATTTAAATAGAAAATTTTGTTTAACGTATTGCACCATACATAATCACAATTAGGTGAGCTGTCAAAATTAATTACAGAAAAATGGCAAATTAACTAAGCTAATAGCGATTAACAAAAGTGTCATTTTGATGTTGTTTGCTGCAGTCGTCAAGACAACGGTTTTTAGCTGCCATGCACACGTTTCAAACCAAGCAAACAATTTTCGAAGTACGGTATGGAACCTGTCAAATAATTTAAATTTCTATAGTCAAAAATGTTACTGACGTAAAATGGAACGTAGGTTGGTAGTCATAGACATTATTTTTTAGTTTATTTTCTACAAAAATTGTCACAGAAGAGACTCTAATTACAATTTCTTAATTAATGACAAAATCTATTTGGTGCAAGACATTACTAATTTTAATTAATTCTAATTGCAATTAGGGGTTAATTATTATTAGTTAATTCAAATTTAGCTAATTTTAAACACTATTTGGTAAAAGCCACCCTAAGAGTACTAATACAGTTTCTCACAAGATAAAAGGTTTAAGAATTATGTAAAACAGACGCTGTGTAGTAAAGCTTACTATAAGTTAGTTGATTATTTAAATGACAAAGAGGCTTGGTGTTCGGATGGTCCAGCTCGGCACAGGAAACATTAACAATGTATATTGACTATTGTAAACAATATTTTATTTCAAAAAAAGGAAAGTACAAAAGATGCGAGTTCTGTGGAGTTTCTTCTGGCCGTTTTTCTCCACAGAAGGCGTACACTTGTAGCGAACAGGCCATCTTGCTTTGACGTCGAAAAATAATTTTGTTAAATCTTACTTCGAATAGACATTTTTATCTTTATGTATTATAAGTTTATACCTAAAAGATCCAACATTTACAGAAGATTATTTCCATAAACTAGGTAGTTTGCCAATATGATGCGAGGGCCGTGGGTGAGATACTTTTAACCGGCGCGGCGGAGGGAATTCGCAACTCCTATGCTGTAGCTCAACTTTGAGCGTGGGTGGAATATCTCTGTACCCATATGAAGATAGTACATTTTCCTACAAATAGAACGCTATTTTTGTACTAAACTACATATTTTAATGGACCCGCTGAAAACACGATTTATTTATTTCATGGAACCGGTGGTAAAACAAGAACAATAGGAAGTTGGTACTCTGGGAACAACCCTTATAGATTTCGCGTTTATAAGCGTTCGGCGAAAGTTGAGAGAGGATACTTGCTCAAGTCTGTAAACAGTATTTACGTAGTGAGTAGAAAGAGATAGATACTAGCGCATGGCACAACAAAGGAAAGAAGACATTTTTAAACCATAGATAATATTATCTAGAAAGAAAATTCAATCAAAACTAGATTAATTATGGCAGCTCAATATTTCTAAGACGAGAGTCTGTGCGATCTGGATGTGGTTATTGACCTTACAACACGCACGACATGATAATGTAATTTATCAACACGCAGCTTCGCTCACGTGGTTTTTCGTTGACTCAGAGAAAATAACTTTCCAGCCATCTGAATGTACGATTTCATCAAAATTGGTTCAGCTGTCGACCCATGTTAACGTACCGATAAGGACAAAGAACAAGGATTTTGCTACCCTAGTTACTAAAAGTATTATTTACGCGGCAAATTGTGGTTTGTATGCGGTTAGAACAACCTTCAAATGGCTTGATACTCACAGAATGCTCTCTTATCTGATAAACATCACATTGTTACCGATTTGCATGGCAAAACAATACTTTACCCACATGTATTATAATTTATAATTACTGTTAGGGACTGGTTTCATGTTGATTTACTTAGGCACTGTGTCATATTAGTCACAATAAACTGACCTGTAAAGTTCTAGCTATTTTGAGGCAAATAGTTGTCAAGTGGAAAGTTTCTGGGGAGTTTTTTTGACGTTTTTTACCTTGCGGCTACATGACCAGCAATAAATTCTATAACTATTAAAGTTATTTTTTTCTTAAGACTCGCGTTTTATACATATTTCAATGTTATTTTTCACAAGTAATAAGTAAACGCGATTTAAAATAAAATAACTATTGTTACTTATTTAATTTTACTTTTCTTTATATATTTCCATAGCTCAAGAGAAGTAATGTCCTACCAGCTGTTTCTTTCCATAATAAAATAAAAGCAACGTCATTCAACAGTACTGACCTCCAAACGCTGTCCTCTTCTCTGAACGTAGACCGTATGTAAGCGCATTCCTTGTTGACCACACTCCTCTCTTCAGCCGCTGTCCTGGCCGCCCTGATCTGTCGGATGAGGTCCCGCAGCCGCGTCGGCGTGGGCATGCGCACTGAAACCGGCGCGACTGGTGAGACGACACACACACACATACAAAACATTGATCAGTGCATGTTGGTTGACTGTGAAACTTATAGCTAAGGCAAGCAGGTGCTGTCATTGAAACTGGATTAACTAAGTTTAAGGTTCTCATGTGAACATTACAAGACTCAAAGACTAGGTTAATCTGTTATTAAATAGGTTAATGTTATCAAACAGATCTCAATTCAGAAGCAAATGTCGATAATTCAAAGTTTTTTTTTAATGTAATGTGTAGCATAGCAGTTTCAATAATAACACCTTAAAAGTTAGATGAATTATTTGCTAAGCAATAAAAGTTTGCCAAGTTAACAGGAAGTGTTAGAAAGTAAGCTATAAATAAATAAATTTCTAATTAGTATAAATTAATCTATTCTATTAGAGTGACAGTTTAATTTATTTAAGTCTTGCCACCTCCAAGTTAGTAAAACTAAAAACTATGCAGTGTTATTTTATATTATATTTGTATTATGACTGTAACCATTCAATTTACTTACGCTCCTACTTGGGAAACTAAAAAAAATAAAAAATATGTATAACTTGATTTTCATCTGTATTTTTATATAATACTCACCTCTTTCTATGGCCTCATTTACCACTTGTTTTATTGTGGCTATGTTAAATGCCGGGTTAAACCTGAAACAATACATAAAACACTTAAATAAAACTATTTTTCTTTACCTTTCTATTATTACATTATAAACAGACTATTATTGCATAACACACTATTATAGAGACTCAATAACTTTGAGACCAAGGTTACTGAGATTAGCAATTACCCATACCTCATACAACACTAGGATAATGATTTCATTTTTATATAGGAACATTGATTATCCAGTATCAAAAAGCAATACTCAAGTTAAGCATTGCTTAACTTGGATATTGCTTTTTAACAGGTAAGGCTGAGGTCTGTCTCACTTTGAAACCCTAGTATTAGGCTCCACATGCTGTGTAAAGTGAATATAGGCTTGAGTAGTGTTATCAAATGCATTGCAATGCACACCAGATAAAGGTTCAATTGGGATCAATAAGTCCTCGTCACATAGGTAACTGTTATACTGAATAACTTATAATTAGATACAATGATAAGAAGTTTTATTCAAACAATAATAAATAAGGTAAATCTAAAAAATATGCTGTATTATTTCTTTCTTACATAGATAACATACAACAGCACCAAGCTTTAATTTAGGACTCTTCATCAATATTATTTTAGTCATAAAGTAGATTAATAGCTTTTACATGATCATGTCAGTATTTATATATTATTATCTATGAAGCAAGAACTAAACCAATATCAAATTGAGAGGTACAGACAGCCAAAATAATTGGTTTAAACTTCATTACGAAAATTTCATTACTTGTTTACAAAATCATATAAAAATGTTTAGCCAGATTCTTGCCGACTGTACCTTTATAGAACTATAACAACATTAGCTTCAAACCATTTCCTCTGCTTTATTTCATATGAATAGGGAGTGCCAGAGCCTTGTGAACCACAACAATAGGTCCATACACACAACCCACTTAACATGGACGAGTGTTAGTAAACTAACTGGACTGCATTTTTACCATTGTCCTAGGACTAGGTAACTTGAGTACATTTCGCTTTTTATCTATGAATATTTGATAGTTATGTGGCAAGTAATACCTCATATGTTGGAAAATGGTCATGAATATGAAGTGTTAGTGAACTCACCCAAAAAAAATGTAATGACGGATCTAAGTGATGTAATAACATCCTATGGAAATAAATTATTTTGACTTTGACTTTGACTTTAAGTGGTTTATTTATTGTAAAAATAATAGAATTGAAAAGTAAGATATTTATACAGTGATAAATTTTATGCTTACTGATCATGAACGAAGCCACATGTCAATAAACAGGTCCTATCAATGTAGGCTTCTAAAGAATAGTTTTAAGGTAGAAAAATAATGAGTAAAAGGTATATTACCCGGATTCAGATCCGTTCATCTTGTTTGTTTATGAATTATGACAAAATAGTTATCACAACCAGATCCTCGCGCTGACGACAGTCCCAAGTAAGAACTGCTTGATAGGCTCAGGTGAAACTCAAATACAGGACGCGAAAAGCACAGAAATAAATCACTTTACCACAAAGTTCCTATTTAGCCACTTTTAAAACATAATGAAATGAACTAAAGAAACAATTTACAAGTAATTATTAAGGCCTAAAACCATTTTTTACTCGTGACAAACCATATAAATGCAAGAGAAATCGCATGCCACCTTTGACTATTTTTTGTCATATTTTCATCTTGAAAATTACTACAACATGGTCTTTATAGAATTTTTCGTTCACTGGTATATCACGGAAACTATCTCTCGTTAGATTTTATCACAGTTTTTCATAGAAATAACACGGCAGCCGCCAGCTGACATTTCCCTTTGCGTTGCGAGAAATTCAACATGGCCGACACAATGACTAGCATGACGTTTACTTTACTATTTAGTACCAAATCAAGTTCTTTTTATACAAATTTAGCTTTGATTGAGTTGTTATATTTTATTTACTTGTGAATAAAATGTATATTATTTTTATTTCATATTTAAATTTTATTACTCATTGAAATCTGCTGTTATCTTATAAAAGAGGAAGTACTGATTCCGGATTAGCGGAAAACTGACAACTTGTTGTGAACGAATTTCTGAACGGATGCGACGTGGTAACTTTTGGAAATATTGAAGAAAATATATTTCAATTCAAATAAATTTTCCAGATGTCGCTCGCGTTACATAAAATAATCATTTCGTAGGGAAACTTGAAATTAACTTCGCTTTGTTAAATTGTTATTATCATATCAATATCGTTTTCACACCATTTTCTTTAATATACGGTCTACTCTACCTACCTTCTGTTTTGTTCCGGGGGCAGGACACTCCAATCCACTTCATACATAGGATAGGCCATGTCGAAAGACAAAATCACCCAATCGTAAACTATAAACCACACACTAGACACATTTCACAATCCATCCAAGCATAAGTAACGCACGACAGTGCAAACTGAACTGTTATCTATCACAAATGCTTTATCAGGCGCAGGCAGGTGCTCCTCAAATATCCAGCAATTACTATCTCTTATCAAAGGTAGCACTTATCACTAAAAAAGGACAGCAACACACACAGGGTTCTAGTAATGTTTTATTGTATTGATACAGTATGTACAAAACAATGGATCGCGTCACATCATTATCTTAATAGGAATACTCATTCATTATTATTCATCGTCGGCGTCGATGGCTGTTGCGCTTGCGACGGCTGCGCGGGTTCGGCGGCGCCTGCGCAGGTTCAGCGGCGCGGCGCGCGCGATGTGGGCGGGTTCATTATTTATAATTATAATTTATAAGTTGTCTTCGTAATTACGCGGTGGTCGATCTACGCTATTCCTTTTTATGCAATCTACCAACCATCTGATGCCTTCGTCTACGCCGTCCCTGGAAAACAAATGAATTTCGAATTAGAGCGTCGTTAATAAATGACATGCTAATTTATCTATCATTAAAATTAACAGTTAAAAAATTACCACATATTTTAACATTATTTCTTAAGCAATTCCTAGTCAATAATATTTAAACATTGGTAATATGTCTGTCTGTATGTTCATGATCAATACTTTACGATAAATTAACTTGACAACTTTCCTGATAAAACTTATGTGAGAGACTGTATTTCTTATCCATTTGTTGACTCATGTATATGTTGTTTATGACTACTACAGCCTTAGTATGTAAGGAATATTGGTATACTAATTTGTTTTTGTACCTATTTAATTCATACCTAATTCATTATGACATTGTCTTGGTAGTAGAGAGTACATAGCGATTATGAGTATGCCTTTTATGAAAATCGGATCAATATTTTTCAAGATCAACTGTAATCAATCATTAGATTCTTGAGGTATAATATTATATTGAACAGGCAGAGACAGTTTCCTATATAAAGAAGCAAGAGTTTAGAAACTGACGCGACTAATCTCGCTCGACTTAGGAAGCGGGATGGAAGATTCAAAAGCACATGCGAGTGAGCGAATATGCGATATATCAGTTCAACCTCACTCTGTGCATCACAAACAACACAATGGTTTCGATTCGGGATGTCACGATCTAATCCTTAATTTAAGTTAGTCCGTCCTTTTTACCTTTTAAAGATTGAAAAGGGACAGGAGATGGCCATCCTAATATTAGAGCTGTCAAACATCGAATTTGAACCTTATGGCCGTGTCAATTGCATAATTTTAGAGAGCACTTAAAACATGCGACTTAAAAATCTCTTAAACTGACAGCTATGCCCTTATTTTAGGTTATCATTCGTTCAAATGAATATCGTTTGTTCATCACCTCTCTTTCATTGGTCATAAAAACGAAAAAGATAGCTGGATTTTAAAATTAGAATTAGAGCATGACATCCCGAATCGAGGCTAATAACGTCTCCGTCGATTCTGTGGCTTAGTTGGTAGCACGCCTGACGAAGCTCAAGGTCATGGATTCGATGCCCACCCAAGGCAAACATTTGTGGGATGACTTGATGAACAATTGTGTTTGTCTTATGTCTGGATGCTGTTTATTTATTTAAAAATGTATTCTATCTACCTACAGAGCAGTTTATTTACCGCAGTAAAGGCTTTGCTTAGTTTGGGATCAGATGCTCTCATATATACAGGGTGTCCGAAGACTACGCCATATGAATGAAGGGAAACCCGTTTTATGCAGGCATTTTAAAATAAATGTGTAGTTTTCTCTTCTTTCAGTAATATCTTATATAGAGTACTTTCCTTGCATGTAACACAACCGTGGGACACCCTGTATATATCTGCCCACACACACTAGAAGTAATATGTACTGCTGCAGTCAGTACCCAGTGCCTACCCGGTCAATGCAGATGTGGCCATTAGCATTATGTCCCTGGCTCCGATGAGGTGAGCGTTCTGGTTGAATATTGGCTTGACTGTGTGAACACCCATGCAGTCTTCAATATCCTGCTTGTTAGCCAGCACAAGGAGGGGGACACCTGATAAGTGCTCCGATGCTATCATCCTGTCTGTAAACAATAATGCTATTAATTATGACATAATAAATAAGATTGATTTCGAATTTAAGACATCATCATCACCAGCTCATATACATCCCCACAGAGGGGCATGTATGTATGTATATTGGGGGACATCTGCGAGGAGCGCAGACGGGTGATCTGCTCTATAGTTAAGAACTATTTCACCCTTAATCCCAGTTTTGATGGTTGCCCCTTTCATGATAGCGTCGCGTCAGCCCAGCCGTTCCGCATGCTTCCCTCGGTAGGTGAGTTGTGTGACATTTGTCCCATGTTCTCTCTGACGTCGGCTGGGCCTGTCATCGCCCACCCTCGGAGCTCCCATCGAAGGAGTACTGGTTCTACTGTAGCTCCTGTTCCTACCGAGGGGCTCAAGTCTACCCTGAACTAGATAAGATTTCTAAAAATGTTGCATAGCCCATTAAGGACTAGTGTGACCATATGGTTACAGTCGATACCTTGTCCAATTGATTTTTTATTTCAATAATTGTTAATCATTTATTAATTTTAAAGCCTTTGGACTCCCTTCGTACAAAAATATATAAAAAATTATTGAAAAAAAAACTCAGTCCTTAATGGTCTTTGTATAGTGTACAGACTAGATCTAACATTTGATGACTAACTAAATAACACTATTTTATAAAAAAAAAACTGTGATATTATAGGTAGGTACTGTCAAGATATGATGCACCTAATATTTAATGGCCCTAAGGCATGCAAACTGAGAAACTGCAACAAAACTGTCTTTAACGGTTAAATAAATAGTTACTGAATTAACCAGGTTTGCAGATATCAAAAGTTTCAGTTCTGTTAAAAGTCTAAACTGTCAATTGATGAATTAAGCAAGTAATATTTTTGTGTAAGTATTTCTGTGTATCTGTACATAGCTAGCGTAATCTATCTAAATCTTCTACAACACAGAATCTACTTCATAATGGACAGTATTAATGACAGTAACTTTGCTTAAAAAAGGAAAAATAATAATTGTTATCTCTCATAGAAACTAATCTACCATCAAACCCAAGGATCAACCAGCTTTGATCACAATAACAGCTATGCCAATCAATGAGTTATATTGATATTAAATCAGTATAAATTAGCTAATAATTATAAAGCAGAAAATGAAAAATTACTAACGAGAAAGATACGAACGGAACGACGATGATTAATTACAGACGTTATCTGTAACAATAATAATCTACAGTATAAGTAGCACTGAAACATGCACACTCCTGCGAAGAAATTCAAAGGTTGGGAGTGAAGTCGACCAACCTGCACTGGGCCAGCGTGGTCGATTAAGGCCTAATCGCCAAAAGTCAAAGTCAAAGTAAAAAATTATTTATTTCCATAGGATGTTATTACATCACTTAGATCCATCATTATATTTTTTTGGGTGAGTTCACTAACACAATGGCGGAATCTGTGGAGAAGAGCTCACCGAAGAAACTCCACAGTTGTCGCATCTTTTGCGTTTTTAAATAAAATATTGACAATTACAAAATTAATGCTTATGATATATCAAAAAAGCCTGCTACTCAAACAATCTATTCCCATGGACATCTGTCCTCTAAGTAATCAGATATCCTATAGTAACCTTTTTTATACAATTTCTGTTTTATAATTATTTTAAACTTGTCTAAAGGCAAGTTTTTAATATCAGTATGGACCTTATTATAATAGCGTATACAATTGCCTTTAAAAGAATTACAAATTTTATGTAGTCGGCTGACATAAGCAACCAACTTGTCTTTATATCTAGTATTAAAATTGTGTATATCACTGCCCTATTTCAGGGTAGGCTCGAGCCCCTCGGTGGGGACGTATATGAGCTGTTGATGATGATAAGTAGCACTCGCTAAATCCAGGGGTTTTAAGAGTTGTCATACTAACAAAAAAGTGTTTGTTGTTTGTCAGTTTATTAGTAAGTCAAATGATGAGAGGTCCAGACTCAGACCCAGGTCCAGTAATTACGACATGGTACCCAAGAGAGGGGAAAAGAAAAAAGGGAAGACAGTTTCGACGATGGGACAACGAGATAGTTGCAGTGGCTGGTCGAACGTGAACAAGGGCAGCTGCAAACGAAATAGAATGGAGGCAACTGGGGGAGGCCTTTGCCAACAGGCACACAGATGAAAATAGTAAAAAGTTGAATTCTGTTTAAATGTTTTATATTTGGCTAGTTTGTATCAGTTTTATAAGGCTCAATAAATAAATAAATTATTAGTATTCTCCTTCTTTTTTTTTTTAAATATTGTATGGGTTTGCTCTTGAACCCGATCCAGCCCGAGAGCAGGGATGGAATCTACGATGTAGCGAGCTTACCCAGAAGGAGCCTATTCACTCTGGCTTTAAAGAGAGCTGGCTTCTCTCATGCAGCATCAATTTTTCATAATTATTACTTTGACTAAAATTATAAAACAAAGCTAAGTATCTGGCTAGTATTTATCTATCTACCCTAATGTGGGCCTGGACTAAATCTAGAGGCAAAATAATATACAGTTACAAGTATTGCTATTCTTACTAGACTGGCTCTAGTAAGAAATTCTGTACGAAACTGAAATAAAAGACTGTTACCTGCTTACCTGGAGCAGTGGGAGAGGATACGTGTGGGGGCATAACTCGTCCGGGGAGAGCGAGGGAACGGGGAGAAATGTCCGATGCACCGCAAGTTCAAAGGGCGACAACCAGACTAGGAATTAGGGGTGAAATAGTTCTCTAAACAGAGCAGGTCACCGGTCTGCGCTCTGTCGCAGGTGTCCCCCATTAGACATACATACATACATACATAGTATTTATCTATCTACCCTAATGTGGGCCTGGACTAAAACTAGAGGCATAATATACAGAGTTACAAGTAAGTATTGCTATTCTTACTAGACTGGCTCTAGTAAGAATAGCAATACTTACTAGAGCCAGTCTAGTCTTACTAGACTGGCTCTAGTAAGAAATTCTGTAGGAAACTGAAATAAAAGACTGCTAAACATAAATATTTACGTACCAAATGTTTCTTTTGATTCTGATACCCGTTCCCTGTCTGAAGAATCTACAATGTAGATAACAGCATGACATTCTGCGTAATACTGTAACATAATAATAAATAAACATCATAAACATGTGCTGGTAAAAAAATACTGTTTATTTTTTTACAACATTAATTACAATAAAAAATAACCAGTTACATTTTATGGGTTATATTTTCTTTATTAGATTATAAATTTATTTATATTTTATTATTAACTATTGTCTGAATTAATAAATACTGTCAAATTAAATGAAATATATAGGTCATTTTCTAGTTTTTTTTTTTTGAAGTTTCTGAAAGACTTCCTGTTGTACCTATTTACAATAGGTATAAATACACTTGTTTACTACTGAATATCTGGTTAATATAACATGAAGATTATTACACCTGGATTTAGATGCTGGTATAGGCCAACTCAACCATAACACAAAACATGGTGCTAGCATGTACTCCTTGGGAGCCAAATTCTTCTTCTTCTTCTTTCTAAGCCCACTAAAGCTTTGCTCAGTTCACCCCTTTAGAGAAAGCAGCATGATCATTATGTATGTAATAATAAATGCAGTGAAAATGCACGATTTACCTTATCCCATAAAGACTGTAACTCCTGTTGCCCGCCCAAATCCCAAAAGTTGAGTCTAACACCATCCACGTCTATTTTCCCTATATTTAGCCCAACTGTGGTTGTTATCCTACTTGGGTTCATAGATTTGTACTTCTTCGTAAACTTAGTCTTAGTAGCCTCCAGGTAAGTCTGAAATCATCGCAGAGAACACAATTAACATTCAGCCACGTAGTTTAAAGCTATCATTCCAGACAAGAAAACAAACAAACAGTTTACCGTCTTTCCAGCATTATCCAGCCCTAGAATCAACACACAATACTCGTCTTTTTGTACCAAATACTTATAAAGACCATGCAGTAATGTGTACATTCTTATAACATTATAAAACTTTTTTTTTAAACAAAATTCAAGTTCCACAAAACTACAAAATACACAAGAAAAGGAAACTGTCAATGTCAAATTGTCAAAAAAAGTCGGCACTCAGGAGTCCATCCAATAATTTAATGCAATATTGCACAACCCGATAATTCGCAGCCATAAATAAACAAATATCAGGCTGTACATTTCTGCCCGTGCTTTACAAGCCGTTTTCCAGCCTACGTTCCACCAACAAAACATAGATGGCGCTGAATACGGACTTAAAAATATTTGCATGTAAATGAAATGAAATTTATTAAATTTTCTCGAAACATGGTGCATTATAAAAGATGTAAGGAGTTAACATTAACAGTTTCTATGTTTCACCGAACACAGCGGTATGCAAAATTATATTATCAATACTTTAAACGAGCAATTCTTGTATATACCTATTTACCTATATATATAATAAGAATCTCGGAAACGGCTGCTACGATTTCGATGAAATTTGGTATATAGGGGGTCTCGAGGCCGATAAATCGATCTAGCTAGCTTTTTTTTTTGTAAAACAGGATTTCCCCATGTTTTCTGGCTTAAAAGAATTTGTACGCCATATCATTAAAAGAGAAGGTTAATTTCGCCGCTTGCCATAACGACGTGGTGGCTCTGTGGGGGAACCGGGAGGTCATAAACCGAAGATCAGACGATCGAATCCACATGAATGTACTTTTTTATTTTTTTGTTCATGTTTCTTTTTTTGTTTGTTTTTAACTTTTTAATTCTTTCATTTAGTTATTTAAATAAAAAAATTACAGAATTAAAAATTTCTTATTTAGTACCTTATTTTTTCGTGGTCTAAATTTTTTCCAACAGGTGTATAGAGCAATTTTTATAGGTATGTTTTTTTATTTATTACTTACCGTCGTCGTCATTGTTATTACTTATTTTTTCATTTACTTCGTTCAATTAAAATACCTTTACAGAAAATCACTTCGTTTTTCTTACACCGAAAGTTCTGCAACAGATGGTGTAAAGTAATTTGGCGGAGTGGATGAGATTCTACAATAAAAGACGTAGATACAAATATTCAGATGTAATGTAGATTCTACAATGCTTACTAAAAACATATATACGTAATTGTAAGGAAAAAGTGATGGGACGCGCGCGGTTTTGGCCAGAATGCGGCGGCGAGACCGACGGAGCTGGTGCCGGCCACCGCGGGATGAGCGGGCGGCGCGGGAGGCGCACGAGTCGAGGCACGTCGTATGTGTGCGTCGTGTGTCATCTTGATTATTTCCATGTATGCGTTAACAGATGGCACTACAACTCACATAGTGACGAAATTTTTTTCTAAAAAAGCATTTCAAAGTATTTTCAGTTATTTTTTCAGATGTGTAACACAGAAATGGAAAATGCTATTTTACCCCGGAAACTTTATTTAATCCACGCAACCTCAACAAATTCAATTTTATATTACTACTAGCGCTGCCTTTACCACTGTTAGGCATGGGAATAATAATTTATTTTCCTTTCTGAATTCTATCCAAATTCCGATCCTAATTTATTGTCAATGCAGGGAAATCTATTTTTACTAAAAATTAAACCTAGCTAGATCGATTTATCGCTCCCGAAACCCCATATAATGCTAAATTTCATCGAAATTATCCACGCAACCTCAATAAATGCAAATTTATATTACTACTAGCGCCGCCTTTACCACTGTATCTGTGAAGTGGCCAAAATTGGAACTACTGCTAATAAGTTGGTAGGTTAGTTGGTATGGGAATAAATTATTTTCCTATAATAATCCTTTCTGAATCCTGTCAAAAGTCCCATCCTATTATTTTATAATACTTGTAGATAATATATTCTTTTCCTCGTTTTACTCGGGCCATCTGATGGAAAACTTTCAGACCACCAAAAAATTTGTCAGAAATTTTCTTTCATTTTTGTATTTAAATAACTAAATGAAAGAATAAAAAAATAAATAATAATAAACAAACGAAAAAAGAACAAAGAAATAAAAAATAAAATATTTGTCGAGGTTCAAACTGCAAACTCGCGGTGTCCCGACTGAGCCAAAATTACCTTTCTATTTCAATGATATCGCGTATCAATTCTTTTAAGCCTGAAAATACGGGGAAATCTATTTTATAAGCTAGATCGATTTATTGCCCCTGAAACTAAATTGCAAAATCGTTTCCGAGATCCTTATTATTCTTATCTTGCTCGTTTAAAGTATAAGAGTGGTGCTACTATGTATAGCCGCGTGTACTTTCTTCTGAACGTATGAAGTAAGTAGAGTTTATCGAAATGCGTAGGTATCTTACAAAAAAAAAATAAACGAGCTAAGCTCGGTCAACCAGGTACTATACTTAATCTACCATACAATACAATTACTCGTAATTTCGAAACATGCAATATTTAATAACAATATACAATATACTTAATCTATCAGTAGTCAATAACTATCTATTTTCAAAACATACCACACAGTCTTTATAGTCATGATCCATAAATTCTCTTATAGAGTAAAACATAATGTCGCATCAACCAATTCCCTAGAACTTTCTTGAATTTAAAGTTTGTCATTTCTTTTAGCTTATTCGGTACTTTATTGTAAATAGATTTACACATCCCATAGCAATTCTTTCTGTATCTTGGAAATAATATTGTATATTATAGCATTGGGGTTTCTTAAATTTCTGCTAGTTACATTTTTCGTTGTAGTAAAAAGTGCAATGTTTTGTTTAACAAATGTAGCTACTTCTAGAATATATAAAATAATATTCAATTTCTTAAAAATAGGTTTACATGAAACATCTGGGGCCACTCCACTAATTGCTCGTATGCATTTCTTTTGGGCAACAAACGCTTTTTTGCTGTCTGTGCCATTTCCTCAAATTATGATTCCATAACGCAAAACTGATTCGACATGAGCAAAATAGGTTATCACTATTGTTTTTCTATTCGCTATTTCATTTAATTTATAGAGTGCGTTTGAAAATCTGTTGATCTTATTGCAGACGTGAGCTACATGATCCTTCCAATTAAGTTTTTTATCAATCTGTACCCTAAAAATGTAGTGGAGGTTGCTTCACGCACATGTACATTGTCATAACAAATATAAATTCCATTAATGTCATTAAAATTCATAAAGTTAGTTTTACTAAAATTTATATTTAAATTATTATTTTTAAGCCAAGCAATAGTGGATGTCATTATATTATTTAATTCCGATTCATGCCATGTCAAATAAAGAGATTTATGTGTAGTCACAATAACCTGTTATGTCATCAGCAAATAAAATAGATCTATATTTAATTATATTATTTATGTCATTTATATATAATAATAATTATTAAAATAAAAAAACATTTTTTAACATAACACGTTTTTAGCGCACCAAAAAGTATAAAATAATTTTAATTTAGATTTTTATTGGTGTAGTACTCTTGTAGGACTTAAAACGAAAAACGTGGGGTGCATGGAATAGATATTCTAAGAAGTAGAGAATGAGGTGATGACTGATATACAGCATAACTGACGCTGTTACCTTTTCATTGTCTTACTTATTTTCATGTCTGTTTGCTTTGTGCTTGTCTATGTCTACTTATTGATACATAATATATTGTTAATTTAATGAATAAATGTTTTCTTATTCTTAGAATTTACAAATAGTTATTATTAGTATATTACTTGCAGTGCAATTGGATTGTTGTATTTTTCAATATTGGAAAGACTTGCATATCACCATTATTCAGCTACTTATAGCTGATGGAAATTGATTATTATATATGGTGCAAGATGGACCACGCGTGCCTAGAAGATGTCTATGTTTTTTTTATGATAGGGCTAAGCTTATAATTCTATATCTGTAGTTTTTTGAGAAACACAGTTTTGTACGTTTTTATTATGCCTCAAAATCTATTCCATGCACCCCACGTTTTTCGTTTTAAGTCCTACAAGAGTACTACACCAATAAAAATCAAAATTAAAATTATTTTATACTTTTTGGTGCGCTAAAAACGTGTTATGTTAAAAAATATTTTTTACTTTAATAATTATTTTGTGTTTTTTAGTCCCGCGTATGTAAAATTTTGCAAGATACCCTGAACATCACGTAGGCTAAATTGATAAGACTAAAAAGCCCAAGCACGACAAGATTATGTTGTTACATTGTTGTCTGACCCCATCATCAGACTCTAGACATCACGTGTGAGTAAAGATCTTGTCTTGACAAACGTTCGTGCGTTCGTTCAAGACAAACCCAACGAACCACCATCACCTTCCGGATCCGTCATGAGACCAGCTCCATCATACCATAATATTGCATTGTCATCGAGGTTACATCATCAACAGCTCATATAAGTCCCTACCAAGGGGCTCAAGCCTACCCTGAATTAGGGCGATGAGGGCATACCATAGTCATGAGTGATGTTCAGGGTCTGATGATGGAGCCGGAAGATGGACATGGGAACTCCTCAAATACAGAACATAACCTAGTCGTTATTGGGCTCGTTTTATTTGTATTGACAATACCTTTTATCATAAGTGATGTTCAGGGTCTGATGATGGAGCCAGAACATGGAAATGGTAACTCCTCAAATACAGAACATAACCTAGTCGTTATTGGCTCGTTTGTTTTGTCTTCCCATGTCCACCTTCTGGCTCCATCATCAGACCCTGGTCATCACATATGACTAAAGATCTTGTCTAGGCAAATCCAACGAGCCCAAACACGACGAGAATATGTTGTGTATTTAAGGAGTTCCTATGGCCACCTTTCGGCTCCATCATGAGACCCTGGACATTACGTATGACTAAAGATCTCATCGAGACAAATCCAACGAGCCCAAACACGACGAGATTATATTGTGTATTTAAGGAGTTCCTATGGCCACCTTTCGGCTCCATCATGAGACCCTGAACATTGCGTACGACTAAAGATCTTATCAAGACAAATCCAACGAGCCCAAACATGACAAGATTACGAGGGCTGATTGATAAGTTTCCGAAACGACAAAGAAAAACTTTAAAAATCTATTTAAAATAAATTTATTTCTCAACGTAGTTTCCTTCTACCTCGATGCATTTAGTCCAGCGCTTCTCCAATGCCGTTACACCAGTTTGATAGTTTTCTCCAACCCCTCAAAATACTCGTCCACGGCAACAATGACTTCTTCATTTGATGAAAATCTCTGGCCACCTAACCATTTCTTCAGGTTTGGGAATAAGTGGAAGTCACACGGGGCCAGATCCGGGGAATAGGGTGGATGCGGTAGCAATTCGAACCGCAATTCATGGAGTTTGGCGACTGCAACCATTGACGTGTGTGCAGGTGCGTTGTCATGGTGGAACAAAACTTTTTTCTTGGCCAAATGTGGTCGTTTTTTCTGGATTTCTTCACTTAATTTTTGCAGCAAGCTTGCGTAGTACTCTCCATTTATTGTTTTTCCTTTTTGCAGATAATCCACTAAAATAATCCCTCGAGCATCCCAAAAAACAGTCGCCATCACTTTGCCGGCCGACAAAACCGTTTTTGCTTTCTTCGGCGCAGGTCTTCCGCTCTCAGTCCACTGCTTAGATTGTTCTTTTGTCTCGGGAGTATAATGATGTATCCAGGTTTCATCGACTGTTACATAACGCCGCGAAAACTCGTTAGGATCTCGGTTAAACAGCGCCAAACACTCCGATGAATCGTCCACTCGACGTTGCTTTTGGTCAACAGTGAGCAAACGCGGCACCCATCGCGAGCAAAGCTTTTTCATTCCCAAATGTTAGTGCAAAATATTAAAAACGCGTTCAGATGAAATGCTCACCATCTCTGCTATCTCTCGCAACTTAAAGCGCCGATCATTCAATACAATTTTGTGAATTTTTTTGATCATGTCCGGATTCGTGACTTCATTTGGACGGCCAGACCTGTGGGCGTCTTCGCAGCTCTGTCTTCCACGTTTAAAATCAGTTACCCAGGTGTGAATTGTACTCAATTCAGGAGCAGATTACCTAAAACACTGTCTAGCTTGGTTTTAATCTGGGTTGCTGTTTTCTGTTTTAAAACGTAAAACTTTATCACCGCACGAATTTCGTTTCTTTCCATTGTTAAGAAAATTTACGACAGAGAAAGTTCTACGTCCTATCAAACAAATTCCACCAGTTCGATTAAATTCAAATTTGGCGTTCTATTTTCAAAAAGATGCCAAAATATAATGTAATATTTTTTTTTTGCGTATCATTTTTTTAAGTTCGTCGTTTCGGCCAGTTATCAATCAGCCCAGGTATGTTGCATATGTAAGGTGTTCCTATGGTCAGCTTCGGGTTTCATCATCAAACCAGCTCCATGGTACCATAATATTGCATTGTCATCGAGGTTACATAAGTGTACCAAATCTCAGCATAATCGAACGACAGCAAGTGCTCTAAAAATGGGTTGCAAGATTCGGACCGAACCAACAAACAAACAAACAGACAGACAAGAAAGCGAGTTAATAAAAACGTGTTAAAAAGAGAAGTGGTCCAAGGACACTTCCTTGGGGCACACCAAATTTGTTTAACTTTTTTGTTGACTTATACGACTCCATAGTGTTTTTTATATTAAGTCTATTTATTTCTACAATTTGTATCCTGTTCTCTAAGTATGATTTTATCCAATTGTATGCTAAGCCTCTTATTCCATATTGTTCCAATTTACTCATAAGTACGTCATGACTAACTAAGTCAAAAGCTTTTGACATGTCAAAGTATAAAGCAGTAACAAAGTGATTAGCGTTAATATTGTTTAGTACTTCATTTATAAAATTGAAAGTAGCAAGAGAAGTCGATTTCTTTTTCTGAAACCCATACTGGTCTGGGTTTATAACATTGTATTTGGTTAGGAAGGACATGAGTTTATTATGCATAACTTTTTCAAATATCTTAGCAATTATCGAAATAAGCGTAACAGGATGGTAATCATCCAAAGTATCTTTTTTCCTTTTCTTGTGTAGAGGCTTAATAATGCTTAATTTTAACCTCTCTGGAAAAGTACCAGTTTGCATCGATAGGTTTACCAGATGTGCTAAGACAGGACTGATTTCTTTTTTATATATTTTTATTATTTTGGTTGCTATTTCATCATGTCCTTCGGATGGTGTATTGTTTAAAGTCATTATATTTTTTTCTATGTCATTAGAGTCAATTGGCGTAAGATAAATAGTATTTGTTAATATTTTTCGATTAGTGTTTTTTATCTGGTCGTTTTTATGGTTAGTAAAATTTATAAAGTGGTCATTAAATGTATTTGCTATTTGAATGGAGTCAAATAGAGTATTATTATCTAATTTTATTTTTGGCATGCCTGTGATAAGACATTTATTACCAATTTCTTGCTCTATTATATTCCAGGTAGCTCTACACTTATTTTTACTACTAGATATATATCTACAATTAACATTTCTTTTTGCTTTAAATATACATTTCTATTATTAGTCTACGGTATTTAAGATATTTTTTTTTATTGTTTGTGTAGTATAAATATCGCAACTTCCTTTTGGTGATGCAGCTCTTTTTTATTCCATTTGATACCCAATTCAGATTCAAACCACTTTTAATTTTAATTCTTACTTTGGGGAAGCACAGCTTATAAAGTAAACAAAATAAATCATGGAATTCATTAAATGCCAGGTTGACATCACTATGAGAGTACACTGTTGAGAATGTAAGACTATTTAGATATCTTTTAAATTTTTGTATATTTTCTTCGGTATATGTATAATCTTTTGTGTGTATATATGATATTAGGTATATATACAAAGTTTATAAAAAAATAATATTTGGTTTTGGTTGATAATGAATGAATGGAGAATATATACCTTAATTTTTAATTCCGTGGAATTCTGTTCTCAGGCCGCTTGTCGCAAACCTTTTTTCACATGTAAATTTCTGTTATCACTATTATAACAAGACAGGCAAATCATAATTTACATACAATGCAATTAAAATAACAACTCCAGTGATTTGTGCAAACTCTATTTGAATCTTGTATGGTTTAGGCTATGCTTTTTTATTTGTGGCCATACAATACGAAATTAAAGTGAAGTTTGCATGGAAGAATTGTTATTTTAATAGCATTGCTAATATGTTAGATTAAGAACATCTTTATTTTTTTGGTTTCATAAGCCTTTTTGCATTAGAAATAGAAATATTAACCAACTGTTTGCAACCTGCTGTTATTTGAAAATGATACCCAGCCTTAGTAAATATTCTCCCACATTGAATGTAGTGACTTGAACAGATTACAACTTAAAAATGTTATAGTCATCCAACAATTGAAAAATTAAATAAAATGAAGGCTGCATGACATTGATATGACTTTAAAATAATTCACTGTTTTTTTAATTCATCAAAACGTGATACCTGTAATTTTGGTAACCTGTTTTCTGCCTGGCAATACTCCATCTGTCAGAATTCTGCGGAATTAAAAATCAAGGTATAGTGTTGCTCAATAATGGATTATGTATTTATCAATGCGGTTCATTTTATCGGGCTGTACATTATTGGTTGGGCATTATCGGTACAGGCGATAATTCATGTACATGGATTCGAATTATCGGCTGGAAAATATCAGCCCGTACAGATTTTGTTCAGTAAACCCTGATTTTTAATTAGATGGACTAAAGTGACAGCTGCAAAGGTAGTTTTCTTTTAATGTTGCAAGCTGAAGATCATAGGGATGTGACATGACTCATTAAACTGACTCATTGAGCTAATTCGTTGTATCGTTGCAACAAGACACCTGGATGTAAATTTATTTAATATGGTTGTAATACGAATATAGGTATAGGTAGGTATACGTAATGTATTTTATAACTTTTCACATGTTAATTAAATAGTTAACAATAAAATTAATTGAACTGATTTATAGAAAACTTCTGTAACAAATATTTATGAGTTATATAAAGATAAAAAGTTATACAAAAAATATATTATTGCAACATAACTCCTGTGTGAGAGCACCTAATATTCTTGAATTTGCCGAATAGTACAATTACCCGCGGAATGTCTATACATTTTCAGATTTTTATTTTTATTAACGTTTATTCTATAATAAACGTTAATAAAAATAAAAATCTGTAGCTTTGTCCACCAAAAAATTAAATTTTTAAAAACTTGGAGTGTGACATTCAACCAATCATTCACGAAATAATTCATAGAATATTTTTAATAAAAGCAAAAATTTATTCATACATTTTTTAAATAAAGGGTAGATGGATCATGCTCTGTAACCGGCGCGTGCGTCATTCGTCTTTCCACTTCGCTCGCGATTGGTCGTACGAATATTCCTTGCGCTTTCAACGCCAACTTTCGTTGTTACTTGTTGTTAAGTTTTGTTATTTTTTAATTGTTACTTGTTACGTTACGTTGATTTGATTGAATACAGTAAAATTTGATGAACTCTAAATTTATCATACTGTTACAAGTCACTTACTCTTGGTCTTTGGATCATTTAGTAAATGAAAATCAAATGTGGCGTTAAATATCAGCACTCCAAACGTCACTTTAGTTCATCTATTAAAAATCAGGGTATAGTTATTGCACATCCAGGAAAGCACGGACGATAAAATTAAAGTACAATGTACTCGAATTATTGGGCTGTACAATTTTGGCTTTGAAAGATCGGGCATTACTTGCTCAGTAGTGGATCGGGCCGGCGGCGGCATTTCCTTCCTCATTGGGCGGCATTCTCCCTCTACAGGCCGGCCTTTATCATGGTTGTACATTATCGGGCTCCCGGCACTCGACAGTGTGCCAAATAATGTCACCAAATAATTGAGTAAAAAAAAGCCCGCCCAATAATGTGCACTGAATAATTGGCGTCAAAAAGAAAAAAACATTGACCCCTCCGGCCACATTGGCAACTGATATTCGCAACCAGTTTCCAAAGACGAAAATATTCAGCGCTCGAATAATGTGCAGTCGATAATACGCAGCTAATAACAAATTCGCGTTATTATCATCATCATTTGACGCTTATTATGCGATGCTTAATATTAGATTAGACGCATATTATTGTCTGCTTATTACGAAATTCATCTAATATTACTTATTAAATAACGTGCAGTCTAATAATTCAAGCCAAAACCTGAATTATTTGCTGCACATTATTTGTTGCGTATTATTTTCTGCACGTTATTCATCGCACATTATATGCACCCTATTTCGTAGTCCATAACGAAAACTCTTTTGTGGCGCTCGCTCCAAGCGGCAGCGTAGCAAGCAAGGAGTCTTCTTTGTTTGGTCAGATATCAGAACCTTTTGTCAGACCTTGGAGGTCTTCCAAGTGTCAGACAGAACGGACAAACTTTTTACATTACATTAGGCAGTATGGGCTTAGATCCCCACGCCTGTCCAGAAAGGAGGAATATGATAAAAAATATATTTAAAAAAACTGACTGCGTGAAAAATTTAAAACTTTCAAACTTACATAGTATAATAGTATTTAGAACTTAGTATATTAGTATTTAGAACTCAAAAGCTGCAAACAAGTTGTTTTTTTTTAATGATCGTGTTCACAATAACTAGATTTAAAAGTTTTAAAATTTTCACGTAGTCGCGTTTTTTTTATATTTCTTTTATTTTTATCTTTTTAGTTTTTGTAATGGATTTAGTTTAGGTAATTCAATTTAAAACGTTGAAGAATTTGTAGTTTTTTAGCATTTCTCATTCCAAATTACATTTAAACATCATAATTTATGAAACCCCTTTATTTTGATACCCCACTCGATAGGTTTTGGAGATAAAATTTTTGAAGTCTACTATATGTTCGGCTATCTTGGTTTTTTTTATAATTTTGATGAACACGTACCGTGTGTGAGAGTGATCAGTGTCACTCGTACCTAGTGCCACGAACAAAAAAAAAAGTAAGACGAAACTAACGACACCTCTTTAGCTAAAATCCATCAAGCCGTTTAGGCTGTAGGGCGTACCAAAGAAATACACATACAAACATACATACCTACTCGTACATACACTCGAAAAACATAACCCTCCTTCTAAAGCAGTCGGGTAAAAATAAAAAAATAATAATATAGTCTCGTCTCCGTCGTCCCCCCCCCTTCATTATAGTAGGTACTCTTTGCCGTCGTCATAAAAAAAAAATATGAATGACAGACGCAAATAAAAAAAATAAAAAATAAAAAAAATATAACGGTTGTAAGTTCATCTTCCCCGTATTATAAAAAGGTTCTCTGTGAGTTCATCATACGTTAGATACATATTTCTACAGACATGGAACACAATATCAAACCAAATATGCCAGCGGTATCCGATAGTTTCGAAGAAGAGGAAGAAATGATCCGGACTGTCGATTTATTGTTTATCCTGAAAGGTATGACACCTGGACCCTTAGCCACCAAGAAAGGACCCATAGACTGGTTCTTTTATATCATGTTTGACGGCAGAACTCTACACCATGTGAAGTGGCAACACGAACTGAGGATACCATTGACTTTACCTATAAACTTGCTGGATCCTTATTATATAGATCTCGTTGTGGACAAACCTCTCGTTCTGCTGCTCCGCACTTCTGGAGGGAAACCGGGTAAAGACCCGGACCCCCTTGCCCATCCGGACAACCGAGCAGGAGGCACCGTCGATCTTATGCCCTTAGTAATAGGTACCGATAAAATTGACGTTAAAGTCAGACTTCTCACTCCCTTAGGCGCAGAGTTCGGATGCAAGGTCAAAGTTTACGCATCTGCGATTGAACCACCAATTGAACATAGACTGGTCCCATTAGTTCTTACTATGATCTCAGCGCATTGCTTCCCAAACGTCAAAGATAACACTGTTTATTTAGCAGCAATCGGTTTAGACGGCCTCATGGACGACATAGCGATTAACTTTGGAATGTCTCTAAGTAAGGCAAATGCCAAGAAAATTGTGTGGGCGGGTGCCTGCACTGGCGGGCAGATGATGAATTCACATTACAACGTTCCTAACGATGACAAATTTATACCGTACGATGTAGAAACAAATACCAATGATTTTTGTAATTCTGTATATTGGAACACTGTCAAAAGAGTACTTGTAGATCCTGAAGCTCTGCGAAATAGATTAGCAACATCTTTTTCCATCGAGCTTGCTGGAGTTCCAAGATTGGGTAAATTAGATGTGCGAGGGCGATACATGGGGCTGATCGACGCTAGGGCACTGCTTCACCCTTCTCAGAGTACTTTGATTACGTGTGTAAAACTAAGATATTTTGCTGAAGCTGAACTGCCTGAAGGCATAGGACCTCTACTGGAACTCCCTCCCGTCAGTCAGAAATCTAGCGCGCGATCGCCTCAGGTTTGTGCAGACACTCAAGGTCACACTCCGTATGCTATTATAAGATTTGACTTAAAAGACCCACTGGTACCAAAAATTAACTTGTTAGAATTATTCGAAACTATCGGGTTCCCCCCACCTCCCACTCAAGTGCCTCTGAACGAATTATACATTGAGCCTCCGCCGGAAGATCCTTCAGTTGACGTCGTAAAAATACGAAAAGAATATGGTGCCTTAGCAGTTCATAAAGAATTGAGTAATCTAGCTTGCAGAGGTGCAGTGCAGATGAATCAAAGTATCAAAAGAACAGCAGCGAACAGACTGCTGACGCGAGTGCGAACCATGCTGAAGCAGTTTGCGCCTGGTGATTGTTCAGAAGTCGATTGGCAGGAGACGGCGACTGGGCAGCATGCAGCTTCGCGGCGTGCAGTCAACTCCTCTTTTCGCCCGCAACCGCCTCCTAAACGTGTTTCAGGACCCATCGCCGCTGCCCGCGCTCGCATGGCTGATGACATGCCTATTGCTACGAAGCACATCCAATTTAATCTAGAAGCATACGAAGAACATCCTAGGATTCTCCTTTCGAAAGCTTTGCGTTGCTTGGAATCTAGAAATGATACCGAAGCGAACTTTTACGTGCTTAAAGCCATAGATGGGCAGTCAAGAAATAGATTTTTACTGTGGTTATTAGGAGGCCTAAAATTTGACAAGGGTGAAGAATCATTTGCAGTTGCAAAGGCTGCATTCCAAATTGCTGTAAAAGGTGATTACTCTGACGGAATATCCTGTACAATTGGATGGGCAGCGCTGCATACACTATATCATTTTCAAGGCGATCAGTATGGAGCTTTTGTAGCTGCAAAGAAAATGAGGAAGTCTTTCGAGCTAGAGAGAACATGGAGGGAATACTATCAGAACTGGGTCGACACTAGTGGAGAGGAGGAAATTTTATGGTCTCCTGGAGAGTTAGGAACCGACAACCCTTTGATAATAGCTGCAGCCTTTTTTCTCTGCTTGCGGTGTTATAAATTCAGTGATATGCTTTTGCAGTGTTTAGAACAGGAGTGTGCGACACGTGGCTCTCGTCTTGGCTTGGTTACTAAGATTACAACGGATTTATATTACTTGCGGGCTGCATCTCTTCTTCTGAGGCATCGCAAAGAAGAGGCATTGAAACTCACGGAATCAGCAGTAAAAAGATTTGGACCCTCTTTTGCTACATCACAAATGCGTGCCATATGTTTGATGATGATTCGTGGCTGGGACGACGAATGCACTGTTGCTTTAGATGTAGCAGAGCGGAGTGGAGCGGAGATTCCCTCAGGGCTGCTGCTGAGATCTGCCATCAATGGAATGAAGTTCAACACAGAGATGGCATTGCAACGCGCTGCTCGAGCTCACAAGGCCACTCCTTGTAGTCATACAGCACTAGCAATCTCGCTCATTTACAAGAGAAATGGAGAGTTATTTTTGTCGGAGAAATGGGCAGCAGCTGCAGTAAAGCTGGAGCCGTGGCTGGCGGATGCATGGGCTGTCCTGGCTCTGTTGGCCATGGGTGACCGAAATGTGGAAAAAGCGCGTGCCATGTTGCGCACTGCCAACCAAGTCGGAACCATCAGCCCTGAAATACAACGCCAACTGAAGAAAGTTACGAAGATCGTTAAAATTGACTCGCCGGCAGACATTATGACGAAGAATTTGTGTTTCTGCGATTATCTTCATCCATCTACAGATGAAAATAAATAAGCCTTATCGAATTTATAGTTACGGATTCCTACCCGTAACTATAAATTCGATAGACTTATTTATTTTCATACGAGCAGCTTTTTTAAGTCGCCTTACCTTACCTACTATCCAACTATTTAACGTGCCTTCCGAATAGGGAATACAATCCCGGTCCTTTTTTACAAAACGTTAATTTTTTATTATTTTAATTAAAGAGCAAATTTCTATAAAATTGATTTATTTTTTATTTGTGATCCTTGATCCCGAAATGATCCCGGAATCACGGGATTGAACTTATTTAATCCCGGATATATAATAATTATAGAAATTTGCTCTTTAATTAAAATAATTAAAAATTAACATATTTACGTTGAAATCTGAATATTCAGTGAGATCTATTTAAACTTTGGTACATAAAATGCAGAGAAAGTACTTAAAATGTAAAAAACGTTACAATATGCTTCATGCATAGCATAATGCAAATAAACGTCAAAATCTAAAAACCTTCTTTTATAACATAAACTACCTTAAAGGTACGTCTTTCATGTTAGAAACTAGTAAACTTATTATAATTAACCTATTTGAAAACAATAATTAATAATCACATGTCATCAAATAAAGGAACATTCTAAATTTGAATGATGTTTGATGTCGATATTGACTAGCCTAATGGCGAAAATACGATCTAAGAAATAACAACGCATCCAGTGTGTCATCACCAAGTCTGCTTCTCAATTTGTTGCACATATACGCAGCTGCTGAAAATGCGCGTTCAGGTTCGATGGAAGTTGGAGGTAATGTTCTTATATTGTTAGTATATACTACTTATAAGCCCGCTCCAAGTTATAACTCCGAGTGGAGACTGAAGATTCGTATAGGTTCATTTTTTTCTTAACAATAATAGAAAAATTATTTTCATTGAATGCTTCAGATGACATTTTCAAGCTGTTTTCTATTTCCAATTGAAGCTTTTCTTTGAGTTAGATTAGGTTTTTCTGTATTAGTAGACTTCGGCTTTTCTAAAAGATGGCGTAAGGTTAAGTTACTTTGATGTAAAACGAATAAAACCGCTTTTTGAGTAATAAATTAATAAAAATGACAATCCGGAAAATCCCAGGATTAGGAAAATTTTAAACCGAAAATTTCGGGACTGAAAAACGGTTTTTTGATCCTCTACTTCTGAAGCACAGAAAAACTTTTTCATGCGTCATCATGCTTCAGCGCATAATGTTAGATTGTCTATTTAGGTACTTATTGCTCATATTATTTTCATTTTATTTGAATTATTTGTTAAAAATTGTTTAGTGGGTCTATAGCTATATCTTGAGAGTGAAGTGTTGTTTTAATTATTGTTTATTGAGTATCTATTAACTTACTGTTAAATAGGGATTAAATGTTAATTATAACTGAGTTGTTTTAATGTGAATGGTAGCAAGACCTAGCTTATTTATTATTGGTCTTGTGTTCTTAAGTTTATTTATTTATCTATTATTAAAGAAAATTTACAGCATGACAGTCTGTTAAAACTATATTACTTAATATTTCATACCGTTTCTTATTCACCGTAAGAAAGCAAGGGTTCTTTAATACATTTTCTTATGGGAAGTTATTGAAGTGAAAGTAACTAACGGGTCGTTCAGTACTTCGAGAGAACTCTTGAGAATGCGTCTGCGACTCGGAAATAGAAGTGTCACAGATTATTATTAGTCTGGCGTGTGCAGGCGCAGGTTGGTTGGAGCAAACCACACGTAAACTCTATCGCTCAAACTAGGTTATTCGCAAGATTACAAACAGGTCATCCATCGTGTTTATCAACTGATAAGAAATGATAACGTTCAATAACACGGCATTGTAAAACTCTACGAGTCATCATAACGTTCCCGAATTCCGTTTATTCTTGAGCAATCAAATATCAGTAGAGTATTTAATTTCCCAAACAGCGCGTTGTGAGTTGTTGTAAATCGGCTCGGCTCGGCTCAGTGGCATTGCGTTGTGCGTTGCATTGCATCACTCGTGTTCCCGCGAGCGAGTGAGTGAGTGCTACGCGAACACAACCCGACGACGACAACCGCGACGTACACAAACATAACCGGGCTTTGTTTTGAGACGGATCTCGTGCGAAAATCCTGACTGTAACATGTGAATATAATACCACAAAATGGCTCTCTCAACTAACTGCTGGAAGTACTTGGTACTCGTCTTCAACGTCTTATTTGCGGTGAGTAAATCCGTTCTTTGAACATTTCCTCTTGAAATCTTCGATAACTTTTGTTGAAGTTTCAAGTTCCTGTAAGTTTACTACGCTTTGTTGTCATAACAACTCGGTTTTCACAACAATTTAGCGTAGCGAATAGTGATCTTGAGATGAGAAACATTCTGAAATATGAAGCTGACACACATTTTATTCATAGGTCAGCGAACTAGAATAGTTACAATACAAATTACAACGATCTAATGCATTGTTCTTTAATGAATCTAAATTGGATGAATCACGTAAAGCAAATTAGTAGCGCCACTCCTAAAAAAATCTGCAAACTTTATCACGCATTCGGATGGTGGCGCTAGCAGTGAAGATTTGTAACTAAATTGTTTAGATTAACTTTAGTTCCGGGGTCAGCCACAGGTAAAACTAAAAAAATCACAATCAACGTTCCTGTAGAGATTGCTAGTGTTGACACAATTTTTCGTTGACTCTACATTTTGTCGGTTAATCTTGCTTTATTAGTTCCGCTTTACGTCAACAGATGTCGGCAGTAGTGCTGTTTGCAATCAGTGGGTACTTGATCTACAAGCTGTTTATTTACCGGCACTTCATCGGCGTAGGAGTGCAGTATCCGGCGATACTGCTGCTGATGACAGCCATCATCACCTGCTCCGTGGCGTGGATCGGCTGGCGGACTGCCAAGTCTATGCACCAGATTCATGTTTATATGGTAAGTAAAGTACCCACTTAACATAAGTCAAATCACTCTATGATGATGTTATAAAAAGTTTTCCAGAGCGATAGAAATAAATAATATTGCACTGAGTAGGCACCGGCTCTATTGGGTTGAATATTCCCCTTCCAAAAATGATGATGATGATGGGTTAGGATAATTAATTTAGAGAAGATCTAAACATGGTCGATCAATACCTTACTCAGATACCTTAACGCTACAAAAAAAGTTTTTTTGACTCAACTTACTGGCCACATTTCATTAAAAAAACTAAATGAAAGCCATTTGCATACAATTACGAGTAAAATAAAACTATATTTTTATGAATAAAATACAACTAGCCAGAATTTTGTAGAACTTACACTCACTCTTCATAACTATATTTTATTTTATTTTCTTTTCTTTTACAGACTGGGATTCTTCTCGCATTAGTGGTAATAACTGAGTTCGCCGTGTTCGTTTGGGCGATGGTGGTGTGGGACAACATTGAGATCGACATAAAGACCACCATGACGAGCTACTTCATGGACACCGTCACCAGCAAGCAGTCCAACTCCAACTCAGCTGACTCCGTAAGATGGGACAGGTTGCATGTCAAGGTGGGTTTATTTAGCTCTATTTTTTTTTAAATATACTCAATTGCACACAAAGAGATGCAACAGTTACGCGGCCTTGTTGCTCTATAGTTCCAGGCAAGCTTAAGGTACAAGTAACTAGAACATAATATAAATAATAGTACTAATAATAGTTGACCGAGCGACCGCGAAGCGTCTCCGTTTCATCTTGGTCAAAATTGCTTTTGTATGTCCCATGTCTATCTGTCTCTCTGTTTGTTCCACTCTACAGGTCGCGTTTCTCATCCGATTCTCGTGAAATTTTGTGAGCAGGTTCGATAAATATATAGATTTTTTTTTGTCGAGTCAGTTTTTGGAAATTTTGAAAAATTACGGAGTTAAGAGGGTTGAATCAGCCATTTCGAAAAAAAAAATCACGAGGTCTACAGCTCACAGAGCCACTAGTTTAAGGGATCGTTATAAGATCAATTATACGTCCACATCGAGGGGCTTGAGACTGTTGAGAGTCGAGACTATCCTGCCAGTAATCATGGTGTTTTATTACAACGTAAGACCGTACCTTACCGGACAGTATAGTTTGTAGGCGAGGAGAGGTCACTATAAATCACTATTGTAGTTCTTTTAAATAGGATGTTTGATGTTCGTGATGCTCTACTTCTTTTTTTCGAATCGATCGATGGTATCATATTTTGGTGGCCCAGTAGCTCCGACCCGGTAGCCCCACACAGATCCTGTAGCGTGCAGGTAAAAAAGGGGGGCAATAAATGAGCCATTGTTTGCGGAGTGGCACCACACTGGCACTATATGCTCTTGATTGGTATGTTTTGTCTTGAGTCGTTGTCGTTTACAAAAACTAAGCACAGGGGTAGTAAAGTACCTACATGGCAACATTAGCAACAGAAATTGCCTACTAATTCCAATTTTACTTTTTTTCCAGTTCGAATGCTGCGGAGTGAGTGGCCCAAATGACTTCAGTACCGGAGGCAGCGTGCCGTTTTCGTGTTGTGGTCAAGGTACAAACTACAAATCCTTACTAAAGTAACTTTGTCTATCTCTCTTTTACGCTTTCACGGCTAAACTAAACAGATAAATAAATATGCGGTGGGGACATCTCACACACGGCCATCCGACCCCAAACTAGCCAGATCCTGTACCTACTATGGGTGTCAGACAGCTGGGGGCCGTTTCACGAAGCTACAAGCAAATTACAAGTACAATTTGACGTAATTGCGTAGACAATTAGATAAAACGATAAGGGCTTGTTTAGGTGAATTGGCTACGCAATGGTCATCAAATTGTAACTTTTTACTAGTAAATTATTGCTTCGTGAAACGGGGCCCTGATATACCTACAAATAAATAAATTTTAATGAAATTTGGTACAAATATAGTTTGGTACCCGAGGACGGACATAAAGCTACTTTTTACTGTGGGAAAATGTGTTAGTGGCTCAGTAAGATTGCTAAAAACAACTAACAGCACTATCTGTCGTTTTTTCCGGAACGATAGATGGCGCTGTTAGTTTTAGCTATATAGTTTTTAGCAGTGAGGTAGATGTCGCGCTAGCGCGCAGAAACTGAGGCGTTCAAATTAAGACAACTGTCGTAATTTGACTTAAGAAAAAAGAAAACAATCGCGTAGTAGTATTAAAATGCTTGCCTGCCAGCATTAAAAAGGAATCCACTTTGAACACCTAATAGTATGAACATACGTCATCTTTAGAATATGGTTTTTAGAAACAAAAACAAGGAAAGTCCACCGGGCGGATAGCTAGTTAAATTATACCTATATATGACCTCTGTACTAAAAGAAAGAAAGTACAAGTAAAATCCTAGTCAATCCTAGTCTTCTTGTAACACTGAATTTTCAGCTGGTACGTTACGCGCGTAAAGCGCGGCAGATAATACTTACTTCATCCAAAATCAGATAATAAAACAACCTAAATATAAAGGAATAAATGCCGAGATAACTTTAAGGAATATTCAATATAAAACATAAAAATGTTGCCTTTGCATTGTCAATTGTCAAATGGGCTGGTTTCCGCAACTCGACGTCTAATGCACCTATTTTGCGTGTAGCCAACCCAACTCTTCCAGGAAACCCAGCAGGCCCTTTACGTTACCGGTTATCCCTGGAAGGTCCCTCGCTTGACCGAGGTGTTTAGCCCTGTAGTCCGCCACTCCCGTGCACTCCATGAGGACGTGAGCAGCCGTTTCTTCTGTTAATACCTGTAGTGAGCCAGGTCAGCTCCTCGTGGTCAGGTATAGCCGTGGGTGGATGATTGGTTTGCTTCTCACGAAATAAAATCACTTTATATGTCAACACTATTTGTTCCTTTATTCCGGATAATATCTTTGGGTAAAAATACAACAAATAATAGGATGCTAAACGATTTACAAATTATTTATATTCCACATAAAGTTCAGGGAAACGAGAAAAAGGGACCAGCGAGCTCATAGAGCAAAAAGACAATGTTGCCAGTTGACAGAGTCGATTTAAAAAGTAAAGTAATCTATGCTTTATAAAGCGGGCTATACACTCACAATCCAACATCTTCTGCCTCCAAGCAGGCTCTGCAAAGGGGGCTGTCAGTAACACCGAAGACATATAGATGTTTTTTAAAAGAACCATGACCAGTTAATGCTGCAGTCACCAATCGCAACCGTGGTTTACTTAGCCGAATCAATTTTTGCCTTTGCAGTTTGGGGACGATATTATAAAGAGTCATCTGTATATTGTAGGTTCGCGCCTGACTCAGCGCCAACACAAGACTCACAATAAAAAAAAACCTCATATAAAAGACATCAACGCGCACATTTGTAGCTATACATCGTAGCTTTACAAGAAAGTTCATAGCAAGAAAGTCAGTACCTAAATAAAGGCGAGGACAACGTGTAGATGTAGATACATATAATAATATCTACACGTTGCTTAGCTCATGAAACTGAACAAGTTTCCCGAAGGAATGTAATAGGTGAGGTTAACAGTACGCTCTGGAGAACTTATAAAATGTTACAGATCGCGCCAAACTTCTAGATCGCTCTGAACACGACACGATTCGATATGCTACTGCAAAATATAGGTAAAAGTGACAACGCGCAATACGCGAAGCAACTTCAGAGCGATCTAGAAGTTTGGCGCGATCTATACAGGTCGAACTACGCGTTATGAACCTATGTGAACCTTGAAAGCGCCTTTATCCTGTATAAATAGGACGGCGCACTGCAGGATTTATATCTATGCTATCAGTGTGATAGTAGCCTTTACAATATATCAGCCCCCACTGCATGACCACCGTAGTAAAAATAAACCACGCGACATAAAACGTAACTGCCAATAGTAATGCAGTTCTTTGTCTTCGTGCGACATAAACTTGGATTATACTGTGGTCATGTAGCGGTGCCACTCGTGTTGTCTGGAATAGTTTAGTTTGTTTTCTATCGACACGATACCAAGGAGTAGAAGGTATATTAGGTATTCGATGCATATTGCATGTACATAACTATCTTATTCGCAGGACCTCTAGACGCCCTCCATAAGCCCTACGCCTCGGACTGCTCGGCGCTCTACCAGCAGGGCTGCGGGAAGCTGCTGCACAAGTATGCGCGGGAGCAGCTGTTCCTGGTCGCCATGACTGCTCTAGCCGCTTCGCTACTGCAGGTTGGTCATTGTCTATTCTATACATAAATAATGAAAATGTAACTGGCCGATGTCTCTACATAGATCATCAATATCATCATCAACAGCTCATATACGTCCCCACCGAGGGGTTCGAGCCTACCCTGAATTAGGGTGATTAGGCCTTAGTCGACCACGCTGGCCCAGTGCGGGTTGGTCGACTTCACACACAACCTTTGAATTTCTTCGCAGGAGAGTGCAGGTTTCATCACGATGTTTTCCTTCACCGTATAAGAGCGTCGAATAAACGTACATATGAATTCGAGGATCGAACCCGCGTCTTCCGGACGGAAGACAGCGGCCCTAGCCACGAGACCACCGACGCTCTTACATAGAAGATGGAGAGGGGGGGGGGGGGGATTTAGAATACTGACGGAATTGAATGCGATTTTTACAGTAAAGTTGTATTCCTGGAGGTCTTACTTAAAAATTGATGCATGTTTCTTCTTGATGCGCCCGCGCCGCATAGAAACAAAGTTATCTTAATTTTTGTGCTAAAAAAGTAACATTATTACGCAAGCGAAAGCGGCCAGAGGTCAATCGCGGTCATTTAGTTTTAATTTAGAATATATTTAAAGCACACTTTCGGGATAAGCAGCTCATTATAACAGATTTCCTAATTAAATTAGTGACAGCGACGACAAACACTCTATGACGTCATATAGACGACCTTTGCACGTTAACAATACATGATTAACGTTGGCTGAATATTAATTAACGACCTCAGTATAAGTAGGACGAACAAACCATATCCGTCGATATTTTATGTTGCCGGTGACGACATAGCTAGCAAGATGTCCTTTGGGGTTTTATTCAGAACAAACTATGAACAACAAACAAAGCATTATTATTACGTGACAAAACTAATTAAATAAATAAAAATAGTGTTTGGATCTTTACATAGTAGGTACTGGCTGAAAATAAGTACCTACTGGATAAAAAATATATGGTTTTTATTTTCTTTCACGCATATGGCTTTACCAATTTATGGGCTTTATAAAATTTATTTAACGTATAGCGGCCAATAGCAGCATTGAATTAAAAGAGTGTATAGCTGGTTTACAAAGCACTGGAAGTTAATAACGCCAAAAGAATTTTCTTTTTATTTATTTTTTGTTTCGGGGTCGGCTAGGTTAGGTTAAGTTAGATTATATTTATTGGCCTACTTTGATTTTCTTTAAATTAACTTTTACCTAACTAAGTACCTACGTATTAGGTACTATTTCAATGTAATAAAATTATGTAAATTAGTGGCCATTTACTCGTGGATTTTATTTTCTGTCACGCACGCCACATCCCTTCCTATCAAAATGAAATCGGTGACTCCATTTTATATTTCTTACAAGGGCTGCTATTTATGTATCCGGAACTGGCCACTTACATAAACAATATTTAAAAAGAAATTATAACATTTAAAAATAGAACTCTTTGGCTGTAATATAAAGTTTGTTTCATTCATCTGTCAATTGCTTTTACATTGTGGCGCCATTTTTAAAATTCATTGTCTATCATCACCATGGATTTGACTCGTGAAAATTTTCGTGCTATGATTTATTACGACTTTCGGCGTGGATTAACTCAAAAACAGTGCATGGATCAACTTTTGTCGACTTTTGGGGAGGAAGCCCCATCGAAAACCACTGTGTATCACTGGTTCAGTGAGTTTAATCGTGGTCGTCGTATGCTTGCGGACGATTTTAAAGAAGGTCGCCCTAAATCGGCTATTGTACCACAAAATATTGATGCTGTGCGCGTACTAATAATGCAAGACCGTCATGTTACATATCGCGAGATAGAGGCATTTCTGGGCATTAGTATGACGAGTATTTATAAAATATTACACGAACATTTGGCTGTAAAAAAAATTTGTTCTCGTTGGATCCAGCACAACTTAACAGTTGAACAAAAACAGGCTCGTGTTGATTGGTGCAAAAAAATGATAGAAAAATACAAATGTGGTACATCAAAAGCTGTTCATAATATCTACACAGGAGACGAATCTTGGATATATGCGTATGATCCCGAAACTAAACAGCAGTCAACGGTTTGGATCTTCCAAAATGAGCCAAACTCAACTAAAGTTGTTCGTGCAAAAAGCACTTTGAAGCAAATGGTTGCCTGCTTTTTTGGTATTAGTGGACATGTGGCTACAGTACCACTAGAGAATCGTAAAACGGTTAATTCTGAATGGTACACCACCATTTGCTTGCCAGAAGTCTTTGGAGAAATACGCAAGAACAATCGACAACGAAGAATAATCCTTCACCACGATAACGCCAGCTGTCACACCTCAGCCGCAACAACGGAGTATTTAAATAGTCAAATGATCGAATTGACGGGTCATCCGCCGTACAGTCCCGACTTGGCACCCAACGACTTTTATTTATTCCCAAGCGTAAAGAACAAATTACGTGGACACCGATTTTAGACCCGGGAAGAAGCCGTTGATGCTTTCAAAATGCACGTTTTGGAGATACCCGATACAGAATGGAAAAAATGCTACGAAAGTTGGTTTCAACGTATGAAAAAATGCATCGATCATCACGGGGAATATTTTGAAAAGCAATAAAAGTATATTTGGTTGTAGATGTTTGTTATTTTTTGTTATTCCGGATACATAAATAGCAGCCCTCTATCTAGTATTCAGGTAATCTAGGCTGGCTGGGTGAGAGTTAACTGGGGCGATGGAAGGTCAGGTCATGAGTCGTAACGTGACACGGAAAGGTCACGGCTAAGGTTGGAAACAATGTGAGGAACTACCTTGTTACGTTAGTACTAATATTTTAATTCGGTGTTGTAAGTATATGAAGAAAATCTTTACTAATATTAGAAACGCGAAAATTTGTATGTATGGATGTTTGTTACTCTTTCACGCAGAAATTGCTGAACGAATTGGGATGAAATTTGGAATAGAGATAGTTTGTACCTTGGATTAGCACATAGGATACTTTTTACGGGAAAAAGTCTTATCCCCACGGGAAAATCTTGCACAACGCGAGCGTAGCCGCTGGCGGACCGTTAGTAATAAATTAGAACTAATCTGGGTAGGCAGGTCATTATCACACATCGTGTTGGTTGTATCAAGGTCTATGACCGATCCTACAAACCTTTTAATGGCTTTGACATGGTTTAAACTTATAAGAATTTCTATAACCATCATGGTTATACCTACCTACACACATGCCTTCCGAAGTACGGAATCATCGTACTTTTGTGACAATCATGCGATTTAGCCTGCAATCATCAACGGCTCCTATACGTCCCCCCCACCGAGCGGTTCCAGCTTACCACGCTGGCCCAGTGCCGGTTGGTCGACTTCACATACAACCTTTGAATTTCTTCGCAGTAGTGTATGTAGGGTTTCCGCCGTAGTTTCTTTCACCGTAAGAGCGCCGAATAAACTCGAAAAAAAACATATATAAATTCGAAAACACATTCATACTTGGTAGGTTCGAACCCTTGTCTCCCGGAAGGGAGGCAGCGGCCCTAGCCAACCACCAGCGACGAACGATACCCTGTAAATCTAAGCCTGTAATGTCCTAAAAACTGAGGACATTACAGGCTATCAGCCAACAGCCGCAACCGACAGAACTCTACCTTTCATCATCATCATCATCATCATCATCACCTCAGCCGGAAGACGTCCTCCATATGTTTCGGTCCTGCGCTACATCCACCGCCTTCACCAAGTCAAATGTCTACCTTGTGGGAGGGAGGTCGTCCAACACTACGTCCTGGCCCGTGGTCGCCATTCGAGAACCTTTCTTCGCCATCGGTCTTGTATCGGTTCCTCGAGCTATAATGGCCTGCCCATTGCCAACAAACAAAAACAACTAAAGATATTATTATCTTACGTAATCGCAAATGGAAAGCGAGCACTTGCCTCGCCCACGTCGACTGGTTTTAAAAGAGCCTCTCAGATCCAACACGATCCTCTTTTTCCGCCTTTAGCAAAGAGACTCAACGGGGAAGGGAGGTCTTGGGTAGCTGGACGAATCCTACGCAGATATTTGAGTATGGAAGGCGTCGATCAGTGAAAGTGAACGTTTCCGTATAGGTTTATTTGAGTTATCTTTTATCTTAAAGAAGTTGTTGTTGCAACATGCAGGAGAAGTTGTCTTGTGAAAGAGGATGGGTCAGCTAATTTTCTTGTAAGAATTTTTAGATCGTTATTGTACACACCAAGAGGTGGTAGCTAACATGAAACTGTATTCAGTTTTTGCTGAAAAATTAAAAGAGAAAGAATAGCTGACCGACCGAGTCAATCTGTATGAAATTTATAATCTTCGGGAATTTCCAAACTTTTCACTGTCATCTTTAACATCTGTGTGATCCTTACCTACCTTATCTGAAAATATCGAAAACTATGAATGCTATCTTAGTAAAATAAATTGTCTTTAACACACGTTAAATGATAGCAATAAGACTTCTAGGTTACTGTTAACTTATTTAACAATTAAATAAGACTTCTAGGTTATCGTTAACATATTAAAAAAATATAACAATTTGAAATGATAAATGGATAACTAACACATATACATGTATAGAAGAATAGTGGCTGTGTGAGCTGTAGACCTCGCGAGTCTGTATATATCTTTTCTTTTTTTTTTTCTCGACATACATACATCCCCAACCCCTTGTTTTTTTTATTATTTTTAAAGTTTATTTTATTTTGTTTTATTTTATGTTATTTTATTTTATTTCATTTTATTTTAATAAATGTGACCTGTAGAGGAAAACAGACTCAGCGGTAGACCTTGTAAGCTGGCAACCCCCATAACTCCGTCATTTTATAAAATTTCCAAAAGCTGCCTCGAAAAAAAAAATCGATTAATTTATCGAACCTTCTCACAAAATTTCACGAGAATCGGTTGAGAAACGCGACCTGTAGAGTGAAACAAACAAACAAATCCACAAACAAACAGATGGACATACAAAAGCAAATTTATGCTTCAATAAATGCTTCTATTCTTTTATCTCTATTTATTTAAAACAATACGTAAGAAAGAATGATGGTAGTGTTGCACGCACATTCATCGTTCAGTTTATCGATAGATTTTATCTTTAAACTCTTCGGCTTTGTTTTAAAGCAATTTAGTGTTTCCCAAGATAATTATATGTCGAAGATCAATGTCAAATGTAGTTTTTTTCTTGATGGAAACGTCAAGCAATACGCTTGGGTAAAATCAGAGAGGTGTGACATTACATGTCATGTGGCTGTACTGTATGTTGGCTGACATCAAGATCAGGCGATAGTTTGGATTTCTAAAATGGCAACATTTGGTTAGCATTTTTAGGTTAGCAAGACGAAAGCTGGATGTCAAGCTCGTTTTTTAAAAAAAGGGAAGTTGGACGGTTAGAGGAATGGAGTGAGTCACACCTCTTTGGGATTACCACGTTTTCCATCGGCATTAATCTTAACGATTTTCATAAATTGGTGAACTTAATTGTGATTATCAAATACACAGTGATTGTATCTCCACGAATTGAGATTTATTTTGCAAACACCCAGCAACAATCTCGCCATGAGTGACGATAACCCTGACGACAACCATGAGGAAGCTTCGATATCAGAAGCGGGATCAAAAAACACAAATGCCCACAGTGACGCAGATAAATGGCGAATGCTTCTCGAACAGCAAAACCGGAATTTTATGGCGCTGCTGCAAACCATGAGGACATCGAATAACGATCAACGAATACGTTTCCCTGAGTTCGACCCCGACAAACACAATATGGACGCACGGGCTTGGATTAACACCGCCGACATGTGTATGGCTGAAAAACCACTTCGGGGTGCAGCGCTCATGATTGCTCTTAGCAATGCTATGAAAGGACAGTCTGCCGCCTGGTTGGCTCAAATATCGTTTCCTGGAATGACATGGGGTGAGTTTAAAGAACAGTTTGTATCCATGTACGATTGCCCCGAGACACCAGCTGCATTTTTGATAAATTTGAGTAGTAGTACTCCAAGGCCTGGCGAATGTCTCGCCGCATATTCAGCCCGCATTTTGACATCCTTGATGGCACGGTGGAAAAACCTTACCACAGAACAAATAGCCGTGTCCACCGTCTTAGCACATGTTGCACCCATCGAACCTCGTGTGCAACGCTTAGCATTTACGACTAATATTCCGACGCGTGCTGATATGCAGCGTGAGTTGAAAGCCATATCTTATTCGAGAAAACGTGTAGCAACTACTAGTCAGGAGACTTCTGGACCCGAGGTTAAACGTACCAAGACCGGACAGCAACTATCCAAATGTTTTACATGCGGAAAACTTGGTCATAAGTCGGTCACATGCCGATCTAGATCAAACCAGCAGCAGTTCAATAAGGGTGGCGTGAAAAGGGACTTTCATTCCAATTCTACTACGAGTGGTGGATCATTGACGAATAAAAACGGCACTAACAACGAGAAGTCTGCGAGCAACAACAACATCATTTGCTTCAAATGTCATGGAGTTGGCCACACTGCACCGCGATGTCCTAACATAGCTGGCAAACAAGGAAGCAGTTTGAACGCCTCTACAGCTGAGCGGCGCGTGGATCTCTGCGTCATAGGCGCACCTCGTGGAGTCATGGATCACAACGGTGAGCAAATGTCATTTTACTATGATTCCGGCTCCGAATGCTCTCTAGTGAAAGAATCTGTTAGTGGTAGACTTAGTGGTACGCGTGTGAATAGCGTTGTAACTATGACAGGCATTGGACAAACGAGTGTACAGAGTACTCTGCAAATCTTAACCATTGTGACTATAGATGACATACACCTTGAAATCCTGTTTCATGTACTCCCAGATCAATACTTACGATATGATATCATGATAGGTAGAGAAATTTTGGCGCAGGGTTTAACTGTTAACATGACTACTACCTCTGTTAAATTGACTAAAAACTGCAACGTCTTATCTTGTGACAAATCGCAATCTTCTATTGATTTCAATACAATTGACACGGATATTCCTCCCGAGTTTAGACCGAAACTGCTTTCGTTACTGGAAACGTACAAATCAAGTTTTATAGAGGGCACACCCAATAGCCCAGCAAAGGTAGAACCAATGCAGATTAAACTGAAAGACCCAAATAAGACCGTTTGCAGGCGTCCATACCGACTTAGTACTGACGAGCGAAAGGTCGTTAGGGATAAAATAAATGAGCTCCTTGCATCTAATGTTATCCGTCCCAGTTCATCTCCCTTTGCAAGCCCGATCTTGCTTGTGAAGAAAAAAAATGGCGCAGACCGAATGTGCGTAGATTATCGGGAGTTAAATGACAACACGGTGCCTGATAGGTTTCCACTGCCATTAATTTCTGATCAAATCGACAGGTTACACAATTGTCATGATTTCACAATTCTCGATATGGCGAGTGGTTACCATCAGGTACCCGTGCATCCTGACTCTATCGAAAAGACCGCCTTCGTGACTCCTGAAGGTCAATTTGAATACCTGACTATGCCGTTTGGTCTGCGCAACGCACCGTCAGTATTTCAACGGGCAGTGATCAAAGCTTTGGGAGAGCTTGCTAATACGTTCGTGACGGTTTACATGGACGACATTTTGGTCTTGGGTGGTCCTGATGTGAATGAGGCGCTACATAGAGTTGAAACTGTATTGGAGACTCTGACAAAGGCCGGATTTCACCTTAACGTCAAGAAATGCTCATTCTTGAAACGAAAAGTTGAATACCTTGGCTACGAGGTGAGCGAAGGCGAAATTCGTCCCAATACTAAAAAAATTGAGGCATTAGTTGCTCTACCACCCCCAAATACCGTCACACAGTTGCGTCAATTTATCGGACTCGCTTCATATTTTAGACAGTTCATTCCGAAGTTTTCCCAAATTATGGCGCCCTTATATGCAATGACAAGTTCCAGTAAAAGTGATATTACATGGACACCTGAGAATGAGGCCATTCGGCAAAACGTCATCCAGACTCTAACAAATGAGCCAGTTCTTACAATTTTTGACCCTGAGCTGGATATAGAGCTGCACACCGATGCTAGCTCAATTAGTTATGGCGCTATTCTCATGCAGGTGAAGAACAAAAAGCGTCACGTGATTGGATATTACAGCAAACGTACGACGGCCGCAGAGTCAAAATACCATTCTTATGAATTGGAAACACTCGCGGTCGTCAACGCTGTAAAACATTACAGACATTATTTGCTTGGACGCAAATTTGTAGTCATCACTGACTGCAGTTCTTTACAGGCATCGAGAAAGAAGCTTGATCTTACACCTAGAGTACATCGGTGGTGGGCTTTCCTTCAGGCCTTCGATTTCGATGTGGTACATAGAGCTGGTACGCAAATGTCACACGTTGACTTCTTTTCCCGAAACCCATTGCCTCAGCGTCCATCAAACGCTTTTGATGAGACTCAATGGAGAAAGGAGGTGAATTTCACTAATCTTCCAGAGAATTGGCTGCTCGCCGAGCAACAGAAAGATCCAGAAATCTCGGAGTTGATAAAAAATATCAACGACCATAAACTTAGCGATGATCTAATGAAGACTTATGAAATTCGATCTGGAGTGTTACACAGGAAAGTGCAGCGAAATGGTAGAACAAGGTGTTTACCTATTTTGCCCCGTGCTTTGAGATGGTCTGTTATAAATTCGACACACAATGGCCTGATTCATTTAGGATGGGAAAAGACCTTAGAAAAGGTCTTTGACCAGTATTGGTTTCAACATATGTCTAAATATGTAAGAAAATTTGTGGATGGGTGTGTTGTCTGTAAAATCTCAAAGACGCGTTCGGGAAAAGTTCAGGTCGAACTGCACCCAATACCCAAAGTCGCGATACCTTGGCACACAATCCACATTGATGCTACAGGCAAACTTAGTGGGAAAAATGATAAAAAAGAATACGTTTTTGTCCTCATTGATGCTTTCACTAAGTTTGCCCTGTTGCATCATACCACGAATATTGATACCACGAACAGCATTAAAGCTGTAAAATATGCAGTGTCATTATTTGGTGCCCCCGCAAGGATTATTGCAGACCAAGGGAGATGTTTTGCCAGTGCAGATTTTCGCGAGTACTGCGAGGGGCAAAATATCAAATTACATTTGATAGCTACTGGAAGCTCAAGGGCAAATGGGCAAGTGGAGAGAACGATGAGCACTCTGAAAAATATGATGACAACTGTAGAGACGGGTAGAGAATGTTCGTGGCAGGAGGCCCTACCTGACATACAATTGGCATTAAATTGCTCCATGAATCGGGTGACCAAGTTCAGCCCTCTTGAGCTTCTTATTGGCAAAGTAGCGCGACCTTTGGAACTCATGTTCGCTGACGATTGTGACACAGACTTTGACTTATCAACAGCAAGAGCGCAAGCTTCTGAAAACATTGACATGACAGCTCGATATGACAAAGACAGATTTGACCATGGAAAAGCTAAACTTAACAAGTTTAAAATTGGAGATTTTGTACTTCTTCAAAATGAAGAGCGCAACCAAACGAAATTGGATGCCAAATTTAAGGGCCCTTTTAAAGTCCTTGAAGTATTAGATGGCGATAGGTACGTTTTAAAATCTTTGACCTCCAAACGCACATACAAGTACGCCCACGATAGACTGCGAAGAATGCCTGAACATAGCCCTGATTTAGAAATTGCACTGGATGTCGATTCAGAGATAGAAACTGAGAACTCTGTCGCTAATTAGTTTTATTTCATCAGATTGTTGTTAAATGGGATAGTAAAGTGTTGTGGATACTACCTTCGGGTAAAGAATGCTGGATGGATTTCACTGCACAAGGGATGTAGTGATGGATTCCACTACACAAGGGATGTAGTGATGTGCGTTGTTGGCAATTTAAATGGATACTACCCTTGAGTGTATACTCGTACACTACCTCAAGTGGTAAAGAGCTTGGACTTTGTGGATACTGCTATACCCATAACTCATTTTTTTTTACATCATTATTGACCGAAGTTGATTGCTGTCTTTGCTGTGTGTAATGATTATTATTTAAGAGGCTTTTTGTTTTTTGTTTTGTACAGAATATTTTTGTTTTGCTTTAGCCTATACATTGCAAAATGTTTTTGATATTTGAGGAAAAATAGTTTTGTATTGTAAATCAAATAAAATATTGCTATCAATGCTTTTGACTGGTCTTATCGGTCAGGTTGGCCGAACTTACACGTACTGTCCGAAAAATATTGTTACAGGTACCTCACCCGAGGACGTGTGACAAGCAGGACGGCCGTGTCGAAGATCAATGTCAAATGTAGTTTTTTTCTTGATGGAAACGTCAAGCAATACGCTTGGGTAAAATCAGAGAGGTGTGACATTACATGTCATGTGGCTGTACTGTATGTTGGCTGACATCAAGATCAGGCGATAGTTTGGATTTCTAAAATGGCAACATTTGGTTAGCATTTTTAGGTTGGCAAGACGAAAGCTGGATGTCAAGCTCGTTTTTTAAAAAAAGGGAAGTTGGACGGTTAGAGGAATGGAGTGAGTCACACCTCTTTGGGATTACCACGTTTTCCATCGGCATTAATCTTAACGATTTTCATAAATTGGTGAACTTAATTGTGATTATCAAATACACAGTGATTGTATCTCCACGAATTGAGATTTATTTTGCAAACACCCAGCAACAATCTCGCCATGAGTGACGATAACCCTGACGACAACCATGAGGAAGCTTCGATATATATAACTTATTTAGATTGTATTTCGAAATAAATGACAAATTGCAGAGCAAACATTTAGAAATTCTACGAAATACAGACGACTCGTAAAAGAAGCTATTCTTAATCTACATCTTCGATTACACTTTCTAAATATCAGATGCTAGCTACCGATCATTAATTTAATTTAATTTCGAGAAGAGGCCTATACCCAGCAGTGGGTGGATGTGGGCTGAAAATGATGATGATGATGAAGATGATGAATTTTAATTTAATTATATGAAAATACAATTAAACTTATAACCAAACAAAAACTTAATCAAGTTTGTCAAGTTTGTTTTTGTGTTTGATTGCTGTTGCAGTACTAATTTACCGTCTCAAAGTGCGACCTAAACACAGCAATGTATTTCGAAAAGATTTCGAATTAAACTTTAGAGGTGTGCTTACACGAATTGTCGAACCCGGTCACCTAAGGCCACTTCCCATGAATGGCCATTTACCATAAACGGCCATTTGAATCACCAGATTGCCCGAAAAGAAAGATGATTTCATAGTTCGGAAGGCTGGTAAAGCTGTTATCTTTGAAGTAGTTGTTACATATGTCATGTCTGTGGCCTTTGGCGGCTCTATAAAGGCGATATTAGACGGTTCATCCAAAGTGATTCATTTTCGATGAAAGGCAGTGAATGATGAACAGTGAAAGACTTGATATTTGTGTTTAGACGCAAAATGTAAAGTGAATAAATGTGTGAGCATTTTTCGAAATTTAAAATAATTCTGTTTCCAAGTGGTTTAGGTTGCTAAGTTTATCAAACAGGAATTTCTTCAACGTGTACTTGTTTATTATATATATTTATGGCCGTGTGGTGACGGCAGAGTTGAATACATTTGTCACCAACCCCTACTCTTCCAGTGGGTGTCGTAAGAGGCGACTTAGGGACTACACATTGAACAGCAGCGCTCTCTGATACAACCAACCCGCCTGCCAAGCGTGGAGATTATGGCAAAACCCTCCACAGGGCTCATAGTCCAGCAGTGGACTGTAACGGGCCGTTGATGTACTTATTTGCGAAATAATGGCGTAGTTAGTTTTATCATGTATTTTATGCATAATTTTTATAGGGCGATGCAACGACTTTTGCCTTTAGGACACTTTTTTTTATTAAGTTTTAATGAACTTATACTTTGCGTTTGAGATTTACCTGAGCCTCTCTGATGTACCTAGAGTGAGCATAACATCAAAATAAATAAAATAAAATGGAAGGTAGTTAGGTCACATAGTGTCAACACATGCAACAAGACACTTTGACATTAAGAGCGCCCTTATCCCGTAGCAGTAGGAGTGGTATTCGTAATGCAAGTGTTTAGCCGCATATGTTGGCTAATGTACATAATTCAACGCGTTCTTGAATTATTTATGGTTATTATTTATACTAGTAATACACTACGTGAGAACATTTAAAACAAATCGTGGCGTACGGAAGCTCTGTACAAGAGCTCGGTGGTCTAGTGGCTAGGGCCGCTGCCTCCCGTCCGGGAGACACGGGTTCGATCCCCACCTCGTACCAATGTGTTTTCGAATTTCGAATTCATAATATGTACGTTTATTCCTTTATTTTTTTTTCAAAGTTTAGCTTTATCCCTAACTGAGACAAATTATATTTTTGAAATAATTGCATCCAAGTGCAAAATAAAAATGTTTGAAGTTCTTACGGTGAAGGAAAACAATGTGATGAAACCTGCACACTCCTGCGAAGAAATTCAAAGGTTGTGTGTGAATTCGACCAACCCGCACTGGTCCAGCGTGGTCGACTAAGGCCTAATCGCCCTAATTCAGGGTAGACTCGAGCCCCTCGGTGGGGACGTATATGAGCTGTTGATGAAGGACTGTATGTAACCACAAAATGCGTTGTGGACTTGTGGAGAATATTTGCCTAGGTTAATCAAATGATCTTTTTTTATTGAAAAATAGACGTACACAGAATGAAAAAACGAGGATTAGTACCGTAACTACTTGTAATTGTAACCCGTCTCGTATATTTTATTACTGAACGATACGTGATTTCGTCTAGTACTTCGTTTTTTTTTCTTCCTAACTAATGGCGACACATTTTATGTAGACGTATTTCGCCAATGTCGAGCGAGTGATATTTGTAGGTTTAAGATATATCCTTGGATGATTGTTTGGTGAATTGGGCTCAGTAATGTGATAGTACAATTACTGAAGCCACCACGAGTCCCGAAACATTCATTGGATAATAATACACTATCGAAATCATACACTAAACACTTCAATAAACTAAAATAAAAAATAAAACGAAAACACGTCCGCCATTGTCAGATGCTGACTATCCTTCGTTTCCTCCAAGTTTTTAAATAGAAAAAAAAGCCAGTTCATAAATAAATAATAAAATGTAAAATTTTAAACTGGTCAACCACCGTCAATAGATTGTCTATGTACTTGTCTTGCGGTTTAACCCAGTTTGTACTTTCAGAGGTATTTTTTATCGCTCTATTATGTATAATTGTTGCACAATCACTGTTCACGGTCAAGTTGTATGAAAGTGGTTATTCAATATCATTTATTACTGCAAAAAGTATTGCACTTACTAACTTCTAATATCTGGATAATTTCCTAGCTCGTTAATTTTCTAGAGTGAAGCGCGCTTTTACAAATACCTGGCAGCTTTGCTTAAAAAAATATAGCCATAAAACGATAGACGAAAATATTGATTATTTTCTTCATAATCACATTTTATGGCATCTTCTGCATTTTTTCTAGCAAAGTGGCCAGTCCGTCCGATGAAATTTGTAAATAATTTTTGAAAATAGTTTCAATTACAACAATTATTTAATTATACTAAGTAAGTTGCCTGTCGTTCGTAATACCATTACCTACCTACCATGCTAAATGGCTATGTGTGAGATTTTTTTAACAGAGAAGGTCATCTTTGGTCTAAACGTTTATTTTAATAATGGTTGGGCCTTGTGCTGGCCTCAAATCTGCCACACTGATGCGCTTTATCACAAGTTTTTTCTAACTCGCTTTACAACTCTATCCCCACTGAACCTCAAGAAGGTAAAAAGATTGACGAACTTAAATTAAGGATTAGAGCGTGACTGTGTGAATCGCTACCACTGTCCCATCTAAATGGGTCATCCTGTAATACGCACCAACGAACAACACCGCGGTGCACCGCTCTTCAAGTTTCTTAGTGCACCTAGTGACAGGTTTCCAGCCAGTCTATCTGGCACTAATAATCCGAATCCCTAAACGGTTTTAATAAGAAAATTGCTCGCAGGCGTGGAACAGAGGATGTCGCATTACTCACTAATGTACCGAGCAATTGCCAATCAGTATGAAGCGGTTGGTAGAGTGGTGTAGAGATACTTTATACAGGGTTATTTTTTATTCAGTACACAAACTTTAATATGTCGTTCAGACCATGAAACTAAACAACTTTCCCTAAAAAAATAGGTGCGGAACTAAACCGGAACTGAAAAAAATAATCGATCTCCCATACAAACTGCCGCAGCCAACTCAGCAATTAGTATGGGAGGTACAAAATTTTCTTTCATTTCCGGACCCATGTTTCTTGGGGAAAGTTGTTCAGTCTGTGGTCTGAACAACATATAAAGTTTGTGCACTGAATAAAAAATAACCCTGTATCCCGTATAACATCATTGGTAGGATATAATAGATGTTTCTTTCTGAGTGATATGGTATGCTGGAAGATGTTTACTTGGAAATAAGTAGGCCTGTTGAGTTGTTTTCTGTATGTTTTTGTTTTTTTGTACAATAAATTGTTAATTAAATGTAAAAATATATTTATTTACTAGCGGTCCGCCCGCGGCTACGCTCGCGTTATGAAAGATTTTCCCGTTGGAATAACACTTTTTCCCTTAAAAAGTATCCTATAAAAAGTATAATAATAATAATCTCGCCACTAAAAATACACACACACGCACATACATACATGTACACACACACACGCATCCATACATACACTAACACACAATTGCCACATTTCATCTACAAACACATATATATATCGCACTCCTCCTTGTATGTATCCATCCACATCCCTCCCTTAATATATATATATACCTACATTATAATATATTAATATTTTTTATTTCCTTTTATTCTGTACTTTAATCTATTGTTAACAACAATGTGTACTATTGTGTACCTATAGTGTCACGGAAGTGAAGAGCGGAGTTCTTCTGTCACAGGCACTATATTAAAGTGCTTAAAAGAAGGCTCCCATCCCAATGACTTATGGTATCAATAAGAAATTATGGTATCAATAAAGTTTTTTGTATTTTGTATTTGTATACTAATTTTATCTAATTTAAATTCATAGCAATGAGGCCGTGTTTTCTGTTTATTTTACATATCTTTTGAAATATCCTATCCTATACTGCAACAGCCAATTTAAGCCGTGTGGTGACGGCAGAGTAGAATACATTTGTCACCAACCCCTACTCTTCCCGTGGGTGTCGTAAGAGGCGACTTAGGGACTACACATTGAACAGGGAACGGGCAGCAGCGCTCTCTGATACAGTAACCTTTTAATCTGCGATCTCCAACCCGCCTGCCAAGCGTGGAGATTATGGCAACACCAAACACTTAAGTGGAGGAGGCTCATAGTCCAGCAGTGACTGTAACGGGCCGTTGATGATGTTACTGCAACAGCAATGACCGTAGTCCGTAGTTAGCATCCGATTTTAGAATAGAAAAAAAAAGAAAATGTTATTGATGCTTTATTAAAAGTACACTGTACTACTGGTGAACCAGATACTTACTGGTCGGGGACAAAGTCTTTTCGTATTTTGTAATTATATCTGCATATAAGCATCCACCATAATAGCCCTGACTTAGTAGGTACCTTCAGATTTCCACCTGTTTCGGTCTCTACAAAATTCTTTAGGTTCACATCAAGAGAGGACTGTCAAAACTAATCGGGGGATCGGACTACTTTTTTTTATTTTATAAATCCAAACTTCTTAGTTTCTGCTATCGAACACTAAAATAATTTTTGCTCTATCTTTAAAATTGACCGAGTTAGAAAGGTTTGAAATTCAAGATTAGACAGAAAGGAATATACACACTTGTGACGTCATTAATTGTTAGTAACGCCATATAATCTCCATACAAAAAACCGTTTTTGAAAGAGACAGACATAATTGAAACTTAAAAAAATCACTGTAAATTCGTTTTTCAACCGATTCTGTTTTCTCATCGCGAATAGTCTGCTACTAATCTATATTTTAAAAATTATTCATAAAATATGGAAAATCATAAATTATGGTGAACAGTCCGATCATCCTATTGTAGCAGTTTTTTAATCAGAATTTTCAAAATTTCTACAGCAAAGGCATCATGTCACTACCTACAAGATGGCAACAAGTTAGTTCTTAGTTGTTGATTGAGTTATTGAGTTGTTTTCGTTATGTTACTTACTTACTTACTTAGTTATACATATATTATAAATAAATTTAAATATACTATGGAATAAATTGTCTTCATTTTGTATGTAAAATACGAAGAAACTTTTCCCCGACCTATTTATATTAATTCTGTGACGTACTTAAGTGCTTACAAACTATGATAGATCGCGTGATGGCTACAATTTGATTGTCATCTCAGCCATAAGACAAGCCGTAAGATGATTCAACTTCAGTAACAATGTAAGGTCATCTAATTGCAGACAAATACCGACTATGAATACATCATTTACATCAATAGCTGACGCAAACATAACTATATTATCGATTGTCTAATAACATTTAGATAACATTGCATGTTTTTGGTTTGCTTGCTCACGACATTCTATTACGACAGACTATTGTTTACTATTAGAACAACTATTTACTACCTAATTATGTCTGATAATAATATCTGTATATTAATTCTGTACATTTAGGTTATCGGTCATAATATGAAAACATTTCGTTCATATTTAGTCACTTTAGTTTCTTGACAAATTACTGTTAATTCATTTTTAGGGTTCCGTAGTAAAAAAGGAACCCTTATAGTTTCGATCTGTCCGTCTATCTGTCTGTCTGTCCGCGGCTTAGCTCAGAGACTCTTAGTACCAGAAGGCTGTAATTTGGCATGGATATACATATGAATCATGCCGACAAATCTGAAGAATAAAATCTTAAAACAATTTTTTTAGCGTTCCTCTGGTACACGTCAAGAGGGGGTTATTTTTTTTTACGATTACCTTATAGTGTGAGGTATCGTTGGATAGGTCTTTTAAAAAAAATGGGGGTTTGCTAAGACCATTTTTCGATGCTAGTGTAAGATTTAGAAATATTCCGTTTTAAAGTGCTTATTTTTGTTAGAGTCAAGTTTCTCCCCCCTCTACCAGCGAAACCGTTGTATATGGAAACGTGAAAAAAATCATGGTAGTAGTGTATATGATGAATTTAAAAGGAAAACTATCAACATCAAGTAGGCTTTACAGGTTATCGAATAATAGACCAACTTATAAAAAGTACTAGTACAAGTAAGAAATTTGGTACTACAAATATCATAGAAAAATATTTTGATGAATGTTAGAAGGCTGTAATTTGGCATGGACATACATATTAATTATGCCGTCAAAGGTAAAGAATAAAATCTTAGAAAAAAATTTTTTTAGGGTTCCTCTGGAACACGTGAAGTGGGGGTTATTTTTTAAATTCATGATTACCTTATGGTGTGAGTTATCGTTGGATAGGGTTTAATGGGGGTTTTCTAAAACTATTTTTCGATGCTAGTTTACGTTTCAGAAATGTTTTAAGTGCTTATTTTTGTTAGAGTCAAGTTCCCCCCCCTACCAGCGAAACCGTTGTATTTGGAAATGTGAAAAAATTCACGGTAGTAATGTATATGATGAATTTAAAAGGAACACTATCAACATCATGTAGGCTTTACAGGTTAACGAAAAATATATCAACTTATGAAATGTACTTGTACTAGTAAGAAATTCGGTACAAATATCATAAAATAAATACTAGCGGTCCGCCTGCTCGCGTTGTGTAAGATTTTCCCGTGGGAATAAGACTTTTTCCCGTAAAAAGTATCCTATGTGTATGTGTTATATCAGGGTACAAACTATCTCTATTCTAAATTTCATCCACGAAAGAGTAAAAAACAACCATCCATACATCCCTACTTACAAAATTTCGGGTTTATAATATAAATAAGGAATTTTTTTATCATTACTTATTAGCTCCGTGTGCTAACTTCTGCATATTAGGCAACTACGGAACCCTACACTTTACGTGGTCCGACACGTGCTTGGCCAGTTGTTTGTTTTACTATGTGACCTAGACCAATACTTTTTTTTTATTTTATAAATCCAAATTTCTTAGTTTCTGCTATCGAACACTAAAATAATTTTTGCTCTATCTTTAAAATTAACCGAGTTATAAATGTTTGAAATTCAAGATTAGACAGAAAGGCATATACACACTTGTTAGTAACGCCATATAATCTCCATACAAAAACTCGTTTTTGAAAGAGACAGACATATTGAAAGTTTAAAAAATCACTATAAATTCGTTTTTCAACCGATTCTGTTTTTTTCTTCGCGAATCGTCTGCTACTAATCTATATTTTAAAAATAATTCATAAAATATGGTGAACAGTCCGATCCCCTATTGAGTTTTACTAATTTTTTGTTTTATATTGACCTCATTAAAATAATGTATTTTGGTGCGAGTTCAGTAAACTATCTTCGCTATAAAATACATAATATTTGATAATAGTACTACCTACCTAGTCAGTAGAAATTGGACGACAGGAAGTTACAGTCCACTGCTGAACTATGAGCCTGTGGAGGGTTTTGCCATAATCTCCACGCTTGGCAGGCGGGCTGGAGATCGCAGATTAAAAGGTTACTGTATCAGAGAGCGCTGCTGCCCGTTCCCTGTTCAATGTGTAGTCCCTAAGTCGCTTCTTACGACACCCACGGGAAGAGTAGGGGTTGGTGACAAATGTATTCTACTCTGCCGTCACCACACGGCTGACATAACATATATGACGAAATAAAATGGTATGACGACTCCGAACGACGAAGTATATCTACGTATATCTATGTATACCTATATGAATGTTTCCTTGCGCTTGCATGACTAAACTAGTGCTCAAGCAAGAGAGCAAATATTTGTGAGGAATATAGTGCTCTTTGCGTTTGCTTACTTTACTTTGTCTTTCTACGTAAGCCTTAGTTAAACACAGTCTAAGTCCCCGTTTACAGTTTGATTAGTGCAAGTGCGAGTGTATGTACAAATTACGTGTCTACCTTCGTTATGTTACATCTATAAGTACGGAGATCAAGTGAATAGTCTAAGGACTCGTATTTTGTACATGCACTTGCACTTGTAAACGGGGTCTTACTTTCTGAGTATGAATGCGAGTGCGAAGTCCATTCTTAGTTGATTATTATCATCTGAGATTTATTAAGAGTAATGCTATTTTGGTGGAAAAGAACCAGACTGATTGATCAATTAAGAAAAGGTTATAAATAATGTTTTTGGTTCAGTCCTAACTCAGTTATTTATTTATTTAAGTATTAGTGCCATTACGGATATCATCACCAATGATGACCATAATGGTGGTTTTGAGAACAATCTCGGTGGACTTATTTACAGAAGAAAGACCAAAAGTTTTCCAAAATATTTTTCCCAGTGTTTGCGTATAGTTCCTACAGGGCCCCGTTTCACAAAGCTACAGGTTACAATTTGATATACATTGCGTAGCCAATTCGCCTATAAAACTGTAAGCCCTTATCGTTTTATCTAATCGTCTACGCAATGTACGTCGAATTGTAATCGTAATTTGTAACTTGTAGTTTCGTGTAGTTTCTTAGGTCTATCTATCACGTAAAAGAATTCTGGACCAAGGAATGGTTTGCTTTCAAATTGGCACATGCGCGCACCAAAGCAAATTAGAGAGTGTAATGTGCAATGTACGTAATGGTATCAGCTGTTTCCTATTCATGATAAATATAATAGTAAGTAACAAGTAGTAACGTATGAGTTAAACCCCCTCCACTCCGACTAGTGTTATTTATCTCTATCTCACCAAATCTTCTTCTCCACAGAGCACCGGCATCTTCTGCACGTTCTTCCTCGGCCACGCCATCAAGGAGAAGAGACGAGCTTCCCTCAGGACTATCTCCCACCGGGAATCCACCTTCGCAGCACCAGATGACTCCCTTCTAGCCTCACCAACTGCACCTGCCGCTACACTGCCCAAGTATTAGTAGAATTTATAAAAATATATAGTATATTGGGGTATCTCACACACAGTCATCTGATCCCAAATTAGACAGAGCCTGTACTAACGGAATCAGACAAGACAGCTTATCGTATACATACTAACGATATCCAACCAGATACAAGGCAAATACAAGTGCTCATCATACAAACGTTTGCCCTGGGCGAGATTCGTACCTGCGCTCCTGAGCTTCGTTAGCAGTCGTACTACCAACTAAGCTTAAAGCCGCGTTTCCATTATGCAAGTAGCCTGCATGCAAGTTGCAAGTTGCATGCAGCTTGAGTAATGGAAACGTTAACTTGCATGCAGATATTTTTGAACTTGTAAACATAATGCGCAACTGACGCTTGTCTGTGCAAATGATATGCAAGTTGCGCGCGCAAGTGCCACACACAGCACGATGCTTGTCCTGGTTCGGACACTTGCATGACAATAAAAACTTGCATGCGAGGTTCAAGTTCTATAAAGGCGCGTTTCCATTGTGCAAGTTCTTGCATGCAAGTATGACGTCACACTTGCGTACAAGTTACTTGTATTGTAAACTTTAATTTTAAACTTGCATGCAAGTTGCATACACTTGCGCAGACATGCGTTACTTGCGCATTATGTTTACAAGTTCAAAACTACCTGCATGCAATTTGCAGCCTGCATGCAAGTTTACGTTTCCATTACTCAAGCTGCATGCAACTTGCAACTAGCATGCAAGCTACTTGCATAATGGAAACGCGGCTTAAATTAAAGTTTACAATTCAAGTAACTTGTACGCAAGTGTGACGTCATACTTGCATACAAGTACTTGCACGATGGAAACGCGCGAAGGAAAGAAGAGAATAGAATAAGTTAAATTGCGTGGTTGTATTTTTTTATACGTCCAGTATTTTAAGGAAGGTTATCTGATTTTTTGAATTGTCAATCAAGATTGTCTTTCATTGTAAAGATCTAGGTCTAGGTTCTTATATTATTTAAGAATCTTTACTATTTTGCCAAAATGATTTAAAAGGTGTGCAACTAGATCTCTGCCTCCGGTCTTCCCATTTATAATCTAGGGCGCCAGATGCCTGTAAATTTTTTATATATACTTGTATACGCAATATCTACCTACTACCTATTTATAGGTATTTTCCTAAAACCAACCACGACTAGACAATATTGCATTTTTATAAACTGTTATTTATTTATCTTACGTTAATTTATTTATATTATGTTTAAAAACATCTGAGCATTTTGTTACGTTATGTATAACATTTTACTATAAGTATTTCTCCTTTCGAAGCCAAATGTTCTTAATTTAGATTAATTTTATTTCCTACTTTAAGTTTAACTTAACTGTTGCTTTTATCTACCTCTCCTTCATGATTTGATAAGTTACTACTGTAGATCAAATTCCTTGTAGTAACAAAGTAGTCGAAAGTAGTATCTATTAGCCCTTTAACTAATTTGTAGTTACGTTTTGTAACTTGTAGCTTCGTGAAACGGCCCCCAGGTAGGTATTATAGCCATAGCACGCGATGCTGTTTCCTGACATCTTTTCTATGATTGGCGCAACTTTGAAACTATACTTACGTAGCGATATTCTTTGGTAAGTATTAATTAAACCCATTGCAAGAGTGATTCCTCCACGACACGTACAACTTTTCCTTAGAATCATGAGAAGTCAGACGACAAAAGTTGGGCCCTTTCATAGCGGCGCGGACAGGGCCCAAGTTACTAGTAACAAGTGTAGCGTTTAAAAAAGAAAGCTAGCTAACCTGTGGTCGACGACCACAGGCGAAACGTGAAATTTAGGTGTACAAAGAAAGAGTTAGTTAAATTTGTCCGAACGGTATAATATAAATTTGAAAAGGCCTAGAAATTGCCAAGCATGAGCCGAGAGTCGAGTCCTGAGGGGACTCCGTCGATATCGTGTCGCTGGAGTAGTGTTGTGTTGTGGTGTATCGATGCAGGAAGGTGTACCAAAACCGCGGAGTACCCCGGAGAGTAAAGCCAAACGGGAACCAAAAAAGGAGGGCCAGAGAAACCTAAAGGGCCTTTTTAGAATTTAGAAAATAGAATTTAAATTTGGCAAAATCCGCATACAAAAATACACTGATACAAAAAACAGGCTAAAGAAGGATGGGCAGTATCCCAGGGGGGAAGCCGGAGCGCGGGTCTGCGGCACTCAGCTGGCACGGGCGCGGGCGCGCACAACGCAGGGGTCCAGGCACGTCCAACGCCCGGTGGCCTCAGGGGTCCGGAACCACGGCGAGAGAACGAGAAAGGCTCGGAGGGACCCTCGTGTGGGTGCCGCAGAGACCGGAAATACACTGTAAAGATTTACAAGGAAATAATCGCCATCCGACCAAGTCAGGGAAAGAAAAAAGTACGTCGATAAAAACCAGGAGGAAGACAGCACAAGACTTACCCGGCAGGTCCAAAGTAGGAATCCGCGATATTTATTATCAGCGATATCAGATTTATTAGTACTCCGACTTATTATTCACCGCATTAGCAAGAGATACCGTATCCCAAGGCAGACAGATATTTATTTAGAAAAAATCCAACCACGTTCAAGGGATAAAACGTTTCCATCTCCTGACAGACGACAACTCAGAAAAAACAATCAACAATTTAGAAAAAGGTCAAACCAAGAAAATTTTAAATTTGAAAATATGACATAAAAACCGGCCAAAAGAAAAAGGAATCATACCAAAAAGGTTATTAAAAAACCTGCAGTAATGCTGCAGACATCCCTTCACCAGAAAAAAATCCTCCAACTCGAAAAAGGAAAAAAAATCTTCGAGATGGCAACCCTCGAAGGAAGTTGACCACCCTAGAACAAAAGCCGAATTGTTCCAAGTCAACTATGAAAGGAAAAAAATATCGATAAAAATTTATCGACACTCTACCCCATCACTATAAACCAACGAACACGTCATGTTCCCAGCACGGGCGGCTCATAACGGCTCATACGACTCACTGGCCCCAGGATAAGAAACCACCGGTGTCCCAACAGAAGCCAAGTCAATCCACCAGGGAAAAAAAGGAGGACGGAAATGGCTTGGAGAAAGAAAAAGGAAAGTTGTCAACCACAACAGAAAAAGGTGGAGACAACCGAAGGAAACACCGATGAAGCGGTATCCCTGAACCAGGAGGAAAATGTATGATACGTAAAGGATAGAAAAGGAAATTTGGAAATTTGGATATGTTGGAATATCGGAATGTTGGAATGTCACTAAGTTTTAAAACATAAACGCGCCTACAAACGATATTATTTACACACCTAAATGCTAAAACTAAAAACTATACAAAATATAAACAAGTAGTTTTTGAACTACTGGTAAAGAGTTTACAAGTCGAAACTGTCAGTTACGCCCGAAATCGGCGGCAAGAGAAGAAAAACTTCAAATCGACCGTGCGCGGAAACTGACAGACGACTGGTAAACAAAGAGCTATCAAACGAGGGCCGACGCTCGCCCACGTCATCGTGTTCATCCCGAAACACGTCAGACGCCGACGAACATCGGAAACACTCGGATCGGCTCGGAAAAAGGGCTCGACGGCGCAGTTGGTAGGCAACCAACGCCGTCAAAGGCGAGGTCGGGGTTCGAACTCGACCCTGACAAAAAATTAAAAAAAGATCCGACGATGGCCATAATAGGCGGACTGCGCAAAGCAGCGGTCACCGTCCTGCCGCGACAAAAAAAGCGCGCTTCGGGACAAAAATTTTGCCCCGGCTCAATCCCAGCGGAATGACGCAACATGGGCCAGGTCTGAGGCCTATGGCAGCTCGATAACCTGACCACATGTTGGTTGTATCCCAAGGCAGACAGATATTTATTTAGAAAAAATCCAACCACGTTCAAGGGATAAAACGTTTCCATCTCCTGACACACGACAACTCAGAAAAAACAATCAACAATTTAGAAAAAGGTCAAACCAAGAAAATTTTAAATTTGAAAATATGACATAAAAACCGGCCAAAAGAAAAAGGAATCATACCAAAAAGGTTATTAAAAAACCTGCAGTAATGCTGCACAAGTTACAATTTGATATATATTGCGTAGCCAATTCGCTTAAACTGTAAACCCTTTTCGTTTTCTCTAATAGTCTACGCAATGTACGTTGAATTAACTTGTAATTTGTAACTTGTAGCTTCGTGAAACGGCCCCCAGGTGATATTACAGGGAAACCTCAAGTCCGCGCCCACTTATTATTATTACCACTCTGATTTATATAGCGATTAATCCGTTAAAAAAAAAGATATTACAGGAAATGCTTTTTTTTATCTTAGAAATTTGTTCCTTAGGGAAAGTAGCTCAGTTTAAAACTTATAAAATTTCACTATGTATAGCTGTTCTTCGACTCTACAAAATTATTAGAATGACAATATGAAAAACGTCTTCCATTGTCCTACAAAATCACGGAGAGTTTTACTAGATTGATGATGATGAGTCAATTGGTATGATGACTCAAGATTCAACGATAGATGTAATTGTAATGCTAATTGAAGAATGATTTCTTTGGGAGATGAATGATTCGATGTTTACTCCTTAATTAGGTGCAAATTGATCATAAATTTCACTGCTGTCATCCTCTTCTTCTCAGAATCCACATAGTTGTTTGAGCAACACTTTAGTAAGCACTTTTAATAGTGTATGATGTTACATATTGTTGGCATGTCTCCACAACGTCATATTCACATCCAAAGAATCACTTGAGTTCATAGAAATCGGCTCGAATAAATTTAGTTTAACAGATGTGCCTTAGTGACGTCACAAAAAAAGGACTTCTTAAAGTTTTGTATATGGAATGAAGGTGTAGTGAAATGTTACTACTAAGTTGCCAGTTTAATTTTGTATGATGGATGATTGGACAAAATTATAAGATTCTTACACCGTGCAATTTTTAAGCGTTTGAAAAACTTTGTTTAGCTCTCAGTGAAATTATAGCCAGGTGGAAGAAAAAAAAAGTATTTTATTATAATGGTCTTATTATGTAAGCGTTTGAAAATCCACATGTAAGTTTTTTTCTCAACCAGTGACCAATTTTACAATGGTTAAGCCACATCCATAATCCTGAATAGATGTAAGATGATATTTTTTAGATTTGCTAAGTAAGTAAAAAGAAAAGAGTGGAATCTGTTAGTGTAAGATATAGGGTAATTTAATGCAAATCAAACAATGACAATAAAGACTTAAAGCTATCTAGCACAAATACTGCAAATCGTCACAAATAAGGACACAAACTGCTTTTACATACAAGGTGTTAGCAAAATAGCACAAAACAAAACCTCCAAATGGTAGCTTAGCCTATGAAACGGAAGAACTTTGCCCGAAGGTTGCCTGGAAGAAATTGCTACCTTAGCAATAAGGCCGCCTATCTGTACACTATTATTTGAAATGCTTTTTTTTCTGTGTATCTCTTGTGTGCAATAAAGTATATTCTATTCTATTTTATTCTAACTTTTGTGAACTTTCTCAAAAACACGACAAATTGACCTTTCATTCATACACACTGATATTATGACCGAGTCGATTTGAAAAAAATAATATATTTTACGAATTTTGAAAAGTTGTGGTGTACAAGTTGTTCACGTTTATAGGCTGAGCCATCATAGATAATAATAGATAAGCTCTATTCTATTGGGTTATTATTTATATGGCAAAGACTGTCATACAACTTTTCCCATAAACATGACGTGTTAGTTGGTAGGCGACAAAAATGTGGGTGAATGGGAATGATGTATGTATGTACGAATAAACCCCATGAAACCCATCTGACCCTTTTTGGCTTGATACAAAAATATTTTACTATTTATAACTATAATATTAACAGTCCTAAGTTTAATTGGTTGCATTTAATTTAAATAAAACCAAAAATTATGTTTTCACATCATAAAAAGCTTGCTGATTTTGTTATCAATGGCTGGATTAATTTTGATAAAGTTTTCAATATAAGCTGAGCCACACCTACAGGCTAATTTAATCTAACTTCCCATGTTGAAGCTCAGGCAGGTTGGGGATTCCCCTGATATCCACAATAACCATAAGTTTACATATTGCAAATAGAATTATATAGCAATTTATAAATGTTTTTCTACTGATTGATGTCACAATCACAATGGCTGTGGTTTGTGGTTGGAGAAAAAAATTCTCCCTATTTAAATAAAATTTATTGGTTGATAAGCAAGTATTAGTATGGTTTTGTTGCATCCCTTAAATGGAAATGTTTTCAGAGAGTTAAAATTAGAAAGTTTCAATGGTGTAAATTGTTTTGTTTTGTTAGTAGGGTAGGGTAGTCAATGTAGACTTTAGAGCATGGTTCTAAATCTGGTTATACCACTGCCGCCGCCGCCGGTGAGAACGCCGCGGAATGTTGTTCTTCATTTGCCTCATCCAGGAAAGACAGCCACAATTTTGAATGGTCTTCATTCAATGTTGTTTCATTCTGAATTTATAACTTTAGGACAGTTTGGAGGAGGGGACAAAAATAATTAGAATTTTACGTTACGTAATCTGCGAACGACCCCTAAAGGTACGCGCACACTATGCCGGGCCGCATCGCAGCGCAAAATGCGTCCGTAGCACACTGTGACGGACCGGGTCGGGCCGGGCCGCAGCGCATTGATGTTAGTTCATCGATACGAGCACAAAATAAAAAAGGTTACAGAAGGACCACTCTCGCCTTCTTCAAAAATAATTACGTCATCTTGCCAGACTCACTAGGGTTGGTTGCTACCACAAAATAAATATAACCTATTTTTAACACGTTTTTTGTAGGTATACTATTGCGTCTGGCTGCTTTAGCTGCCAAGGACGGTCGAGTCGATAAGTAGTTAGAAAAAACGAAAACAAGTATAATGTGATGATAATAATTATATTATTCGTAATAAAAATATGCCAGTTTTTACAAATTAGTGACGGAAAAATATTTTCTTCGATTTCTACATTGCTTAAGCACGATTATTGTATTTTAATGTGTAAAAAATTCGCATTCTCAGATATAATTTTTTTAAATAATCGATGGGGAAACATGTGCACGGCATTGGAATAGATAAATTTTGAACGTTCGTTTCGTTTACAAACACGTACCTAGTTAATACTCGCGAGCGATGACCCGACTGCACGTGGTCCGAGATGGTCCGACCACGGCCTGTAAACGCGAATGATCAATGTGTGCGTAAGAACATGGCGCTTAGTTCCGAGTGTGCCATCTGTCTCGGCGCGCGCCGCGGCTTTACGTAATTTGTGATACGAGCGATTTGAGCGGATTTTTGCGCTGCGACCCGGCACTCTGCGGCCCGGCAGATTGTGCGCGTACCTTTAAGGTAAGTTAAGGTTTGTACAAATAACGTTATTTGAAATAACTCTGTGTTGGTGTTGCTGAAACATAAATTGTACCTGGTGTTGTTGTATAAATACAGGAAAACTGAACTAGGTAATAGGAATATGAGCTCACTATTGTGAAAATAATACTTTTCATGAAAGAAATAAAATGAGGGGAATTCCCATAGAAACTATACCTATAGAAAAGCGTATTAAAGTTGTAATATTTGATGTTTGTTTTGTGTAAGAAAGGCAGATTACGATAATGATTGTTGCATAACAAAATTGTTGTTTGGCTAACACGTTGTATGTGTACCTAACGTGATATAAAAGTAAATAGGACAATTTTATTTACGTGACAAGTTATGGGAACTGCGTTTGTGTGAGTGGGCGGAACCTAGAGTGGAGACATATTGGTAGCGATTCACATAGTCACTTTAGTTTAAGCACAGAATATATTATATAGTGTTCGTCCGTCCTCTTCATCTTTCAAAGATTAAAATGGGACAGGAGCTGGCCATCCTTATTTATTAGAGCTGTCAAACATAGAATTTGAACCTTATGGACGCGTCGATTGCACAATTTTAGAGAGCACGTAAAACATCCGACTTAGAAATCACATAATCTGGCCGCCCTTATTTTAGGTTATCATTCATTCAAAATAATATCATTCGTTCATATGAATTGATCACCTCTCTATCATTGGTCATAAAATCTAAAGGAATAGTTGGATTTTAAAATTAGAATTAGAGCGTGATTTCCCGAATCAGGGCCATTATTATGAGTCAGCTTCAGAGAGCACTCACACAAAAGCAAATCTAAAGTCTCGCTGCGTGAATTGTACTTTATAATAATTTAATTTAGATTAGAAATTTCCTTATTCGTAGGAAATAAGTTAATAAAACATTATGTCCATTTGTGATTTTATGATTGTTAATTATCGCGTTGTGATTTTACCTTATATGAATCATGCCCTTTCGAAGCCCATATATTTTATAAAAAGTAATTAAAATGGGTTTAAGTATGTTGTACTACTTGTACTTTACCTGTTACTACGAATTTTACCAATAAAACCCGATTTTCGTATTTAAACCTGGTTTCATTTTTGAAATATGTTAACGGCGTCATAAGGTAAGTATTTAGTTTATTAATAAATTAGGTATTAATTTATTTAACCATTAAAAACTAATAACTGTAACGACTAACTTAACTTCGTTGTTAACGATAAAGAAATATAAAGGAAAAGAGGTTATTACAAAACTTCAAAGTTCAATTAAAAGTAATTTTGATTTATAAATGACCATTCAGACGATATAAAAAATATATTTATAAATCAATGATCAAATAGACTATATAGGTAGAGTATGTAATGTAAAACTACGCCATCTATTTACCTTCTATAGTAGGTGTTTGCTATTTATTTTATTACGTGCATGTCTGAAACATTAACTGCCAAATAATTTATTCACACGCAAACTTTTCCGTGGCTAGTAGAAAACAATTTTTATAGTGTCAGTGATTTCTTACTTAGTAGATAGAGTGAAATTATGTATAGATTAAGTTTCAATTGCATGCTTTTTATTACATATTAGCTAGATAGAGGAGACATTGTTAACATAATAACTTGATTTTTAAACCTATTCCAACGCAAATAAATATTTTCATTTCATTTCAAACATTAATACTTTTTCGCTACCTTAAGCATGACCGTATAGCATGATGATTTTGGTGAGTCATGAATGACATGAACTTGCCTTTGCGTCATCGCGTCATTGTTGGCCGGTTAGCTTCCGAACGTAACTGTATCATCAATAAAAAAAAACTAATTTGTACAACTTTTTCTAAGGAACAACACAGTAGGTACTTATTAGTATAATTCATCATCAACATCATCAACGGCCCGTTACAGTCCACTGCTGGACTATGAGCCTCTTCCACGTAAGTGTTTGGTTTTGCGATAATCTCCACGCTTGGCAGGCGGGTTGGAGATCGCAGATTAAAAGGTTACTGTATCAGAGAGCGCTGCAGCCCGTTCCCTGTTCAATGTGTAGTCCCTAAGTCGCCTCTTACGACACCCACGGGAAGAGTAAGGGTTGGTGACAAATGTATTCTACTCTGCCGTCATCACACGACATAGTACACTTACGTAGTAACTATTATTGACCGAGCGAGCTCGAAGCGTCTTCGTTTCAGATTGGCCAAAATTGCTTTTGTATTTCCATCCATCTGTCCATCTGTATGTTCTCTCTCATCTATAGGTCGTATTTCTGAACCGATTCTCGTGAAATTTTGTGAGCAGGTTCGATAAATTAATAGATTTTCTTGTCGAGCCACCTTTTGGAATAAAAAAAAAAGACGCAGTTACGAAGGTTCAATGAAAACGTAAAAAAAAGCTAAAAATAATTTTTTAGTATTTACTCTACAGATCACAGAGCCACTAGTCTAATCTGGACAGTATCTAGCGCACCGGTTTTCTAATAAGGACTGTCTTATTCCCTAAGGTTGTCTGAAAGAAATTGCAAACCTTAGCAATAAGGCCACTAATTGTCTGTTCTGTACACTCTACCTTGCGTGTATTTTTTGAGTGCAATAAAAATATATTCTATTCTAATTTCTAGCATGATTGATAAGTAATAGCGAAGAAAATATCTGCTCTCGGATGGTACGTATGTCAGCCGTCAGTCAGCCACAACACAACTATTAAAAAATTGCAAAAAGAAAAAATAAGTTTTCATACAAACTGATCAGCTTATCGAGTCAATTATACGAAAAGTTAAAAAAAATTATGCGAATTAAAAATGTATTAGTTTCATGGGCTAACCTACCGCCTACCGCCCGAGAGATTTTGATATTTTGCTAAAACATTGTAATTATTCTCTGGCAAAAAAATAATTCTGTTTGATAGTCTTAATAGTATGACGATTTCATGCTTCGGAAATCGGAAGGCACGTTAAGCTAATATTAATAAATGAATAAATATACAGGAAAAATACAGAAAACAAAAAATAAGAGTAAGTACAAGAAGAAGTGTACAGCTAGGCGGACTTATTGCTAAGTAATTTCTTCCAGGCAATCTAGGTATAATAAATAAAAAAAAATCTGATCCCAAACTGCGCAAAGTTACCTAATAAGCTAGTCTTATAATAAAACTAAAATTTAAAAACTGATTGTATTGCAGTATACACCTACCTACTCTTAATTAATTTACCTACCGTCCCAAGCCCGAATTATCGAAAATCCTGTTTATAATGTTAATGAATTCTATGACATCTGTAAAAAATCTGCTAATAACAATATTATGTAATTAAACTAATTTTGACTAAGGATGAATTTTAGTAACTTAATTTTTATAACAATTTACTGTAATTTATTTCAAATTGTATTGTGTTGACATGTACCAATATTATTGTAATGTATCCTAAATTGATTTGCATACCAATTGTAATGGTTTTATAGCAAATAAATGATCTTATCTTATCTTAATGCGACCCAAGCAGCAATGTAACCTGAATTAGGCCCATATTATCAGCCATGTAACCTGTCACTTCACTAGGTCTATTGTAATCGCTGCATTGACATTCACTCCAATTTTTTTGCACACGTGTCTCCAATCGAAGACTAAATCGCCAGTATATAGTTGTATAAAAGTTCTCTGTGACGTGACGTGACCCAATCCAAATGTTGTCAACAACCGCACCGGTCCCGGTCGCAAAGGGCACAGCATTGGAAAGTGGCCAACAGCGGACGTTAACTTTCTCCCGTCAGTCATCGGCGCCCGCGCAGGCAGTCCAAGGGGATTGGGTGACTGACTTCTGTGTTCATTGATTGTTTTTTTGCAGTGTTGATCGATAAATAAGATACCGCGACCTACCTTACCTACCCTATGTCCTACGCCTACTTACATACATAACATAGACACAAAATAATGAGGGAAAACTTAAAAAGAACATAAATCAGCCATTTAAAAAAAATCGCGAGGTCTACAGCTCACAGAGCCACTAGTATATAATCCAAGTAGGTATATACCTAATAGTTGTACCTAACATAGAGAGAGGTGGTAAGTTACCTAATGAAGCATTATTCTGCATTTGCATTATGAAGGAATGAATTGAGAAATCTATATAATAGGTACTGAATCCTCAATCGGTTTTGAAAAGTACGTTTGTCGTAGAGCCAGAGAGACGGAAAAATCTACCAATCCTGTGGAAAAATCTATTCGGGTGAGACGGAAAAAAAAAGTCAAGGAAAAGCTTTTTCTAGGATAATAAAAATAAGGCGTGCATGAGATTGTTTTTTTTTTGAGTAAAATACCTAATTTAATTATTTGCTTTTGTCTATTTCTCCCAGACGACACTCACGGTTCTCATCTCACACACAAAACAAAAATCCCCAACCACAATAACCCCGTATTTGCCCCGTATTCATTCAAAAAACCCTGCCGCGACAAGAAGACGGCTTCAGACGAGATAAACAAAGATAGCACACAGGTCATCAGTTAGAGAGCAAGCGAGAAGGCACACAGGCGGGAGGGTGTAGAGGGGTCGTTTCCAAAGAAGTGGGGCGCGGGGGGCGCGCGCAGCAGCCAGCCATCGCGATTTTCGTCCATTTTTCTTCAGTCGCATTTGAACCTTTGGCTTCGTTGGTCCGCGTCACTCCGTCATCGAAATAAACAAGTTGCATCCGTGAGTGGGTTGATCGTGAAGTTTTGTGTGTGACTCGAATAGTGGAATCAAAATGGGGTGTGGTACGAGTTTTGTGAAATATGTGCTGTTCTTCTTCAACCTGGTCGTGGCGGTGAGTAAAGTTTTGAGTTAGCGTGGATGTAAACCGGTTTGGTTTTGTTACGGTGGCTGTGGCCAGCGAGTAGAAATCCGAGGCCCTTCGGTCGCCTCTCGGTTATAAAAAGTTCAATTCAAACGATCAGAGGGCGAAACGGTTTGAAGTTCCCAGGATCGCTTTGTAAAATGGAAGAATACCAAAACACGTTTGTAGTTGTAGGTTCGAAAATCGTTGGATTATCCGTTGATGTTGGCTTCTTTTGACACGTGGTAGGTCAATATAAACCTAGGTAAATCTGCCGTAACCAGAAAGGAAACTTGCTTGAGGTACCTATCCTTATTTTATTAGGTACTTACTCAATTTTAATGCACTACATAATCATAGATCCTACATTGAGATCCCTAATAAACTTGTTTTTTTAAGTGCGTGGGATACTACCCTTGCAAACCTCGTTTCTAGATTTATTATGTCTATCCTCTAAGTCTACCCAATGAGCCTACCTATCTATCTATTATCTAGGAAGAACGTGAACCTTTTCATTATTACCTTCTACAACATAACACTGCACCAAACTGAACAGGACCGCCCAACCTACCTAACAGCCTACAGCCTACATACATATAGGTATTTCTTCTAGTATTTACTACATTTTTACTAGTATATGTACCTATTAGTTCTATTACTAACTATAGATATTACTAACTATCTATACAATACTTCATTCAAGACAGACTGAGAAAGTGCTGCCATCTCAGTACCTACTTTATTTCCCGCGCGTATTGTTCGTAGGGTACCCCCACAATAAATACCACAGTTTTTGGTTCGACGGACGGAGCTTCTCATCTGTGTCGATAGTGTGGAATTCCATTCCACACGACACGACTCAGAAATAATTTTAAAAAATGTAACAATAGGCTTTAGGAAGATTTTTTTTAGATCTGATACTACCTACGAGAAAATATAATTGCCTACGAATTATTAGGCTACCTCCTAACTAGGTACAATGGTTGGCTAGCTCAAGTTACTACACCTTTGACATTGATAGCGTCTGTATTCTGTATCCCATAGTAGTATTGCCAGGTTGTCGACCTTACAACCCACACGATTATGATGGTGATTGGCGGTATTCGTAATGCAATGTACTTAATTCTTAATTATTATTTCGTCAAATTAATAAGACTTGCACATCATTCATAATATTTTTCCATGACAGTTTTTATTCTTTAAGAAAATAATCGCTGCGCAGAACAATGGATTAACACAAGTTTATTTTTAATCACGTGAATAAATAACTCTTCAGTGATTTGCATCTTCACGTTCAGCCTTGCGTTGCGTCTGCGCAGCTCTTGTGACGACGAGATGAAGTCATTTGCCGTTTGCTGATCTGAGTCATTTTTTGACATTGAAAATATGTACCGTGCAAAATACAAACACCTTGTAAACTGCTACTTAGTATGTACCTAACCTACACCAGCTGAAGGCTACTAATGGTCACTAATTGGCTAGGTCTAAGTTAGTTCTAAAAGTAGACCAAAGCATCGATTACATATTCGTTAATATCGGTGATAACTACTGGTTGGTCTTTGCTGTTACAGTTCTAATCGTTCCAAGTGCAAAGGCAGAATGCGACGAAACGTCCTAAATAGAGTTGTATAGATATTTATCTTATTATAGATAAGCTGATCAGATAGAATAAAGCAGATCTAGGTAGTCTAAAATTCTTTTTATAATGTTGGCAATAACAGCATACAAAGAGTATCTACTACTTACTCACTTAAAAGTTATTTTACCTACTGCAATTTGTTGATGGTTGTCCGAACATAAAATAATAAAAGCCCGCTCTTGACTTTCATTTTCAACTACTCAATCAATTACCTGCCTGTCTTATTCCCAGACAAGATCGTTACTTAGATCTTTAGAACGATCTCTTTGTTTGAATAGAAATTATGAAGATCTATGATAGACTTAAGTATTAACCACAATAGCACTCGATAACCTTTGGCATGAAGAATGTGCTAATGATCTCATCGAATCGAACTCGTTAATCGCAATAATTTGTTGCTTGTCCAATATTCTAATGATAATTTTATTACTAATTTCCTGAATGCTGTTCATTCGCCTCTCGTTCAAAGATCCTCGGTTCTAATACTGATGTCAAAACAAAAATACACTTAGTGAGGCTGTCCCCAGTTTGGTTAGGACTTAGGACATTACAGGCGGAATCGCCTAAATGTCCGAAAAGTAGATGTTTCTGTGCTATGGCAGTTGGTTCTAATTTTGAAATCCAGCTATCCTTTTCGTTTTTAAGACTAATGAAAGAGAGCTGATGATTTCAGATTAACGAATGATATTAATGTGAATGAATGATAACCTAAAATAAGGGCGTAACTGTCAGATTAAGAGATTTTTAAGTCGGATGTTTTACGTGCTCTCTAAATTTGTGCATTTGACGCGTCCATAAGGTTTAAATTCGATGTTTGACAGCTCTAATATTAGGGGCGCATTCCGGATCAGACTTTCAGCGCTGTCAGCGATTAGAAAAGCAATAAAACGTATGAGTTTTGCCTGCTGACAGTAATTCGGAACGCGATTACGGGTGCTTTAATCGATTTCAGCGCGTCTCGGATCGCAGGGTAGATTGGTCATCTCATGCCCTTTTTTAATCTTTGAAAGGTGAAAGCGTAACTGTATGGATCGCTACCATTATCTACTACGGAAATAGTCTTATGTCAGAGGCCATATTGGCTCAATAACTGAGACACGACAACGGGGCTTGTAGGGTCTGTTAGTGACTTAACAACTCACACGATAAGAGTAAAGTGGCGAATCAGTCAGTCATGCATGACATGACTCAGTATTTTACTCGTTGCTTGAAATCAAGCTATAAGACAGCAACAGGAGTGCTTATACTAATTGTCTTATACATGGCCCATAACAGGCGGCGGCAGCGCGGCGTGTCGTTTTTATTTTTTTGACATGGACCTATTGCTTGTGTCGCAAAATTGACATATCAAGCGTAACGCCGCCGTAGATACTGGCAAAATAAATAGGTACAGTCTATAGCACCTCTAGTCAAGCTGCTGCCCCAAAGCTCGAAAGCGCCTTGTTCCTTAGCAATAAGGACGCCATTAGTACTTGTTCGTGGAGTTTTTACACTTAATTTGCGGCTGACTGTCTCTGTTTTATCTTAACGCCACAAACCGGTTCTGTCTTATGTGAATTTGCAAGTTGTTTAGATAAACTTGGGCAAATACCCGAGCAGTGTCTCTGTTTAACGTTCGTGGAAACTCAAACATTTCTTTTGTTCTTTTCTTAGCTATTCTCTTTAGCAAGTTATA